>JAJLVT010000103.1:0-680843 GCA_030564545.1 Saturnispora mendoncae
TTACTTCAGCAAGTTCCTTTTCTAATGGGGACAATTCTTTGGCCTCAGCTTCTGGTGCATCCTTTGCAGCTTCTTGAAATGCCCTACGTGATGTAAAGAATGTTCTGGAGGCATTTTGTTGAAGAAGAACGGACCTTCTGATGGCGTTAACAGTGTTAAATCTTTGCATTTTTAATTACAATGTGAAAAGAAATGACATCAAACGTCCACTTTAAATTTTATGCCATTCTTCTATGAGGAAAAATAATAATAGCTCACGTGATCGGTCACCGATACCATTTTCATTTGGCAATCATAACCTTCATAATAGTTGTACTAAAATGGGGAAGAACACTTCAGTGGCTTCTTAGCTTTACATAGGCAAAATAATATGTTTTATAGCGGTTTTTTTATAACAACGCATTCCCAGTTGTGGTAATGTTTAAATAAACTTTTCAAACCCTTCCAAAATACTTTTTGAAACAACAACTATATAATTTTGATGCTATTTTTTTGCTTAACTCGATGGAATGTAGAATATATATATTTCCAAAACTTTATAAATTTTAGGAAAATCAAAGAGCTTTATTTCCAGAAAATTATATCGAAATTGTAAAAATCTAAAATTTCATAATTCTAATTATATAATCACTGTTAAATAATATCAGTACTAACCACATTATATGTTTAGTAAGGTGCAATATTTATTTACAAATTTAAGTGGATGAAAGTACAAAAAATTACCAATATTAATGTATTCAACTTTAAGAATCAAATTTTATTACTTTTAAAAACAGCCCGACAAACTTGTAACCATTTAACATTTGATTAGTTTATTTGAACGTTTTTCCAACAACTAATAAACAAGTTAATATGGATTTTTAAAAATTAGAGGTTACCCGGCCCAAAATTTGCCACCATTGAAAATTTCCTGCCATTTTCAAAACTTTTTAATCTTCTAATAGAACTATCTTTATTCACTTAAATGTCGAATTCCAACCCTGGATTAGAGTTTGGGAATGATTATTTTAACTCCCTTCAAGAGTTAACATTCAATTCCAGACCAATAATTGAATCGCATACACTTTTAGCACAAGAAAATTCTATTTATGCAAGTGAAATCGTTTCAGCAATTGAAAGAAGGATTGAAAGAGCAATTCCAAATCAAAAGCTTTTTGCATTGTATTTAATGGATTCTATATCCAAGAATGTTGGATTACCATATACAACATTATTCTCTAAAAATTTACTTAAAACATTTATGAGGACATACTCATTAGTTGATGATCCAACTAGGGTTAGACTCATTAAATTATTCAAAACATGGAAGATTCCAACTGCTTTAACTGGGTTACCTTTATTTGATTCAAGGCAATTGGATCAAATTGAACAATTCCTTATAAAGGCAACAGCAGCTAATAATAACACTAATAACACTAATAACATAAATAATAATACCGGTAGTATTAATGCTACAACTTTAAGTAAATTAGATACACCTCCTACACCACAGTCACTTCCTTTAAATGATTTTTATAAGAATACGTACAATGATGACCCCAGGTTATTACTAGTTAGAGATATTGAAGATTTGACTAATATGGTTAATTCAAGATTGATTGGTTCACCAAATGATGAAAAAGCATTACAAAGGTTTAATTTATTGAACCAATTAAAGCATATATTATTAGCTGACTCAAATTTACCAACACAACAACTGGATAGTGTTAGACAGCAATTACAGTCAATTAGGAATGATGAAATGATGAAGCTAAATGTTCTAAAACAAATCCAACAAAAGCAACAACAAAAGCAACAAATTAAATCACCAACTCCACCATTATTACAAACTGTTATAAATAATAATTTTAATACGGCAAACGCTCAGGCATTGTTTACTATGATGAGTTCAGTTGCGACACAGAAACAACAACAGATACAAAAAAGCCCAAATGAAATCCCGGCATCTCTGAATCAGTTACTTGGTGGTAGTATCACTAATTCATCACCAAGCCCTGACGGGAACAACTCTTTTAGGGGGTCACTAGGGTTGAACAACTTATCATTTTTACAGAATATATTAAATAAAACTGGCACAGGGTCCGCATCATCCCCACCGCCTTCGTCGTTATCGGGAAAACTTTCATCAACAAACGGCGGGGAACAAATTGATTTCGGATTTATTCAACCAAAAAAGGAACAACTAATTTCCCAGTTTTCATTAACAGAGTCATTCATCCAGGGACATAAACCAAATAATTTCGAAATTGACCTACTTTACCCTAAGGACTCTAGCCAATGTTCTAACTGTTCAAAGAGATTTGCAAATACCTATGAAGGTCATTTAGAGAAACAAAACCATTTAGATTGGCATTTCAGGATTAATAAACGTATTATGCCGAGTACTGGTGGCGGTGTCGTTAATAGGTCTTGGTATTTACAATCGGATGAATGGATCAATTTTACAAATAATCCAAACCCAACATTTATCCAAACATCAACACCCCCTACTAAGCGGAATGCCCCGGTTGATGACTTTTCCGGTTTCAAAGACAATAGGAATGAAGATGAAAAAATGAATGACCACATAGTTCCGATTCCTCAAGGCGCTTCAAATGAAGTCATTTGTGATGTTTGCAAGGAATTAATCCATGGTGTTTTTGATGAAGATACTGGTGAATGGATTTGGAAGGGTGTTATATCACATAGAGGAACAATTCGTCATTACATTTGTCATTTAGAAACTTCAAAGAGGGATAGATCCCCTCAACGGGAAAGGCCGTAAAGATTTTCCTTGCCTTACCCCGCAAAATTAATTACCCCAGTTTTTTTCTATTGTTCCATTTAACAGATTCGGAAAATTTTTCGCGCAAAAACAATAACATTAAATGATCAGATCTAAATTGGTACAGCCCCTCCCCCCACTTCACAGAAAATAGGGAAATTGGTATAAAAACTAGCAACAGCCCAACCATTTTATAACATAAAATTAAGTAAGACCCAGAAATAAATTAATAATTTCACCATCTAATTATTTTACGACTACTTGATTACAAAAGTACTTTAATATAACATGAGTGAAATTACTGATAACGATGAACTTTACGATGCGTCCTTGGAAAACAAGGACATGATTAAATTAGGGTCTCCAACAGACTCTTCCTTCCAGGAAAGAGAAGAAGCACCAATAAATTGGAAAACATACGTGATGTGTGGTTTTGGTGCCTTTGGTGGTATCTTTTTTGGCTATGACTCTGGTTACATTTCTGGTGTTATGGGTATGGATGTTTTCATTCAAACATTTACCGGCAAGGACCCTAGTGCAGAAAACTTTGTTTTAGATGCATGGCAAAAGTCGCTCATTACTTCAATTTTATCTGCTGGTACCTTTTTTGGTGCTGTTTTCAGTGGTGACTTTGCTGATTGGATTGGTAGACGTTTAACTATCCTCTTATCATGTGCTGTCTTTATTATTGGTGTTATTCTTCAAACTGCTTCCTCAAGCATTGCTTTATTATCAGTTGGTAGAGTTATTGCTGGGCTTGGTGTAGGTGGTGTTTCTGCCACTATTATTATGTACATGTCTGAAATTTCACCAAAAAAAATCAGAGGTACTATTGTCAGTATGTACCAATTTTGTGTTACTATTGGGTTATTACTTGCTTCTTGTGTTGATTATGGTACTCAGCACCGTACAAATTCTGCTGCTTATAGAATACCAATCGCTTTACAAATGCTTTGGGCTCTTATCCTTGCAACTGGTTTGTTCCTCTTGCCTGAGACTCCAAGATTCTTTGTGAGAAAGGGTAAGTACGACAAAGCTGCAGAAGTTTTATCCAGATTGAGAGGTCAACCTGTTGATTCCGCTTACGTCCAGCAGGAATTGGATGAAATTATTGGTAACTACGAATATGAATTGTCTCTTGTTCCATCTCAAACTTATTTTGAATCATGGGCTGCTTGTTTTAAGGGTGGATTAAAAAATCCATCTTCAAATTTGAGAAGAACCATTTTAGGTACTTCATTACAAATGATGCAACAATGGACTGGTGTTAACTTCATTTTCTACTTCGGAACAACCTTTTTCCAGGAATTAGGTACCATCAAAAATGAATTTTTAATTTCAATTATTACAACTTTGGTCAATGTATGTTCTACTCCAATCTCATTCTGGACGATTGAACACTGGGGTCGTCGTGTTATTTTGATTTACGGTGCGGCTGGTATGGCAATTTGTGAATTTATTGTTGCAATTGTTGGTGTTACTGATGGTGATAATGACAACGCTGTTAAGTCTATGATTGCATTCATCTGTATTTACATTTTCTTTTTTGCTTCTACATGGGGTCCTGGTTGTTGGGTTTTGATTGGTGAACTCTTTCCATTACCAATCAGATCAAGAGGTGTTGGTTTATCAACTGCATCAAACTGGCTGTGGAATTGTATCATTGCCGTTATTACTCCATACCTTGTTGGGACTGATAAAGGTAATTTGGGTGCAAAAGTGTTTTTCATTTGGGGTTCCCTTTGTGCATGTTGTTTAGTTTATGCCATTTTCTTAGTTCCGGAAACTAAGGGTTTGACTTTGGAAGAAGTTGACAGAATGTTGGAAGAAACCACTCCATTCACTTCTGCAAAATGGAAGCCACATTCCAAGTTTACATCTGCTAACCATGAGGATGGTATTGAAGAATTTAAAGCTTCTGTTACACACGTAGTTTGAATGACGAATTAACGAAATTTTTAATGTTTTTGTTTTGTTTATACTTTCTTTACATTTGTTAATGTAATTTAATTTTCTTTTTATTTAACAAGATGATATATATAATTTCTTTAAGAGAGAGTAAAGTTGAAAGGAAAGGTTTGCAATAATTCCAATTCAAATTTATATAAAAATAACTAGAACTCTATGTATTAATATTCAGTGGATATATACTAATGTTAGTTGTACAGTTAGTAAGTAAATCATTAAACAAGATTCACCGCTAATACTAATGAAACATAAAAGCAATTATCACCTAATAAAATTTTTATTGGAAAACCATTTATGGTAACAGTATCCATATTTTATATAAAACCCTGTTTGACCACTTTGGAGTAATAGGCTAAAAAGTGAACAAATGTTATCTAGCTTGGTGATGGTGAAACTGGTCTAATTACATTGATGTCCGATTGTAATGACAGATGACTATTTCATTGCTCATTTAGATACAGAAAATCCAAAATTGAGAATTGGTACCACTTTTGTAAAGGACATAATGCATCCCATGTTTCTATTTAATCTATAAATACTAGATTATGTTAATTTTAATATTAGTTACACAGACCTCTATACATTTTAAAACTTAAATGAATCATTATACAATTGTACAACATTATCATCAATCTTTTCAACTAATTCCTTATTTGGTGGCGGTGCGCTTGGAAATTCATAAATCTTTCCCCATGCTTTAGAATGTTCATTATATTCACCATGTATTTTTGTAATTTCAATATTTGTATCACTCACATCAGGGAAATCAAAGTGTTCAATGATTTCTTTCCCCTGTTCTTCATCTTCGTCATCATCTTCGTCATCTTTTTGCCCATCAATCATTTTTTCAGCATCATTTATAACAGAAGAAACTGGTTTAATTTCTGTATTGAATGAAAATTTAGTAGATGATGGCTCTTCAACAATTTTTGTGAATAACGGCCTAGCAGGGGTAAATGAAAACTTTGGCTGTTCTGGGAACTTTTGTGTCTCCACAGAGGCTTTTGCTTTACTGCTATCTGGGACTAAATCAGCCATTGGTTTAAATGGAAAAATTGGGGTTTCAACTGATTTTGAAGGTTCTTCAAGTTCAACTTTATTTGATTCAAATGTGAATTTTGGAGCAGCTGGTAATTTACTGATTGAAATTAATGGGTCCTTTGGTGTTTGAGAGTTAAGTGGTTTAATAGGTTCAATAATACTTTTCTCTTCCAGGGCCGCTTCTTGTTCTTCATCCTTTTCGTCTTCAATAATAATAATTTCATCTCCATCTTCAACAACTGTTTCCTCTTTCTTTTCAGGAACCTCAACCTCTTTAGCCTTGGGGAACCCGGTGAATGTATACTTCTTAACAGGTTCATCGATCACGATGACATCATCACCAGTCGCATGATCTTTCTTTTTGTCATCCACAGTTTTGAAATCATTCACTGGCAATTTAACAGAGCTTGATACTACTGCTTTTGAATCTAATATATCTAAGACTGTATTTGCAGTTTTACTTAAATTTTGCCTTATACCAGTTTCCGGAATAACTTCTTCTTCAAGTTTTGTCAAATTATTCCTCTGTTTCTCTCTCATTCTATTTTCTCTTTTTCTCTTCTCAATATAACTCGCCAATGGTGAAGATATCTTTTGCTTTTGTTGTTCTAGATTATTATAGTTCACCATTTTCCGTTTTTTGATAATTGAACCTAGCATCGACTTATCCACTTGAGTCATACTCGTATTAGCAGATTTAGGTGGATTAAATCTTGGTGTAGGTATATTAACTTTACTTGACCCATGCCTTAAAATTGTACTGTTATTGGAATCATTGTATAAGAGTGATTGGTTCCTCGAAACACCACTTGCAATTCTTGAAGTGTTGACAGCAAATATACCTGACCTTGAATGGTTCATCATACTGGCATTTCGACTTTCAATGTTACTATTATGGGCCTTTCTGATTAATGACATGACACCTTCAATTTCAATGTCATTCAATGGTTTTTCCCCTCTGCTTGAAAAAAAGTCTGCAAGGGTATCATTTGGATTCTTTGAGGCTACAGATACCGTACTTAAATCGAAATCTTGCTGTTGAATATCGTTTGAATGTATTTCACTTAATGTTGATGATTTAACTTTAATTGGTGACTTTTCTACAGATTTTGACCCGAAAAATCCTCTGAGCTTCTGGAAAAAACCACCACTGGAATTCTCATTAGAAGGGACATGATATGGTTCTCTATTAGCTGCAATTTTAGGCCCTATGCTTTGATATTTGGCCATTCTTGTTATTTGAAACGTTAATGAAAGATGAGGGTAAAAAAGAAATATTTTCTATGGGGTTCTGTTTCTCTATCTCCAAATGACTGCCGTAGCAAAAGGCACAATAGTGGGTGCTTTGGCCTGCCAGAGGGACTCATATTTGAAGAGCTTTACTTCTTCTGTATTGTCATGCACTCCAGTGGAAAAAACGGCTAGAAAAGCCCAGAAATCAAAGAACAGGGACGTTGAAGAACCCCAGATGTATGAAATCGAATTGGAAAACACCATTTTGTTTCCAGAAGGAGGTGGACAACCGGCAGATAAAGGCCAAATGCTTTTTGCTGATGATTCTGCTGCTGTTTCGGATGTCCAACGGAAAAATTTGAGAGCTATTCACTATGTTGACAAGCCAATTGAAGCTGGTACTAAGGTAAATTTGACATTGGACTGGAGACGTCGTTTGGACCATATGCAACAACATACAGGTCAACATTTACTCTCTGCTGTGTTAGACAAATACGAATTACCAACTTTGTCCTGGAGTATGGGTGATGTTATCAATTACATCGAAGTGCCAAGAAAGTTGACGAATGAAGAGATCCAGGCCGTCACTGATGAAGTCAACGATGCTATTCTAGCCGAGTATCCAATTAACGCTCAGTATCCAGATTCCAACTCTGAGACAGATGATGTTGATTTGGAAAAGGGAATCATGAGAGTTATCCGTATTGGTGAATTGGATGCAAACCCATGTTGCGGTACCCATTTAAATTCCACGGGTCATATTAAAGCAATTGTATTGCTTAATCAATTTGCAGGTAAATCAGGAGCCTCAAGATTGAACTTCCTTTGTGGTGACAGGATTATCAAATATACAAGTGATTTGCATGAAATAACCAAGAAGTTAATGAATACTTTAAGTGGTAGTTTTGAAGACTTGGACTTTAAGGCATCATTTGTTGTTGAACAAGGTAAAAAATCTGCCCAACGTGCCAATGCTTTATCACTCGAATTGGCAACTTTGAAAGCTCAAGAGGTTAAGAAGGAAATTCAGGAAGGTAAACCTGTTGCATTTGTTTATAGACCAGATGGGGATTTGAATTTCATTAATACAATTTATAAGGAAGTTGGAGACCTTGGCACTTCTACCATTGTGTTAATCACTGGTGAATTGAAACAAGCTGGTGCACTTATTGTTGCAGGTGAGAAGACTACTGAAATTGTTGACCAATTAAAGAAACTTTTAAAGACATTGAAAGGTGGTGGTAAGGGTAAATTCCAAGGTAAAGTCTCTGAGTATACCAAGGGTGAAATTGATGAAACATTAGCTTACCTTAGATCTTTATAGTTTTTTCATTCATAATTATAAGTAGTGTACATATTGTTTATTATATATTATTATCGTAAAGGAGTAGTGCCAAATAATGCCTCTCTTATCATTGTCCACAGGCCTCGATCAAAACCAGGTTGTTTTAAATCAATCATTGATTGTCTTAACCTCAAATCCCTATTGGATATTGACCGTAGATTAGATATTATAGATTGGAATTTGGCAGAACCATCTCCCCTGATTATTGTGGTGGTATTAAATTCGTCGTCCTCGCTTTGTAGTGTCACATCTAGCTCATCAACTATTTGCATAGTACAGGTATCATCATCAGCATCATTATTTGTATTGCTGGAACAAGTTTCACAAATTAATTCCCTATGTTGTAAATCGTCAGGTATAAACCCACTAAGCTCGTATAGGGGGTTATCACATAGGCTGCAATAGTATAGAGTCCCCAAATCCTTTTTATCAGATAGAATTGATCTTAAGTAAGCATCATTGCATTTGTCAATTGAAGGAGTAGAATGCAATTGTTTAAAGGACTCATCTAAAATCTCCCTGTAATCAAATTCAACACTAGTATCGATTTCTGTTGATGATGGAGGCGTTAATATCGTGGAGGATCGAATGATACTTGTGAAATTACCAGAATTGTAATCTTCATATTCATCATCAACATCACCATGATTATTAGCATTGCAGCCAGGAGCAGAATTAACCATACCACCCGTGGCTGATGAAAATATAGGGTATGATTTGAATGGCCTGAGTTTTCCAATAGACCCAGAAGATCCCCCCTGAGATTCCTTAATTGGATGAGGGATTGGAAAGGATGTGAGGGTTGTTGAGTCTAGGAGATCCAGCTTGGATGTCATATGTCTCAATCCCACAGCCGGGGCAACCATGATAGAAGGTTCCACTGTATTTAACATACCAGCTTGGAAGCAAGGAGAAGGAAAAGGATGGAGACATAATAACAGTTTCAATTCAATGCCCTTTTGGGATATATCACAAAATCGAAGGGGGGAAACAAAAAAAGCTAAATATTTTTTACAGGATATATAGAGAAGGTTCATAGTATTACAATGAGGACATTGTGTTTATTGGAGCCTCACAAATTGAAAAGTAAACCATTATTTTTAACCCTTTATTCATTTCATTTGGTTTTTTATTTTGTTTACATTTCCTAAAATAGAAACATGCTCATGTTATTTTCTATATATTATAAATGTACAAGAATGTGCCAATTAATCTCTACGGAGGAAAGATTGGTATGCATCATTGGCAATATTCACACGCCCATCACTCTTCAACTGCTTCTTACCCTCCTTTTGTCTCACTAACAACTTTTTACGTCTACTGATATCAGAGGCATGAAGCTTAGCCAAAACATCCTTTCTTCTAGCTTTGATAGTTTCTCTGGCAACAATCCTGTTATTAGCCTTGGCTTGAATAACAACTTCAAATTGTTGGATACGCAAGAATTCCTTTAATCTCTTGACAAACTCACGTCCACATTTGTCAATTTGTGATTTATGTAAAACAGTTGAAAGGGCATCAATTCCTTCCCCATTAACTAACAATTGCAGTTTATAAATATCACTTGGTTTGTAACCGGCATCCTCATAATCTAATGAAGCGTACCCTCTAGTTATCCCTTTCAATTTCCCAAAGAAATCATCAATTAAATGTGCAGTTGGGATATCATATTTCATTAAAACTTGTCCATTTGATAGGTATTGCACATCAACTTGTAACCCCCTGTTATTGTCACATAGAGTCATTACTTGTCCGGTATACTCTTTAGGAAATGTCATTAATGCCTCAACATATGGTTCACTTAAGTATTCAACACTTGACTTTTTGGTTCCATCAGGAAAATCATCAGGGTTTGAAATAATCTTTTCAGTCCCATCCTTAAATGTCACCTTATACGGAACAGTTGGTGCAGTAATAATCAAATTCTTACCATGCTCCTTCTCTAACCTTTCTTTAAAAATTGATGCATGTAATGAACCTAAGAAACCTAATCTCCAACCTTGACCTAAGGCATTTGATGTTGTTCTTTGGAAAACAACTGACCTATCATTTAAAAACAAATGTTGAAGTGATTCCTCCATCTTTTTAAAATCTGTACCATCAGCAGGGAATGCACCGACAAAAACCATTGGTTTTGGTTCTTCAAAACCATCCAACGGGGTAACAGTTGTACCAACTTTTTTTAAAGTATCACCAACGAAAACTTCATTTGCATCCTTAAACCCTGGAATAACATATGCAACTTGCCCCGCAACTAACTGGGGTAATGATCTCCTATCAGGGTACATAACACCAACTTCTTTAACATCATATTTTTTACCAGTTTTACAAAATTCAACTTTGTCACCCTTCTTAATTGTTCCATCAACAACATTAACTAACATAATAACACCAACATAAGAATCATACCAACAATCAACAATTTGTGCTCTCAATTCTGCATTCCTATTGTATGTTTCGGGCGGTGGTGGAATATTTTCAATAATCTTTGGTAAAATATATTCAACATTGAGTCCAGTCTTTGCTGAAACATGAACAACATCATCCCTAAATAATTCAAAAGTCTCTTCAATTTGTGTTTCTGCTCTTTCTATATCAGCTGTATCTAAATCAATTTTATTAATAACTGGGATTAAATGTAAATTCATTGAATATGCCAAATAAAAATTAGCAACAGTTTGTGCTTTAATCCCTTCACTTGCATCAACTAACAACAATGCTCCCTGACATGAAGCATAAGATCTAACAACCTCTAATCTAAAATCAACATGACCTGGTGAATCAACTAAATGAAACATATAATCTTCACCTTTATAATGATAAATCATTGAAACAGTTTGTGCTTTAACTGTAATCCCACGTTCTCTTTCAACATCTAACTTATCTAAAACTTGTTTATTATCAATTGTTGGGTTAACAACACCCGTTATTTCAAGTAATCTATCAGATAATGTTGATTTCCCATGATCAATATGGGCAACAATAATGAAATTCCTATAATTTTTCAATGGGATCTTAGCAATACGATCAGCTAATTCTGCGTTATCCAATATTGGGGTGGGGTTTGATTTTTTATCAAGGGTATAATTAACATACCCTTTATAATCTTCACTATGAGGAGTATGAATCAGTGAGGAGTTGAACTTTTTCCCTGAAAAAACACTTGGAGGTGAAAAATTTCGTACCAGTGACTTCCTTAATGACCACCGTATGAAATTCATCAAATTGGTACGTTTTTATTTACTGAAAAGGGAGAAAGTTTGAATCAAGTGAAAAAATAAAGAGATGAAAAGTAATATGAACTTAAAACATTTCTATATAATGATGAAGCTGATTATAATTATAAAGTACAGATAGATTATGGGAGTTACTAGAAGAGAGAAAATATGCATTTCTTTATTAAATTGTTTTGAGAAAACCCACCAGTGAGAATTGGATTCCAATTGTTTTTGTAAGACAGGGTAATGATAATGGTGATGATAATAATAATAATAATAATAATAGTAATAATAATGATACCAATCGTTTCATTATTATCAACGCCCCTCAAATAAACTTACTGACTATGTTTTAGTATAACAACAACACTATCTCCCCTGAGGAACATCTTAGAAATGTATCTTTCCCTAGCAACTTTCACCTGTTGTTTGACAACGCCCTTAGCAGCTTTTTTCCCGGCTGTTTTCTTGGGATGCTCACTCCAGAGATCCTTCACCTTTTCCAAGACCATGTTACAGTGTCTGTCAAAAGCCTTGACTTTGGCAATTAGTTTGTGGTTGTTCCTGAGGGAAATAAGCACTGTGTCGTTGTTCTGTACGGCCGTTGAAAGCACTTTGAGTGGGCCCTTAGTAAACTCAAACTGCTCAAGTTCATGAAGTTCTTCTTCTGTGAGAGTTTCCTTTGGTTTGTCGACTAAACTAGCCATTTTTCTGTATGTTTAAAGAAAACACTTACAAAAGAGAGTTTTCATTGGTAAATTTACTTATTCTTGTAATCAACTTACGATAATGTTGAAAAATATAACCATTGGAATCAAAATGGGACGGCAGTTTCACCAGATTCGAAGCCAGCGTATTCGGTTCCCCTTCCTGAACTTTGATTCAGAGAAAAAGGACATTGAATTAGGTACAAACATCAGTAATACAATGAGGGAGTTTGATAATGACATAGATGAATACGTATTCAAAAAACAGTCCTGGAGGGGGGCCAACGAGGAGGAAAAGAAGAAGCTTGAAAATGAGACTTCATCAGCAGAAAAATACCAAAAGGACCCGTTGGCTAATGGGATTAGTTTATTATCACCAGAGGAATTAATTAAGATGGAATCTTTTTTTGACTCACATGCTGTTTTTAAAGAGTTTAAGAATGCAGGGTTCAATGATATACAGAGTTTGGCATTGATGAAATATAATTATATTGTTTTAGAAAACAAATTGAAATGGCTTCATACAAATTATTCCCCTAAGGTAGATTTAGAGAATGAAGCATACTTATTCCATGCAGCTCATAGTGAACTGTTATTTGAAACTACAAATACAAGAGAGAAATCTTTGATGGATTTGACAAATGCAATGATTATATTAAAAAGAGCATTTAATAGTTTAGAAGATGAATCATCAGCACAAATTAAATTGAACGATGATATAATTAAAATGGAGATTAACCAATTCAAACATGAGAATAATTTACATCAGAGATTGTTGAATCTAAAAAACAGTGATTTAAATAGTAGAATTTTAAGTGAAATTGTATCAGGTTTAAAATCAGAGATTGAATCATTTAGATGGGAATTAACAAGAGCTGGTATTTTATGTATTATAATAATGACAGTTTTAGTTATGGGTACATGGAATTTAACAAAGAAGAATTCACCAATTGATACAGATGATATATTTAAGGGACCCCTGTTAGTACCATTACATGAAGCAACAGATGAGGAATCCCATGATTATGAAGCTGATTGGGATGATCGTGTTAATGTTCAAGTTAAA
The DNA here is from genome assembly GCA_030564545.1 of Saturnispora mendoncae. Lineage (NCBI taxonomy): Eukaryota > Fungi > Ascomycota > Pichiomycetes > Pichiales > Pichiaceae > Saturnispora > Saturnispora mendoncae. Next base: position 13,343 of record JAJLVT010000103.1, read on the forward strand.
CGTTGAGGAACTTTTAACAATTATATAATAGATAAGGTAAGATTGTTTTCTCCTATATTTTACTATCTCTTTTTTTTGACATAACCATCCTCTTAAATGCCATTTGGGGTTTTTCTTCAACCCATTTCTGTAATCCATCCAAACTCTCATTCACAATATGTGCTTCAACTTGAGTTTTAAAATCACCCTTAAATTGTGCCTTGTTTTCAATAATGGAAGCTGGGTCTAATAACTTTGCCATTTTAGTTATTTGTTCCCTAACCTTTTCATTGAACTTATCAGTTGAATCATCTTCGATCACATTTGATATCACACCTAATCTAACTAACTCATCTAACTCAATTCTTCGGCATAAACAAACAGCTTCAATTGATACACTTAAACCTAACCTGTATGGTAAAGAAACAGATGCCCCACATTCATTAACTAAGCCAATACTTGAAAAGGGAAAATAATAGTATGGGTTCTGATTAGTTTTCGTTTCTGTTTTTACCCTTCTTGCCCATATAAAATCAGTTAAATTAACCAAGGCCGCTGTTAAACCAACAACTGGTCCATTTAAAGCTGAAATTAAAAGCTTTTTATGATTTATGAATGAATGAACCAAATAAATGTTTTTTGAAGTTATCTGTTCATAATAATCCATCTTTTTCAACTCAACCATTTGGGAAATGAACTTAATATTAGCACCCGTTGAAAAAAATGTACCAGATGATGTTAAAAGTGTTATTGAAGTTTCTTTATTATCATTTGCTTCATGCAATGCATTTGCTAATTCAACAAATTCAGGAATTGTAAATGCATTCATAGCATTGGGGTTTTCCAAATGGATTTCAAATATTTTACCGTTTATACTCTTTTTAATCATCTTTTCACTTACAAGACAACTAATAAATTCAATGTAAAATAATGGATATTGCTTTATATATTAGGAGGGAATGGCTCATGACATGAGGGGTCAAAATTTAAATTTCCCCCGAATTTCTTTAAAAAGGTTATTTTAATTATACCCTTTGATACTCATAATGGATAGTATTTTAATGGTATTAATCATCTTTCCATTTAAACATTTCACCATCATTTTTTTATTGAATTTGAATTCTCGCTAAGGGTTTCCAAAAATCATCGCTTGTAGTTGCCATTCTAGTTAATTTCTACATGATTCTTTAAATACCAGTTGAAATCCTCTCTCCTCTTTCACTTGTCTCAACAACATTTCTCATCCTTTTAACAATGCTTTCAAGATCAGCACGTTGTGTCACACCATTGTTTGCAAGATTAGCCACAAAATCAACAAGAACAACAGCTAAGTTGGTTATTTCAAAGAGACATTCATCCCAATTTGCCCATTTTGAAGCCCCAAAGCATATTACAAACGAACATACCAAACTATTCACATCCAAAGATCAATTGGATTGGGATTTATTAAAGAATGAACTATTCCAATTCACTGATAGTCCATTGGTAGTCCCAATTGTTATCAATGGGGAACGTATTTTTGATCAAAGGAAGTTAGGTAAAATTATCAACCCAGCAAACCACAAGCAAAAACTTGGACAATACGCTCAAGCTACTAAAGAAGATGTTCAAAAGGCAATTGGCTCTGCATTGGCAGCTAAGAAAGAATGGGCTACATTGAATTACGCTGATAGATCAGCTATCTTTTTAAAGGCTGCTGAATTAATTTCAACTAAATATAGATACAAGATGTTAGCTGCTACGATGTTAGGTCAAGGTAAAAATGTTTTCCAAGGTGAGATCGACTGTATTGGTGAATTAATTGATTTTTTAAGATTCAATGTTAGATACGCTGGTGAATTATATGGACAACAACCAATTGCTTCAACAACTGGGGTTTGGAATAGAACTGAATATAGACCTTTAGAAGGCTTTGTTTATGCCGTTACTCCGTTCAATTTTACTGCAATTGCAGGTAATTTAGTTGGTGCTCCAGCTCTTATGGGTAATACAGTTGTTTGGAAACCTAGTGATTCAAGTATCCTTTCTAATTACCTCTTAATGGAAATTTTTGAAGAAGCTGGTTTACCAAAGGGTGTTATTAATTTCATTCCAGGTAACCCAGTTGAAGTTTCTGATGTTATTTTAAATGATAAGAATTTATCAGCTTTACATTTCACAGGTTCAACAGATGTATTCTCCCAAATTTGGTCAAAGATTGCATCAAATGTTTCAAAGGGTGTTTACAGAGATTTCCCAAGAATTGTTGGTGAAACAGGTGGTAAGAATTATCATTTAGTTGATTCAACTGCAAATTTGGAGAATGCAGTTTTTAATACCCTTAGAGGTGCATTTGAATTTCAAGGTCAAAAATGTTCAGCTACTTCAAGAGCATACATTGCTAAGTCAATCTGGCCTCAATTTAAGGATTTATTAACAAAGTCAGTTTCATCAATCAAACCAGTTAACTGTACAGCAACTGAAACTTTACAAGGTTTTATGGGTCCAGTTATCCATGAAAGATCATTTGATAAAGTTTCAGGTGCTATTAAATTAATTGAAGGTGATGAAGAATTAACTTTATTATCAGGTGGTAAATTTGATAAATCTAATGGTTATTTTATTGAACCAACAGTTGTTGAAACGACAAATCCAACACATTCATTCATGTCTAGTGAATTTTTTGGTCCTTTATTAACAATTTATGTTTACCCAGATGAGGAAATTGATTCAGTTTTGAAATTAATTGATTCAACAACAAAATATGGTTTAACAGGTTCAGTTTTCTCAACTGATAGATTAAACATTAGAAAATATGAAGATGCCCTTAGATACTCAGCAGGTAACTTTTACATCAATGATAAATCAACTGGTGCAGTTGTTGGTCAACAAAGTTTTGGCGGTGGTAGATTATCAGGTACAAATGATAAAGCTGGTAGTGATTCAATTATTAAGAGATTTGTTACAACTAGAAGTATTAAGGAAAATTTTGGTGAATTGAAGACTTACTTAAATCCATCCAATTTTTAATTTAATTTTAGTATCATGAAATTTGAATTAATTATGTATTTATAATAGTTTTATATAGGAATAAATAAAATAAAATAAAGGTGTAATAAAATAAAATAAAATAAAATAAAATAAAATAAAATAAGTAAAATAAAATAAAAAGTAAAATAAAGAGGCCCAATATATTTTAGAAAAGATTAATAGAATTAATAACGGTGTACCCCATTAAGTGAATATAATATATTAAATTATTTTTAAAAGGTAATAATAAAACTTATTTTTTACCCAATAATTTCTTGAAGAATCCTCCAGTACTTGAACTTGAACCTGAATTAGTTGAGTTTGCAGAATCAATTTTGATTTTGGGTTTAGAAGTTGTATCACCTTGAGAAGAAATTGACTTAGATTTCTTAGTATTAACATTTGATATTGCCTTTTGATGTTGTTCAAATAATGCCATTCTATCCCTATCTTCTTTTGACATTAATCCAATACTTGACCCTGAACTACCACCACTTTTCCATTTTCTAACTTGTTCACCACTACCATATGAACTAGTCTTTTTCAACGCACCGCCTGTAGTAGTTAAAACATTACCGGATGTTTTATTTGATATTGTTTGAGAATATGGGGTAGTTCCATCATCATCATTATCACCATCATCATCGTCATACTCTACATCATCTTCAGACTCAATTGCTGAGCCGGACATTCCCCCAGAAATAGAACTGGCAACACTATGCATTGAACCACGTCTGGTCATTTTTTTACTGCTTGGTTTTGGATCAGGTGCTAAGTTCAAATTAGAAAACAATTGGACTATTTCATTAGCAAAGTTAACATTAGGTGTTTCCTCTATTTTAATTTGAATTCCAGTAACCGATTTTGGATCAAAATTTTGATTATCATCATCACCATTAGTGGTTGTAGTTTTATTATTTTTTGCACACATATCATTATTGAATGAATCTTTAAATTTGACTGTACATGAATCGTTTGTACTTTCAGTACTACATGAATTACCATTACGGTTAATTTCCTCTAAGCCAGCATAAACCAAAGGTATGAATTTTCTTTGAGAAAATGAAAATGAAGTTGATCTTGAAAATTTCCTATTTGTGCCAATTATGACAATTGAGGGACAATAAAGTGATAATAGATCATTTAAGAAGGACCCAGTTTTGAATATTTCAAAGATGATTTTGATTGGTTTGTCAATTGGGAGATAGCCAAGTACATAATTAGTGAAATCTTTGAGAAATGTGCGTAATTCTGGAGAAGCCTTATCACCGATTAAAAAAGAAGATAGGGAAAATGCAATTACGATGGTATCTCCAGGCTTAGCTAATGATTTTTGATAATAATCTAAAGCACATATAGAAGTAGCCTTTGGTGATAACAAAGCCAAATAAGTCTTCCCCGTTGGAATTGTGGAGTCATTATTGAAATCAGGGTGTGTAAAGATCAAAGAAATAGAATTCCTGGAAATGATTGGTTTTGTAGGGTAATCAGTGAGTTTATAAGACTTGCGTTTGACAGATTTAAATGTTGTTAAAGAAGTCTGATCGCCACTGGGGATGGCAGCATTTTGTAGTCTCTCATTTGGAGTGTTACGGAAAGAGTCAAGATCGGGGATTTTTGGCAGTTGGAACTGGGAATCCATTTGCAGTAGTTCTTGATCTGACATCTGGTGGTATGCACGCCTTGTTGTTGGATGTAGTGATTGATTGATATTGGAGGGGTTGGACTTGTCATTATGTGATGACTTGATAACCGGGGGAAACGGGGATTTTGATCTGTGATTGGGCTTATACGGGGTATTGGGCACAATCTGAACACGCTGGTCGCTCTTCTGCGGTGGAATCAAATCGGGATCGTAGCAATCAAAAGAAACCCGGCGTTGGAAATTGGGCATTTCAATTGAGAGAAAGAAAGGGTCCTTCAATTATTTACTATCAGTCAGTGACCAACATCAATAATAAATTAGACATTTTTTCTCTTGCTAATTAGAAATCTAGCATTTTTCAATGGGAAACAGAGAAGAAATCGAAGAGGAAATTACCAGAGTTATGGGAGAGATGAACTGCGAGGATTTGCATCCGTCTATACAGAAAACCCCGGGTATTGAAACCCCATTTTCCTCAAATTTGGCCGTTTCCACAACTAGAATTTCAGATAAATACACCGATGGGGCCAATTTGGAACTTCTAACAGCACATTCATGTATAAGATACGACAGGGCGAGACTATTACACGATATTTCGTCCCAGGGGTTTTTCGAAACCCTCCAATCTTTAGAAATAGGCGATTTGAAGTCTTTGGATCAAATCATCAATAAAGAAATAGAAAGTTCGCAAATACAATCAGGAAACATCCAAACAAAATCAAATGAACAATTAAAAGATTTCAATTCCATAGAATCACATCTTATCTCAAAAATACGTGATAAACTTGATTCAAAATTCCATTGAATGGGGGAAAAAAAAACCCTATATTATATTATATGTATATAAACAATAAAAAGCTTTTCTATAGAGACATTTAAGCACCAATGACATCAGCATCGTACTTAGCCTTGAACCATTGGATGGTATCGTTTTGACCAAGCTTGTGAGCCTTACCAACTCTAGCTCTACATCTCTTTCTTCTAGAAACTCTGTAACCAGCTCTACCCATAACAACGTAGAAATCCATACCGTAAATACCGATACCTGGGTCATACTTGATACCTAAATCAATGTGTTCTTGAACACCGAAACCAAAGTTACCGGTTTCAGAGAAGTTTCTCTTCTTTAATTGGTATTCCTTAACCTTTAAACCTCTTTCTAAGATTTCTTCAGCCTTTGGACCTCTGATGGTAACGTGAACGGAAATCTTTTCGTTTCTTCTAATACCGAAGGATCTGATGGTGTATCTAGCCTTGGATTGGACTGGGGTTTGACCTGATAATTGTTCAAGGACCTTTGATGCTCTGGTTAATCTATCACCGGATTCACCAACACAAATGTTCAAGACCAATTTCTCGATCTTCAACTCTCTCATAGAATTAGCTCCTTTGTCAGACATCTTTAATTTATTCAATAGTTAAAGAAGAGAAATGTTCAATTTGGAATATCTATTGAAATTTTTCATTTTTTTTCATTACTTAGTGCGTCATTTTTTAAAAAACCCTCTCTTAAAATCACGTGCTTCAAAAGAGGGTTTACAATATTACGTAATATTAAATTAATCACGTGAATATTACGTAATGTGGTTACGTAAGCATCAATTTTAAGGATTCATTTTTAAGTTTCCTTTTTTCAGTGGCGAAAAACATCTATTATTTAACTTTAGCACTTTAACTTTAATCAAAGATGGCTTCAATCTCTCAGTTAAGTGCTAAATATTCTTTCAAGCCATTGAGGAAAACAGAATATGAAAATGCAGGGGATTTCCATTCATTTGAATCAGATTTAACAAAGGGTGGGGAGGCATTAGCCCTTAATCCATCAATTGCATTACCGCCAATTTCAAACCCATCTGCCTTCTTAAGGGCTCATACAGATGATGATACAAACCCAGATTGTTCAATTAAATTGGCACATGGTACTACAACATTGGCTTTCCGTTTCCAAGGTGGGATCATTGTTGCCGTTGATTCTAGGGCAACTGCAGGTAATTGGATCGCTTCACAAACAGTTAAGAAAGTTATTGAAATTAACCCTCAATTATTGGGTACAATGGCAGGTGGTGCTGCCGATTGTCAATTTTGGGAAACTTGGTTAGGGACTCAATGTAGATTACATGAATTAAGGACAAAGGAAAGAATATCAGTTGCTGCAGCTTCAAAAATTTTATCAAATTTAGTTTATCAATATAAAGGAATGGGACTTTCAATGGGTACAATGATTTGTGGTGTTACTAAAAAGGAAGGTCCAACTATATATTATGTTGATTCTGATGGTACTAGATTAGGTGGTGATTTATTTTGTGTTGGTTCAGGTCAAACTTTTGCATATGGTGTTTTAGATACAAATTACCATTGGGATTTAACAGTTGAAGAAGCACTTTATTTAGGTAAGAGATCAATTTTAGCTGCTGCTCATAGAGATGCTTATTCTGGTGGTTCAATTAATTTATACCATGTTAAAGAAGATGGTTGGACTTATCATGGTAATTATGATGTTGGTCCATTATTTTGGGATATTAAAGAAAAGGAAGGTTCCTTTAATAATGTTAAAGCTTAATAACATATATAACTACTTTATAATATATAATATACAAATGTAAGAGAAATAAAATAAAATAAAAATTATCAATCTGTTTTGATAACTTTTGATGGAGGTTCTTCTGAATCTTTACCTTCATCATTGTTTAATGGCCTCTTGTTTAATCCTTCATTTAATGCATTGGAATTATCACTTATAAATGAATCTAACATTTTTGATAAATCCTCTGGTGCCTTCTTTATATGACTCATCTCAATAGTTGTATCACCACTACCACCACTAACATCTTGGAATGTTGATGATACGGAAATAGTATTGTCATTTATGGTATTATTAGGTTTAGGTAATTGAACTTGAACTTTTGCTCTACTACCTTTTGAATAAAATTGAGGTTTGGCAACATTACTAGCTGCATTATTGTTATTATTATTATTGTTATTAATTGTTTCTTGATCTGATTTATTTTCCATTGTGTTAACAATATGCCCTGTAGATGGATTAGGTGTTGGTACAATTGGTACTGTAGGTTCTTTATTTGTATCATTTAATTTAATTGGTTTAATTTTCATTGGAGTACCAATTGGTTTTGTAAATTGCATTGGTTTAGTAAATGTGTGAATCATTGGCTTATTTGGTACCTTTGATGGTTGTAACCTAATTGGAACACCAGGAGCTGATTTAAGTTCCGGTTTTGGGGCAATTGGTTTCGGTTGTAATTGAATCCTATTATTTTGTATTGATGGTTGGGATGATGGTGGAGATGATGAGGATGGTTGACTCGATGGGGTTGGTAACCCTTTTTTTCTTGTAATTTGAAGAGTGGCAGCATTCAATGCTGCTGTTAAGATTTTTGTAATATGTTGTGGGTTTTTATCAATTAGTGTAACTAATGGTGAACCTTTTATACCTGCACTTTTAGCTGCTTGTCCAACTTGATTTATTGTCATTGCTAATGCTTGTGTCAATATCTCAGTTGTGGTAACTTTGTCAAAGTTATTGTATCTATTCTTTGTTAACTGAATCAACTCCTTTTGAAGGTATGATAATGCACGCTTGGTGTTATCATTTACATTACTTGATTGGGTTGTTGTCGAAGAGGATGAATATGTTGCTTCCGATGAAGAAGATACTGGGGCTGTACCCATTGAAGTAGACGAAGGTCCCGGAGTTGGCACAATTGGTTTATTTAAAAGTCTATCATCATCATCATCCTTCTTAGAAACTTGTTGTGCTTGAAGATTCTTAACTTTAGCCTTTGCTGTTTCAATTTGTTTCTCTTTTTGTCTTTCCTTTTCTGCAATAACCTCTTCATTTAACCCCCAAAGCCAACCTTTGCCTTCCTTTGATATCTTTCTAAATGATTTATTCAAAGATAAATTATGTCGTACTGAACTCTGCCAACCATCAGCAGCATAGAAATAATATGGGTAAATATCTTGAATTGCCTTATAAATTTCTGATAGGGACATCCCCCTTTCCGTTGATCTTTTTCTTAAACATTCTGTAATTAAAGTTGAATATGATAATGGTGGCTTCTCCCTATATTGTTGAGGAATCTCATCTATTGAATAAACTTTCTTCTTCTGTTTGACACTTTTCTTTGTAGAAGATGAAGGAACTTTGTTTTGTTTTCTATTTTCTCCAGATACAGGTGGTGGCGGGGATTTGGAATTTTCTTGTAAAGCCATTGCTAAATCTTTGTCAAATTTAGAATCTTTATCATCCATATCATGATCAGCTAAAACCTTTTCAATTTCCATATCAATATCTAAATCTTTTGTTGCTCTAACACTGTCTAAACTCTTAATTGCTAAAATATCCGCTTCTGAAATAGACGGAAGTCTCCTCTTTTGTTTCTTTGATATTGAAATACTTGTTGGTCCCTCCTTTTCTTCACCCTTACCGTTTATTTTATTAGCATCACCACCGGGTAATTCAAATAAAAACCCAGTTTCTCCAATTTGAACTTTGGATCCATGATGTAATGGGACTGTAACACCCTTTTCAACAAATGCTTCATCAACAAATGCTCCATTTCTACCCAGTACACTTAATTCGAATCTTTGATTACCAAAATTGTAAAATATCTTAGCATGTCTACGTGAAATAGCTTTTTGTGACCCTAAATGAATATCAAGGGAATCAGACCCACCATTACCATCTACCATTCTGCCTAAGATAATTTGCATCGTCTGTACGTAAAATGTGAATGAATCAAAATCTAACATTGCATATGCTTGGATTTGTTGTGACGCGTTCACCTGGTCCTCGTCTTCAACCTTAATATGTGTTTGATCACCCGCCAGCGAGTGTTTTACCTCCTGCGGCGTAGTCAAAGGTCCAACGACCTTTGGAACTGGCACAGAGTCCATATCTCTTACTCTATAAGAAAAGAACAAACAAAACCAACAAGAAAAAAACTTAAATACAAAAAACGGCTCATGAAGTTTATAAAATAAATATCAATTCCCAAATTTCAAAGGGAAAGAAATTCCTCTAATGGAAATCTACCAACGAGGATATTTTCTAGGATTTGAGTTTCTGCTGGATTAGATTTTAACACAAGAGAATCCTCTGGCGTAATCCACTCAAATGGCTTCCCTCCCTGGGCAGCTAAAAGTTGATAAAATTGGTCATGGGATGCTGTGGAATATGGTAAAGAACCAGTAGCGGCATTGAGAAGTATCAAACCAACAGAAAATAAATCAGTTTGGTAATTTGGCCTATCCTTTGTGTCATATTTTAATAATTCAGGTGCTGAAAATAAATATGTCAAATCAGGCATTTCCCCATCGGACCCTATTGCTTCAACTGATGAAAAATCAATTACCTTGAATTCAGGTGTTATATCATCTTCCTTAAATTTGATCATGACATTCTCAGTTTTGAAATCACAATGAACCATTTTAATGTCCTTTAAGATTTTCAAGGAATTCATCAATGTCCGAAATAAACTCCACCACCATTCCCTTTTCAATTTAAGATCTTCGGGTCCCCTTTTTGATTGCCTTTCATTTATGAAACTAAATAAATCAGTATCCATTTTCTTTAATAGCAAGCATGGTAATTCATCCATTCTCCTGAAAAGTGGGAAAGTTTCCTTGTTTAAATAGTAAATCCCTAAACACTCAATAAACGGACTTAACCCCTGAACTTTCTCCCTTATTAATAAACTGAAAGATGCTTCTCTTATTATTGACTTACATTTGGATTTCCCAATTGGAATTTTAATAGCTAAGTGTGTTTTTGAGCTTGGATCATTTACCACCCCCAGAGTACAATCATACACATAAGAACTACCGCCTGAACCCATTTGGTTATTTAATGTCAAAATGAATGCTTGTTCATTTAACACGAACCTGTTCAATTTTGGGTCATTGCCCAATGGGTATCTATTGAATTTTTGTTGTTGAGGGAAAGTGACAGCATTTTGTACTGGTGTAATTGGAGACATCGTCCCGGTGTACGAAAAGACTGATTCCACGGGGGATGTTGTATCAATTGTATCTAATATCCGAAATTTTGGTGTTGTAGGAGGTAACAATTGGTCAACTTGTGACATTTCCCCCGGAATTTCCCCAGTATACAGCGTCAAGTTTGTAAAATCGACTTCTCCACATTGTGAATCCCCAAACAAATCAGAAACGTCTGAAATTCGAGATTTATCCATTACTTAAATAAACAAAAACAATTACATGGATAAGATTTTTTTTCACAACCAAACTTTATTGACATCATTAAAAAATGGTTAACCTGTTTTTGAAGCTATTGGCTATCAGATTGGTCAATTCCCTTACCATGGCCACATTTTTCCAAGCGGATGAATATTGGCAGGCTTTGGAACCAGCTCATTGGTGGGTTTTTGGGTACGGTGGACTCACTTGGGAATGGGAATTGGGGTTGAGATCTGCTTTGCATCCATTGATATACACAGTTCCATATTACATTGTCCAAGCATTGGGATTGGATTATAACTGGATTATAATAGCTCCAAAAATTGTTAATGGGGTTATCGCAGCAATTGGTGAATATTATTTATATCATTTAACATTGGTCAAAACAAAGGATAAACAATTGGCCAAATGGGTCTTGGCATTAAGTTTATTCTCTGTTTGGAATTGGATGTGTTGGACTAGATCTTTTGCAAACAGTTTAGAACTATCCTTTACTATTGTGTCACTTTATTGGCTTGAACGTGGTTTGGTGAATAAATGTTTATGCTTAGCAGCTGTTACTTGTGTGATTAGGCCCACAAATGCCATAATCTGGATAGTTGAGTTTTTACCAAGAGTTTTTAGAAAACCAACACTAATGGTAAATGCCATGGTGATTGGTATGATTGTTCTGTCATTGGATTCTATTGTCAATTATACATTCTATGGGAGGTTGGTTTCACCAATATTAACATTTTTCAAATTCAATGCCACTTCAAATTTAAGCGCTTTCTATGGTGTTTCTAGATTAGACTTTTACTTTGACCAAGGTATTCCAATACTGTTATTACATTATGTGCCATTTTTCATTTACGGTGTTTGGTTAGCAGGATGGTTCAATTTTGATAATTGGCTCATATTAATTTACCTTTTAGCATTCACTTGTATTCAACATAAGGAGTTTAGATTTATTTATCCATTGATGCCATTTATGCTACAAAAGACAGCAAGAGGAGTGATTGCTTTTAAATCCAAGGTTAATCAAATTTTGTTTAATATATTGAAGTTGATTGCCATTGTTATTTTCATTGTATTATCGTATTATCTTACAAGAGTACATGAATCTGCGGAATATGAAATGCCATCATTGATAAGATCACATGTATTAGACTCATATACTGACCACCCAGTATCAGTGGGGTTTCTAACACCCTGTCATTCAACTCCATTTCAATCGCATATCCATCTACCACAAGATGTAGTTGACATATGGTATTTGACATGTTTACCACCACTTGATTCACCATTAGAGGGGTACAAAGATGAGTCGGACTATTTCTACGAGGATCCATTGCTATTCCTTCAAAACAATTTCCCCAAGAGACTGACATTGAAACGTGATTGTCCTGGTTTCAGACACTGTTGGCCTGAGTATATTGTAATGTTTGAGATATTATGGAATGACAATGAAGTCCAGAGTTTCCTTAATAATAGCTACGAAGTATTAGAAGCCCGTGATAACACACTGGTTCACTGGGATGATCGCCGAGAGGGCCAAATGTTACTTTTAAAGCACATTTAGTAAATTATGGGAGATTCACCCGTGCACTGCCATTTTTGCATTTTTGTCGCGGATTTCTTATCAAATTGTTGAAAGAATTAAACTTCTCTTTGTCAACACAAAAGGCACAATGAGTGGGGCAGCGAACAGGGAACAGGTTTTTCCAACGCGTATGACGTTGGGACTGATGAAGACGAAGTTGAAGGGAGCTCAAACGGGGCATTCGCTTTTGAAGAGAAAGTCAGAGGCGTTGACCAAGAGATTTAGGGACATAACACGTCGTATTGACGACGCGAAGAGGAAGATGGGGAGAGTGATGCAGACAGCATCTTTCTCATTAGCTGAAGTCACTTATGCCACAGGTGGGAATATCGCATATCAAGTGCAAGAGTCTGTATCAAAGGCAAGATTTACAGTTTCTGCTAGACAAGAGAATGTCTCTGGTGTCCGTCTCCCACAATTTGAAGTTAAGATAAATGAAGATATAAATGACTTTAAAATGACCGGGCTTGGTAGAGGTGGTCAACAAGTACAAAAAGCAAGGGAAGTTTACAGTAAGGCTGTTGAAACATTGGTGGATTTAGCTTCTTTACAAACTGCATTCGTTATATTGGATGAAGTTATCAAAGTCACAAACAGAAGAGTTAATGCAATTGAACATGTCATCATCCCAAGAACTGAAAATACAATTGCTTACATCAATTCAGAATTGGATGAAGTAGACAGAGAAGAATTTTATAGGTTAAAGAAGGTCCAAGAAAAGAAACAGATAGCCGTTGCCGCTGCTGATGCCTTAGCGGCAAAGAAAAAGGCAGAAAGAGCAGAAAGAGAAGCAGAAAGAGTTGCACAATTGCAATCATCAGCTGACAACGAACCTCAACAAGCTGAAATTCTTGATGAATCAAATACCGTCACGGAAGAGGAACAAGAAGAAATTAAGGATGAACAAATTTTTGAAGACGCTCCTGAAGTTATCGCTGAAACTGAAGATGACGTTATCTTTTAAACATCCACGCTAACACCCAAAATACATTTAAATTTAATTAATCAAACTCTATTATTTATTATATTTCAGTGTAGTAACTTTTTTTTTCTAGCATACTTTTTATAGAAGTTGACATGAATAAAAAACTCTTGAAACCACTGGGATTGTTTGCAACACTGTTGGTGTTGTTTATAATACTTTTAACATCATCGAGATATTTCCATATTTTATACCCAATTCAAATAACGCAATATGAATACCCTCAAAGTTCCAATTTTGAAACTGTCATTTATGAGATTCGTGATTCTCTCAAAGTTAATGACTTGGAAACTGATCTTAACAAACTTATAGATGATCTACCTGCTTCCAGAACGTATGATTCTAAGAATGGGAAACTAACAACGAATTATTTCTATGATGAATTATCAAACTTCAACAATGAATTCTTTTCATTGCAAGAGTTTAACCATTCATGGGAAATGTCCAGTTTAATTTTAAATGTAAAGGGAAATAATTCAAATGATGACATAATTATAATTGGTTGTCATATTGATTCAATTAATATGGAAATCTCACATCATGATTCGCCTGGTGTTGATGATAATTTATCTGGAGTTGTAATTTTATTGAATATGATAAAGTCACTCCATCAAAATCAAGAAATAGTAAATCAATTTAAACATCAATTGCAATTCCATTTCTATTCTGCTGAAGAATATGCTTCATTAGGTTCAATTGATGTTTTCAAAAAGTACAAAAATGATAATAAGTCAGTTATTGGAATGCTTCAATTAGATATGACAGGATATACACAAGGCTCAAAAGAAAAAGGACTTGAACCACATTTTGGTATTGTAATAGATTATGGATCAAAGTCATTAATTGAATTCACAAAATATATTATTTCTAAATATTGTTCAATAACAATTAAGGAAACAAAATGTGGTAAAATTTGTTCTGATAATTCTGCTGCATTAATGTTTGGATATCCAAGTGTTTACCCATTAGAAAGTATAGTTGAATTAGCTAACCCTTTTAGGCATTCAATAAAGGATACAATTGATTTAATTGATTTCGATCACATTTGGCAACATTGGGCTTTAGCAATTTCATTTTCTTTAGAATTAGTTTTATCTGATAATATTACAAAGAGTTCAAAGTTAGAAGAGTTCAAATTCAATTGGCTTGATTTTCCTATATTAGAATTAATGCATGAACCAAAAAGATTCATTTACATTTCATTTACATTTGCAGGGATTGCAGGTACATTATACTATATTTATTTAGAGCTAACAGAGAATAAGGAGGAAACTGAAAATTTACCAGACCCTGAGGAGGTCCCATTACAAGTCAAATCAAGAAAAAAGATGACATAAAGAATTGCTGACGTAAACATACTCACGTGATATGTGGATAGGTTTGTTTCTATGACATAACCTTAATGACTGAAAGTCACTTGTTTATGACTTACTACCCCACTATCTAAATGATATAAATGGGCCAGAAATTGAGTTCAATATTACTTTGGTGGTCAAAACACTTCCCCCCACCTAATAAAAAATAATTAATGATGGAACCATTATACACGAACATACCACTATCAGCGCGCACACATCCAGTTGCTTATGGATTACTTGGAGGTGTTATTTTACCAATAATGTTAGTTAATATGATGTCAAAATCGTCGAGGGTGACGAAAGTTAATGAAAAAGGTGAGTTGGAGGACATTAAGGGTGAATTAAATACCATCCAAAGAAGAGTTACTAACGTTGATGATTACATGAATTCCGAAATGGATGTCCCAGGTTCAGTTGTTGCTGAAGCTGCAGGTCTTTGGAATTGAATGCAATCCAAAAAAAAAAAAAAGCAGACGAACGATACATACCAGTATTTAATTATTGAATGAAGTTTTCATTTTCCTTTTTATACCTATAATTTATAATGATGATTAATATACATACATAAATACATTTTAATGAGCAACTGGTTCAACAGTTGGTAACTTTTCAACTGCCTTTCTAATTGAATCAACACCCTTTAATAAATCTTCTTTTGAAATAACAATTGGTGGAGCTAATCTAATGATGTTATCATGTGTTGGTTTTGCCAAAACACCCAAGTCCTTCATTAATAAACATAAGTCCCAAGCGGATCTACCATTAGTCTTTGTGTTATCAACAACAATGGCACATAATAAACCCTTACCTCTGACTTCTTTAATCATACCATTTGATTCAACGATCAACTTCTGTAATTCAGCTTGAAGGAATTCACCAAGTTCTTGTGCTCTTTCAACTAATTTTTCGTCTCTAACAACAGATAAAGCTTCAATTGCAACTCTTGAAGCTAATGGGTTACCACCATAAGTGGAACCATGTGAACCAGGTTCTAAAACAGACATGATATCATTTGAAGACAAAACAGCTGAAACAGGTAAAATCCCACCAGAGATAGCCTTACCAAGTAAAACCATATCAGGCTTTTGTTCTCTTGGTAAATAATGTTCCCAACAAAGCATCTTACCAGTTCTAGCAATACCAGTTTGAATTTCATCAGCAATCAAAAGAACATTGTATTTATTACAAAGTTCTCTAACTCTTGGGAAGTAATCAGCAGGAGGGACAACAATACCAGCTTCACCTTGAATTGGTTCTAAAATAATAGCAGCAATTTTATCACCGGCATTCTTGAAAGCTAATTCAACATCTTCAATGACACCATATTTCAAGATTTGGTTATTAGTACCTGGGATAACAGGGCCAACCTTTTCTAAGAAAGGACCAAAATTAGTCCTAGCTTCTGGGTCAGTAGACATTGAGATAATGGAAATTGACCTCCCATGGAAATTATCAGCAGCAGAGAGGATAATGGCTTCATTAGCAGGGATCCCTTTCTTGACGTAACCCCATCTTCTAGCGATTTTCAAAGCAGTTTCAACAGCTTCAGCACCGGTGTTCATTGGTAAGACAGATTCATAACCGAAGAATTCAGTAATGAATTTGGCATATGTACCAAACACATCACAAGAGAAAGCTCTTGAAGAAAGAGTCAAAGTTTGTGCTTGTTCAATGAGAGCGTTAACAATTCTTGGATGACAATGCCCTTGGTTAACAGCAGAGTAGGCAGATAAGAAATCAAGATATTCTTTTCCTTCTGGATCCCAAACGTGGGCACCACTGGCTTTGTGGAAGACCACAGGAAGAGGGTGATAGTTATGTGCAGCGTATTGTTCTTCGTAGGCAGTTGCCTTTTTGGAGGATAAGTTAAATTCAGCGGTGGCAGACATTTGTTTTTGAATTGACTAATAACAAGTGTGCGGAAATCGATTCATTGGAAACTGGGATCTGGTTTCTATTTAAGTTGTTGATGGGGATGACAGCTTATGACCTTTAACGGAAAGAAATAGCGAGCGGATATATTTTTCAACTATATTTCCATCTCTTTTTGGAATTCAACCAATGCAGAAAATCGCTGATCTGACAGCCTGGGCTCTTAAAAATGGAGTTACAATTGACGAGAATGTAGATTTCATCTCGGGGGACACATCTGGGGCTTTTGCGCAGGTAAAGGGTGATATTTTGGGTCCAAATATCATTAATGTGCCAAGATCTCTTACTATCACTCCGGAATATGGCCAGACGGTGTTTTCGGAGTTGAACGACGACGATGACAATGTTAATGGGAAATTACAGTTGCTTTTGGCCAAGTTGAAGTTTGATAAATGCGAAACTATAACTGGGGATTTGAATTTATCCTCGAAATTCAAATCATATATCGATTTCCTACCTTGTAATGGAGTGGAAACAAAGTCCCCATATTTTTGGACTATGCAAGAAAAGGACCTTCTTGATGGAACTGATGCTCACATCTTTATGAAGAGGAGATTTCTCCAATCTTTAAAGGAATGGAAGAAATTTGCTTCTAAACTCTATGAATTAGACCCTAAATCATACCCACAGTTGAAAGATGAATTATTAGAATATGAAGCTTTTAAAATGGGACCTGTAGGTGGAGTGGCGGTAAATTACTTGTTGAATATTAAACCAATTTCTTGGACTAGTTTCACTGCATATCTTTGGTCAAGTGCCATTTTCACTTCAAGAGCATTCCCTTATATCCTCTTTGATCAATCTGCCAACAAAAACAGTGCTTTCTTATTGCCAATTGTTGATTTACTTAATCACGAGAATGGTGCTAAGGTTAGATGGACAATTGAAAATGATTGTTTCGTGTTCAATTCACTTGTACCACTCACGCCTGGTATGAAATTAAACAATAACTACGGGGATAAATCAAATCTGGAATTGTTACTTGGTTATGGCTTTGTTGTTAACCATAATGAATATGAAACTGCTACTTTAACTTTACAAGTTGACGAATCTGTTGTCAATGGCGCCGTCAATTATGGAATTGAACTACCAAGTGATTCAACATCAAATGGGATTAACTTCGTATTATCTAAAAAAGAACCACTTCCTGAATCCATTTTGAAATTCTTCGGATACCTTTCAAAACTTTCAAGTGAGAAGAAGGGGACTTCAGTGAGAATGAGGTTAGAGGGATTGTCTCAACTACGTGCCATTATTCAAACAAAACTTAATTCCCTAAAGAAATTAGAAGTTATTGCAGGTCCTGAAATTTCCCAAGAAAGAGCTGCTGTTATAAAACAATACAGAAACACCCAAAAGGGGATTTTCCAACAATCAATTGAACAAGCTGACAAAGTCGAAAAGTCACTTCTTAAAACTTACAAGCCATTTTCATTTAAGACAGTTATGAAACATGATACACGGTTTTTTAATGGTCTTTTCCTTACTTTTGGATTGAGAGCATATGAAGATATTGTTGAAAACAACATGCTTGATCATTACATCCTCCTTTGGATAATGAGAATCGCCAATAAGGATAAAGTATCAAAGGAAGATCAAGTAAATTTCCCTCAATTCATTTACGATACATTCATGGATGTTAAGAAAACGACAAAGGTGGACGATGATGATGTCACCGAATACCTCCCTCTATATGAATCATTATTCCCATCATTATGTCAAAAGATCCCTGAAGTTTTCGGTGATGGTGAATGGACTTTGAACAATTTAATTTTCGCTGGGACGGTAAGTGATAGGCTTGTTTACAAAAGATTAGTGAACAATGAGGTATTTTTTGTTGAAAGGAAATTGATTTAATATATTACTTTTCAGATAAACATAAATAGTAGAATGCTGAACGAATGAGCATGTCATCAAATTTTATAATGACTCAGAAATTTTTATTTGAGAGAGCCCTTTTTTCACAAATTTCTTCTTTCTTTTTACGTTCCCACAAAAGAAGAAGAAGAAACAAGAATTTTTGTTTGTTACAAATCAATTTCAAAACACCTATATATATATAAATATTAATTTAAACTACATTTGCTAAACCCAATACACTTCTCATCACATACAATTTCAAATAAAAGTCCGATAAGGCAAGAAAATATTCAAAAACTTAAAAATACACAAGAAATGATCACAACATCTACAAATATTCCACCACTGATTTCAAAGGTAGAATCAGATGGATCAATTATAGTTTCTCCTAAAATTTCAATGGGATTAACAAATGATTCAATATTAATTGAATCCTACTTAAAATTTAACAACTCATTAAATTTAATTCTCTTGGATAAATTCCAAGGACGATCTAACATTTCTCTTATTTTAATTCAAATGAAATGTGATTTACAAGATTCAATAAAGGACTTAGCTTCTTTTGATAAGAATATAAGTCTAAATGATCCGAATTTTAATTCGGATAAACTTCTACTTTTAATCAAGAAACAACATTCTGGTTTGTTATACGTTTTCAAAAGATCACACTTTTGGGATATACATGAATTAAAAGACGCTTATGATCAAGTATTTGATGGATTGCCTCATTGTTTAAAACCAACTTCAATTTTACCATTTGTCTTTGACGGATTGGATGATCCTGACCTTGTTTTAAAATTAATAACATCAGTACACGAAGGTTCTGAATATGCATGGGGTATAACATTGAATGATTTTAACACTTTTGGGGATATGATCCTTTGTTGTTCTGAATCACTTGATGCATTCTTAGATTTTGAACATGGTGATTCCCTAATAATACCCCATATAGTCGACCATCACAAAATCTCAGCAATAAAACATTTATTAGCTCGTTCATTTCTTACATCAAAGCAATTAAAAGAACATCATGATGAGCAAAGGAGTAAATCAAATAACAATGATCATCCGCCAAAGATAAATGAATCAAATTTAAAAATTGTTCAATCACCTAAATTTAAAGCTTTCAATTCAAATAGATTAAAAGTTTTAGCTTTTGATGATAAAAAGGTATTTTAATACATGCTTTTCTTCTTTATACCAACCACTATTTTTTTATCTATTTCATAATGATATTATAATATACATGTGTTTTTAAATATACAAAATCTTAATTAAAATTTAATTTTCTATTTGTTACCTTTGATGGCGTATTGGCACTCTTAATCCTTGTTGATGCATGCTTCATTTGAATAAGCGGTGACTCCACAATTACCCGATGTGGATTTCTTGGTGTAAAATCCTTACCACCCTCAGGAGATCTAAATGGTGAAGATGTTATTTCAAATATGCCTGGTTTGATCTCCACTCTTGTTATCTTTGGAGTCTCTTCAATTGTCATTTTAATTGGAGTCGGTGGTTTCATTGGTGTTGAATTAATTTCTAAAACACTATTTGACTTTACAGGAGTTTCATTTATTAGACCAATACCCAATTTCCTCTGTTTACCCTTAACCGGTGTCCTTTTAATTTGAAATGGACTTTCCATTATAGCTGACAATTCAGCCATTTCAATCCTTGAGTTTTTATTAGCTGGGATAAAATCATTTTCATCAGGCATTGCTCGTATCCTGTTCTTTGCTGGTGTTGCCTCAATTACATCTCCTGCTTTAATATTAGATTCATTAGCAAACATATTTTTCAAAACCTCCATTCTCTTTTTAATCTTTTTTGGTGTTTCTGGTTCAATGACCTTTTGGGGGGAAACATATTGAGCCTTCAATTCCCGTTGCCTCTTTCTTGAGTTCATAAATCCACCTAAGGTCTGTGATTTTGGTTGAGAAGAAAGTAAATCATCTGAAAGAGTATTTGTTGAGGTCAAAATATCCATATCAAATTGACGTTGAGAAGACGCCAGATTGCTTGAAGACTTAACCATATCAAACCCTTTTCTCTCCCAATCAATATTTGACGTGAAACTTGAATGAGTACGTTTCAATTTCAAATCTGAAGATTCTGATGGGTCCCTTTTCAATTTTAATTCATTTTTTAAAACTGAAATATCAGCATGTTTTGACTTTTTCCGTTTCAAACTTCTTTCTTGTTTTTCTCTCATCTTACGCTCTTTATCCCTTTTGGTTTTACGTTTTGTTAAATATGATGCGCCACGTACTTTCCCAACAAGCTGTTTTAAAACACTTAGGTGGTCCTTTTCGTAATATGGAATTAAATTTCCAATAATAAATAAATACGCTGATGATTGATCTTTATGATTTCTACCCACTAACGCATCTTGAACAATGAGAATATCAAATAATACATTAATTAATTCAACCAGTGATTCTGTTGTCCTTAAAGTTTTTTCATTGAAAATCCTTTCTTCCAACGGCTGTGTCTCTTGGTTCCTAAAATCAAAGTCAAAATTAGAACTTCTTGGAATTACTGTACCCAAAAGTGTTGGCATTAACCTTTTCTTTTTTCCAACCAATACGTTTCTTTTCCTCTTTATTGGTTTTTTATTAATAATTGGAGTAGAAAATTCTTTCCCTATTAATGGGGCTGATTTAACAATCTTTAGTAATTCCAATGCTAGAATAATTTGTAATTTAGTCTCCTTGATTTTTAAATTATTCCATTTATCACTGAATGTTTCAGACGTAAATAAATTTAAACCAGATGTCACTGACTTTTTCAAATGATCACAGAATATCCTCTTATACTTGGCTTCCTCAATTGAACAGAAATTGGATTCCTTTGAAATCCAATTAATGGTGAAATCCTCTAGTTTCAAACCATCTTTAAGAATATTGGAATATTTCGAATGTAAACCTTCAATATCAGGTATTAAAAGATTGTTAATTGTTTCAAAAATTTGCTTATTATCTTTGTTACAGATTAAGTGTAACTTTGGTAAAGATGATTTGGAGAAATGTGAGATTATAGATTTCTCTGTAAAAAGCATTGAATAGTATCGTTCTCCTAAAAAGGATGTAGGGTCCGTTGAAACAAATTGATTAATAACAATTACTTTTTCAGGGTCTTCTATTGCATTTGTTGGTTGTTGCTCATTGGTTAAGCTTAAAGGACGCCTCAAATCTTCAGATTTAGGAACTTTACCAACCAATTCATCATATGTCTTATTTACAATAAAGTTTGGAACATTTTTTAACCCCGAGATGGTCAATATGTTATTAAAGTACCCCCTATCATTAAGCAAAGCTAAACCATTATCTTTATGTTCATTGTTTGTCAGAATTTCTCCTTTAATAACTGATATGTTCCAAATGTCTTTACTGACAGCGGGGATCAACAACGCATCAATTTCAACAGGAATCAATTTTATAAAATATCCAAACCCACCTGCTATTAGATTTTGGCGTAGTTCACGTGATATTACATGGGGTATATGTATGGTTCTTGAATGTTCATTGTTATTGCAAACATTGAATGTAAGGCTGGATGTAACCTCATTTGATAGGATATCACCAACTTTGAAACGCACAGTAGCTTCACCGCCATCAACTGGAACATCTATAATCACGGGATCATTTCCAGATCCCTCCATCTGTTCTCACTTAGTAGCTTTCTTTTTATTTCCAATGAAACACCTTCAGAATGAAAATTACATAATACAAAAATTCCTATTTGGGAATAATGAAATGAATGAAATTTAAAACAATGGATTTTAGCGTTTTGACGAAAATCAAACTATTATAAATAAAACTGGCTTCACTAGAAGAGTAAAAGCTAGAATTAGTTAAAATAATTTTAAAAATATTGATACTTTGGATTTGCAGAACTAAAAGTTTCACTTTTTTCCGATGAAAAAAGTGATTAATGAGGCCATTTAATTTTCAATCACTACAATCATCTTTCAGCTAGTCCCAATACAAATAAAATTATTACTTTGAACATATATTATTGCTTATAATGATTTTCAATTTTCAGATTTTGGGGATATCATTTGAGTTTTTTTTTCAACTCTTTGGTAATACGTCAAGTTCTTTGCTAGCTTCTACTATATTTGCTACTGAAACTTCATTTTTCAACTGTGAGATATCATGTTAGATATCCGAAATACAATTAGAATGGACTGCCAGTCTTTCAACCCTTTGATCGACCCCCATTCAAACGCTATATCTCCATGTTTTACAGCATTGTTAACTCTTTGTATATCAACGTTCACCTTAACCATTGGTGGGATCCAATTGATTGCATACTTTTTTTTGCCAACACATGGTGCTCTACTATCCAAAAAGTCACACGACAAGATGAAGAGGAACATCATACTTATCCATTTATTTTTCCTCTATTTTATGGTTTTCAATATTTTCAAAGTTTACCAATTGAATTTTATTACACTTTCCTATACAACACTATTAGCTGTAACATCTTTAATTGTGCTTCCACTTCATTTAATTGAAAGGTCAAAAAATCATGTTCAAACAGCAACAATTTTATTATTTTGGCCTTTAGAATTTACCATACTATTCATAATCACAATGCAACAAATTTTTGGTTCAATAGAGCAAAAGTTAATACCCATTGGCCATTTTTGGGATTTAGTTACTCTATCAATGTTGTTATTGACAAATGTAATGATTTTTCAAATGGAACTTAGATTCTATAAACCAAACCCTGAACTTTTAGATAGTATGGATACAGATGGGAAAATCCATTTAAAAGACCCAAATATTATTTCTAAACTGACATTTAGCTGGATGAACCCATTGATTGCTTTGGCACATTCAAATAATGGCTTAGAAGCTGATGATTTACCAACACCACCGAAGGTTGTATCTACTTCCCACTCTGCTCCAGCGTTGGCCCACAACTGGGCTAAGCAATCAAAGAAACCGAAAAACAAGAGGTCCTTTATTTTAGCTTTAGTTCAAACTTTTGGTGTGCCAACTTTTATTTGCATTTGTTATGATATGAGTGAATCCGTGATTTCGTTTATCCAACCACAATTGTTGAAAAAACTTATCCAATTCTTCAGTCACCAAGACGAGAACCCACCAAAGATTATTGGTTTCACCATTGCTCTGGCAATGTTTGTTGTCTCTGTTACTGGTACAATGGTTTTTAACCAAGCAGTCATCAAAACAGTTGAAACCAGATTCTGTTCCAAGGCTGCTATGATGCAATTAGTGTACAACAAATCTATGCGATTATCATCAGCAGAGAGAATGAACAGGCCAACAGGTGATATATTGAATCATATGTCTGTTGATGTGAATACAATCACAAACCTAATTGATAACGTCCAAACAATGCTAAGTGCTCCAACAAGATTTGTTCTTTGTTTAGCTTCCTTATATGGACTTTTAGGGAATTCAACATGGGTTGGGCTTTTAACAATGGCAATTATGATGCCTTTGAATACCATGCTAGTTAAAAAATTGAGAGGTTACCATGTTTACCAAATGAAATTAAAGGATAAAAGAACAAGTTTTGTTAGTGAGATCTTACAAAATGTTAAGAGTATTAAATTATACGCATGGGAGAAACCAATGCTCGATAAATTAAGCCATATTAGAAATGATGAGGAATTGGCAAATTTAAGAAAAATTGGTGTATTATCAGCGGCAATTAACTTTGCTTGGACTTGTGTTCCTTTCTTTGTCTCCTGTTCAACTTTTGCTGTTTTTGCATTATTTTCAGGAATTCCTTTAACACCTGAAATCATTTTTCCAGCGTTATCATTGTTTGATTTGTTATCGGATCCAATTTTTGCCTTACCAGCTGTTATCACTGCATTAATTCAATGTTCAGTTTCATTGAATAGATTATCTTCTTTCTTATGCGCAGATGAAGTTGACAGTTCTATTGTGACCAGACTGCCTAAAGTTAAGAATCTTGGTGAAGTATCTGTTGAAATTTCCAATGGTACATTCCTTTGGCAAAAACCTCTTGATGTATCAACCACATTAGGCGAAGAAGAAGAAGCACTTGACGAAACAAGAACTGATGCTTTGATTAATTTAAACTTCAAAGCAAAGAAAGGTCAATTGTCGTGTATTGTGGGTCGTGTTGGATCAGGTAAATCTACCTTTTTAAACTGTATCCTTGGTGAAATGCCCGTTGTTGCCCATGACAAATCAAAGGACACCTCAATTAAGATCCATGGAAATGTTGCCTATTGTTCTCAAATCCCATGGATTATCAATGCAACCGTTAAAGAAAATATTTTATTTGGTCATAAAATGGAGCTAGATTTTTATGAAAAGGCAATTGAAGTTTGCCAGCTGAAGCCAGATTTGGATATTTTACCCGATGGTGATGAAACCGTAGTTGGGGAAAAAGGTATTAGTTTATCGGGTGGCCAAAAAGCTAGATTATCATTGGCTAGGGCTATTTATGCCAGAGCAGATGTTTATATCTTTGATGATATTTTAAGTGCTGTTGATGCCCATGTTGGTGAGAATTTGATTAATGAAGTTTTAGGCCATAATGGTATCTTGAAGAGTAAGACAAGAATTTTGGCAACTAATTCAATCAAGGTTTTGAACGAAGCGTCCAGAATTTATTTATTAGAGAATAAGCAGATTGCTGAAACAGGTAATTTAAAATCTATTTTGTCCAAGAAAACAGGGAAGTTGTATGATTTGATCCAAGATTTTGGTAATAATGAACATACAGACAAAGAAGAATATGATCATCATGAAATTGGAATTTACAATGATTTCACTGACTCTGATGATTCTGTCATCGACAAAGAAGTCATTGAATCAGGTGAAGTTAACGGGGTACAACCACTGGGGGTAACTTATGACGACAACACTGGTTCAGAGTTAGCTAAATTTGCTCATAAATTGAAAAGACAAAAATCTCACCTAACTTTGGACAAAGCAAGTGTTGCATCATTGAGAAGATTAAACATCAAAGATGGAGTTAAAAGAAAAACCGCAGTTGATGCAGAAAAGAAAGCATCTGGAAAGGTCAAATGGCATGTTTTCAATAGATATGCAAAAGCTTGTTCTTACTCAGGTATTATCATTACATTGTTATTAGTTGTTTTAACCGTTGGTTTGAACATTGCCAGTAGTTATTGGTTGATGTTTTGGTCACGACACAATGTCGAGAATGGCTCCAATCAAGATATCGTGTTCTATGTCAGCATTTACGCATTTTTAGGAATTGGTTCAGGGTTTGCCACTTTACTTAGAGCTGTTGCTATGTGGACTCTATGTTCTATTAGAGCATCCAAAAAGTTACATTCTGAAATGGCACAAGGAGTTTTAAGATCACCATTATCATTTTTTGAAACTACACCATTGGGAAGAATTATCAACAGATTTGGTCAAGATATGAATAAAATCGATACTGCATTACCGAGGATATTTGCTGCTCTTTTTGGCTCACTTATTAAGACAATGTTTACTATGATAATCATTTGTACTACTATGCCAATGTTCATTATTGTGATCGTTGTTTTGTCATTTGCTTACAATTATTTTCAACAATATTATGTTGTTATTGTTCGTGATTTAAAGAGATTATCATCCATCACTAGAAGTCCAATCTATGCACACATTCAAGAGTCATTGAATGGTGCTGAAACACTTCGGGCTTATGGTCAGGCAAAGAGATTTTCTTTTATCAGTGACGCTAATATTGATTTGAATCAAGTAACTCATTATTGTGTTAATTCCCTTAATAGATGGCTTTCAACAAGATTGCAATTTATTGGTTCAATAATTGTGTTAGCAACATCTGGATTAGCACTGACTAGCTTATGGTCAACTTCGCCGATGTCAGCTGCTGTCCTTGGTTTGATAATGAGTTATGCATTGAGAGTCACGGCAAGTTTGTCTTTCATTGTTAGAAGATCGGTTGAAGTTGAATCTGATGCAGTTTGTTGTGAACGTATTTTCGAATACTGTGAATTACCGCCTGAAAGTGATGAAAATTTAGTTGAAGGGTTAACAGAGCCCAAATTGGGTTGGCCAGAGAAAGGTGTTTTGTCATTTAATGATTACTCTACAAGATACAGAGCTAATTTGGAACCAATTTTGAAGAATATCTCATTGTCAATTGCTTCAAAGGAAAAGGTTGGTATTGTTGGTAGAACAGGTGCTGGTAAGTCATCATTAGTTTTAGCAATTTTCAGAATTATTGAACCCATTAGTGGTGATATTGAAATTGACGGGATCGATACAAC
The DNA here is from genome assembly GCA_030564545.1 of Saturnispora mendoncae. Classification (NCBI taxonomy): domain Eukaryota; kingdom Fungi; phylum Ascomycota; class Pichiomycetes; order Pichiales; family Pichiaceae; genus Saturnispora; species Saturnispora mendoncae. The sequence goes on from JAJLVT010000103.1 coordinate 40,169, forward strand.
AAAGCTTAGATTGAATGATTTAAGAAAAAATCTATCAATTATTCCACAAGATGCTCAATGTATTGAAGGTACAATTCGTTACAATTTAGATCCATTCAATCAATATAGTGATGAACAAATATGGAAGGCAATCAGAATGGCCAAATTAGAGGAGCAGGTGAATAAAATGAAATTAGATCAAGAATTAGATGATCAATTAGATTCACAGATCAGTGAAAGTGGTGCTAATCTCTCAGTTGGTCAAAGACAATTAGTTTGTCTTGCCAGAGTTTTATTGAGAGCACAACAAAGTAACGATTTGACCTTAGAACCTGCAAAGATCTTGATTCTTGATGAAGCCACTTCTAGTGTTGATGCTGAAACAGACAAAATTATTCAAGAGACTATTCGTTCTGAATTTACAAACATGACAATTTTGACCATTGCACATAGATTGGAAACAATTATGGACAATGACAAGATTTTGGTTTTGGAAAAGGGTGAAATTGGTGAATTCGACACTCCTGCCAATCTACTTGCTAATAAAAATTCCCACTTCTATTCACTTTGTGTTGATGGTGGTTACATTTCAAAGAAATGATATCTGTATTATATATTTTAGATCTCACGTGACTTCGGAACACCGACGTTTTCTCGATAAAAGATGAGATGGGGAGATTTTTGGGCATCTTTATTCAGCATCTTTATTCTTTTCATATATACGTTTTCAATACACATGACAGTAACTGAATTAATTGCGAAGGAGATCGTTCGTCTAGATACTGAGTTTTGGATTCCAACCGAACGTTTAAACCTTATCATTGATTATTTTATCAAAGAGTTAGAAAGAGGGGCAGTTGATGGGACAGACCCATTGGGTATACCAATGAACGCCGCCTGGGTTTTAGAGTATCCAACTGGTGAAGAAAAGGGTGATTTCCTGGCATTGGATTTTGGTGGAACCAATTTAAGAGTTGTTATGGTTCATTTACTTGGTGGAGGTCAGATTGAAACTGAACAAAATTTCTACAAGTTGCCTCATGGTATTAGAGAAGTTCAAGACAGGAATGTATTGTTTGATTTCATGGCTGAATGTTTAGGTCAATTCTTGGTTGAACTTCATCCAAATGGGATCCCAGAGGGAAAAACATTTCCATTGGGGTTCACTTTCTCCTATCCAGCAACTCAATCTAAAATCGATTCTGGGGTTTTACAAAGATGGACAAAGGGTTTCAATATCCCCGGTGTGGAAGGCGAGGATGTTGCCATTCTTTTGATGGATACTATTAAAGCAAGAAATTTACCAATTACTTTAACTGCATTAATTAATGATACATGTGGTACACTTGTTGCTTCCAGATATACCGACCCAAAGACTGAAATGGGTTGTATTTTTGGGACTGGTTTAAATGGTTCATACTATGAAAGAGTGTCAAATATGAAAAAGTTAGATGGTAAATTAGCAGATGACATCAAACCAACTGATCCATTATTAGTTAACTGCGAATATGGTTCATTTGATAATGCTCACAAAGTTTTACCAAGGACATCATATGATCTTTATATTGATACAAATTCCCCAAGACCAGGTCAACAAACATATGAAAAGATGACTGCAGGTTACTACCTTGGTGAATTGATGAGATTGGTTTTACTTGAACAATATGAAAAGGGCCAACTGTTTAAGCATATTTCAGAGGAAACATTACAACTTTTCCAAACACATCATTACTTAGATGCGTCATTTGCGTCATTTTTAGAATCTGATGAAACTACCGATTTAGATGAATGTAAGAAACATTTCGCCGACAACTTAAAGTATTATGAAGCATCATATGAAGAATGTTTCTTTGCACGTAAAATTGCATCTTTCATTGGTACTAGGACTGCTAGATTATCAATTTGTGGTATTACAGCTGCATGTAAGAAAATGAATTACACAGATTGTCACATTGCAGCTGATGGTTCAGTTTATATGAAATACTCACATTTCCCAGAGAGAGCAGCTCAGGGGTTATCTGATGTGTACGGTTGGGACGGTATTGACATGGAAGACCATCCAATTAAAATAGTCAAAGCCCATGACGGTTCTGGTGTTGGTGCAGCTGTCATAGCTGCATTAGCACACAAGAGAATTCAAAATGGGTTAAGTGTTGGTTTAAAATCTGCTAAGTTATAATGTGTTTACAACTGTAACTACAACTGTTTAGAGATTCCTATATAACACATACAATTAACATACTTACTGCGCCACAAATACGCACTTTATTTAAATAAGATCTGTGGCACAGTATTGTGAAATCAGAATGATTCACCAATTCATTACTTTAAATATTCAACGATAAAACCTTCAGGGATTGATGACATCAGGAGAAGAGTTTAAACCAGTTAAGAATGTATTGACAATATCATCACATGTGAGTCATGGATACGTTGGAAACGATGCGCTGCAATTTCCTTTAAATTTGAGAGATTGGAATGTTGACTGTATTCATACGACCAACTTTTCAACACACCCCGGTCATGGAATGGGCGCATTTACAGGTGAAAAGAGTACATCAAAAGATGTATTGAATTTATACAGGGGTTTGAAGAAATTCAATTTAACTCATGATGCTATCATAGTTGGATACATTGGGACCAAGGATAATTTAGATGTTGTGTTCAATGATATATTAACAGAAGAGTCTAAATCTTCGGCCAAACCATTTTTAATAATTGATCCGATAATGGGTGATAATGGGAAAGTGTATGTTGCCCCTGGTATTGTTGATGGCTATAAATCATTTTTCGGAAGTAATATTATTGATATCGACATACTAACTCCAAACCAATTTGAATTTGAAACTTTGGCTGGTATCAGAGTAGATTCTTGGGATAGTTTAAAGATTGCTTTGGAAAAGTTTTGTGTAATGTACCCTAGAATTAAGAATCTCGTTATTACATCAGTTCAACTTGGAGATGGTAATATGTACTGCATTGGTAACAGTAATGGGAATATGTTTTATTATCAAGTGAATAAAGTTAATGCTGTGTTTTCTGGATCCGGAGATTTATTCTTGGGATTATTAATGGATGAATTTATGAGAAGTAATTACAATCTACAATTTGCACTGGGTAGAACACTGCTGACAGTTGAAAATGTTCTACAATTGACATATAACTTATCTAAATCAGATAAGAATATCCCAAAGAAAGAAATAAATGGACAGTTGTACTTACCAGATTTGAAAGTAATTGAATCAAAGTCATTGTTACTTGATAGAGGAAGTGATGATTTACCTATGTTACATTTTATAAATTAATTAATCAGTTTTCCTACCACTTTCTGTCAACTGCTCTTCATTATTAGGTATTGTCCTTTTACCTTTCTTAGCTTGTGCTATTAAATTCAAATATTCATTATTATTTTTCTCTTGCCATAATTTCCTCTCCTTATCATACCTCTGATTGTGATCTTCATGATCTGGGCTATCTGATTTGATTGTTCGATTCATTAGATATTCCCATTTACTCAATCGATCAATTAAAATTCTTTCATGTACTGGATTCAAAGAATCCAGGTTCGCATTGTATAATGTAATGTACTCCTTTAGTCTATTCTCAAGTTGTCTTCTATTTCCATTAGAAGGTAAATGTAATGAAAGTAGCTTTGCTTTCAATTTGTTTGTTGTTAATGACGTATCGAGATTTGCCAATCGTTGTTTATTTAAACCTAGAGAGGATTGAACTTGACTGGAGTTTTTTCTTTTGGATTTTGTATCTATTTTGCTAAAGAGATCAGTAACACCAACCTTACGTTTCTTTGTGGGTTGTGGCTCTGATGCCCTCTTCAGACATAAGTCAATATGATTTTTCTCAAGTTCAGACAGTGGCATCAATTCACCACACACCGGGCATTCAGATTCACCATTAGCACCTGAATTAACAACCTCATCGTTTTCACTTTGACTATTATCAACTTCTGACACGTCTTTTGTGAGATGTTTCATTAAATCTTCCCTATTTTTACTAAACCAGTCAACAATCCCATCTAAAAGTAAAACTTTTCGAAGTCCACTTTCATATGTTTCTTCCAAACACAGTGGACACTTGTTTGATTCAGATATTGATCTTCTTGCACACATAGAACAGAAAATATGTCCACAGGTTGTCAAAACTGGTGAATTCAATAAATCCTTACATATTAGACATCTCAACATGGAATCAAGTTCATTCAACTTAGGAAAATTCGTGGAATCCCAATCTCCCGGATCTGTTATATCTTCAGCTTCAAACATCCTGCGATCAACGGGTTTCCACTAAATGGAAAACAAATGAAAGTTTGATTTTTCAGACAACAGTTGCTCAGCATACATAAGGTGGTTGCTTTTAAAAAAGAGTTCTATAAAGTGATATGCTAAGTAATATATATTTGTCCTTCTTACATTAATTTTATCAATATAATTCAATCAGCAGTGAATTTCCACCATTTTGGTCTTCCCGTTTGAAACTGGTATTTCCCATTTTCTGATCTGTAGCTAAAGGCATGTAAATTCATAGGTGAATTAAATTTATTTGGGACATAAGTTACATGTGCACAATCTTCACAAACACTGAAAATTGTTGAATCGTCCATTTTCTTTTGATGTTGTTCAGCATACTCCAATTTAAATTGTTCGAATTCATTAGACTTTGGGAAGTGAAACATTGGCTCTGATAATATTGCATTTTTACCATAAAGTGGATCATTAACTATTGGAAACCCTATATTTCGTAAATGTTGTCTAATTTGATGTCGTTTACCAGTTTTTAATTTTGCTTCAATTAAACTTGTGTTCGATTCAGGGTCAAATGACATCAAACGAAACTCAGTTGTTGCATGCTCCAATAAACGTCTGATTCCTCCAGATTTAAAATGGTTTGTTAAATCCAATGGTACTACAAAGTCATTGGAAACTTTATTCTTAGGGAATTCTCCATGAACTTTAACACAATATATCTTTTCCATTATCCCTTTATCTCCAATTAGTTCTGACATTTCACCACATGCAGTTTTTGATTTGGCTAATATTAAAATGCCAGTAGTGTCCTTATCCAATCTATGACAAGGCCATAAATCAAAGTTCCACTCATGTTTAGATTTCAATATATTTATCACTGAATTGTATCTATAACTGTTCCCAGTAGGGTGGACTGGGACACCATATGGCTTATCTACCACTAAAATATTCGAGTCTTGGTAAATAATTGGAATATCAATCCCATTTGATGTGTTTATTGGAACTGGTAATTCATGAATACAGTTCAAACTTATTATTTCATCCTTAAGCCTTAAATTCCATTTATCCAAATCAGTACCCACAGCAGATATATTGTATGTCTTTCTAGGCTTACCTGAAATTTGTCTTTTTATATCTTCACTTAGATGTTTATATTTTCTTTCACCTTTGACCCAAATCAAATCCATCTTCTGTAACTGAGTCCAATAATTTCCATCTTTCTCCCTTGGCAAACCTAACCGCTTTTGTCTTTCATCTAAGGGTAGGTTGAACTCTATTTTTAAAAAGTCCATGGGTAATTTATGCTTGTTGTGGGTTGGTCTCACTGACATTTCTTTGTAATACGGATTCACTATTTGGTAACCATTGACAATTGTGAACTCCACAGATGTAGAATCATCATATTCATCAATTAACTTTGGCTTGACCAATGGTAATTGAACAGTTTCCCTCCATGAATTTTTAAAAACAGGCACTTTGAACCTCTTCATAAAACGAGAGACTTTAATAGGAAGAAGAAAATAAGAGATATTTTATAAACTTTCAACTATTAAATACAAAACAAACAAATAAATATAAAGGGGATTCAAAAGCATTTACCAAAGCTTTTCTAAAGTCCCACCACTTCCACTGTGTTCTTTATTTTTATAATGCATCAAGGCAGATGTAATTCTGATTAATCTTGTATGGTCAAAATTAACTTCTGCATTGAATGTAATCCTGGCACTACCAGGTTCAATTCTATGTAATACTTCATCAACTACTTGGATTCTTGCTCTTATCTTTAAAACATACTGTAGTTCCTCTTTGAAAATACTATTCATTTCAATTTCATCAGCTTCATCTAAATCTCCACCAACTGTAGCTCTCAAAGGTTTTATATATTTATTAACATTCTTTGGCAAGCGTGGTGCCTGTATTTCCCTATATGTTACCTTTGGCCACCAGGAATTTCTAAAATCTAATTCAATCCCTTCAAATGCCAAGGTGTTATATTCAACCATAATATCAAATTGTTCATACTCCCCTAATTTCAATGGTAATCCCAAGTTTTCCTTAATTGCTTGGTTCATATTTAAACGTCTCCCCAAAGTTTCCTTAGCCACCTCTTTGATTAATTCAACATCAACATTCTCAAATCCATACGCTCTTTCCAAAGGGACAGCGGAATTGACATATAATGGAAAAAAAACAGGCCTATCATTCAGTGTTTCATATGTTATATATCCAACACCAACAACAATACAGGGAATGAACACCACAAGTAATTTCAAAAATGGATTTGTATACCATGGTTTCTCAACTATAAACTGTTGAGGTTGATGTTGAGAGTCATCCTTCTCTGCTTGAGCTATTGCCATTGCTAATCTCCTTTTTTCATCCTCTGTTAGTGTATTTTGAGCCATTGGTTTTGAATTTTTAAACGACGGAGGCAGTTTTGACTTTGATTCGTTCATTTGTATTTTAGAAACAGAAAAAAAACGCATCATGGGCGTAACCAGCTTTCTTTGGGGTATCCTTGTAATGTTCAAAATGAAGATTGATCTTCCAAACATGATTTGGCAAAGGGTTTTAAAAAGAATAAATATTTAAATTGGATACTGAAATTTCAGCTACACGTCTCTTCTTTATAATCTTTCATTTGCTATCAATAATGTCACACGACGCTTATGATCCTGAAGTGGAAATGAATCCAAATAATAGCGTTGATTCAGAAGACATTACATTGGGACTGAAGACACTGCGATTGCCGAGTAGAGTGTCTTCTAATTCTAGTAGTAGGAACCCTTCCATAAAATCACCAGTATTACCCCAAGGGATACTACCAGTAGCTGCACCGACTAGTAAAAACAGATTAGAGGAGTTACTAAGCTATGTTGGAAATGGTGATAATGATTGGGCTGATGATATGCCTGATTTTAATTCCAGTAGAGAGAATTCTTTCATATCTTTAAACAATGGGGTACCTGAATGGCCAATTGAAAAGCCACAGAAGGAAATATACCATCCTAAGTTAAGGGAGAAGAAGAAACATAGTGATGACCACCACCAACATCATAAGGATTATAAAAACCATAATAAAGAACACCATCAACAGCAACATAACAGTAGTAAAAACAAGAACAACGGAAAACGTCAAAATGGGTTGTCCAGTGATGCAATGAGGCTGATGCCCGTTGACGGATGGAAACCAGACCCCATTGAGTTTTCAGAGGAAGAAGATGATTATGAAAAATATTTAGATGTTGATAAGTACCATCATCAATTGGAAACACCGCCAAGCTCAAAAGGATCGGTAATTCATTCTAAATGGGCTAATCCACCATTACCTACTGGACCGGCAAAGAAAACAAGGAAAAACCAAGAAACTGGTCATCAGAAACAAAAATCCAAAGAAGTTACAGAACCAGCTAAATTAATAATTTCAGAAACTAAACAAACAGACAAACCTACTGAAGAAATAAAAGTTACTAGAATTCATTACACAGATGACGTGAAGAAGGAAAAACATAAAGAAGTTGTCATTAAATCGAAGTGGGCTTAATGTCTTAATGACACCAATTAATTTAATTTAAATTTTAATCACTTTTTAAAACTATATAGACGCTTTTAACACACTTTAACAACATAATATACCATTCAGATAGTTCAAATAATCAATGAAAATTGATATAGAGTTTAAATGAGAATTTTTAGATAATTATCACGTGACATTTACAACAGCCAATGAAATCGCGTTGAGTTTTGAATTCCCAGTGGAGTGAGAAAATTTGAAAATTCAATATTTATAAATCATTTTGTTCTTCGAAACCCACAAATAAAAGTATGTTAAAACCCATGAAATGTGTGAGATGAGCAAGAAACAGTTATTGAAAAACCATTGATTCAGCTAAGAAGGAAAAAATTGAACGAAAATACATCAAAAATTAAATAAGATGATTTTTAAACAACAATTGGATATAGAATAACAAAACAAATGTTTAGTTCACTCACTTTACTTAACCTTTAGAAAGACACCTTTACTAACATCATTTTCAGGACAAAATGGATCCACAAAGAATCATTGAATGGCAAAAATACTACCAATCTACCACCAAGCCATTATGGAGATCCCACCCAAATTCTAAGTTGGTTCTGATTCCATATTTCGCTGCATTTGCCGTCTCACTCGGTGCTGCTTTGACTTTTGCTGGTAGAGCCGCTTTAGGCATTAAGGCTTCCAAATAAATAATTTTCATATATTTTATATCATTATTACATTAAACACTAAGCTTATTTTTTAACAATAAAGAAATATTCTTTTTTAATAAAAATGTTGGTTTTGTTGAAGGGACTTCAATCAGACTGACATGCAAATCGTTTTTGGCAATTATCACAATATCCAAATTAATGGAATACTCCAAAGCACAAGTTGGTATATAATCATCATTAAAGTGAGTGGTTACGGTAAATCAATTTACGTTGTAATGGGATTACCTAACCCCATTATAATGTTAATTACATTTGATTGTAGTTTTTACTGGAAAGAGTTTCGTTTTCAGGGGCACGGCCTGTCACAGCCGGGTATTCATCAATCTTTCAACTTAACAAAAGTCGAAATACAGTAGACCGTCGTGAATGTGCTAAATCATCATATACTAATAAACTCTTTTTTTTTGAAAATCATTACAATTGAAACAATAACAACCTTGTTATGTTATTTTCAATTACAAGTATGAGGGGGAGGGTGATATTTAATCAAGAACATCAGACTTTGTAGAGCTGTCATCAATAAAGATCAGACATATGCTTGTCTATTAACTCTTTTAAGATTCATCAAATGTAAATGAGGAAATACATCCATTTTTTTATAGGTTCCCCCATTCCACCTGAAATGATGAAACTTAAAATGATTTGAATGGATGTATATGTGAATAATTCATGTTAATGAAATGAAAAATCATCAGAAAGGCATGAATGGAATATTTTAGTTGTTGTCAGCATAATGAATCATTGATCTGACTCGTCATCTAAAGGTCTCATCAATTGAAACAATTCATTAACAAAAAAACGCACACATACATCCAATTGATTGATTAAAACTTTACTATTGGATGAAACCTTTCAAACAAAAGATTAGCTAAAATTAAAAGTTAATGGATGAAAATCAGTTAAGGTGGGTTTCTGAGGCCCACCAATAAAGCTTTGTCAGTCACATAATAATAAAATCAGTGCCCAGTGCTATCATTCTTCATAAAATCCAATAACTTTGAGTCCCCCTATTTTCAAAGCTTTCCCACAAAAACCCCTTTTTGAAGTTACTTTTACATAGGGATTCAATCGTGTCAGTTAAGCAGCCTAAAATTCTCAGCATCGTTATCTCAGCCGGTAATTCCATAGTGTTTTGTGTTATTCATCATACGAAAGAATCCCTAAAAGGAGCGGATGTTAAAGGGAATGAACAGAAGCCTTTCTGTTGTCCTGTCTTAATCTGCTGGAAGTGGTATTAGTAAAAAACTTCACGTGGTGGGGGTTAATGTAATGTGGAAAAGCAGGGGACGGGATTTCTGTCAGCGGACGATTTGAGATCATGGGTATCATAAACTCTAGTTTGAAAATTTACGGTTGAAATCATCATGTTGTCCACTGCGTTTCTCAGCTGATAGTGAGACATACCGCTTCGTGGGGGGTTCTTAATTTAAATAGAGAAAAGAAAGTGGTGAAGACGAGAAAAGAATTTTCACTTTCCTTTATATTGCGAGGGCGAATTTTGAGGGTTTTGTTTCTAATAAGGGTTACCCGCTTTCTCACCACTTTACGCGTTACATGGCCGCTACGAAGTTTACAGAGGTGCCATTGGCTCCTATCGAGTTGGGGAAGTGTATAGGACTTCCAAGTAACGTGAACGTATTTCTGAGGGCCCAGAAACTGGCCAATGAAGATTTTACCCAGGTGGATCAGCAACAATTGGAACAGGCATCCTCATTTGGTGGGTTTTTTCCCCTCGACGGACACGGTGCGTTTTCAGCATTGGCTTATAAAGTGTCCCTTTCAAATGACCACTTAACGTTGTCCCCAACACATTTGATAGATGAATTTAAATCCGTGTACACATCTCTTTCCTTCAAATTCCCTGATAGCATAGCTTTCAATTGTATTTCATTGAATCAATCACATGACCAGATTTTCTTGGATGTATTGCTGGAAAGTGGGATTTTAACAACCCTGGTTTTGGACGTGGAATCATTCACTCAAAATTGTTCCCTTTTACCATCAAATGTTTACCAATGGTGTAGATACTCAATGCCAAGTTCATTATCACAAAGGAAACCACTTTTTATGAAACCACTAGATCCGTTACACACTTTGATTTCTTTGGCAGATGGTGGGATGCTGATGCTTTCAAGATCAACCCCATTTGATTCATTTTCTGATAGGTTATTCACTTCAACTTCATATCTGGACTCTTGGAATATATTCAAGTTATCGAAATGGTCAAATAATTCTTCAATACCAGAAGAAGCAGAATTTGATGGGAATACAGTCAATACAAAATCAATTATTGCAGTTTTACCATTCACTGATGATATATTCATTACCTTATCAGTCGATAAATTGTTAACATTTTGGTCGAAATCAAAGCAAAGTATCATTAAGAGATATGATATGAACCAATTTTTACCTGATAATTTACATTCAGCTATTTTATCTCCATATTTACCTCAATCATCATTGAGATTTATTGATAATATTTTATCAGTTTTTATCCCAATTGGAAAGGTATTTGTTTATTTATTAGATTTGGATTCTAATTTAAACATCACTTTAATGAAAACTTTACAACCGCCTGTTCCAAATGAAAGTTGGTTACCATTAGATTATGTTGTTACTTCAACAAAACCAGGGACTTTGGAATATTGGTTTACGTGGTATTTTGGTCAGTCAACAATGTATCAACAATGTGTTATTGATCAAGATTTTGGTGTTGAATGGAATTCAACTATTAATAAATCTGAAATTGAAGATTTGGAAATTCAAAATTTTATTATTGGGGTTAATGGTGAAGATAATATAGTTTCTTTAAATCAAAATATTATGAGATTCATAAAGAGAAAATATCCAAGTAATATATTATTAAAAAGTATTGAACTGTTCAATGAACATTATAATTATGAATTTGATTCAATGACTGTAGATGAAAAATTAGAAATTATTTTAAATAAAAATGAATCTGATTTACAATCATTTAAAAAACAAATTTTACGTTTTGCAAGTGTCTGTCAAGATATTTTAATAAAATCAAGTGATAATATTTTATCATTGTATGTTTCAAAAAATCGTCGAAATCAATTTGTTTATATTCTGAAGTCCAATGGGTATTCAATAATTAGGAAATCTACACCATTTGAATTATTATTATTTAACCATGATAAACCAACAATATCAACTATTACAGGTTTATCTAAAACTGCTATTGATGATGAAGATATAAACATTGAAGATTTATTGAAATTAATTTCATTAGTTTTGGATTTTTCATCAGGGTTCTCAACCGATGCTCAATTTAAAATTTATCAATATTTAATTAGAAATAATGGGACCCAATCGATAGAAATGACGATGAATGAAATCTTTGAAAATGAAATTGTTAATTTTGTCACTAATGATGTCGTTTCTAAGTTATTAAACTCATTATCCCAAATTGATAATGCATCAAATTTATTTGAATATTTATCAAATTTATTTACATTTGACCCAACTGATTATAAAATAGTCAGTGGTGCACATTATTCTGAACTTGGTGAATTCGTTTTAAAGGAATCAATTTATTACAACAATTTATCAGCAACAAAGATTTTATTTGGTTTTCAATTAATTTTATTAACACTTGATATATCTGAATCTATTACTCATTTATTCTCCAAGGTAAATTCCCATTTGATCACTATAAATATGTGTTCCAATGTACATGAACTAATTGAATATGATTTCATGATAGATTTTATCAAACACCAATGTAATGGCGGAGTTTATTTTGAGGGGAATAACATTGATATAATTTTAATTAAATTAACTCAATTACTATCAAGTGATAATTTTAAATATTTTATTATTTCTAACCTTTTATCCAAGGGTACAATTGCCGAATCATTATTAGTAAAGGATTTTTGGTTAAATTTACCTGCTAATGGTATTGGGAAAGTTTTAAGGGGTCTAACATTACTTCAAATTAACGAACCATTAGAAGCTAAGAAATTATTTATTGATTTTTCTGAACAAATTACCAAAGATTCAATAAACATTACTAATTCACAACGGGATGTTTTAGAACCAGTTTGGGAAACAATTTCAATTTTATTTGTTCCATCAGAAATAGATTATTATTATAATATATCATTGATTTTCGAAAAGATGAAGTTCGATCAAATGGGGCTATTCTTTTGTATGAAATCACTAGAGAATGTTAATAGAGGGATTAAACATTCTATCTCAGTGAATGATATATTATTAAAGATTTTCTCTATTTCCCTTAGATTACAAGAATATGATAATGCATATAATGCCATTAGTCAAATGGAAAAGAGAGATAGATCTACACCATTAAGAATGTTTGTCTATAATTTATTCCAAGAGGGACAGTTAAAAAGGTTGTTAGATTTTGATTTTGGTGAAGATTTCATTGTTGTTGATGATTTGATTTGGGGTATGGGTGAAGAATCAATTGGTATGGTGAATGAATTTGAGAATGATGTTTCTTTAATCAATAATAGTTCAGGGATAATTGATTGTAAATTATCCCTAAAATATTATAGAATTTGTTATGCATTGAGATTAAAGAGGAATGATTTAAGGAGCGGAGCAGAAGCTTTGAATAGATTCAATTCCATTATAATATCAAGGTTACCTAAAGTTGGAGAGGGGTGTAAATTGGAGAAAAGTATGGAGATTGGGATGGTTTTGGATAATTATTTAATAATATCCAATTTATTACAGACAATTGAGAATGCTGATGATCGATGGATTATAAGGAAATGTATTGGGAAAGAAGAGAGGAATAGTTTGTTAAGTTTTGATGATTTACAAAGACAATGGAAATTGTTAGAAATTTCACTAATTGTGTAGTTTAGTTTAATTCTCGTTTAGAATGATCCAATAAAAACCCGAGTAATGTGCTTATGATTTAAGTGAATTTTCTTTTATAAATCACGATGGATCAGAAAGTGACGACACTGACAAAGTTATTGAAGTTATCCCCCATTGTGAAGAATGGGCATGCTTTGGTTATAGGTGGGGGGATTTCAGGGCTTACATTTGGGTATTTCCTTGGGTACCTTAGACCTGATTTGAGAATAACGATATTAGAAAAGGAAGATAGACTTGGTGGGTATATACGATCACAACCCACTCATGTGAAAGGTAAACCAAATACTATACTAGAAAAAGGACCACGTACTTTAAGAGGTGTTTCAACTGGGACATTGTTAATTGCAGATATATTACATAGAACAGGGAATATTGGGGTTATAAACGGTGTTCATATGAGTTCTAATGGGAATAAGAAATATATTATGGCCAAGACAAATGGTAGTGACTTACAGTTATTAAAAGTTCCAGGCCCTGGAGAATCATTTGGCACATTGATGTCATTTTTAGGATCATCACCAGGATGGCAAATGATAAAGGGAATGTTCAAAGATCTGTTTAATAGGAATAAACCTGATGTTTATAACCCACGTAAAGATTTAAGCGTTGAAGAATTCTTTACAAGGCATTTTGGAAAGGGGTTAATAAATGAAGTTGGTAGTGCTTTAATGTATGGGATTTATGCATGCGATGTTAAGAATTTAAGTGTCAGATGTGTTATGCCAGCAATGGCTGAAATTGGGGAGAAAAGTCCTTCATTAATTAGACATGCAATTAGATCTGCGTACGAAAACAAACAAAAGAAGGATAAGAGTACAATGGAAGTACTGGAAAGGGAAATTGAAAAGAAGGATGATGCATTGGCTATTATACCATTAGATGAAGAAGTTAAGGAATACATTAAGGAGTTTTCAAGTGGGTTGAATATGGTTAAATTAAAAGGGTTCTTGAAAGAGTTTCCTATGTTGGCATTAACTGGTGGATTGGAAACATTAGTTACAGTATTGAAAGATAACTTGCCTAATAATGTGGAAGTTATATTAAAAGATGGAGTTAAAAATATAGAGAATAGGGGTGATAAAGTATTTGTGCAAACTACAAATGGGAAGGACATCCAGTGTGATCATTTAAGGTCCACTGTAAATGCATATCAGTTAGAAAGAGCATTTAAATCAGAGGAAATTTCTCAAACATTGAGTCAATTCCAGTATACTAGCGTGACAGTGGCTAATGTGTACATTAAGAGGAATGTTAAAAGTCTCACCGGATTCGGATTCTTAGTTCCCAAGGCATTGTTTAACAGGGACAAGAGATTAATGGGTGTGATTTTCGATTCTGATATTGAAAGTAGTGCCAAGGGGATTTTCAACCTGGAAAACATAACAGCTGTAGAATCTGACAAAGAGCAAGATTTAAAGAAGCTTGCTATGTCTGTGCATAAATCGACAGAGGATTCCCACCCAGATTTTACCAAGGTCACATTCATGTTTAATATAGATGGAGAAGTATCCAGTGGGTCTAAACTCAGAGGAATTGTCTCTGAAATTTTTGACACACAATTTGGAGCTGATCTACAAGATGAGGATTGGTTTTTGGAGTATACCCACTATCATAGGGCTATTCCGATGTACGATGTGGAATATCTCTGGCGTAAAAGAGAAATAGTTGGTCAATTAACACAGGAATTTGACGCCAAAATTTCCCTTGGGGGGATGGCTTTTGCCAGGGGGGTTGGTGTTCCCGATTGTGTTCTCACATCCTTTCAAAGTGCTCTGGAATTGGCAAAATAAAAGGATTTGTAATCAACCGATTTCGGAGTCCTCTCTTTAAGTGAAAAAATATTATATATTCTTTGACCTTATATGTAATACTTATTCATTATAAAATGTTTTCTAGATTAGGAAGACGGTTCGTTTCTTTTACAACGGCAACGACGCCGAGTGAAAACGCAATCAAATTCATAGCTACTGGCGGACGTAAGTTCCTTCCAGAAGGGATCACCCAAGCAGTAGAGGTCGAGTCCCTTGGTGAGGCCATGCAACGTTCCCCACTAGCCAAAGTTTTATACAAAATCAATGGGGTGAAGTCCCTGATGATTGGTACGGACTTTATCACAGTCAACAAAGTGGATTCACACCTTTCAAACAACCCCGAACTTGACTGGGACCATCTACGACCAATCATCTTGCAGACAATAGAGAAAGAAATAGAAGAAAACACTCCAGTTGTTGATCAGAAGTACTTAGCAAAGTTCCAACAAGAACTGGATGAACTCAATGAGAACGATGATGATATTGTCTATGAAATCAAGGAATTGATCAAAACACGTATTAGACCTGCATTACAAGACGACGGTGGAGATATTCACTTCCGTAGTTTTGACGAAGCAAATGGGATAGTATACATCAAACTACAGGGGGCATGTAAGTCATGTTCACTCAGTGAAGATACACTTAAAGGTGGGATTGAGGGAATGTTGAAACATTACGTCCCAGAAGTTGAAGAAGTGCGTGCAGTGCTAGACCCAGAAGAGGAAATCGCCATCCATGAGTTTGAAAAGCTAGAAAAGAAACTGAAACAGACAAAAGCTTCATCTTAGTTGTTGAATTGCATGGCATATTTGGTGAACCTTTTGGCCATTTTGAAATCAAGTTCTGAAAGTCCACCAACATCGTGGGTTGTCAATTCTAAGTCTACTTTGTTATATACATTTGTAATATGGGGGTGATGTCCCTCCAAATGTGCTCGCATAGCTACCTTTGTTAAAAATGCCCAAGTGTCTTCAAACGACTTGAACTTATAACTTGCCCTAATGGCATCAGAATTCCCCTCTGTTTTCACTATTTCCCACCCCTCAACTGCCGCTACACGTTGCTTCACAACTTCCAATGATAAATGTGCAATTCTCTTAGCTGACATGGTAATTATATAAGAAACATTAACATCTACAGGTTTTTTCCCAAATTCTCCGTTTGGTTGTCATCCATATGGCATCTGCAATTTACATACTTGACGAACGTCTCAATCTTTTGATCCAGCGATGTTTTCGGGGGAATTTGCACAGCGAGTTGGCCCTAGTACAGTTTAAACGGGGGAAAAAGGCCACAGGACCGCATAATACACCAATCATTAACTACAAAAACAATATCTTTTGTCAGATACACTATGATGAATTGATTTTAATGGCACCGCTGCTTACTGACTGTGATACTATGGGGGTTGTTACATTCATGCGTAAATTCTGCGATTTGCTTAAAGAGTATTTCAAACATTACAAACTGCTGAATTTAAAACACCCTAAATTAACTGTTGATCTCATAAAGGATAATTATGTGTTGATCTATGAGTTATTTGATGAATGTTTTGATTTTGGGGTACCCCAATTGACTGATTTTAGTATCCTTAAAGAATATATCAAACTACTGATTAAGCCAGAAGATTATTATGATCATTCCCATTTCAATTCAGAAGTCGACCAATTGGAATTACAAGTTGAACAGGAAATCAATTCCAGTGTTTCCAGAACGGCAATGACAAAAATATCATGGAGACCTAAAGGGATCTTTTACAATAAGAATGAATTGTTCGTTGATTGTAACGAATACGTGACTTTTAAATATAACTACAAGACAAATAAAGTTATTATCAATAAAATAAATGGTGAACTTATTTGTAAAAGTTACCTTTCCGGTATGCCGCTGGTAAAGATGGGATTAAATGAAACTCTGGCAAAAAATAAATCTATTTTCAGTAATGTTCAATATCATCAATGTGTAGATTTGAATAAACTGGATTCAAATGTTGTAGAATTTATCCCATGTGATGGATCGTTTAAATTACTTAGCTATCAAATTTTGGACACTAAAGTTTTACAACCATTGATCTATGTTAAACCAATATATAAAATCTTTGAAAAGAATGGAATTTATAAATTGAGAATCAAGGTTGAAATGGTCACAACTTTCAAAAGGAAGTATACTATGTCTGATGTATCAATTAGGATTCCTCTTATTATCAATCATCCAATCTTGTTAATCAATTTTAACACAGTACTTAAATATAAAACTAAACTAGGGTCTGTTATACATAAATTAGAAGATGAATGCTTAGCTTGGAATATAGAAAAAGTCCAAGGGACAATGAGTGGAGAAATGCTGGCAGAATTTGATTTAATGACAGAAAGGGAACTTTGGGATATTCACAAAGAAAATTCAATGAGATTCAAACAAGAGAGGAATGATTTATACTACTTTGAATTGAATGAGGAGTTGAATAAATTACATGAAAATAATAAATTTCAAAGGATAATAGATGGAAGAAAGGTTAAATCTGAGATATCATCAAATTTATCTGTTGATTTTAATATGAATGGGATGACTTATAGTGGTGTTGAAATAAGTTTTCTCAATGTCATTGAAAACCAATTGAAATTTGATAGTTTCAATTGGAAATTTCATCATGTTATTGCAAGACATAGTGATTACTCTTTTATTTTGAGCGATGACCAATTTCATAGTTCCCTCTCTGAAGAAATTGAAACTCATATACAAACTTCTGGAAGGTACACAGGTTATATTGAAGAAGAAGATATTGAAAGCTCAGAAAAACTCCCCGAGGAAAATAAACAACAAATTGAATCGAACAACTCAAGTACAGCTCTTGACAGTACTGAAGGCCATATAAAAGAACTCAAAAAGAAGAAAACCCTTAATAAAGATGATCTCGATTTTGAAGAATATATTGTCGAAGGTGAAGAAAGAAACTGCTCTAACATTTGAAAACAGAATTATACTTCAAATTCCATTAGTTACAGAATGGGACTTTTGCAAGCGTGGATTCTTTTTTGTAATACCATTAATTTAATATTTAATAAATCTGCATATTCCATAATTATAGAAATCAAAATCTCGCTTTAGTAACTCTTTGTTTATCACAGAAACATGGCTAAGTTAAAGAATCACACCTTGAAATTGGATTACCCAATCTACACAGCCAAGTTTCTTAATAATACAACACTTCTTGTAGCCGGTGGTGGTGGGGAAGGGAACAATGGAATCCCGAACAAAATGACTGTCATCGCTGTCCAACCGGAAAACACAAAGAAACCACTGAAACGGTACAGGGAGTTGGTTTTAAACGAAAAGGAAGATTCTGTCATGTCCCTAGATGCAAGCAATGGGGTTATATTGGCTGGTATTAACGAAAATTCATCTATGATGCGTAAAGGTGTTAATAAACATCTTCGTAAGTTCAAATTTGTTAACGATCATTTGCAGTTTGTTCAAAGTTGTCAGATCCATGCCAATTCAAACTCTACAATGTATCAAAAAATCACTGCCATTTCATCAGATGGATCAAGTGGGGTTATTGTTATGTCTGATAATCCTTCAACTGTTTATATCATTGATTCAACTGATGATTTAGAAGAAAAGTTCAAGATAATGACTGATGGTGATGTTAAGGACATTTCAATTTCCCCTGATGGAAAATTGATGTGCTATATAACTACAAATACCTTTGAGGCTATTTCAATGGTTACTGGAAGATCGGTTTTTAAAACTAATATCGACTTTTCAATGTCCCGTGTTAGGTTCATTAATAACGATGAAGTTATTATCTGTGGTGCTAAGGAGACAAACGCAATAGTAGCCAAATTCTCCATTGCTAATTCTAAAATCATTTTGCAAAAGATGGTTTGTAAAAATTTAAAGGGGACAACATCAATGGATGTGAACATTTCAAATGGTTTGATTGCTGTGGCAACGTCAGACTATTCTATTTTAATTGTAAGAATATCTGATATGAAATTAGTTAAGAAATTAAACAATGTCCATAAATTTGCCATTACAAAAGTTGTCTTCTCTGATGATGGGAAATTCTTAGCTTCAGGTTCAGCAGCAAATACAGTTAATGTTATTGAAATCAAGGAAGGGTTGGCCAAATCAAAATCAACTTTAGCTTCTATTTTTTACAACCTTTTGACCATCATTATTATTGGTTTATTAGCCATTGCAACTCAATATTTATATCAAGAGGGATACCTTAACTCTGCATATGATAAGGCTTTGGAAGTCTATGAAAGTTATAAACCAAAAGATTCTTCTAATTATTTTGTTGTTGAAGAAGTTGATTCAAATATGTTCAGCAGTACCAGTTTCTCTCATTTTGAAACAGCAGTTGAAACAATTAAGAATGATATAATCAGTGAAAGTGGGAATGTTTCCCTGACAAGTATTGAATATTTGTCTACATCATCAAGCTCAAATGATTTGCCATCAACTTCAGTGACGTCAAATGAGACATTAGTTGAAGAGGTTTTAACTTCTTTGGTTGAGAATCAGGTTCAAACAACAGTTGAAAAATCATCCAAATTAGAAACAAACACTTCATTGATTAATACACCATTGGAAACATCTTCTGAATTATCCATCGAACCATCTTCTGAATTATCCATTGAACCATCTTCTGAATCAGTGTCGTTGGTTAACGCAGCTACATATAATACATCATCGGGTAAAGAAGAAGCAGAATCATCCACTGTCACCGAAGAACCAGTCATTGAAACCACAACTTCAAGCTTAACCCCATTGACAACAGAAGATATCAGCTCTACAAATATACCAACATCATTTGAAATAAAGGAGATTACTAAAGAGGTTACGTCCACTAAAGAAGTTATAGCAACAAAGGAGGTTACATCCACTGTAAATGTTATTGAAACTAAAACTGAAATTGCTGTTCAAGTTGTTACAAGTATTCAAACTGAAGTTTTAATTGTTACTTCAACTGTTGATGCCACCACTGCTACTTCGCAGATAGTTGAAGTTGCAGAAGAACAAGAGGAAGTATCAACTAAAATCATTCCAGCTGCTAGAGAGGGTGTTGCTCTTGAGCAAGTTTCTTCCTCTTCCTCATCCAGCATTGATATAGTTGATGTCACAGAAACAGTTGATGTTACAGAAACAATAGATATCACCGAAACAATCATCTCCACTTTATCTAAGACCATCACTGAGGAATCTACTTTAAGTTTACAGGTTGAACCTGAATCAACTGTTTTTTCAGATGATAAAGTCGCAGAATCAATTGCAGATAAACTTGTAAAAGAATCAATTGCAGCAGCTCAGGCCTCTATTCAAATTGAACCAGAATTAAAGACTTTTAACGACACCACTATTGCAAACTCTTTTGCAGATGAAGAGGTTATCAATTCCATTAAGAAATCCGATGATACTGTTAAAATCCAAATCGAACCTGAAATTCAAACATTCTCAGATGCAGATGAAGCAGCAGATGCTATCAAAGATCAAATGGAAAGCCAGTTAGCAGAGAATTGAATAATCTTCAATTTCCATATACGAACCAATATTTTGTTTACACACACATTTATATAATACAAATAATATGTATATAATATGCAATAAGAAAGAAATAACGATTTTAACTCTCCCCAGCCTTCTTACTATTACAAGCCACGATCTTACATTTAGGTACGGTAATAGTCTCGTTGCCATCAAGTTTCATTTGTAAATCCTTGATGACAAAGGTCCAAACATCATC
Organism: Saturnispora mendoncae; assembly: GCA_030564545.1. Taxonomy (NCBI): domain Eukaryota; kingdom Fungi; phylum Ascomycota; class Pichiomycetes; order Pichiales; family Pichiaceae; genus Saturnispora; species Saturnispora mendoncae. Next base: position 61,093 of record JAJLVT010000103.1, read on the forward strand.
ACAAAACCTGTAAGTGTGTAAATGACCCTTGAAACTCATCTTGGCCTTAACATCATTCTTCAAGTGCTCACTGGTGAGTCTGTCAAAGTTAGATAACACCTTGAGTGCCAACTGTGGTTGGATTCTCTGGTCCACAATCAATTGATCAAGGGAATCCGCTAGCGAAGTGCCTAAACTTTAACATAAGAGGTTAATTGTTAGTAGCTATTCAATGGTGTAATCAAAATAAAGCAAAACATACGTGGATCGACGGTAAAACTCGTAATAAGAGCCCGACATTGGATAAAATAGTGGTGATAAAAAGTTTTGTCTCTTCATCAACACTTTATTCTTATTGAATCAACAAATGGCGGTTATTTACTACCGATTCCGTTCTCAGAGACCAGAACAGATTTCTACAGTGGCATTTGATGGGACTGGGTTAACTGTATTCGAGTTCAAGCGGGAAGTCATCACTTTAAACAAGCTTTTCAATACAAACGACGTTGATGTGGGTGTGTTTTCAGCAGAGGAACAAGACAAGGAGTTTGATGATGATAATGAAGTTATTCCTAGATCTAGTACTGTCATTGTAAGGAGAACTGCTGCTTTGAAGAAAGGTAGAGGGAACATTGCAAGATATTTAGCTGGTAGACCAAGAGTTGTCAAATCAGCTGTCAATGCATTAACAACAACAGCAGCCACAACACAGGGAATAACAACAGGACAACCAGAGTCAGAACAGGATGCTATTCAGAAGATGTTTGCTGACCAGGAAGATCAATGGTCTCAACAACAATCTGTGATGGCAACAGCAGCAAGAATTGATACCCCAAGGACAAATGCCAAATTAGATGAATCAATACCTGATTATTACATATGTTATAAGTGTGGTGAGAAGGGGAAACATCATATTAGGAACTGTCCTAAAAACAACGATCCTAATTGGGAAGGTGTTAGGATTAAGAAGACAACTGGTATCCCTAAATCATATTTAAAGACAGTTGAAGTGGACCCAACAATGGATGGATCAGAAGAGGGGAAGAATTACATGATTAATGAAGAGGGGAAATATGTCGTTCAAGTGGCAGATACTAAATCCTGGCAACAGTTCCAAGCTGCTGCTTCTAGTAAGGGAAATTCAAATCAAAATGGGAAACTTGATCCATTATGGGAAACTCCTGTACCTGTATCAGATGAAACACCAGATGAAATAAAAAATTTAAGAGATGACAGTGATGAAAAGGGAAGAGTATGGAGAACCCCTATGTTAATGCCATGTTGTAAAAAGAGATACTCAAAACAGTTTATTGAAGATAAATTAATTGATAATGATTTTACATGTCCAAATTGTGGCCAAGAGGAAATATACTTAGACTCTTTAGAAAGTGATGATGATATGAAAAAGAAGGTTGATGATTACATTGAGGAACGTAGGAAGAATCCGTCTTTATTAGTTGTTAATTCGAAATCTGCTACCCAAGATGTTGTTCCGAAAGAAGGTGAAAATGCTAATGGGGAAACTACAAATGATACAGGGGATGAGCCTGTAGCTAAGAGGCAACAACTTAACCCAGCAGGAATGATGCCGATGCCAATGATGATGCCTGGGATGATGCCTATGCCTTTCATGCCTTTTATGCCAGGTATGATGCCAGGTATGATGCCACAGAATATGATGAATCAACAGCAACAACAGCAACAGCAGCAGCATCCCCAACAACAGCAAAAATAGATAAGTAAACCACTCTTTGTACTATATTAAATATAACTCAATAACAATTATAAAGATTTTCCATCAGTGTAACTAACAACAGCCCATTTACCTGAACTGCACCACAATCCACCAATATCATGACCTTCTGATTCCCATAACTTGCACAATTCCTCATCTTTTCCCTCTGGCAAGCCAGCACATACATCTGCCTTACATGTTCTTAATGCCAAAATATGAATACCAGCACCCGCCAATTTATTAATGGCGATATTAAAGGGAGTTGATCTGACCCATTTTCTATCACCTGTTAACTTTCTATAGTTCAAATCACCTTTCACAATAACCAATGTTGAATCTTGAAAGTATTTCCATAATTCAGCACCACCATACTTTGTCTCCTCTTGAGACAACTCCCAGTAATCCAAAGACCCAGTCCAAAACTCAGAGTCAACTAAATTGAATTTTCCCTGTTTATGATATTTTTCTATTGATTCAACAAAATAGTTTAAATCCTTGCGGTGCTTTGATCCAGTGAAAAATGTAGGGTCTTTCATATCATGAACCCATAATTTATAATCCTTTACCATAGTATCACTAACCATCCAAGGACGAGTCTTACAATGAAAAACAACCTGAGAAACCAATTTAGAGTCTAAAAGAAATAAGGTCAATGCTAAATCAGTGTAAAACTCAAAACCTGCATTATCCAAAACGAAGTCCACTCTTCTTTCCTCAAATGGCACAGAAAGTAAACGATCCCAAGCCAATTGTATATCATTACATAAAATATTCTTGGCAGAAGTAGCACGAGCAGCAGAACCTTGTCTTGATTGGATATCTTCTAAAGTTGCATTTGCTAATAATGATAAATCAGTCGCATTACCCCATAAAGAAGTATCAACAAAGTCCTCAAATAATAACTTCAATTTCTCCAATGGGATTTCATTATCAGTTTTCAATTCTCCTGATAACTTAGTGTAATAACCAGCAATTTCTTCAACACCGAAAGAAGATGATTTGAAAGTGTTCCTTTTCAACCTTTCAAAAACATCCCAATTTGCCCAAGCTGATTGCTTTTTAATCTCAAGATCCAAAACACGGTAGAGATAACATTCAGTGAACAACCAAGGTCCATCAAGCCAAGTGTAAGGACCAGATTTAGCAATTGTGTCATTAAAACACTGTAAATCAGGAATCAAATTAATATCCTCCTGTGAAAACAACTCAACAGGCCCATTGGTCTCTATTTGAGTGAGCAGGTTTTCAATTGCGGTGATAATTGCCACTGATTGTGATTTCATCAATGGATGGGCTTCATTGGCCTTCAATTGGACGTCATGGACCGCTGTTTTTAGGATAACAGGCCATCTAGATCTTGCCGTTGCGTATCCAAAAGAATCAGTGTCGTTATTGTAATATAAAGGTGGTGTTTCAGCTAACATTTGTTATAGATCCAGTCATTTGTTGAAGTGCTGAAAAATATTTAACGGAATCTTCTTCTTTATTATCCGAATTGTACAAAATGGTTACTGAGAGCTTCCCTTTAGAGGAAACGATTTTGGCATTGAAGGAGAAGTTGGCCAGAGACCCAAGTAGGGCGAATGGAGAAAAAAAAACGGAAGGAAATGGTGAAATTTCAACTGAAACTGTCTTAGATCCATCACCCGAAAATGAAGATGAAGTATATGAAAGGGCCAGGTTGAAGCCAACACTAACCAGATTCAAGTTAATTACATCAAAGTTCTTTGACGAGACTTCTGGGGAATACCGTCCAAGAATGATCTACAAAAATGGGGATTTGGCTGATGAATTGGCACAGGTTGATGCCGAATTGGGATTGTCAGAATCTGATCTCATGTCTGATGGTGAAGTAAAAGAAGCTTATAAAGGACAGAGTGCAGAGGAGGTTGTTGAATCCCTTAAATTGGACCAGTTGTTAAAGCCAATTTCGAAACCTTCAGACATTGTTAGCATCCCATCAATATCAAACACATACACGAGTAACCATTTGGATAGACTTGCAAATGAACTGATTCATATAATTGAACAGGAACAAGATAATGTTATTCTGCTGAGTAAATTGATGAATATATTTCTGGGTGATGATCCAAATAGAGTTTTGGAAGCTGATATGGGATTACCAGAATATGATCATAATCTAGATCTTGATAAAAAACAACGACAACAAGAGAAGGAAGATGCCGAAGATAACAACCCATTATTGGAAAATACCCAACAGAAATCACAACCTATTAAGGTAATGTCCTTGAATCCAAATGCTGACCCATTTTTTATGCCTCCAGACTATCAATCAGACCCTGAGCTTAATTTGGAGTTGCAAGATGCTGATGAAATTCGTCAATTGGTTCAAATAGCCCTCCAAAGAAACGAAGAGTTTGTTAGATCCCTCTCTCAAATAAGAGGTGGATTTGTAAGAGCTACAAGGTTAAGGGACTTTGTTTACCAATGGTGTTCTGAAATCCACGAAGAAGAAATGGATCATCAACTTCAAAAGGAAGTCTAACTTAGTTTAGTGTGTCTTATTTATGTATATTGTATAATTAATATTGTTACTATTTGGAACCATCCTGCCATGCTAAGACTTTTGTCATGTTATTAATTAAAGTTTCATTTTCATTTACTGTTTCACATAACCATGGAACAGCTGTTAATTTAACAACAGAGTCAAACAATTCATCAATAAGGCCTTTTAGTTCATCACCTGTTTGCTTGAAATCAGGGAATGCATTCACCTCTAATAAACTAACACTCAAATCTTCATTAACAAGGAAATCTAAACCAAATACTTCAAAGGCATTTTCAATTGGTTGAAAATTTATCCTGTCAACAGTAGCAGCAGCTTTGAAAACATCACCAATAACGTCATGAATCTGGTGTAATATTTTTTTCCTTTGTTCACATGTTAATTTAGATTCAGCAAATTCAACAACTAATGGATCAACAACTCCTTTTTCAGTTTGAAGACAGGTGTTTGTTAAATGACCAGACATGTCAATTGGATGGCCTTCGAGTTCACTTGTAGATGGAATATTATATGATTCATGACTGAATAACATCAACATACGATCATAAACCCAAACATTCAACTTACCCTTACTTAAAACATAAGTACGAATATGAAATTTCTTGTCATCATAATCTTTCAGTAACAATGGCTTTGAAATGTATTCTTGAACAAGGAAATGGCGCAATTGTGTAATGACAATTCTATTATCATCATGTTTAACAATATTAACTTCTTCATTAACTTCGTCCTCTTCACCTTCATCATCAGTTGGATCTTCGTCAAATGAATCAAAGACAGCTTGTAATTCATCAATTGTCCTAAATAATCTAATCCCTTGACCTTTATCACTCATACTTGGCTTCATAATAAATGTCCTACCTTTTTCACCTTGAGAAATTAATTGTTCATTCTCTTCTAAAACACATCTCAATTCCCAAACATCATCTAGTGCATCATCCAAAAATTCAGCATAGTCTAATTCAAAATACCATGATTCAGGCCATGCCTTTGTTAAAGCGCTACTTGGATTTTTAGCAATGTAATGATGAATTGTATTTGAAAGGTAATGTTTCCTAATTAACGCTTTACGGTAAGTGTAAGCGTTTGCAAAATATTTTAAATTAGAACCATGTGAATTTAACAAATCATGATCAATATCTTCATATTCACCATAATGGAATATTTTCCCTTGCTGTGGTAATGGTGATGATAATTCATAAACTAATGGTAAACTGGGTAAATTTGATTCAAAAGCTGATTTTAATGGTCCATAAATGTATGATTCTTTAGGAAATGTTAAAACAATTTTACTATCGTTGGATTCTCTGTTAGTGATTATGTTAGTATATGTTATTTCAAACACTCAGTATTTTATTATAATAAAAACATGTAAATTTTTAATCTTTATTCTTCTTGTTAAAACTTATAAGCTGAGCTTATATGCTAAGACAACTAGAAATACATCAAGTATTTACACATTATTTCTTAATAAATAATATAGAAACTTACTCTTTTTCTTGTTCTTTCAAAATGATTTCACCTGAATTTTCATCATCAATGTGCATAAAATTAGCACTCAGAGCAGTAACACAAACAATTCCACTTTCAACTAATTTCCCATCAGATCTCTCATCTCTTGCTGCAATATCAGCATGGACTTGATCAAAATCTGGGCACCATTTAAAAATCAAACTTTCAGGAACTGACACCGATTGATCAATGATATCATTGTTTGAAACGTCTTTGACATGTTCATGTTTCCTATATAAACTCTTACTCCAAGTGTTTCTAAGCATTGGTGCTTTCAGGATTTGTGTTTTACCAACTTTAAGATCATCATCTAATGGGACATTAATTGTGTATAAATCAACACTCTTACCCCAATTATCCCATAAAGTTTGAATTGTTCTGACACTTAGTAAACTTGCCTCCTTTAAAATTCTTGGTTCACTCTTATATATCTTTTTATAAGCATATGATAATGCAATTGCCTTTTTTCCTTGGTGACAACCTTCCATAGCACCACCAACTGTACCTGATGACAATGCATAAATAACCGATGAATTTCTTCCCACATTAGGCCCACTGATAACTAAGTCAACATTGTCCCTGCCACATAAATGATTCAGACCAATGTCAGTACATGTTGCCGGGGTACCATTATCAATTAAACACCATTCTTTCAAATCAGGGTCAGCTCTCAAACTTGCTTGTGTAGTAGCAAATGGTCCCATATATGAATTATCCTCTGGTTTTGATATGGAACTGTATATGAATTTCACGGTAACATCATTACCAGCAAAATGGGCTTTACCAATCCATGATTTTTGTGAAAAGGGCACAGCAATAGTCAAATCCCAGTTTGTGTGTTCCAAAACAGCAGAGACAAAGTATTTGATGTAAGATGATGCCAACTCGTCCGGACCACCGTCGTCGTTTGTTAATAAAACTCTCATTTTGAAGATTTTGGGGGGGGGGGGAAGAAAGAGTTGAGGTTTAGGGAAATTTGAATGAAATTTATCTGCTTATAAGGAAACCTTATTGGTAAATCATGAATTGATAGCATTCCAAAGAAAATTGACATTTTCACACAGCCAATGTGCTGAAGGAAGTACTTTCAACTGGTTAAAAAACTAGAAACAGTACTGCTCTGTAGCAAGAATCAAACCCCCGTTCTTTTTTTTTTTGAATTCAATTAATCACCACTCAGCAGGGTGTGTTATATCAACAGCAAGTTTATATATAGTTAGCACTTTAATCTCCAATTTCCTTTAAAATGCTACAAATATCATATAAATGATGATCATGAGCATCTGTCTACACACTATGCATCACAAAGCCATATCTTTGAACTTAGCTAAACTGGGTAAACAACTATAATCCGTTATCTCTTTAACTAACCAACCTAACGTAGGCCAAAACAAGAGAAAATGTACCAGCACAAACACCAAATAACCACTGCATGACTGTTGTTTTAACACTTTCAATTTGAACTTTCAAATTAAATATCTCTTGGTTAATTCTAGTATCAGTTTCCTTAATCTTTAAATCATATATACTACTCTCCTCTCTGATTCTCCCTTTTTCTAAACTCAAATCCAATCTAACACTACTTAAACTTTTATTAATTTCCTCTTTGAATTTTAATCTCATCTTTTCTAATTCACTTCTCAACCTTTCATGTTCATTTCTTAAACTATTGAAATCATTCTTGTCAATCATTTGTAATTCACCCTTTAATTTAGCAAAATCAACTTTCTGTTGATATGACAACTTATTCAAAGTTTCTCTAGTGATTAAATTATTAGCATACTGGTCAATCCCATCATTTACTGACTTTGCAATAACATTAGCAGCTGTCTCTGCTTGTGATTCAGTCATACCACTATCTTGTTTCATTTGTTCAATAAAGAAATGTGTATCAAAAGTAGGCCCCTTTTCGTCCTTAAAAATCCTCATTGATGAAGTGAACATTCGTTTATTCGTCAATGAAAACACCTGAAACCTCAGTGGGCGTATTAACATCATAATTTAAGAAGTTAAATTCAATAAAGAAATTGTTAAGGTTAATAATTTTATCAATATTATTATTATTATTATTATATTTTTCATTAAACATTTATTTAAACGTAATAAAAAATTAAATCATACATGTCTGAGGAGAATGGGAAGACGACAATTCGAAGTAAAATAGTACACAGAAATTACAATGTTGTAACAGGAAAACCTTTTTCAGCGGTTGAAATAGCCCAGAATCAAGTGTATGGGGACCAAATAATGAATTTCACGCATGATATTGAAAGTGTTAAAGCGGAATTGCTTGATAAGTATAATGAGGTTTCATTGAAGTTGAATGAAAGTGATTTTATGTCATTTAACAACAGCCACAATGAGAATAATGTAAGAAATGATGATTGGGAAAGTATACCTGAATATAAAGATAAGTTAAATGCATTAAACATTCAATTAGGAATTAGGACACAAAATAAGATTCAAGAACTGGTTAAAGAATCAGCATCAGCGGTAAAACTGAATAAAGATTGAATATTATATATAAGATATATACATGAATTGTATATTTAAATACCATTATCTAATGAACAATTAACTATAAACCAAAATGGAGTACATGATTATTCTTCATATATAGCAGAATATAAGTACAGGACAGAAAACAAGAAAAAGGCAGCAGACCCACCTAATATAACAGTTCTCATTGAAATCTTCTTAGCAAGTATTTGACCACCCCAAACGGCACCAAATGTACAAATCAAATGACCAATTGATCCACCAAGTATAACCATTAAATAATTAGAACCAGCAGCCATGGCAATTGTAGCAATTTGTGAACGATCACCCCATTCACCTAAGAAAGTCATAATGAAAGTTTGAACCCAAGCAGGTGAAAGCATTTGATCAGCATAAGATTTAGCCTTGGCAAGAATATAATCCCTTTGAGATGATGCACCAACTGGATTACTACCACCTTCTTCTAATGAAGTTGATCTTGCATTAATTTCACTAGCAGCAACTTCTTCTTCAACTTCAGCTAATTCTTCATCAACACCTTGACTTTTATCCATTGCTAATCCTTCTCTTAATAAATTAACCCCAAATACAAGGAACAACCCAGCAGCGGCGAATCTAGTAACAGTAGGGGAGAGTAAATTAGGTAAAATGAACCCCAACAAACCAGATAAAATAGTCATTAACACTAATGCAGAACCAGCAGCAGAGAATACCACCATATGCGGATGACGCATTGCCATTAATGCAGCTAATAAGAAAGTTTTATCACCAATTTCACTAACAAAGATCATTGAAAGTGCCATGTAGAAAGATTTGAATTTAGATTCAGGGACCTTCTCCACGGTATCGTCATTGGCAACTGTTGAAGCTTTGAGAGGATGACTCTTGATGACTCCATTACCGGAGTCTTGTATTGTGACCAAATCGTTTGGGTTTTCCACCAAAGACAAATCAGGTTTCACTGGAGGGTAAACAGCTGAAACGCTAGCAACGAGTCCAAAGATTATTAACAATTTATTAAACTTCATTTCAATACACAGAAAAAAGACTTCTTCTATTTCGGAATATTTATTTACATGGAATTTTTCACGTTTTCTTCATAAGAAATGATTGTTTACAGAAGATATAAAAACTTGAATAATAAATAATGATCAATGACCCCCAAAGAGAGCAGATTTTGGAAGAGGCTGTCCAACAACAGCACCGTTTTCAACCTTGGAAACATCCTCGTACCAGCCACCGTTCTGGAGCCCACCGTTAACAAACCCGTTTTCTTGTTTGTATTCCTTGATTCTGTCAAGCATCAATGGCTTGAAATTCTTAACGAGACCTTGGTAAGGCCATGAGAAAGCTTCACCCATAGCACAAATAGAATGACCACAAACCTTATGAGTTAATTCTAATGCTTGGTCAATCTCCTTTTCATTGGCCATACCAATAGCTAATCTATCCATCATCTTTGAAAGGTATGTAGACCCTTCTCTACATGGGGTACATTGACCACATGATTCATGCTTGTAGAAAGCTAATAATCTTTGAATACCTTTAATAACATCAGCTTGTTTGTTCATAACAATAACCGCAGCAGTACCTAACCCTGAACCGGCATTTCTTAATGCATCATAATCCATTAACATGTCTTGACATGTGGCTTCATTCAAAATTGGGGTTGATGAACCACCTGGGATGACAGCCAAAAGGTTGTCCCAACCACCTTTAACACCACCACAATGTCTTTCTAAAACTTCCTTTAATGGAACTGACATCTCTTCTTCAAATGTACATGGTTCATTAACATGACCTGAAACACAGAAAAGTTTAGTACCAGAATTTCTTTCTCTACCAAATGAATTAAACCAACTACCACCTCTTCTCAAAATGGTTGGAGCAACAGAAACTGATTCAACATTGGCAACAGTTGTTGGTCTACCGAACAGACCAACACCAGCTGGGAAAGGTGGCTTCATTCTTGGCTTACCAGCTTTACCTTCCATTGATTCAATCAATGCAGTTTCTTCACCACAAACATATGCACCCATACCTCTGTGAATGTAAACATCAAAATCATAACCTGAACCACATGCATTCTTACCAATCTTACCATGTTTGTAAGCTTCATCAATGGCGTGTTGTAAAATGACAGTTTCATTGTAGAATTCACCTCTGATATAAATGTAGGCAGCGGTGGCATTCATTGCCCTACCGGCAACTAAACAACCTTCAATCAACTTGTGTGGTTCCTTTCTAATAATTTCTCTATCTTTACAAGTACCCGGTTCACCCTCATCGGCATTAACTGCTAAATATCTTGGACCGAGGTTCTTTTCCCATCCTGGGGGATTCATAAAAGACCATTTTAAACCAGTTGGGAAACCAGCACCACCTCTACCTCTTAAACCTGATAATTTCATTTCATCAATAATCCATTTGTCACCCTTAAGAATGATCTCCTTGGTCTTGTGCCAATCACCGATCTTCTCAGCGGTCTTTAAGTCCCATGGTTCAGTACCGTGTTTCTTTGAGTTTTGGAGATACAAATTTTGAAAGATTCTGTCTTGATCTTTAAGCCCCCCGTGAATTCTATTAGGGGTGGCTTCGACGGTCGCAAACAAACGTCTTTGAACAGCTCTAGTTGAAACCTTCACTGAAACACACTTGGTGGAAAGCATCCTGCTGAATATTAAAATGATTCCAATTGGTTTAAAAACTTTTCCTCTCTTCGCTTTTTCTTATTGAGGGGGGGCATCTCTACACCGTTTAAGTGCAAACTGTAAAACACTTTCTAAAACCTCATTGGGATTCTCCATTGGTGAAGACTTCATTGACCGTGCAATTGACCTACCACTGGCACCCATTTTTTGGAGGATTTGCGCAACTTTTGAAACAATCCCTATATCGAAACCCCTATTGGATGAAAAAATGCTCAGGTGATGAATAAGCAGCTTCTCAATGGTTGAAACAGAGGGTGTATCAATTTGGTATATTGATCCGACCCTATCAATGAATGCATAATCTATATTTTGTATTAAGTTGGATGTAGTGAAAACCTTTAACTGTGGATACTTTTTAACTCTATCCAAACAGACTAACATTGTATTCACCATTTGTAATGATGAATTGGGAGATGTGGAACTTAATAAGTATCTGCGATCTCTAACAAGAGTCTCGATTTCATCTATAATAAGATAAACATCATGTTTACAATGTCTATCCATATAACTTTCAATGTCTTTAAATAATGCATCAATGTTTTTATCACTTTCGTTCATGTATTTGGATAATACTGAAGCACATGACAACTCAATCAAAACCCCATATTTTGTTCCTTCATTGTTGATTGTAAGGATATTACTAACTCCTTGTGCCAATGATGTTTTGCCACTACCTGGTGGCCCATGAAATAATCCAAATACATTATTGTTGGTTTCAAAGTCATTAAATATTGTATACTTCAATCCTCCAGGATATTTCAACTTCTTAAACTGTTTAAATAATTCATATGTTGGTAAGCAGGTGATATTACAACTTTGCATCGTGTGTGTAGTAAATGGTAAATCTTCAAGACTTGACATTCGAATATACTTGCAAACTTCATTTTCCTCTTCATCGCTTGTAATATCAGAAGATCCTCTAGGTGATTGCACATTCATCTTTATTTCTTGCTTTGCTTCGCGTAATATGTAAATTGTTTTTAAATAGATTTCATCTACCTGGTTTGACTTAATGGAAACCTGAGTATCTAGCAGTCCAACCCATTTATCAGCAACACACTTTCTGTCTGCAATGTAAGATAATTCTTCTAACATTAAATCTAAATTACTAAGAAATAAACCCATTGTTTTTGTTCCATTAATTTGTTGATGCGTTATTATCTTGTTGACAATTATTAAATTCCTCACAATTGATCTCAATAGATCAACTAAGAACTCATGATCATCATTAAAGTTACCACCATTTGTATGGCGTTTAACTAAATATAATGACCATAACTTTTCAAAATCACCCATTTTTAACTGACCATTAAATTCTAATTCAACAAATTCAATTACTTTATCAATATCATTCCCAAATTGAGCTAATTTTATCATTAAACACTGGTGTAAAACTTCATCCAATTTACAAGTATCGTCTAAAAAGTTATACAAATCATTAGAGGCAAAAAGCCAAATTTGGACGTTCAAATTACAAATCATTAAAAAATAAAAAATAAAAATAATAAGATGGATGAGCTTAAAGAGTTATTATAAAAAAAAATCAACATCATCTTAAGACACACACCAAAATTCAAATTCATTAAGAGAAGAAACATACTTTAAAGTTTGCTTAATTTCTTTAATTCCTCTCTGATTAAACCACCAATAGCAGGATTTGCCTTGGAAAAATATTGCATTACTCTTTCTTGAATGAATGGCTGAGCATCCTTAACATGAGAAGCAACATTGTGAACAAGTGCTTCTTGTTCACCTGGTTTCTTACCTAACACATCCCATAATTTACCTGGTTGAACGTAATCGTAGTCAGTAACTTCCCAATGAAATGGAACAACTTCACCTGAATATTGTTCATCTGGTTTTGACCCAGCTGGTCGTGATGAAACTGTATATTGTGCTGGTGCATTATAAGCGCCTGCATAATTTGGACAACCACCTAAATTACCATCAACTGACATTGGACCATCCCTAATTTGTGGGGCATATGAACCTGATTTTAATGGACAATTAACAGGAATTTGATGAAAATTAGCACCTAATCTATGTCTGTGAGTATCAGGGTATGAAAACAATCTAGATTGTAAAACAGGGTCATTAGATGGTTCCATCCCAGGAACAGTATTAGATGGTGAAAAAGCAGCTTGTTCAACTTCAGCAAAGTAATTCTTTGGATTTTCATTTAACACAAATCTACCAAAATGTCTCAATGGGTAATCGCCATGTGGCCAAACTTTTGTTAAATCAAAAACAGAAAATGGTGCCTTCTTTGCTTGTTCCAAAGTCATTGTTTGGACATAACAATCCCAAACTGGGTAGTCGCCCTTTTCAATTGCATTGTATAAATCAGCAGTATGATGATCAGGATTATCACCGGCTAATTTACCAGCTTGTTCATTGTTCAAATTATGAACACCTTGTCTGGCAATAAAATGAACTTGAACATAAACCCATTCACCCTGAGCATTATACCATTTATAAGTATGCCCAGAGTAACCATTCATTGTTCTAAATGAAGCAGGGGTACCTCTTTCTGAAAAGAGATAAACAACTTGATGAAGAGATTCAGGGTTGTTAGTTAAATAATCCCAGAACATATCAGCATCCTTCAAGTTTGTAGCAGGGTTCCTTTTTTGAGTATGAATGAAATTTGGGAACTTAGTTGGATCCCTGATAAAAAAGATTGGGGTGTTATTGTAAACTAAATCCAAATTACCTTCTTCGGTGTAGAATTTAGTAGCAAACCCTCTTGGGTCTCTTGCTGAGTCTGCGGACCCCTTTTCGCCACCAACAGTGGAAAATCTAGTGAAGATTCTTGTTTTCTTACCGATTTGATTAAGGAACTTAGCTGAACAAATATCAGAGATATCTTCAGTGACTTCAAAAAAACCATAAGCACCGCTACCTTTGGCATGAACAACTCTTTCAGGGATTCTTTCCCTATCGAAATGTGCCAATGAGTCAATCAATTTGAAGTCTTGCATCAAAAGAGGTCCTACAGGTGGCTGGTAAGCGTACCCTTCGGTATTGATTGGAATTCTCTGTGTGGAAAAAGCATCGGAGACAGGGCAACCGCTTGTTGTAGTGTAAACTGGTGGATTTGACATTTTTACTAAGAAACAAAGTAATCAATTGATTCATTACTATTGGACTGGCTCAGAATCATCTATCCCCAAATTTATCTCCACTGCCGCACTCCGCCGAATTTGGATAATTTACCCGAAAATTCTGATTACGTCATCGAGAAAACAAACCCGTTTTTTTTCACTTCTTTCTCTCAAAATGGAATCTTTCAATCACCATCTGTACGTGCAGTGTGACTTTTTCCGCTTTGCCAGCACCTTTTACTAACGTTTACTTTCTTACAGTGAATACAGTATCCCTTTTGCCTCTGCAGAACATGCCGAACTTGCCAGGAAAACACTGGCACCTGATCCAGTGTTGAAACCTTCAGAGTTAACTATCAATTATTCAACCATTGGTAACAACTTAATCATGAAATTTGATGGGGTTAGTGAAAAGGCAATTAGGGTCTCTGCTAATAACATCTTGGAAAATCTCAAGACAATTGTCGAATGTTTAGAAACATTTTAATTATAATCACTACTATATCATTCTTTACTAAGCTTTTATCATTTATTACTACTATATTATCATTATATATCTTAGCTTAAGCAATTTATTCAATTCAATCTCTCTTCGAATCTCAACTCGTTCAATGGTTCCAATCCAATCAACAATCTCAGAAAATTATCAATGGCCATTCTTTGCTTGTTCAATGCATTGACTGGTTTGTAACCAGGTCTAGTCAATGGGGCCTTCAACCAATAACTCAACAAGGATAAAACAGAGTATATGCCATCCCATTCACCATCTTCTTGCTTCTTACATTGAACTCTAGTTAAGAATTCTGTCATAACAATCAAATCAATAATCAATGGGGTAGCTAATAAGGAATCTTCACAAACATTATGAACAGAAATTCTGTTATGTCCACCAAGCATTAATTCAGAATAATATTCATCCATTGCAACTTTAGAGTCACCAACTGCTTCTAAATATTTAATAACAATACAATGATCAATTCCCTTTTTTGTATCATAAAGAATCTTATTTGATGCAATAACATCATCAACAACAGAAGCCTTGGAAATCTCTTTGGATCTGAATTGGGCTGGTGAGGATAAATTGAACCCATCATTGTTCCCCAAATGATTGTATGAGGCAATAGACAATGGCTTAATACCGGCATCAACTAAATATTGGGCCATAACTGACTTAAATTTAGTTTGACCAGACTTGAAATCATCACCACCTATGTAAACATTTAAGTTCTCAGCTAATTCAATAACACCTGGGACAAATGTATTTTGTGGGGAACCATTAATGTATGGGGCACCTTCTAAAATAGAAGCAACTGCAAAGATAGTACTTGGTGAAACTTCAGAATGATCATTCTTAATGGATTCTAATAAAGTATCCTTTGTTGTGTTAACACCTTCAATTACTTCAGCATAACGTTCAGTGTTTGCTGTCCATAAAACAATAATTCTATCCAATCCATTATCAGCCTTGAATTTTTTAATGTCACTTCTGATTTGTTCAACATGCCCCCATTTCCCCTTTGTGGAAACACCAGCATCAGTTCTGTTAAAACAGTTGTTAGCTCTTTCATCTTGATTGGCGGCAATGAAATCAGGATAATAAACAGAAGGTAAAGGTGTAATTTTCTTCAAATCATTTTTTAATTGTTCCTTTAAATCATAATCCAAAACTTGAGCTCTGTTCATAGCATCATACAAGTTGGCATTGTTGATATCCCAGCCACCAACGACAAAATCATTTGGTTCAATTAATGGAACAAAATCCTTAAATGGGGCATAAACATCTTCCCCCTTGGCATCAATACCAACTTTAACGGTACTGGATTGGGTAACAGACCCGTAATAGTTTGCCTTATGCTTACCATCTCGTGCTTCAAATTCCAATTGTTTCTTGTTGGCAAAACAAGCAGCGGTGAAAGTTGTACCATTGTTACCACCTAAACCAACAAGCATAACACCAAGTTTTGGGACTTTCAAATCTAACTTGAATGTCAAGTCTTGTTCAACAGGTTCAACAGTATACTTACCATCAGTTTCTTGGACGACCGCATTGGTGTATTTGAACTTAGAAATTAATTCATTTTCAGCGTATGTCACCTTATCGGTGTTGACTTTGATTTTAGGCTCGTATGAAGACATCAGTGGTGTTTGTTATTGGGTAGAAAGAGGAAGCTGTAGAAGAGGAAGTTGGTGAAAGAGGGAAACCCCACCCCTTTTATATTCATTTTAAATGAGCAACTTTCCCGGCGTGTTTGCCGCGCTCTCCTTGAATTTGATTGGACAATCGGTAAAGTTGCCGGTCCCCTGGAAACTTATAAATAACAACATGCACCTTTAAATGGACATTGGTATGGTCTATAATTGCTCAATTGAATCCTATACAGGGTTCCTATGATTCCTAAAGTATACATTGGTGTTACATGCTTTCCTCCAGGTTCTAACATTGATTTCAATTAAAATGGAATTAACGCTAATGGTATCCATTGAGCATTGTTATTGTTTTTATGTCCCATGGAGTTAACATAGACGGTTTTAGAATTATTTGAGGGGGGTGGGGGCTTTGCTAAAGGGGAAAGATTAGATTGCCGTGGGATGTGTAAATGTGGTTGGAAGTTTGATGACCTTCTACATGCCTTTGTTTTGTGAGGGTGGGAATTATAACAAAGACACTACTAATAATGTAAACTGTTAATATTTATGTCCTTGTTGAGCATTGGCAGCTTCTTATAAAGTAACTGTCGATATCTTGTACTTTCCAATATCCAATATATAATAATTTTAAAATAACAGTAATGGTTGATATTCATTCACCAACAAATCAAATAACCGGTTGGTTCATTATTTATTAGATATATTAAAACATTATACAGAAAAGGGACTTTGAATATAAACTTGTGTATATAATAAACATTTGCAGGGGCAAATGCATCATCATTTTTGTTCAGCTGCAGCTGCAGCTGTTAACTTTTCCCTAACAATTACATCAATCTTTTGCATAATTTGAACCTTTTCGGTAATTAATTCCTTCAACTTTTCTGAATCCCCATTCAATTTTGTGATTCTCTTATTGAAGAATTCCTTGGATTGATCAACATCCTTTTCAATAAAATACCCAGTACCAATATCTATTTTGAAATTGTCCTTCTTAATCTTCCCAGGAACGTACAGTGATGAGGTGAGCGGAACCATTATGTTTTCATCCTCCTTATTCATATCAATTGATTCAACACTCAAGATACAATCCTTGTATTTCTTCTGTGCCATAACTAATGCATCATAAGAGCTTTGAAGATGCATCAACTCTTGCTGTGTAGACTGTTTTACTTGCATAAGTTGTTGTGGGTCCAACTGGTTCAAATTGATTGTTGACATGCTATATTTTCTATTATTTCTTACTGTTTAAAGTGAAAAATGTTGATTTCCTATTTTTCACCTTAGCTATAAAATTCGATCTTCTATTAACAGGGATTTTGTTAACTTGCTGTTGTACTTTGGTGATTTTATAACAATGGAAATCAGTTACTATTGGTGGCCCTCCTCTTTCCAACCAATCCTTGCAAATTGCATAGTCCAACAGGATTCCCAAATGGCTATTTATAACATTTTTAGTCCCCAGGTGATGGAATTTAGCTGCATCCCCCATCATTCGAAACCCAGCATCGCATTCAGTAATGGTAAATCCAGGGGATTGGATAATATGATCTGTTTCAAGGTATTGAAGTTTCCCTCTTTTCAATGATTTAATATCATTGATCAAATCATGTTTCTTAATCTTCGATCCTGTAAGAACCACCCCCTCCAGGCCTTTCAGTTTCCCCAAATTAATTGCCTGTACAACTTTATGAAAATGTAACCCGGTAATTTGTGAAGATCCCATATTCAACCATCGTAAATTGTCCATATTAAAAAGTTCACCATTCAATAACCTAGGTTGAGTTCTCAAGTTGAACAAAATTGAGTGCGGAAATCTTAATTGACTTGTATCCATTAGCAAGTCTGTTAAATTCACATTTTCTGGTAGAGTATCAATCCTATGTTTGGGATGAACATGCAATTTTCTTAAAACCCATAAAAACTTACATGATGAGTCAAAATCATGAAATTGAATGCTCTCATCTTTACTTAAAGCCAATAGAAACACACTGGGAGGTCCTTGACAGTCTTTTAGTATTTTTGACCAATTGTTGCTGTTTTCCCAATTTTTTACAATATTTCGTTGATCCAATGTTGATCTGATCTCTAAATTGTGTTCCTCCGTGTATGCAACATCGCGATAACTACGTGTAGGGATACTTAGTCTATCTATGTAGACCTGGTCGTTTCCCAGTGTCTTGTATGGTGTAGTCATATCGATTAAAGTACACAAATATGTATTAAGAAAGGGTATTATAAAAGTTCGCAGTTACTCGTTATGACTGTCACATTCAGCCTTATGTTTGGCAAAGGAGACAGAATTCCTGTTGATTCTGGCAACATCCTCAACGTTGTGCTGGGCAGGCTGAGACCCAGTCTGTGTGTGCATGTTGTAGTCCCCAGAATCGAAGAACTTGCGGTCAGCCCTCAGGAGCTTCTGGCGCATCACTTCCTGTGCTGACAGTCCATACATCTTGCTTTTGTCGTCGCCACCTGGCAATGGCGCTTTCGGATCCATATTTGTAGGAAAAGAAGATTACTTCCACACCGCCACCAATTTTAATTAAGGAAAAATACACGTGACTCATCAAACATTTTAATGTTCCAACAAGTTTCGACGATGCTGATTTGTAATTGTGATTTTAGAATTACACAGGTAAAGTTTATATACTTGGGTTCGTCATATTGCCGGCAATAATTGTGGTATCTACATTTACCAATTTTGCTCAGGAAGAAGAATTTCATATTCGTTAAAACTCGTTCTATTTCCCTTTCAATAACACTGTATAATTAACAGACAGCTCATAACAAAAATTTTGACATAAAGTGTGGTATCTTTCATTTACCCTTTATTAACTCTTATTCCAATTCTAATTTCCTTTCATATCAGTTTTTCAATTTTATACCTTATGATTAATCAACATTCACAAACAGCGATACCCACAGAGGACACTATTAGTGACTCCAGCCCACATTTGGGTGAATCCGTCGATTATCGTAACCCCATGCCATTTGCATTTCAGTTGGACTTGCAAGCTCCACAACTGGACACAATATCAAACACAAGCACAGCTAGTCGTATATCTCCATTAACTTCTCGATTGCTAGACCAAGAGCCAAGTGGAGATGAAGCCAGTATAGATGAAGAAGACCCTTTACAAGTGAAAGAATTGGCTATGAATTTCGATTCCTTAATGAATGAAATTAATTTGAAAACTGAAGACTTGGCTACTAAAGTTTATAATCATGTTGAAGCAAAGAAATATAATAATGAAATAAATATTGAAGTGATAAATACAAAACTTCAACAGATGCGAAATCTAATACTAGAGGCTAATGATTTAACCACGGAAATTGAAAAATTGGATCAATTAAGGTTATTCTCAAGGGATTTCAAAGAGAGATTAAAAATAGTTTCTAGGACTATTAAACAATCATCCAAAACACAACAGCGCTAATAATTTAATATACGCATCTTTTAAAATTATAATTACAAATAAAAACATAAAATTACAATATCAATAAACCTCTTTAAACCCTCTCAACTAAATATCTCTTTTTAACGATTTCTTTTTTCAAGTTTTGTATTTGAAGCTTACGTTCATTAGATTCTACTAATCTCCTCTTCATTCTAACACTAGCTAAAACAATGAGAAATGCAATCCTTAATTTTGACCTGCCACTGAATTTAGTTAATTTATCTTTGAATGAAACATCAATCCCTGAATTCTTAATCAGTTTATAATTCCTTTGAATAGTTTCATTCTTAGAATCAATTTCAACTTGGAAATATTTATTCTGATATTTTTGATCGTCGTATTTTTCACAAGTCTCTTGTAATTTCAAGTTTAACAATTGCTTCTGTAATTCACAAATATCAAGATCAAATTTAAGTCTCTTAATAACATTCTCATTGGATTTAGAAGGACTCACCGGAGTTGGTGGGAAATAATGGCTTTGATCATTAAGTTTACTAGTAACTGATTGTAATTTTTGTAATAATTCAACCTTTTCAGACTTTTCAATTTTAATTGCATCTTCCAATCCCTTGATTTTCCTTTCAAATTTATCAGATTTAGATTTCCATGTCCCCATATCAGTTTTTGTGTTATCCAATAACGACATTGCTTCATTTCTTTCCTCTCTAATTGATTCAATTTTCTTTAATAGTGTATCCCTCAGGCTATTATAATCCTTATAAGTTTCCTCCAACTGAGTTCTCAGTTTTGCAACGTCATTCCTATTATCATTAACAGTTTCAACTAATAAATCATTGTTCTTTAATATCTTCCCCTCTTGAGAAATAATCTCTTTAACACCAGATGATATTTTAGAATTTTGAATTTTAAGTTCATCAATTGCATTAGTTAAATCATCAATGTCATCTGTTTTAACACTTAACTTTTTCTGTAACGTTTTTCTCTCTTTATTGAGTGATTTCAAATTAGATTCAAAATCTTTGATAATTACACTTTGATTATGCAATTTGAAATTCAATTGATCCCTTTCTAAATTTACCCTATTCAGCTGTTCATCCAATTTGTATTTTTGATCAACTAATCCATCACGCTCTTTAACCAACAATTTAATCTTCAATGAAAGTTCATCAACTAACTTTGTTGATTTTTTATCACTGTTCGATTCACGTAATGTATTTGCTAACTCAGTTTCTAATTTTATCACTTTTATATTCCTTTGTTCAACATTAGCTTTCAATTGGTCTATTTGAGTCAGTAATAAATCTCTTGTACTGTCATGAGAATCAATTTCCATCTTATATTGAATTGACAATTTCTCAAGATCTTGTTTTAACGAATCAATTGATATTTCCTTATCTTCTTCATAACGTTTGATATTTTGGTATTCCGTTTGAATGGTTTCAAAGTCTCTTATTAACTCCATCTTCTCCTCTTCAATTATATCGAGATCATCAAGTGCACTGTTTCTTTCATCAACTAGACTTTTAATAACTTCGCTCATCTTCAACATTTCATCTTGAAATGATTCACGTTCTTGTTCAATTTTATTCCTTAGCTTTTCGATATCTTCATAACTAATTTCATCATCGCCAGTATTCAGCTTAGTTTCCAATTCTTTTCTAAATAAAATCTCCCTATTTAATTTATCATTGGTTTTTTCCAACTCCCTTGATAAAGAATTCTTTGTTGATTCCAATTCATCAATGTACTGTTCAGAATCATTGGTTTTCAATCTATTCAATTCTAATTCTAATTGATCAAGTGCATTCCTCAGCTTGTCATTCTCCCCTTGAGAGATCTTTAATCTTAAATATACCTCTTCAATATCTTCAGTCGAATGACCAACGGTGTGTGCTTCAACTTCTTTGTATTTCTTAATTAAGGAATTCAAATTCTCATTATCATCCATTAAATTATCAATCCTCTTATTTAGTTCTTTGACACTTGATGATAAATTATTGATAATTTTATCTTTATTTCCAATTTCCAGATCCATCTGGTCAATTGATTCACTTGCTTCGACTAATCTATTAGTCATTTCCTCTAATCTTTTATTACTGGACTCGACACTTGAATTTCCGGTTTCCTGTTTGGCTTCCACGACATCCAATTTGAGTTCCAATTGACCTTTTTCATGCTGCAAAATTCTTTGCTGTTCTCTTAGTTCTTCAATTTCGGCTTCTCTCATATCCAATGCTTCATTCAAATCATCAATTTTAGATTCCATTTCTCCTTTAGATATTTCTAACTCTCTCATTTTATCATCAGTATTAGAGTTACCATCAAGTTCTTTTTCTAAGTTATCGATTTCACTTCTTAGCTGATGATTTTCATCGGTTAATTGGTTATTCTCTCTTTCAATTTGATCAATGTTTGTTTCCATTTTTTGAATATCACTCTCTAACTGAGAGATCCTTTCATCGTTATTATCATTACTAGTTAAATCCCTTAGCTTGAACTCATACTGGTCTATTTTGTTATTGAGGATATCGATTTCATCATTCATCTTTATCTTCTCTTGAATTAAATCATCTTTTTCATCTCGTACATTTTGATACATTTGATCTTTTTCCTGTAGTAGTTGATCCATATCATCCAGTTGATTTTTTAGATCCGAAACTTCTTCATTGGTAGATTGAAAACCTCCATTGGAAACTCTTAATTTATCATTTTGTTCGTTAAGCATTAATAGTTGTTGATTTAAATGCACGATTTGTTGAGCTAATTTCCCTTGATCTCTTGGTAAACTAGACAACGTTCTCAATTCTACTCGCAAATTCATATTCTCTGCCTTCAATTGTTGTAATAATTCTGTCTGTTTCTTAACCATATTTGATTCTTCTCCTTCAATAATCCTTTCGGTGATCTTTTCATTGTCAAATGAGGGTAACACATTAGTACCATCTCTTATTATACTCCTACCAAACAACCCTGATTGTCTAGCAGTATTCTGGTCATCTATATCGCTTTCATCAAATGCTGAAGTACTTGTAGCAGATTCATAACCATTGTTATCAATTCTTGTCCTATGAAGAGGTTTACTTTGTTTCCTTATATTTCGTAAAATTTCCGTATTCTGTTGTGAGGTTATTCGAGATGAGTATGAATCTCTTAATTTAGGTAGACGTTGTTGTGCTTGGTCACTTATTTTACTTGTTGCTTTTTGTGCCCTTTCAAATTGTAATGTATTATTATTTTGTCTGCCCAAGTCGGTATTCGATCCAATTGGCGTAAATTCCAAATTGGATCCTGGCTCATTAGTTGATCTTGTTGGGGTCTGTTGTGGATTATATGTCGCTTCATCGCTCTCTTGGTCGTCTGATATCAATTGACGGAACGAGTTAAACATAGTGGGTATTTTTACCAATAAATGTATAAAAAACACAATTTAAAATAATAAATATATGATCACCTGTGTACTGGGTCTAAGTTACTGCGTTCAAATCAATTAACAAAAGATTCTAATGATTCAATTGATGGAAAAAATCAATGTTTCTACAACAAAACAAAGACGAAACCAACGCGTCTTTTTCTAATAATTCCACATATTTCCTAATTTGGATATTTTGCTCAGCCAATAAGCCTTTTAAGAATGTCTTTTAATACTCTCAATGAATTCTGCCAAAGAATTCTTGGCCTTCCCGCTGGTAATACTGTCTCTAGCTAATTGCACTCCCTCTTTCCAGTCTGCTGTCAAACCAGAAACAACAGCGAGCGCACCAGCATTCATTAAAATATAATCAACTAATGGACAACCACCTGCAGAAACATCAAATTCATTATTGAGAATCTTGTTTAACACAACAGCATTCTCTTCAGCGGTACCAGATCTAACTAAATCTAATGAATGCTCGGGTAAACCAAAATCAGCTGGTGATAATTCAAACTCTTCAATTATATCCTTATCCTTGTTATAAAACCACACTTGTGATTTACCAATAGGTGAAATTTCATCAAGACCAACTTCACCCCAAACAACCATCGTATTGGCCTTTTTGTTCTTCATTTTATCCAATTTAACAGCAGCCTCACAATAAATTCTACCCAAATCCTTTGTGTAAACTCCCAAGACTCTAGCACGAATGTTAATTGGATTAAGAAGAGGACCTAAAATGTTAAAAATAGTAGGTATACCTAATTGTTTTCTCACATTAACGACTTTTCCCATTCCATGATGAAATGCAGGGGCAAAGAGAAAACATAAATTGGAATCACCAACAATATTTGGTGCTGTAGTTGAATTAACCTTCATTAACTCGACACCAAGCTTATTCATCAAATCCCCTGAACCTGATGATGAAGTAGAGGCTTTCCCTCCATGTTTGCAAACATTAATCCCCATACCTGCACCAATAATAGCAGCAGATGTTGAAACATTAAATGTGTTCTGAGAATCCCCACCTGTGCCAACAATATCAACATACCCCTCAATGGAAACCAAATCGTCTGGAATGGAATCTGAGTACTTAAGAATTGTACCAACGGCTGTGGCAATAAAATCAGCTTGGAAATCGTATTTATGAATACGTAAGGCTGTTAAAAATGAAGCAATTTCAACATCGTTAGCTTCACCTTTGAAAATTAAATCCAGTGCATTGGCAAGATCTGATGTTGTGAAAGTTGGTTTTGGTTCAAGAAGTGCCTTCACAAAGGGTGTTAGCGGTTTTGACATTATTTGAATATGAGTCAAGTAATGAAGATGGTGAGAATCGAGTTAAAAAATGAATCGATCAAATGATGACATAATTTCGTTGAATTGTTGTAATAAACATGTAAATGTAGATATAAATAAAACAGAAAAGGAACAAACTAAATAAATTTAAAAGAAAAATAGGGTAATTGAGTCTTAGAGTTCATTATTGTTTGTTTGGTGAATCGATAATTTCATCAGAATCTGGTGCAAATTCTTTAGGATGACTCTTGAATTTCAACAACCTCCTACCCCAGTAACCAGCAGCCGTATTACCTGTTTCGTCTCTGCATTGTTTCAAGAATGGTAATAATGATGTACCACCTGTACCTCTTAATTCCCCGGTTGTGTCAAATTGGCCAGCCATACCTGTACGTTTAACAGACTCGCCTGCCATCTTGGATTTCTTAGCAGCTTGAATAATAATATAACGAGTAACAATTCTGATGTGTTTGTCTCTGAAAGCCAGTAACATTGCAACTGCTGCATCATAAGCAAGGACTAAATCTGGACTTTCTTCGCTATGTTCTAAAACATATGACCGTAGACAATTAACCTTGGACAAATGAACAAGAAATTCAGCATGTTTCTTAGGCATATATTGACGCATTTCAGCCATAAATGGGTTCTCATTTGAGCCATTCTTCTTTTCACCAGTTGATGTATGGTTTACATTTAAAATTAAATCCATAAATTGCACAAAAGAAGATTGGGCATTTGAACCACCTGATAATACTCTTGGTTTTTTCTCGTCACCATAATAAACACCTTCTTCAGGTAAACCTGCATCCTTCATATTTTTCCACCCAGCTAGATATGGTCTCAATTTGAAATAAAACACATGTGGATCACATAACTCTTCCATTTTCAATAACAAAGTTCCTAACTCATCAATACGTTCTGCAAACTCTTGTAATAATTCAATGACGTGGTTTGTGTTGTTTTCACGACAAGCTTGTAAAATGTTTAACCCCAATGGGATACATGGTGCAGCTCTATATTCAAAGAAGACACTAACAATGTAGAACCATGATTCATCTGTTGAACCTGAAAATGTGTTTATAGTTTTAATATTGTTGATAAAGTCATCTAATTCCCAACTGGCCGGATCTTCATGAGCGGGTTTGATCAAAAAATTCCAGTTCCAAAGACACAGACCAGCGTATGTGGCCACTGGAGGGACCCCTAATTTTTCACTTATCTTAACCCATGGTTCCGCAATACATTTTGGTAAATGGTTATTGGCACCGGCCTCGGTTGGTGAGCCTGCACCATTACCCCAAACGTAAGCATGACCCAGGAACCCTAAAATAGCATAGGCCCTTCTTTGTTGGCCGGTAGTTTCTAATTGGTCAACCTCCAATAGTGGTAACCCCTCGATGACTTTCCTGAGTCTATTTGATAACAATAAGGACGGTAATATCCCAACTACATATTCCCATGATGAGTAATAATCTGGAAGGGAAGAAACAGGGGCTTTTTCTGGCAAAAACCCCGTCAATGGTGAAACGTCATAGTCTGATAATTGTGGTAACTCTATCATGGCTAAATTCGATCTAGAAGTGGTCCAAATGGTCAATTTAAGGATCTTATTCAAAAGAAAAAACAGTGAGCAAAAAAAATGGG
Source organism: Saturnispora mendoncae (assembly GCA_030564545.1). Taxonomy (NCBI): domain Eukaryota; kingdom Fungi; phylum Ascomycota; class Pichiomycetes; order Pichiales; family Pichiaceae; genus Saturnispora; species Saturnispora mendoncae. The sequence continues at coordinate 87,085 of JAJLVT010000103.1, forward strand.
TTAATAATCATTTACCGGATTTTATTAAGCATTATCTTAAATATAACTTTCTTCTCCTTTATTTATGTTTATAATACATTTATTCCCGATAAAAGATCGTTTGGCTTGTAATACGATCGTTTTATGAAATTTTGGGAGATATTAAAGGGGTTTAAACTTAACATTTTGGTTTTGCTGAGCCATTTTCCAAGTCACTCGCCGATTACGTAACCCAATATATTTTTCAAGAAGGTTCTAAACATGTATTTTATTTACATAATATTCAGAGACAGGTGAATGACTTCTGATGATGAAACGCCGTTGCCAGACAACGCGCTGATTCCACCTCCTCCTTCAGACGAGGATATGTTTACTCCGGACACGATTGTATCCATGTCCAAGTTGTATGTGAAGAAAGATAACCAGTACCGACTAGCAGAGATCCTAGCAGCGCAAATGAGACGTGGTAAACCAACGTATTACATTCATTACCTGGAGTTCAACAAGAGATTGGACGAGTGGATCTCGCAGGATGTGATTGACTTTAAGAGACCTATATTTTTGCCAAAGGTGAAGAAGGAAAAGAGGAAGGAGAAGAAGAAAATGCCGCTGAACAATGCCCAAAAGAAGAAACTAAAACAACAGACAACAACATCTCCTGACCCAACCTCAAAGATATCCATTACTGTTGGTGAAGGTGATGGTGATGAAGATGAAGATGATAATGACGAAAATGGTGATGAAAGTGATGATGATGAAGAAGAAGATGAAATGGATTTAGATAATTTAAATGTACAGGGGTTAGTCAAAGAAGGCGAAGAATTAAGTAGGGAAGATGAAATTGAGAAACTTAGGACGAGTGGTTCCATGACTCAAAATAATGTAAATGCTCTTGCAAAGATTAGAAATTTTACAAAAGTAATTATTGGGAATCATGAAATTGAACCATGGTATTTTTCACCGTATCCAATGGAATATGCTGAGGATACAGGTGAACTTTTTATCTGTGATTTTTCGCTACAATATTTCCAATCACGAAAGCAATTTGAAAGGTTTAGATCGAAAAGTACTTTAATGCATCCACCAGGAAATGAATTATACAGGGATGATTATGTCTCCTTTTTTGAAATTGATGGTAGAAACCAGCGAACTTGGTGTAGGAATCTTTGTTTAATATCGAAGTTATTCCTTGATCATAAAACTCTTTATTATGATGTTGATCCTTTCTTGTTTTATTGTATGACTAGAAGAGATGAATTGGGACACCATTTGGTTGGATACTTTTCGAAAGAAAAGGAATCTGCTGATAATTATAATGTTGCTTGTATCCTTACTTTACCTCAATACCAAAGACATGGGTATGGTAAATTACTCATTCAATTTTCATATGAATTATCAAAAAAAGAGGGTAAAACAGGCTCCCCCGAAAAACCATTATCAGATTTAGGGTTGCTTTCATATCGTGCATACTGGTCTGAGACAATTGCTTCACTATTGATTGAACGTAAATCTGATGAAATTTCAGTTGATGAAATTTCACAATTAACTGCAATGACAACAACAGATATATTACATACTCTACAAACAATGAACATGCTTCGATATTATAAGGGACAACATATTATTTGTTTGACAGATCAGGTCCTTCAAAATTATGATCGTCTTAAAAAGAAAAAGAGACATAAGTTAGACCCTGAAAGATTACAATGGAAACCACCTGTGTTCACAGCTGCCCAATTAAAGTTTGGTTGGTGAGTTATATTCATCCATTGCATAGTTTTGCGAATATATATATAAATATAGTGTGTATTGAAAAAGAAATTAAATAGCTTTTGGTATCAATCAAATGGAATAAATCCTTTATTCTCAGACATTTTAGCACTGGCAGCGCTTGGAATTCTAATCCCACAACAATCACCCCAAGTATTATGAATTTCATGATTGTGACATCCAGACAAATCACCTTCTTTTTCATCGTGAGAATGTTCAGGCAACTCAGGACATGGTAGTATTGTTCCAAATAAAAAGTGTTGAACAACCGGTAATTTACCTAAAACTTCAACTTTGTACATTTTAATCATCCCCTCTTCAATTTTTGACCATTTCTTAACTCCACTTATGTCATCTAACATTGGACTTGACCATCTCAATGATAATTGACCTTCAGTACCGGGCGGGCCTGTCTTTGTTGCAATTATAAATGCAACCATTGCATAATAAAAGTATTTTGATTTAAATTCTTCAATGTAATCTAAATTATGAATAGTTGATGGTTTTGGTCTTAAATTTGGTGATAATTGGGCAGCTCCAAATAAAAATGGTAAGAAATGATAATCATCAAGTCCCCAAACACCATGAGACCCTGCAGGCTCTAACCAATATAACAATTGAATCCTTCTCATTGTGTGAAGGTATTCATTGAATATAACCAATACAATACTTTTATCCGAATCCCTTGATGGGAAATAGTTCAATTCATCAAGTGACAATAAAAAACACATAAAGTTCAACTCATGTCCTGATCCATAATCAATTCTTGTTCTATCACCAAAGGAGTTTAGAAGGTATGTTTCAATCTCAAGGTATTGTTGCTCTGTTGGGGGTTTTACAAATGGTAATCCCTTAATTAATTGATTTAAATCATTTTTCAATTGATCATAGAAATCTCTAAACTCTGGTTTGCCAAATCTACTTGCTGTTGTCTCTTTTACAGGATGCAAATTAATAATTGAATTAATTGCCTTGAACAGTACCATTAAACTATCAATTTCTCTTGATTCCTTTAGTGATTTATCACCCAATTCCAACCCATGCACTGATGTAGCAAGTCTTAGAACAAAATCAAGTATTTGAGTATATGTTTCAGACCGTTGGAAACATTCTAAATCAACTTGCGACCTTAACTTTGAAACTGGAGGGGATAATTGCGACATTTTACTATAGAGAATGAAGAAGGATATTTAGGGAATATATCCAAAAAAACGCTCATGAATTAATCCTAAATGTAGTTAATGTTTATAAAGTAGAAATCGTTAGAGAGTTGGTTTAACCCATTGGTTTTACTATAGGGGCTTTTCTTCCGCTGTGAAATTTATTGAAAGTTGGTTGGCTTCACCGTATTCTAAATCCTCTGGAGTCAAATTAGATTTAGGACCATGATAGAACCTGTATTTGTAGGTGTAGAAATATATCATTGACAAAACCCAGACCCCACAGTTGATGACAACAGTATAATTCATGTCGGTCTTTGTAACTGTTTTAGTTGCTGGAATCATGGCCAAAACAATGACGAATAAAGCCCATGCACAACAAACCCAACCATTGATCGTTGAAAGGGTTGAACCTAAGTAAAATGGGCCAGGCTTGAATCTGTCCTTACCAGAAGTCAACTTGAGTAAAACTGGAATTGTCCATGACATGTAATTCCCGCAAACAGTCAATGAAAACAAAGCGGATGCAGCTGCACTACCAGCCAAAGTTAAACAACCAAGAGCTAAACTGACAATAGCAGCAAATATAACAGCTCTGATGGGAACCTTTAACACTGGATGAACAACCTTAACAATTGAAGAGAAAGGTAAACCGTTATCTCTGGCAAAAGCCCAAATTTGTCTTGAAAGAGCAGTTAAGATAGAAGCACCCATTAACCATTGGCAAACAGCAATTAAAGCCATAAAAGCAATGGCCCACTTTCTACCTAATGCTTGGAATATGATTTCAGCCATTGGAAACCCAGTGTCTGATTCAATCACGGAAAGAACATCAGCTGGCATACAGGCATTAGTACAAATGATCAAAAAGAAACCTAAAGCGCCACAAAAGGAAACTGAAGTAAGAATACCAATAGGGACACCATGAGCTGCATTCTTTGCTTCTTCTGACATATGAACACAAGAATCAAAAGCACCAATAGTCCAAACCGCAGTGAATAGAGAAAGAACAAATTGGAACCCAATTGGCCAGTCAGAGAAGTCGTTAAATTGACCAAAGATGAACTTACCATCACGAAAACCCTTTCCGTTAACAGCAACACCAATTGGGACAGCAATGAAAAACAAGATTATAATACCAGTGTTACAAATAGCAGAAGTTGTTTGTAACATAGCAACATTCTTTGATGACAAGCAAGTACATAGAGCTTGTGTGATAATACAGCCAACAAATATACCATAAATCTTACCTCTAGTAATCTCAAAGTCACCATTATGTGACAAATAAACAGCAGCAGTAATTTCTTCAGCATTACCGTAAGCAATTGAAACCAATCCAGAACAAAGAGCCATGGCATTGTTAAATCCAATAAAATAGGAAAATGGAACTCTCCATCTTTCAGGAGCATAGTAGAAGGTCCAGTAGTAAAGACCACCAGAGGTTGGAATAGAAGAAGCTAATTCAGACATGGCAAAACCAACACTCAAAATAAAAAGTGAAGCAACAGCCCATGACCAAAGTGCACCACCAGGACCAGCAGTCAATGCTAAACCTAGAAGTGAAGAAATAGAAGGTAAAAGACCCATAATTGAATATGCAATACCAAAGACTTGGAAAGTAGAGAACCTTCTCTTTAATTCTTGTTTGTAACCAATCTCTGCAAGAAGGTCAATATCACCAACATTAGCAGAAGGTTCAATTTCCCTAAGGTCAGATTGGTTTGATCTAATTGCAGATAGTCTATGGGTGATCGGACTCTTTGCACTTCGAAGATCCTCCATTGTTGTAAAATGTTGGTTATAATTAACTGGCAGAGGCAGATAAAGTGGGAAGCTATTCCATTTAAATAGGACCTGCCGCTGGACCAAAGGGTAGAAAAGGCTGAAAAAAGGAAAAATTAGGAGATAAGATATCAGAAAAAAACCCCCGTTAATCGGACATGAAAACTGTTGGTAGATGGAACGTTTTACGTCAAAAATAATGTAAACAGCTTATATTTCACTGGTGGAAGACGTTATACTTACTCTGGTTGCTAGGGATCAAGCGGAGAAATATTGCGGGGAAGCCATTATTGCCATCAACATTTAAAGGCAGGGGGTGACTGTGGAAGGATGTTACTAATAATTTTGCACCCGCCAAGAGGCAATCCCGCCAAGAAGTAACGTCAAATATGGAACACTGCGGATCAGGCGGGTATTCATGTCGCTACACCACTATTAATTTTTGGGCAAGGTTAAGCCTCAACCCACTTACTGCATCGTCATCTATTCCTCTATTTAGGAGACCGATCTGACAAAGTGAAAATTCATTTTACAATGTTTTCTCTTTAGCCGCTAAGAATAAGGCATTACATTTTAAATTTTTGTCCGAGCCGGATATTTCCATTTTCTCACCAGCTTGACACAAAAGAACAAATTACATAAACAATGAGAGTAACGGTAATTTTAACAGTAAACTTATAAATAAAATTAGCCAAATAATTTATGACTAACTAACTAATTGGCTCTGCAAGAGTTTCCGTGAATGAGTATGGGGCATAGGCAACACCTTCACCCTCAAAGAACTTAGACATTGATTCAACCCAATGCAATCTCAATGCATGTAACATGGCTGATGTACCTTCCATAACAACAAGAATACAAACTGTAAGAACAAACCACATACCAAACATCAGGAAGATAAAAACTGATCCACCAATCCCACTGAATGAGAAAGATCCACCGATTGTCATACTCCAAAGGACTTGTGATAATTGTGCATGGGCTAATGAAAGTGCCCACAAACGAAGGTACGATGCTGTGTGAGAAACACAATTCAAACAAAATTCAATAGTATGAATAACTTGATGGATCATAACATCACCAAATGTATGCTCCTCGTGGTCATCTTCATGTCCTAATTCAACATTACTTAATAAATTATCTTCATCATTCTCTGTTGATTCAGCAATTGGCAGTGACTCGTATTTCTTTTCTAATTGTCTCTTAAACCATAATGGCTTAATTAAAAGTAAACATGGAACACAAATTAAGGCAGCAACCAATAAAATAACTTGAACTGTTTCTTGACCTGGGTATAATTGTTCATCAACAACACCAGGTGAAAGGAACATATTAATTAACATGTTCAATAATGATGGTGCAGGTTTCTCAATAGCAACCCAATCAATACACCATTTGTACACTATGCAAATGGTCAAATATCCAAAGATCCCATGCATGAAAATGAACCCTGGAATGAAATTACCAATAATATCAATTGGTGATTTAAAATAAAGGGCATTAACAAGTGAAAACCCATATGAGTATGACATATGAATGAACCCCATTAAAATTGATAGCTTCATCTTATATGAGTTAGCAAATAAAAGGGTGTTTTCTGCACCATGCCAAGCTGGATCCAACCCAATTAAGTAGGTACCAACTTTATGGGCTTCGATATTATCACCCTCGTGCCATGATTCAGGCCATTTCCATCCTGACTTAAACAATGTCATTGAAATCGAGAAAACGTCATTGTAAAGTAATCCTGTGTACATTGAGAAAAATCCCATCAACAATAAAATGTAACGACCCGAGTAAGCCATATCAAAGATTTCATCTCTCTTCATTTTACCAATGGTCTTTTCATTCAAAACTAAAACTAATGCAGCAAGGAACATGATAAAACCATGACCTAAATCACCAAACATGACTGCAAATAAAAATGGAAAAGTTGCAGCAGTTGGTAAAGCTGGATTAACTTCCCTATAAGTTGCAACACCATATGAATCACACATGGCTTGAAATGCATCAGTAAATTTATTTGTCTTGTGATATGTTGGTGGAGTCCTTGTTGTTTTAACAACGTTCATAATAATTGGGAAAGTTGATGAAGTTGATGAATTGCCAATTGAAAACTTAGTTGAACAGTCGTCCAAAGTATTTTGCACTAATTCAATGTCATCACTTGGAACCCAACATTCACTGATCAAACATTTTCTGCCTAAATCGTAATGACATCTATTCATAATAGAATAAACAGATTTCTCAATTTTAACAGACTTCAACCAGTCGTCGATTTCATTTGAAATAACATTCAATTCAGTAGATAATGCCAAATTTGTACTTTCCAAGACATTCGTGATATCGGCCAGTTTGTTGGTAACGTCGACTTGTTGATGTTGTCTTGCAGTTGAGTTGGAATCAATAAAATATAATTCTGCATCCAAAGATTCACAAATCTTGCGAATTCTTGAAAGGATGACTTCACCATGGGCAAAAATAACAAATGAGTTTTTATCAACAAACTGTTTTGTTTTTGAATCATACATCTTTTGATCAATTTCAATTGATTTCAACATTAAATTCCCTCTGAGGACTCTCCAAAGGATCTTTTCAAGAATTTCAATTTTCTCTCTTGGGATGACACCTGTAATGAAATTATTTTCTGTTTCACCACCATTTTCCAATAAAAGTGATTGTTGTTGATCATCTGACATGTCAATCAAATCATTTGATAAAACATTTGAAAAGAACTTATCAGTTGCTCCCAATACTTGCTTGTACTGTTTGAAGTACATTTGTTTGGTTAACAATTCAGTAGATGCTGTTGATAATTGAATCACTCTATCTTCCAATAATTGCGCATTGGCAACTGTTTCATCAATTTGGGATGTTGAAAGCACGTTTACATGCAATTCGTTAAATTCTTCCATAGAAATCTCCTTGGAATTAACACCTTGTTCCTCCATGGTTTTTAGAATGTAACGATATTGCCTTTCGACGTTGTCTAATCGACGGATCTCATCAATGAACGCTCTCTGGAACTGGTTCACGTTCTTGTTGAGGTCTCTAAACTCTGCAAGCCCCAACGACCCTAAACGATACACGGTTTCACGTGCAATTTCAGTGGGGATGTAGAACTGAACCATTGTCATTTCCGCAGAACGGAAGATCGCCTCCTTCTCGACCATTTTACTGTTTGCAGGAGAAGAAGAAGTACAATTCAAGATAAAGTTGAAGAATGCAATAACTTCGCGCACTTCCCCAATTAGGTATTCTGTATGCTCATGACGTTTATATCCGCCACAATATTTGCTTTCAATGATTTACAACCAGAGCTTTGTCCCACATGCTAAACTGCCAATTTTAGGGTATGAGGAGAGTCAGCTGGAGGAACTGCAAAAAAAAGCGGGTTCCCACGACTTCTCCAACGTTGAAGAGGCAAGAATTCCTTGGGAGAACAGCTACCCTCATTTTCATGACTTGTTCTTTGTTATATTATACATAGCAGTTTTATCAGGGTTTCTAGCATTAAGTTTTATTAATATCTTTCAGGTTTGGGTACAATATTCCAATTTTAGAGACATGTTCAATTACATTACAGAAACCTTAAAAATTAAAGCTGCCGATATCCTAAGTATAGTTTTGTTATTTGGTGTGGTGGTTACGCAAACCTTAGTCCTTTGTTTTATTTTACTCTTGATAATGCTTTTCCTTTGCCGAACGTTCATTTTACTCGGGTTAGTGACAAATCTATCAATTGGAATTTGGACAACATTTTGGGCCTTCAAAATTGGGAACCTATGGTTGGGAATCAGTTCCATGTTTATCACTTTTTTTATTGCATGGGCATTTTGGGGAATGAGGAATAAAATCAAATTTAGTGTTCAAGTATTAAAGGTTATTGCACTTGTAATGTATAAAAACCCTAGTATTTGGTTAATATTTTTTTTGGGGATGCTTTCCAGTTGGGGATTTACATTGTTTTACCTTATAACTACAGTCTTTGCATATATCGTGTGGGGAAATGAATCAAACACTGGTGTTATTGTATTTTTAACATCTTTTTGGATTTTCTCTGGATATTACATCACCGAAGTTAACAATGGGGTTCTGAATGTTTGTATAAGCACGATTTTTTCCAAATGGTACTTCAAATCGAAACTAGGTACATTCAGGGCAATTTCAACAATATTAAGTAGATGTTTTGGATCTATATGTTTTGGATCATTGTTATTATCATTGATTCAATTCATTAAAGAGTGTTTAAACATTGTTCAAAATGATGCTATAGCAAAACACAATTATTTAGCTCTGATTTTGATGTTTATCATCAGAGGAGCATTACAATTCTTGGAATGGCTAATGCAATATTTCAACGAATATGCTTTTTCATACATGTCGATTCATAGTACTGGGTATTTAAAATCTTCAACAAAGGTATTTCAGTTATTTAAGGCAAAAGGATTAGATGTGTTAGCTAATGATTGCATCATTAATACTTCATTGAAAATGTACTTGATGATTGTTACAATATCTGCCAGTTTAACAACTTACCTTTACATTCAAATTATACAACCACAATTCATGTCAAATAAACAATACAATCTTTCTCTGATGGTCGTTTCAGGTATTCTGTCATTACAAATTGGTCGGACTTTATTGAATGTTATCAACTCGGGTGTTCATACGTTATTTATATGTTTGACATTATCACCTGAGATTTTCCAAATAAATCATCCAAATGAAAATCAAACCTTTGAGGGCCCTTTGGAAAAGTACCATACAATGAATGTTGTATAAAATGCGGGATATTCATTTTTCTTTTAAATACGTCAATTATATCCACTATGCAAATTATTTTTAAGCCTACAATATGTCGGGATAAGGCCTGATTAGGAAAGCTGTTTTTTATCTTTCAAATATAAATGAAAATTAAACAAAGAAAATGCAATTCGATTTTGTTTATGGGCCACTTAAAGCTGCCAAACGTACAATACATTTTTGTATGGAGAAAGTGAGAATTAAAGTGATGTCCTCCAATTAAGGAGAAAAAATTCCACTATATAAAGGGATATTATCTTCCATTCTCATTTTACTTGAGTTTTTATTAGTTTTTCTTTTCATCTTTCGTAGGATTTAATACAGTTTGTTAACCAAAATTTTACCTAAATATGTGAACGTGTGCCACAGCAAAACATAAATCACTTTAGTGGTTTTCTTTTAAACTGAAGACATTAACTATGATCATGAGCAAAGATAAAATTATTAATACGCCATTACCTCATCGCGATGATACTCAATTTCTCACATATTATAACTAGATACTCTTTTTATTAACATCTAACCCTCAATTAGTTATCATTGATATATACGAGAACATGGTAGTGGACAAATTAAGTACGGGAGATCTGGCTTTGGCCTCTCCGGAACCAGAAACAATGGAACCAAATGAATCACAAACGCCTCCAATAATGAATGCCCAGGCTTCTGAACCTAATGATTTTGATTTCCAAGTTGATGACACCGAAGTAAACTATGATGAAGATGCATATGAAGTTAACAATGAAGAATTGGGATTGGCTGATGATCGATTCACAATTGCAAAACCCATCTATAATGAAATTCCATATGCTATTATCTTCTTGATTGTGTTTTTCATATTCACTGTCATTTCAATAAAGAATATTGTGAAGCATCTAGGAGAATTTGAAAGGCAAACACCTTGGATTTCAGGCCCTAGTGGGGATATACATTTTAGTTATGGTTTAATTATGTTATTATTATTTGTCACTCTTATTTCATCAATTGTGGCTGGGGGGATCTTCATTTTGGTTGATAGGCATTGTCATAAAGTTGTTAGATTGTCGTTTACCATGATGACATACGGATCAATTATTCTTGGTATATTCGCTTTATTTATCAATTTTGGGTTAGGTGCCTCGTTGTTGGTATTTGGAAGTGTGGGATTTATAATTTTAAAGAGATTCAATCCATCTATTGAATTAGCTTCAATTGTCCTTTCAGAGGCTTTCAAAGTTTTGAAAAAATATCCAAGTACAGCTCTTTTCTCATTTGTGAGTCTTGTTGTTCTCTTACTCGTCGAAGGAATCTTTTATGTTGTTATTGGCACGACCTTCATTGATTTTGGATTTAAAGCAGATGGTTCACATGTTATTGACGGTGATGGAAATGATACCTCTAAGGCATCTTTCAAATTGATTTTTACAATCATGTTTTTAAGTTTCAGCAAATTCTACATTAGTGATGTCCTGAGAAATGTTATTCATACAACTGTAGCAGGTGTATATGGTTCATGGTATTACATGCAAAGTACATTTGATGGTATGCCTGTCAATGAGGGTATCGGGTCTTTGAGAAGAGCATGTACATTTTCTTTTGGATCTATCTGTTGTGGTTCATTATTTGTTGTCCTATTTCAACTAATAGCCACTATGATTCAAGTAGTACATTTTGAGAGAGTTGGTATCATTGGTGAAGTTTTCATTGCGTTGTTTACATTTGTTGCAATTCTTGTTGGGTATTTCAACCTATACGTTTACTCATATGTCGGTATTTACGGTAAGGGAATAATGGAAAGTCTCAAAACAGTTGTTCAGTTCTTCCGCCAAAGAGGTCGCCATGCCTCTAGAAAGGATGCAGTTATTGTTTTATCAATGAATTGTTTAAGTTCTATTGCAGCTATTATTGGATGTGCTCTTACAGGTATTTACCTATACATATTTGGATCTCTATTTAAAATTGATTCCGTTGCCATTGGTGGGATTATTATATATGCCTACATTTTGACGTTCCAGATATGTAATGTGATCATGATGACGGCATTATCGGGGTCTGTATCTTTCTTCCTTGCATTGAACAAAGACCCTGCAGTGTTTCAGGAAAGTGATCCATTTCAGTTCCAAGAGTTTGGTAGGTGTTATCCACCCGTTCTTGATAAACTGCATCTTGATGCCCAAAATTGATGTTTTTAGTTGAAAGTGGGACTACACAATGGCAACTATCTAGTTCAAATTAATTAAATGTATGTAACGGAATGAACCTTACTGTTTGGTTATGTTTACAGGTTATAATAACAGTGTAATCTACATTTATATTAAAAAATAGAATTTCCCTCGATGAAAAACCTCGGATCGGCTGAGAACTCCGAACCGATCAAACGGCTATTACAGGAACGGCTGGCATGAATAGAACGTTTCAGCCTGCCGATGAGGCTATAAAAGGATGCAAGAATCCACTAAACACTGGTTTTCACCGTGATCACACTCTGGTTATCAAAAATGAGTTCCGAATTAGAATCATTTGACTCCGGAGTGAGACCCTTTGATGAAGAGGCTGCTGAGCATGTGATTGAACCATTAGAAGAGACACCAATTGAAAAGACAAAATCCAGGTTAAGTAACCTTATGGGCACGCTCACACAACAGGGGACCAACAGTGATGCTGAGGTATTAAAAAAGCTGATTTCCAACAACGAACCAGGCATCCATAAACTCCAGACTAACATTGAAGGAACGGGGTTTGGTTTGACAGGGCCATTAGAAGATGCCATTGATTTAGAAAGAACTGCTACTGCATTCCAAATGGACCCTGAAACAGACTACAATGACAATGATGAATGGAATTACCCAATTGATAATGACACAAAGTTAAGATTAGTTGTATTTATTGATAATGACAAGGAGGACCCTAGAAATTGGACAAAAGCTTACAAGTGGTTTGTCACTGGGTTATTAGGTACTATTTGTTTCTGTGTTGCTCTTGGTTCTGCCATTGTAACTGGTGATATTGAAGGCCCTGCTGAACATTTTGGTGTTTCTCAAGAAGTTATCATTTTAACTGTCACACTATTTGTTCTAGGGTTTGGTTTTGGGCCTTTACTTTTTGCTCCGATCTCAGAAGAAGTTGGCCGTCGTATTGTTTACATTACCACATTGTTTGTTGCTGTTATTTTTGTTATCCCATGTGCACTTGCTCCAAATATTGGTACGTTGTTAGTATGTAGGTTGATTGATGGGTTTGCATTCTCTGCCCCAATGTGTTTAATTGGTGGTAACTTGGCAGATATGTTTGAAGCAGATGATAGGGGATTGGCTATGACTATCTTTTCTGCAGCTCCATTCCTTGGTCCTGTTGTTGGACCTTTGATTGGTGGGTATATTGGTGATAATGTTGGTTGGAGATGGCTTTATTGGGTTTTGTTGATCTTCTCAGGTTGTGTTTATATTGCAACATTCTTTTTCGTTCCAGAGACATCCCATCCACATATCTTAAAGCTCAGAGCAAAGAAATTGAGAAAATTAACAGGTGATGATAGGTATAGATCATTAGCTGAATTGAAAGTTAGATCATTAAAGGAAACTGTTAATGAAACATTAATGAGACCCTTGGTTTTACTTTCTGAGGTTATTGTTCTTTTAGTTACCCTTTACATGTCAATCATTTATGGTTTATTATACATGTTCTTCTTTGCATATCCTGTTGTCTTTATGGAAGGTAAAGGCTGGTCAGCTAGTAAAACTGGGTTAATGTTCATTCCAATAGGGGTTGGTGTACTTTTTGGTTTAGCCATTGCTCCAATTTTCAATAACCACTATAACAAAAAGGCCCAGGAGTATAGAGATCGTGGTGAATTGCCACCTGCAGAATTAAGATTATATCCAATGATGATTTCATGCTGGTTTGTCCCTGCTGGTTTGTTTGCTTTTGCATGGTCATCATATCCAAGTATTAGTTGGGCTGGACCATGTATATCAGGTTTAGGTTGTGGTTTTGGATTCAATGCCTTATACAATCCAGCAAATAATTATATCGTTGATTCTTATCAACATTATGCTGCATCAGCTTTAGCTGCAAAAACTTTTGTCAGATCCGTTTGGGGTGCTTGTGTTCCATTATTTACAATTCAAATGTATCATAGATTGGGATATCAATGGGCAACTACATTAATGGCATTTATTTCTTTGGCATGTTGCGTTATTCCTTTCTTATTCTTTATCTATGGTGCAAGAATTAGAAAGTGGTCAAAATATGCTTATTCACCTGTTGATTTGAATACAAATACAGTAAATGATAATAGCACTTCAACAATTGAGGAAAAGACACTTTAATTTTTATCAATTCATTAATTCATTTAGCCACATTTAATTTTAACTTTCTTAATTAATTAATCTTTACATATTTTTAGTAGTCACTATCCAAATAAGTATACTTAATTACCTATCATTGCCTGTTGTTTTTGTATTTATATTTAGACGAGGTGGTAAAGACGGCAATACAAATAATGAAATACTACTAAGGTATTACTCGGTGAAATATCGCCGTGCTCATGATATTTCATCAAATTATTCAAATCATAAGCGCTTAGTTAGATTCAAACAGTCAATATTTAGCAATATTCTTTAATTTTAACCTGGCATATGTCTGTTAAAATCTGATTGCGGATACCTTCATTGTAATACAGGTTTATTCAAGTTTCCTCATTTCGGGGATTAATATCCGAGCAATTCTTATCTCACTAAACAAAATAATATAAAAAGGCCAATGGAACCCTCTTAAGTCAACAAACTATTAGGACTCAGATTAACAAACACAAAAACATTACAATGGCTCTTCTTGACAAATTCGAAAAATACGACCTTCTTTTTGGTCCATCGCCAATTTCCAAATTCGATAACTTGGCAAAGAACCTTGGTAACAAAGTAAACATTTACGCTAAAAGAGAAGATAGAAACTCTGGTTTAGCTTTTGCTGGTAACAAATTGAGAAAGTTTGAATATATTGTCCCGGATATCATTGCTGGTGATTACACTCACATTGTTTCAATTGGTGGTGTACAATCAAATCAAACTTTAATGACCGTTGCAACTGCATGTAAGTTGGGTCTAAAGGCTGTTACAATTCAAGAAAACTGGGTTCCAATTCCAGAGGCTGAAAAGGCTTCTTATGATAAGGTTGGTAATATTGAAGCTGCTAGAATCCTTGGTGGTGATGTCCGTTTAGTCCCAGATGGATTCGATATTGGTATGAGAAAATCATTTGAAGAAGCCCTCCAAGAACTGACTGAACAAGGTTTTAAACCATACCCAGTTCCAGCGGGCTGTTCAGAACACAAGTATGGTGGTTTAGGTTTCGTTGGATTTGCCGATGAAGTTATTCAACAAGAAAAGGACCTTGGTATCAAATTTGATAAAATTGTTGTTTGTTGTGTCACGGGTTCAACTGCCGCTGGTATTTTTGTTGGCATGGCTCAGTATGGTAGAGAAAATGACGTTATTGCTGTTGATGCTTCAGGTAAACCAGAGAAGACATTTGAACAAACACTGAGAATTATTAACAACACCTCTGAATTAATTGGCTTAGGTAAGAAATTTGAAACTTTTAACTTAGACAGTAGATTTGGTGGTCCAGTTTATGGTATTCCAAACGAAGGTACCATTGAAGCAATCAAGTTATTAGGTCAAACTGAAGGCACCTTAACTGATCCTGTTTACGAAGGTAAATCAATGCAAGGTATGATTCAAATGATTAAAGAAGATAAGTTTGAGCAAGGCTCCAATATCTTATATGTTCATTTAGGTGGCGCATCTTCATTATCTGCCTACCAATCTTACTTCAACTGAAAAATTTTTGTAAACGAAAATATAGGTAAAATAGCAGCAAATAATAGATTTAAAGTACTATCAATTTTTGAGTATTAATTTAAATGTAAAGTAAAAAATATACACAAGATGAAAAAACATATCTTTATCATTCTAATTATTTAATTTAGATACCAATGCTTAAAGAATAAATGAATATAAAAGTTTGACAAGTACAAGAAGAAGACTTTTCTTTTTCTGATGCGGGGTTCTACTTTAAGAATGTTTCTAATATTATCAGAATTACTGAATACCCTGTATTTGATATTAATGAATAAAATCTTAGTTTAGCAGCCAAAATACTTTATTCTTTTTTATCATTTTACGAATATAATTGTTTTATGATATTGAGATAACCTATTCTATTAAAAACTATAACGTACATAAATTCCAATTAGAGGGGTATATCGCAAAAATATATGCCTGTTTACTCTATATAGCTAAAAATCAACTATGTTGACCATTTGAATTTTAAAATTCAATTTTATTATGTGAGTAACATTTGCAAAGTTATGGTTTTATGAGAGTATAAACTTAACTAACCATGAATTTTTTGTCCAAAAAAAATTGGATTTGGCCAAGCGGTTAACCTACCTAGCACGACGTCAGTTCGAATTTCAGTATAAATCATTTGATAAATTAAATTTAGCAGTAAATAACTTGGTAAAGCTATAAAAAGAGACTATATTGGTAAGTAATAAGAAGATAGGACCATACTCCAAGACATTTATAATAAATTTCTTTGCCATTGGTATCACATTTTGGTATTATTGGCTTAATTTTAATCATTTCTTCTAAAATGTCAATTCATAACTTTTCTACAGTATGGACAACAACCTGAATTTATATACCATTGTTTAAAACATTTATAGTGGAATATATGATTACATTTTAAAATGATGTGCTCCTCATCATTACATGATGGGATAAATTTTTGAAAACGTGAATCGTTTGAATACGTTGGTATAATATGATCAATTGTAATATCATCTAAACATATGATACATTTATTATTCAACTGTTTTAAATTTAAATATATGGAGTTTTTATCTAATTTTGTTATACTCTTCGTATTTAATTTTGTAAACTGTCTACTTTTTATCATTGTTCTCAATAAAGCTATTGCTAATTTCATACAGGCAATCAATCTAAGGAAAAAGATAGTCCCATTTAATATTAATGGGCCCCATATGCTTGTGAACATTGACCATATTGAAGTGTAACTTGCTATTGGATGACAGGGCCTTGTTAAACTGATAGTACAAATCCCTAAAAATAAAAAGATATGAAACTGTCCAATTTCATTAAGGAACTGATATATGTAATGTTGGACGTGTGTCTTTGTCTGCGATTTGGTGAAATAATAGAAAACGCCTGATATCTGAATAAATCAATTAGTTAGTACAATGTTCCATTTGAGCCCCAAAAAGCATCCAAATGCCCCAGCGTTTGCTATTAATAATTAAACATACCGCCCCAAAACCGATAATCGATTTGTTCGACGTGAAATATGGAACAGTCATCACTTAAATATGATTGAAATAGCAAAACAGGTCAGACGAGGCAAAAATTCAAGAAATAAAATTCTAGAATCTAATTTCCCTAATAAGGGGTTTTAATGAATTTATCAAAAACATAAAATACAAATACTCAATTATTTTTCAGCTGTTTCAGCTGTTTCAGCTTCAACAACAACTGCAGCAGCAGATACAGCAGCCTTTTCTGCATCAGCCTTTGCCTTTAATTCAGCCTTTTCCTTATCCAAAACGGCCTTGTCAATACCATAGATTCTGTACAAAATTTCAGCACATTCATGTTTGTTAACCATAAGGTTGTAACAATGTTCACCCTTCCAGACCGGGTAAAGCATATCCTCCTTATCTTCCCCTCTTTCAACCTTAACAAAAAATGCATGGTCCTTCAATGCATTCACCTTGTTGTCAAATTCAGGATCAGCTTCAGCGACTATAGAAATTGGAGCCCTATCATTCAATAACATTTGCTTGAAACCTTCAAGATTACTTGTAATATGTCTCGAAGCTGGCAAGTAAGACTTCAAAGTGGCCAAACCATCATTAGAAATTCTCCATGGACACCTGTCAACCTTTTGGGCAATGAACATCTTAATACCAGTGTAGACAAACTTGAATTTTTGATCATTGAACTTAAGGATATTCTTAACAACAGGAGCAACAAAATAAATAGATGCTAATGCTTCACCTGTTGCATTACGAACGAGCATAGAGTCTTTTGGGAAAGTGTCATTGATACCATAGAATTCAATACATTTAACGACAGCTGCATTGTCTGGTGCCAGAAACTTGAATGGCTCTTCATTGGCATCTCTTGGTAACTTTTTCTTGTTTTGCTTAACATGGTCAATGGTCTTATTCTCCTCAGCTGAAGCCGGGGTACCTTCGGTAACAGTTGTAGATGGTTCAATCTTTTGTTTCTTAGATTCATCCTGTTCAATTGGCTCAGTGGCTTCTCTCTTATTGGCTTGTTCTGGTTCTTCTTCTAACTTTTCAAGACATGTAATAAAGAACCCACCAGTATTTTGATCATGTGGGTAAACTCTCATACAATTTTCTAAATGAAGATCCTTTGCTTCGTTCTCTGATGGCGGGAAAACAGACTCAAGGATATCAGTGGCACCCTTTTCTCTCAATTTCAAATCCTTACCGAAAACCTTCCAATCGGATACACCCTCATGTCTGACCAAACCTGGTAGTCTGTCAGAACATTCAACAGTTCTGATATTTGGATTTGCTTTCAATGCAGCTGCAACAACAGCTTCATTTTCAATTGGATTTGTTGAACATGTTGAATATACTAATCTTCCACCTGGCTTTAACATTTGTAGACCTCTCTTTAAAATGTTCAACTGTAATCTATGAAGCCCAATCCCATTACCAACTTTCCAATCCTTCCAAACCATAACATTCTTTCTCATTGTACCATCACCTGAACATGGGACATCACAAAGAATTCTATCAAACTTAACTGGTTTGCCACCTTCTTCTAAAACCATATTTGGGAACATTTGTGAATCATGGTTCACAATAACAACATTTGATGAATTCAACCTTTTGATTTGATGAACCAACATGTAACATCTTTTGTAGTCAGAGTCATTGGCCATAACAAATCCTGAAGGTTCATCAATAACGGAACCATCCTTGGCAGTATGAAGTGATTCAATCAGTTGTGCAGTCTTTGAACCTGGTGCAGCACACATATCCAAAACATGGTGATGTGATTCAACATCCAAAACTAATGGTGGAATCA
The DNA here is from genome assembly GCA_030564545.1 of Saturnispora mendoncae. Lineage (NCBI taxonomy): Eukaryota > Fungi > Ascomycota > Pichiomycetes > Pichiales > Pichiaceae > Saturnispora > Saturnispora mendoncae. The sequence continues at coordinate 105,707 of JAJLVT010000103.1, forward strand.
TTGATACAGCTTCCTGTCTTGAAATGTTACCAACTTCATTTTCAGTGAATAAATACTTTTGAACTTCCTTGTATTCAGGGGTTTTCTTAACAATATTCTTTGGTAAATCAATTTGGAATGCTAGTTGATCTGGGTACCATGGTAAAGCCGAAGGTGCCTTGTATCCTTCAACTTGAACGTTTAATAAGTTTGGCATGATATTCTCCTTATATAATGCAGCAATTTCCTTAGCATGTGCTCTTGACCCAGTGACTCTGAAAGTCAATGGTAATGGCTGTTGACAGGCAGCCTTGAATGCCTCAAATTCATCCTCAGGGATCAACCCCTGGGCTTTGTAGTACATTTCCCAGTCAGCATTGTCTCTCTGAATTTCTGACCAAGGCTTTCTACCATCTCTCTGGCCAAGTTTGTTGCTTGATTTCCCCTTTTTTCCCATAATTAAAAGACGCTTGAAGATCATTCAATGGAGAGGAAAAAAATTTCAGATCTTTAATATGAAAAATAGACAAAAAAAAAATTTCTAGAAAATTCAAGGCTGTGCTGAATATTTAGAAATCTTTATATTCATCATTGAAATCAATTCAAAGCCTCTTAAAATATCCGTTAGCCAGACTATTGCATTTTATGCATCCAAAAAAAAAATAAAAAAAATAATAGTGAACTTTATCAGAATTTAGTTTATTTATATTATCTTATTCAGTATCTGATTCATTTGGATCCCTCTCCCTTTTCTGTCGAAGTAGTCTTGTCCATTGAGATTCCTTGTGTGTAAGTATTTCATCCATTGCAAATGGTCCACCTTTGGATTCGTTCCCATGATATTCTTGTGTTAATTTAAATGGGAAAAGGTTTGTTTCTTCTATTGGTGGCTCCTCATTAGCTGATATCCTTTCTATTTTTTTCGCAATTGTAGCTTTATCAAGCTTTTCCTTCACCAAGTCTTCTGTATATTTAGCTAAAGCCAACACAGCCGTCGAATCAAGAAATTTTGTAAACAGCTCCTCTTTCAATTCTTTTGGTAAACTATTCTTAGTTAAATGTTCAATTCTTTCTTCAATATACGTTTTCATAGACACAGTAAAATCAGGGTTCGGCAATTCAACACCTGTTACATTCTCTATTTGATCTCTTTCCAAATAATGAATTTCATCTAATTCATAGTCATGTGTCATAGATAACATCTCATCCCCGGATAAATATTGTCGTATCATGGTGTTTCTGGGTTGCATGCGTTCTTCCTGATATTTCATCCTCATCCTTGGGATGTATTTATGGTCAATTTTTGTAAATCCCCTATTCACTTTAGGATGTTTTCTTGCCGTCCCACGTTCCACCCTCATAGATGACTGTACTATAACATCCCCATTGGCACTGTCGTATAGATCAGGGCCACCTTCATCAGATTGGCCCTCATAATAAACCTTACTTACTTTCCCGTTGTCCTTGACCTTTGAAATGTACTTCAAACGCTTCAAAAAATTCTCTTTAGGTGTCAAATCCACAAGGCTTTCAGACTGTTTAAGTTTTAAGGGTAAATCCCGTTGTGGTTTCTTCTGACCACCTTTCATTTTTGAAAGAAGGGACATTGACAGTGGAATTATTTTTTTCTATACATCTAAATCATTTTAAAGTCAATACAAATTTAATGTCAGAGGACCCCAAAACTGACGAGATTGAACAATTGAGAACTACTGTGGCAAAACTTACATTATTGAATGCGTTTAAAACGAAACAGGCTGACCATTTAGAGAAGAAGTATAGTCAAACTATTGCAATTCTAAACGATTACATAAACCAGTTGCATAAAGTCTTGAACATGAAAACCAGCGGAGATGCCGATTCAATACCCATTTCTAAATTGATGTCAGTATTAAAAAATGATGATATGCTACAGACAGAAGATTTTATAATAATACCAAAGAAATTGATAAAAGAACATAAATCATCAGAGAAAGATGTCCCCGAAACAAAGACAATTTCAGTAGAGGAAACCAAACAAGAAGTCCCTAATGGTATTGTGCCTAATTTACCTGTAGCTAAAAAGGGAACCAGGAAACAAAAGTCCAAAATGACATGTTCTCATTGTAATGAATTGGGACATAAACGATCACAATGCCCCAAGATTTTGTATAAAGACGTTTAAAGTATAGTACAATGGTATACAAATATAAATTACCTACCAGCAATCTTTTCACCGGCACTTGCCATTGCTTCCCTTCTACTTGCGTCCTGTAATAAGTTTGTGTCAACATTATTTGGATTCAAGTGGATGTATCTAACGGCTGAACCTCTAAGAAAGATATTTCTAGCGGCCTGAAAGTATGGGTACCTTTCAGTATCTATTGAAATATTATCCAATTTCATATTTAAGTATTGGTCAACTGACCTTAAAGTTGCTGTTATTTTGACATTGTTTTTGAGCTGGTGCATGTTAGTATGGTTAATTCAAATAAAAGTGTTTTATGGATATCTTGGGACATACCTCAACTGTGACCTGTTTTATCTATGTTAGTATCATTTGCATGTAATTAGTGATGAAAGCTGGAAAGTCTGAAGAAAACCTCTACAATGAATAACTATTAACTCCCTAATGATATATAAACATACCTCTTGGTCGACAAGAGTCTTAAAAAAGGAGAAAAATAACATCTTTAAATTAAAGTCAGTTCAAACAAGTTCGAAAAGTTCAACAATTTTTTTCTTCAGTATAACATTGAAAATCCCAAAATTTTACGTAATATTCTAATTACATTAATTAAAAATAAATCAATACAAGACTCTATATACAAGACAAACAAACAACAATCAGTTCAATGGTTTCCCACCACTTGATTTCTTAATATTTTCAAGACACTTTTCAAGGACTTTCAAATTTGACTTTGATGGTTTCTTTAAATTGTTAACCATGATTAACATAGTGGTCAACAGCGTTAAAGCACCTGCTTGATGTGTTGCAGCCAAATGGGTTGGAACTAACATTAAAAGAGTGCACATACCTAGAATGTATTGGGCAGTTACTACACCCATACTGATATTCAACCATTTATATGCCGGCTTTGGAATTGAACCTTTAATTCTATGAGACGACATGTGAAGTGCAAAAATAGCCAAAAAGGTAGCTGTTGCTAAAATTCTGTGTTCTAATTGGACAGTAGCTTGATTTTCTAACATGTTTCTCCAAAGTAAATCAGATTGATCACTCAATCTTGAATAAATTGGATCTAACAACTCTTGTTTTGATGGTAACCAATTGTCACCCATCTTTGGGAATGTATTGTAAATTAAACCGGCATCTAGACCAGCAACAAATGCACCGGACATTGCGGTTAAGAAGACTAAACCGAACAATGCACCACCTAAACGTTTGAATGATTTGAGGTTTGGAGACGTAACTAACTTAAAGTAGGACTCAAACAATTCTGGGTTCTTTTGAATCCAATGGTTCCTTAAGACACTAAATCCAGTTGAAATCATTGCACAGTAAACAACAAAAGCGGCACCTAAATGAGTAGCTAATCTATATTGAGACACCGTCGGTTTTGATCTTCTATCTTCCAATTGCTTTGTATCAAGCCCTGAATGAACCATCCACCATCCAATTGCACCTTGAACACCAATTAGACCACAAATTCCTAACAATTTCATAGCAGTTGATTTAGTAACTTTCTTTCTTGCAATAAAATATAATGTTGGTAAAACAAAAACCATACCAATAAATCTACCAAGTAATCTATGTGACCATTCCATACCGTAAATAAACTTAAAATCTTCTAATTCCATGTATGAGTTCAACTGTTGGAATTCTGGTGATTCCTTATACTTTTCAAATTCCGCAATCCAATCCTCTTCTGTAGTTGGAGGGATAGAACCTGTGACAGGTTTCCATTCAGTGATGGATAAACCTGATTCAGTCAACCTTGTCAGCCCACCGAGGACAACAATAGCAAAAACAAGGATTGACGTACCAATACACAAATACCCAACTGCCTTTGTAGAATAAATTGGCCATTTTGATTCCCCATTCGGTAATGGTGAAACACTTGACAAAACAGAATTCCTCTTTGAGGAAGTGGAAAATTGTCTCCTTAATGAATCATTGAATAGACTTGAAGTATTCTTTGCAATTGGTGATTGGCATTTAACAAATTGTGATTTCAAACCAGGAAAAGATACCTTTGAAGTTCTTGAAACAGCAAATCCTGTTGACAGGACCCCCCTCAATGAAATAGCCCCGTTTCTAACAAAATTCATTGCAACGTTGCCGTTTAAAAATAAATAACTTTGAAGAAGAAAAAATGTCAAATGACCTCCAATACAAAACAGGCGATTTCTAATTATTTACATGCTCATGACGTTTATAAAGTTTAAATCTATTCTAAACCATCTAAAATGTTCTTTGGAACATTGCACTTTTTTAAAGAGCGTGGCCCCTTCCAGTGATTATGCAGTTGGTATAATCGTTTAAATCCTTTGCCACATCCCCATTTATCTTCAACACCATTACCATGACAGTAATATAACCTTGCATTCTTTCCATGCTGTTCTCTAATATGCCTCTTTAAATAATCACATGTCTTAAACATTCCTTGATATGGACAAGACTTGATGGGACATGGGGTCAATATTTTATTGAATCGACTTCGTCTAAATTGTTTTCCATTTTTATTCTTGATTTTAGGTCCAACTGCTGGACCATTGGAATGTAATTTAAGTTTCAGTTTATAATTGAAATCAACCATTTCAATTTCCTTTTCAATTTCACTAGTTGTCAATTGAATGTACCCATTTATATATAGATCCTTTTGTTCATCATCTGTGAATATTGTAGAATCCGTTAAATCACATTCTTCCGCACCTCCACCACCACATAAATGATCATCCTGAATTTTTTCATTTTCAAGGCGGGGGATGGTTATATGTTCAACATCGGCTAAATATCGGGATTCTGATTGTTGTGTGTTTGTAATACTATTTTCAGTTGCATATACCGATGGAGGTATTAAATTTTGAGTTTGTTGGAAATTTGTTAATGGATGGTAGATTGATAATGGTTGAAGGGAATTACTTTTAAATGATGAATGTACATCTTCTGGTTGCTGGATTTGAACTGATTGCAGATCCTGCTGAGGTTCTTGAAAATTGCGATACGTGCTCTGCTGCTGGTAAATTTGATCAGGGTATACCTCATCCTGTATAGACGATGCAATACTGTTAAGAGTAAATTTTCTCTGAACAGGAGTACTGAAGGTACTTATTGGAAAATATTGTTGCCCCATATGTGAATTACTACTGATGAACCTTTGCATATTACCATTCCTTTCAGGTATTATAAAAATAGGATTTCCTTGAATTTGTTGATCGCTTCTAAGTAACTGTGGTATTTGCTCTTGAAAGAAATAAGGATTGAAGTTAACATTTCCAATATTATTATTAACCCCGTTTGTAATTACAAATTGATTTGGGTACATATCTTGATCACAACCGTTTTGCGGGTTTACTATGTCAAATTGATTCCCCCCTTCATTTACGTCAACGGAAGAAAAGGTGGGATAATTAAACGATGAAATCATGATTGGAAAAGTAAAGGCGACATATAAAAAGATTAAAAGTTGAATGTCACTGGATATTTATAATATCTAAAGGGCACTGATGTGTGACAACCGCCCTTAGAGGTAATAAATATTTTTGGCCTGAAAATAATTTTAGGACCTGCGTCAAGCAACTGTCGGACTTATCTTACAATTTCTACTAGTTGGACGTCATCTTGAGTAGGGGAACTGATATGTACACATACGAAGTTTATGAAAAACACAAATCCGATACGTAGACTAAAGTATACTGACTTTTGGGCTTCCGATTTCTACTCCTAAGTTAACTATGTGATTCTGTATCTCTTTGAACCTAAACTGTTAAAGAAACAGAGATACAAATAAGTAAACAATAAAACGCCGAGATATAATTAGACATCTTATGTAATGACGCAAGTCGGAAACTGCTGTATTACTTACTCATATTACATAAGACATAATACATTTCCATCATGTAAATAATGCCGGTTAAAATTTGATGGGGCGGGCTCATCCCACCATAAAAGCATCAATAGTTTTATAGTTGTCCGGCTACATAAATACAAATATTTTGAGATGCTTCCTTGTTAATAATTTACTAAGTAAATAGCAGGCGGAAGCTGTTTTCAGGCATTTATCTTGTTCACTTCCTTCGGTTCCACGAATTGCGCTTCTGCGTTAAGGTCCCAACCGTACATCGTAAGAGGTACCACACCACTTCTTGTACAAAGAAACCTTAGCGGAAGGTGAATTGTTCCCTTTTTCGGGTGTTTATTATATATTTGATTTTCAACAGGCGCTTTCTCGTTTTTTTTCTTCATGCACGTTTAAATATTTGAGGGTGTTATGAAAATAATTTCAGGGCCATAGCTAATTGATAATTTTTAGATCCGAGAATAAACTGTAAAGTAAATAAAGTGAATTTAACCTTGATGGTAATTCCGAAGAGCAAGTCACAATCTTTGCTGCATCAACTACACAGTTAACTTAGAGGCACCAGCAAAAGCACTATCTAATGTATCATTACTTGTGGCACTTGGCTTGGTTAGAAATCAGTATTTCGAAAAAAATATTAGCTAAAATTTTAATGCTAAGGGGAGTAGGGGAGTAGGGGAGTGATCCAGATATTAATAGTCGTTATTGATTCCGGTTTAAATTAAAAACAATTTTAATAGTTGAAACTCAATAAGATGCCTGCTAATAGTTATTACCCTGCAAATGAAGAAGTTGACCTACTTGATTGTTTGTGTCATTGTGCAAATTGTAGTTTTATTTTGACTTTTATTTTGGCAAATAAACCTTTGTACGGAGTGCATATAATTTTTTTGATAAATTGAAACTTTATTAACGCTCATTGGATAATATTTTTAAAAATAATCAAAGAATAATGCATGTTGTAGTACTTTTGCAATTTTGTTATTTGGGTTGAGCACATTACGGGATACACAAAAAAAAGTAATATAGCTAACCAGATTACTGAAAGGGCTCTTTGATTTTAAAATTCAAAATCACAATGTTTGTTGGCTGATTTTCGAAAATCATGAGACAAACTCGAAAATCATGTGACAAAAAAGGCTTAATTGTAAGAAAAAATTAAATGTTTTCATTAGCTCACTCGTAAAAATAATAAGAAGGGAATGAGCAATTAGACTCGGCAGAATGTATAAATTTCAATACACTCCCTAACTTGTTTCGGTATTTCATGTATTTTTTTTTTTCAAGCCATTGTACATATGTCTGTGGGGAGACGTCAGTGAATAGTATTCTTAAAGTTTTAAGTCGTAAATTAGATTAGAGTAGGTCATTTATTGTACGTCAGCTGACGACATATCATAATGTTTGCTATCCTAAATTGGGATCAGGGTAAATTGAATATGACAGTGATATGACAGTGATAGCTTCCTTTTCCATTCAGTTAAATAAATATTATTTATTTTTGTAATGATGAAGAGTAAACGATATACGTGTTGATAACAATAAAAGTATATATTTTGAAAGCATAGTTAAGTTACCGCGTATTGATAAATTGATGAACCTAAAGGATACACATTATCTTGCTGTTAATGACTATTTTAATTTATGCAACTACTGCGGAGAACTAGTGTATATTTAAACTGCTAAAACAAAACAGAAAAGGAAAAGAAATAACGGATTTGATAGTTAGATGTTTGCAATCTGTTAAAGAAATGCCACTGTCAGTTGGGACACTATCATTGTTGTCACTACCAACTTGGCAGAAATAGTATGGTACAATTTGTAATATTCCTAAGTTGATTTTACAGGGAATCAAAATAAAGCCTGAATTGATAGATCAAATTGAAACCAACATTTATCAAATGTTTGACACAAACGATACACCAGAAAGTTGAAAACTCTGAAGAACTGATTGTATCACTTAAGTGACTATGATGTGATGGTTGTCCGGATTTTAACATTATGTTTTTAAGACATTTCAAAATCATCTATATTAAAAGCTATATAGGTAGCTCCAACATCTATTTCTACAATATATCAATTTTGAATGATCCATTAAAGTCAGAGTTACTGTTTACAATTTATTGGGAACATAAAAAGTGTAACTACTCAAGCAAACCGAGCATGTTACATAAGTATATATTTGGTTTTCCTCTCTCTTTAAATTTTTATAGTTTCATTTATCCGGATAGCTTTTTTCTTAGCTTATGTGAATATAACAACCAGTAAGTTTTGTTTTCAAATCAACCACAGGCATGATAGAAAATTTTAATGATAAAACAATTACTACAGCCGTATTTAGTATGGTTGTAAATACCACAGTCACGTGTGCATATTTTTGTATCTATTCACATTTAAAGAGAATGAAAAATTGTTAAACAAATGGTGTAAGGTTACAAGCGGAGAATCCACTGTATTCAATCAAAAACAAAATGACTCTACATGGGGTGTAATGAAACCTGTCACAAAGGCGGGTTAATGTAAAATTGAATGATCTAAAAAAAGAAGGAGGGAGGGGGGAAGAATGCAACTCACGAAGGAACGGCAAAAAACCCCAATGATCGCTGTGATACTGATTAAAGAGCTTTCACAAATAATCAAAAATGCAATGAGATAAGTAAATTGATAAGAAAAACAATTGCCAAAAAACTAAAAGCTGGGAGTAGGAATAAAATAAAAAATAATTTGTTATCGGATCAAATTGAGGCCTTGGCAAAAACCGTTTACAGTCTGGTGACAGAAAAAAATGACTGCTTATAAATAGTGTGACTATGTAAAGAGGATCAGACCAGGGGTGTGACTGACAGGCTATCCGGAAGCAAGTATCAATATATCGAGATGTCCATTGGTGGGTGTTCCTTTTTGTTAATACCCCGCTTGCCAGTAAAAACTGTAAACATATACCCATTATTCTATTTCCACAATCCCTTGATCTGTATATACCACCACTTAATTTTTTTTTGTCTCTGAAGCCACGGCAAAATTCTTATTCGGGAAAGAAAATATGAATTGACAATCACAGAACTACTCCCTTTTTGGTTTGAAAGCTGCCATAAATTCACAATAATTTTTCTAACAGTAAAACTGTAGCAGCACAGGTTACATTGTATTCAGGGCTACATATGCAGAGTAGTAGAAACTGGGAATTTATCATGAGCATTTTAGATGAAATTTTCCAAGGCCTTACGACACCACGGCTTCTTATCACGAAATTTTGTATCTGAGTTTTTTCCCTGGTATGCCAAGTATAAAATAAACAACCGCCCACCAACGACCAAACAACAACCTCCACTAATTTACTTCTCCATACAGGATCTTTCCTACTAATTAACCAAAATGAAATTATTTGGTAAGGACTCCTCTGATGTCACATCTGATGAGAAAAAGATTGATGTCAATATCCATGAATTTAATTCTGAAGACCACTCTATTATCCCTGAAAGAGAATATGATTTGAATTATTCAGATGAATACAATCCTGCAGGTATGGCTAGAGCTTTACCAGAAGACAGATTTAACTACAGAGTTATTACCACAAGACCTTCTGCTATTGCTTTGTTAGTTTTAGTTGTGGAATTCGCTGAATGTGCCTCTTACTATGGTACCACTGGTGTGTTAACCAATTTTATCATGAGACCTTTACCTGCTGGTTCAACCACCGGTTCCACTTCAGTCCCGAATGGTTCAGCTGGTGCACTTGGTTTAGGTATTCACACTGCTTCTGCCTTAACCACCTTGATGACCTTTTTAGGTTATGTTATTCCAATTTGGGCAGGTTGGTTAGCTGATAGTTCTTGGGGTAAATTCAGAACCATTATGATGGGTGTCTACGTTGGTATCTTTGGTCATATCCTTTTTGTTATTTCTGCAATTCCTGGTGTTATTAATAGTGGTAAATTGGCACTTATCCCATTAGTCCTCGGTATCTTGTCTACTTCCTTCTGTTCTGGTTGTATCAAGCCTAATCTTATGCCCTTGCTATATGACCAGGTTCCTTACAAGCACAATTTACTAAAGAGATTACCCAGCGGTGAAGTTGTTTACGTTGATGTTGATCAATCTTTAGAGTCTTTGTCCATGTTTTTCTACTGGTCCATCAACATTGGTGCTTTCTTATCCATTGGGACCTCATACGCTGCAAGACGTGTTGGTTTCTGGTTGGCATTCCTTGTCCCTTCCATCATCTACGCTTTAGTTGTCATTGCCATGTTGTCCATTAAGAGATACTTGCATCACGAAGAAGTGTATGGATCATTATTGGGAAAATTGCTCAGGGTTATTCGCGCTTGTCTTTTCAATGGCAGCCCAGTCAAGAGATTGAGAAATGGTACTTTCTGGTCCTATGCCTACCCAGATAATTTACTTGCTGGTCAAGAAATTGATGCTACTTTAAACGAAAAGCCAGTGTGGAAAGGTCAGAAGATCGACTGGACTGTTCAAGATGTTAAAGAATTTAAGTCAACTTTAACCCAATGTGTTATGTTTGCTTTCTGGGTTCCATTCTTATTGAATGACTCCGGTCTTGGTTCTACATTAAACGCCCAAGCCGGGGCTATGGTCCTTAACGGTGTTCCAAATGATTTGTTCAATAATTTCAATCAAATTACAATTGTCGTTGCTATTCCATTTATCCAATATGTCCTATACCCATTCCTCAAGAAGAGAAACATGATGCTCAGACCAGTCCACAAAATTTTCCTCGGCTTCATGCTTGGCTGTTTCTCCACTATGACTGCCGCTATTCTTCAACACAAAATTTACCAAACTTCCCCTTGTGGTGATTTTGCTTCAACCTGTGATGATGTTTCAACAGTGACTGCTTGGTATGAGGTTATTGTCTATAGTCTTGCTGCCCTTGGTGAGTGCTTTTCAATGACGACGGGGTATGAGATCTCCTACACTAGAGCCCCATACAATGCCAAAGGTCTTGTGATGTCCTTATTTTTATTTAATAGTGCAATTTCAGCTGCAATTAACGAAGCAGTTTCAGGTGCGCTTAATGATCCAAATTTGGTGTGGACTTTTGGAGGTCTCGCTATTGGGTCTGCAGCTACTGCTTTTATTTTCTTGGGTGTTTACTGGAATTTGCACAAGACTATGGCAAGGGAATTTGCTGAGAGAGATGCTGCTAATAGTGAAGCAGAGGAACTGGCACTAAATGCACAAACTTCTGCTGTTATTTCTACTGTTATGTCTAAAAACTAACTCTGCTGTTTGTAGTATTTTTATACTTTTTTAACTTTAATTTCAATATGTTCGATACTAAAAATATAGTTTAGAGTTTGTTTTAGAAATAGTAATATGGTAGCACGTTGTAGTAGTCAATTAAAAGGGCAAAAAATGTCAACTGATTGGCTAATCAAATATTACTTAAGGAACAATTTATTTTTTCATATCAAAATTTGATATTGCTTGATAAGGAAAATACTGAAAATCCACAATATAACATATTCAAAATATGGAAAAAAGTCTGATTGAGAATAAATTTTAGTTATATATGAGGGTTAGCAAAAAATTAGATAAGTTTTCTATTTCTAATTAGATGTATCGGAAAAGAACAGATAATATGCATAATTTTCTTAGAGAAGACAGCATAACAACAAAGGCATTGGTAACCAAAAGCTGTAGTAGATGCCAAGTAGCTCCCAGTTCTTATATGGTTGACAAATACCCATTTGCTTCTGTATTCTTTCCACACACACACTTGTATCGGTTAAACTCAAAATGTACTTTCATATGCTTTTTAAATTTATCAAGACCAACGCTTTGGTACGAACAATTTTTGCAGTTATAAATAACCAAAGAAACGTCTGGAGAAATTGACATAGTATCCTCAAGATCAAAATAAATAACAATGAAATAATTTGTTAAAACCTTCTCATTGTCCAAAATAAAACCGAAACAATAATCTTCATCAGAGTATACACAGGGTAAACAGAAACTTAATGCTCAACTAGTGCTTTTATTTCATGTATTATAATGATCTTGATTTATCTTGTTTAAATATGCATACGCTAATGAAGTTAATTTTAATTTGAAAAAGAACCCTTAATGATGACAATCCCCAATTTGCACTTTTTTAACAAGCAAAAAGAACAGTCAAAGAAGTAACATTCCTTAAAGCTATTTCAGACAACTCCCTCTCGATTTATATCTTTTTAAGACGAGAAAAGATGAATTTCACTACATGAGCAAAAGTCACGTGGCCACTCAGAGAATATAATATTTTCAAAAGTGCGATTTCCCGCTCTTTGTACCCTATGATATTGACCCAGGGTGTTGGGACAATAAATTCTCCAATGAACACAGAGGAACAAAAAGGCCCTCAACAACCGGAGCGCTCAAGAAAAAGAGCGTTTTCCCTACGTTCTCAACTGTTGAACAATCATATAGTTAATGAGGCAGATACTTTTCTATCAAACCCGTCCAGATCAACAAATAAAAGAAGTGACATTGAATTATCAACAATTCAATCTGCGTATTCCCCATATGATGATTTTAGACAGGATATTCCTGAAGAAATTGAAGGGCATGTCGCTTCCACTACAACAATCGATTTAAATTATGGTAGTAGCAACAGCGATTCTAAGCCACCTAAGAAACAGGAACAAACAATTAATTTCGTTAAACATTTGATAAATCTTTTGACTGGTACAAGAGAAATTCCACCATCAAAGGGTGGTAGATCAATCCCTATTACATTAGATTTAGATATAACTAGTTTACCCACAATTGAAAATAAATCTGGTAGAAAATTATTGGTGGATGAAAGGACAAGGAACAAACCATATGTTAATAACATTATCACATCCTCAAGGTATACATTAATCAGTTTTTTACCTAGACAATTAATTGCTCAATTTTCAAAAGTTGCAAATTGTTATTTCATGTGTGTTGCTATTTTACAATTAATTCCATCTTGGTCAACAACTGGTACAAGTACAACCATTATCCCATTATCTATTTTTATTTCCATTTCAATGCTTAGAGAAGCTTATGATGATTATAGGAGACACAAATTGGATAAGGAGGAGAATAACAGAGCCACCACTGTATTGACAAAATCAAACGAACACAATTTAAATCAATTACCAAATTTTGGGTTAAGCAAAAGCACTACATCCTTTTCTAAACTAAGACCAAGTGGTCAATCGTTTGATTTAAAATTTAACGATGATGAAACAGAAGAGGAATGCTTGGATCCAAATTCTTTTCAAAGTACACGTTTACTAAACGCATCAAATATAAAAACAAAAAAAGCAAAATGGAAAGATATTAAAGTGGGAGATGTGGTCAAATTGAATTGTGATGAATGGGTACCTGCTGATATTCTTGTACTTACATCAAATAATGAATTAGGTGAAACATTTATTGAAACAATGGCTTTGGATGGTGAAACAAATTTAAAAAGTAAGATTCCAAATAATCAAATCCATAAATTGGCTAATTTGGCCAATGGGTTAAATAGATTATCAGGGAATTTAACATGCGAGGACCCAAATTTAGATTTATATAACTTTGAAGGGGTATTGAATATACCTACTTTTGATTCAAATGAAAAGACAAAGTTCCCAGTTGGATTGGATAATGTTATTTTTAGGGGGTCAGTAATTAGGAATACCGATGATGTCTTAGGTTTAGTTATATTCACTGGTGAAGAAACAAAAATTAGGATGAATTCAATTAAAAATCCTCGTATTAAAGCCCCAAAATTACAAAAGAAGATTAATTACGTTGTTGCATTTATGGTATTTGTTGTTATTTGCCTTGCATGTTTCAGTTTAATGGCTCAAATTTTGAATTATAAACAATATAAAAATAAATATTGGTATATCGAAGGTGAAGATGCTGGTGTTGCCGCAACTTTTATGGGGTTTATCATCATGTATAATACCCTTATTCCATTATCACTTTATGTTACAATGGAAATAATCAAGGCTGTTCAAATGTTATTAATGCAGTCCGATATTGATATGTATCATTCTCCATCTAATACACCAGCAGAGGCAAGGACGGCAACCATTTTGGAAGAATTAGGTCAAGTTAGCTATATATTCTCTGATAAAACTGGTACATTAACTGATAATATCATGTTATTCAAAAAATTTTCAGTTTGTGGGGTTCCATGGGTACATGAATTGGGCAAAGGAGAAGTCAACGTTGAAGAAGACAATGATTTAACAAGTGTTTTTAGTCCAAATGTTGAAAAATTAGGTAGTATCAAAACAACAGGGAGACCATCAATGGCTAGTTTATCAACAAATAAATATACATCCTCAATGCTAACGGTTGAAAATAATATTAAAAATGAATCACCAGATTCATTAAAATCATCAGTTGATTTTATAAGGTACATTCAATGTAATCCAGATTCATTATTTTCGAAACAGGCAACATTATTTTTATTATCAATTTCACTATGCCATACTTGTTTACCAAGGCAAAAATCTAAAGGAGATACCAATAAGAACAACGACGAAAATGATATTCGGTTATCCTTGAGCTCAATTGAAGATGCTGAGTTGAATCCATTTGACACTGGTAATAATTTATTATCAAATGAAGAAAATGAAGAAGAAGAAATTGAAATTGAATATCAAGCTTCATCACCAGATGAACTAGCTTTAGTTCAAGCTGCGAGTGATATGGGATTCATTTTATTTGAAAGCAAGCAAAAAATTGTTAAATTAAAGACATACCCTAATGGATTTGATCAATTACCAACAATAACTCAATATGAAATATTAGATATTGTTGAATTTAATTCTGATAGGAAAAGAATGTCAGTTGTTGTTAAATTCCCCAATGATAAAATTATAATGTTCTGTAAAGGTGCTGATAATATTATTATTGATAGATTAAAAGATTCATTTAATGTGAAACAGGTCCAAAATCAAATGTCAATGAGTATTGGTGAAAGAAAAAGAGCTGAGGCTGACCTGATTTTAAATAAGAAGTCATTTGATCTGTCAGCTACTCAACAACCATCAAAATTATCATTTTCTGATTCATTTAATAACAGGAATAGACCATCAACAGAAATTATTGATTCATTACTTAACTTAGATGAAGATGTTAATGATATTTTAATCGGATCAAGGAAATCAATTGATACTAACCAAAGGGGGAAATATTCTTTAAATGATGATTCTTATATACCTAATGATTCAATTTTGAAAAATGATCAATTTATACTAGAAAGGACATTACAACATATTGATTTATTTTCATCTGATGGTTTAAGAACTTTATTATATTCATTTAAAGTTTTAGACAATGATATTTATCAAGATTGGCAAATTAGGTATTCTACTGCCAAAGCATCATTAGTTAATAGAAATGAACTAATTAAAGAAGTTGGAGAAGAATTAGAATTTGGATTTAATTTGTTAGGTTGTACAGCAATTGAAGATAAATTACAAGATGGTGTACCTGATGCAATTGATAAATTAAGAAGGGCAGGCATAAAATTATGGATGTTAACAGGAGATAAAAGAGAAACTGCAATTAATATTGGATATTCATGTAAATTAATCAAAGATTATTCAACAGTTATTATTTTATCTAATGAAAAGGATGATTTATTATCAATGGAGACAATTATGAATGCAGCAGAATTAGAATTAGATCAACAATCGATTGCACATTGTGTTTTAGTAATTGATGGGTCAACATTATCAGATATTGAAACAAGTTCAACGATTTTTTCATTATTCATTTCATTAGGTATGAAGTGTGATTCAGTTATTTGTTGTAGAGCATCACCATCACAAAAAGCAACAATGGTTTCTAAAGTTAGAGATGTTAATAAAAACAAGGTAACTTTAGCAATTGGTGATGGTGCCAATGATATAGCTATGATTCAAAGTGCAGATGTTGGAGTTGGTATAACAGGTAAAGAAGGTTTACAAGCAGCGAGAACATCTGATTATTCAATAGCACAATTTAGGTATTTGATTAAATTACTTTTAGTTCATGGTAGGTATAATTACATTAGGACATCACAATTTGTTTTATGTACATTTTACAAGGAATTATTATTTTATTTGAGTCAATTGATTTATCAAAGGTATACATTGTTTACAGGGTCATCATTATATGAATCATGGTCATTATCAATGTTTAATACATTATTTACATCATTACCAGTTTTATGTATTGGTATGTTTGAAAAAGATTTGAAACCATCAACATTAATTGCTGTACCAGAATTATATTTTAAAGGGGTTAATAATGAATCATTCAATTTAATAATATTCATATATTGGATTTTATTGGCAACATCACAGACAGTTTCATTATCATTTATGTTATATAACGTATATGGATTTCAAACATTTATTGATAATACAACATATCCATTAGGTGTTGTTATGTTTACGGTATTTATTGTTATAATTAATACCAAATGTAATTTAATTGAGATGCATAGTATTTCGAAAATTTCAATTATTTCATGGTTTGTTTCAGTTGTTGGATGGGGACTTTGGTGTATGCTATTAGTTGTATTATATAAAACAAAGGAGAATACAATTTTTTTTGTTTCAAATGGATTATTTGATCATTTTGGTAGAGATTTAGGGTTTTGGTTAACAATAATAATTTTAATTTCAGTTGGATTAATAATTGATTTAATATTTAGATTAATTAAAAGGATGATTATATTTACAAAGAGTGAAGAATTTCAAATTTTGGAGAGGGATAATTTATTAAGAAAGAAATTTGAAATTAATTCATATGATGAATTAAAACAAAGTTGGATTTGGGAACATGATTCACAATTAAAGGAAGGTAATGGTACAATAAATAATTTTAAATCAATTTTAAGGAAGGGTACAAAAGGCGCTAGTAAAAAAACACGCGATAGGAAATTTACAATGGTTAATCCAACTGAGTTACCACCAAATTCACCAAGTATTGTTAAATTAAGGTCAAATGATTATTGGGATGAAGAAATGTTACCAAGTGGGAAAATAATTAAAGTTATTAAGAATTCTAATAAGGAGAGGAAGAGTGGGATTAAGAAATTATTAAATCGGGGGAACTCATCTAATAATAAATATACCGATGAGGATATTGAAGATATAATTGATAGAAGAATTGAAAGTCTGTGATGAAAGAAGGAGGGGGATATAAAAATTAATTTATAAACGATACTATAGTTAGTTAGTTAATTATAGACATAAAAAATAAAAACAATTTATAAGGGTAGTAGTTTAATTAAGATATTAAGCTCATTTTCTAGCTTTACTATCCTTTTTCAAATAAAGATAATTACCGATTCCAAAAATACCTACAAAAGTAGATACACCAGCAATTACTTCCCAAGGGACATTCTTATTAATACACTGATTACAAGTTAAATTTGAGTTAAGTAAGTTTTTATGATAATAATAAGCACCGGTCCCAATCAACGCCGAAAGTGAGATATACACTGAATCATAAGTTAATAATGGATTTTCCTTAAAAGTTGTTAAAACTTTATTGAAGGAGAATGCAATTGAATTTGATAATTTATAGATTGAGTCCAAAGTTAAATTGACTGAGTTAGTAGTTACTGTTAAAATGGTATTTTTAACAGTGAATAAGCCGTTGAGAATTATATTAATGATAGACTGCCCCTTTTCCTTTGGGGATTCCTTTGGAGGGGTTGGGTTTGAGTTATTTTGATTCACCGATGCCATGTTATTTGGAATTTTAGGAGAGGAAGAAGAAATTGAACTGATAAGAGGGGATTGGTCAATTGGGACATCCCCTTTAATATTTAAATGGCTCAGTGGGGAGAAATCAAAGTTCGTATCAAACGGCTTTGTTGAATTTCCCTCAGTCCCGAGGCCAATCAAAGTATCGGTATTTGATAGAATTGTATTTGAAGTTTCACTGTGTTTTATAGGTTGATCTATGAGAGATGTTTGGGATTTGATAGAAGCATTTGAAGATGTCGGAGTTGGTGGAGATGAATCTTGAATAGAGTGCCCCGATCGTGATACGATCCTCTTCAAACTCAGAGAGCTTAACCCACTTTTTAGCGATTTACGTGATGAAACTGAACTGGAGCGTGGTGATTGGTCTCTTGATGAATTGTTTGAATTATTGTAGTTATTTCTTATTTTGTCACTATAATCAGAGTACATATCCCATCATAATAGCCATAGAAGGCAAGTGTTGTGATAAAGGGTGGACTTTTTAGTAGACTATAGTATTATTGTACAGACAGTAATGATACATAAAAATCTCCTTCCCAACACATGACGGTTTTATACAATAAGTTAGTATGAATTCAAAGAGGGATAAGGGTGAATCAATTAACTAATAGAACTTACATAAACCCCATTTCGAAATGATTTTGATTTCAATTGTCAAAAGGAGAGAGAGAGAAGTTGACTTAAAAATGGAATGATTTAAATGCTAGAATGGAACGATAATGGACTGATTGGAATTGGGGGCTTTGCTGACGGGAAGGAACGGGTTTTACAACAAGCAAAATTACCATAGTAAAAGTTGATGACTTGGCGGGGTAAAGTAGAAGCAGAGAAGGCGACTCCGAGATGTTGTTTGATCTTTAGGTTTATTTATTGGATTGTAAGATCGCGACTGAAAAGTTTGTCGTACTGAGCAAATCACGTGACTATATTATTGCCATCAAATATCAGTCACGTGGTTTGAAAGAGGGTTTTGAGGGTTTGAAAAAATGGAAAAGTTTTTCCTCTCACGCAAACTTTAATAGTGAAAAATCAACAATTTTTCAACATCAATTTGACCCATTTTCCTTCTTTGTACGAAAGTAAAACAACACTAAAGATGGGTGCTTACAAGTATATGCAAGAGCTTCAAAGAAAGAAGCAATCTGATGTCATGAGATTTCTTTTGAGAGTCAGATGTTGGGAATACAGACAAAAGAAGGTTATCCACAGAGCCCCAAGACCATCTAGACCAGACAAGGCTAGAAAGTTAGGTTACAAGGCCAAGCAAGGTTTCGTTATCTTCAGAGTTAGAGTCAGAAGAGGTAACAGAAAGAGACCAGTGCCAAAGGGTGCCACTTACGGTAAGCCAACCAACCAAGGTGTTAACCACTTGAAGTACCAAAAATCTTTAAGAGTTACCGCTGAAGAAAGAGTTGGTAGAAAGGCTGCTAACTTGAGAGTCTTGAACTCTTACTGGATTAACGAAGATTCAACTTACAAATATTACGAAGTTATCTTAGTTGACCCATCTCATGCTGCCATCAGAAACGACCCAGAATACAACTGGATTGTCAACCCTGTTCACAAGCACAGAGAAAACAGAGGTCTTACCTCTGCCGGGAAGAAGTCCAGAGGTATCAACAAGGGTCACTTGTACACCAAGACTCAAAAGGGGAGAAGACACACCTGGAAGAAGCACAACACTCTTTCCTTGTGGAGATACAGATCTTAAGCTTGCTTGCTTGGGATCATCCTTTTTTTCTTTTAGTTTTCACCCTTTTGTAGCTTTTTTTGTCTATTCTATATATATAATTTAACTGCATAGTTTGAATCTTTGAATCCATCATTTTATATTTAATATTGATTGATTGAATATTACAGCCTTATTTGACTTCTTTATTTCCTGACTTGGAAAAGTTTCCCCCATTTTCTTTAACATCTTCTTTCTTTATTAATTATGTCTGAACACTCTAAGACCGCAATCCTCTCCGTCTATGACAAGACTGGTCTTCTCGACCTTGCTAAGGGGCTTATTGCCGCTGATGTGCGTCTCTTGGCATCCGGTGGGACAGCTAAACTCCTCAGGGAATCCGGTTTCCCCGTCAAAGATGTTGAATCTATCACCCATGCTCCTGAAATGTTAGGTGGTAGAGTTAAAACTCTTCACCCAGCTGTTCATGGTGGTATTCTTGCTAGAAATATCGATTCCGATGAAAATGATTTGAAAGAACACAACATCCAAAAAGTCGATTTCGTCGTTTGTAACCTTTACCCATTCAAGGAAACAGTTGCCAAGATCGGCGTTACCATTCCAGAAGCTGTTGAAGAAATTGATATTGGTGGTGTCACTCTTTTAAGAGCCGCTGCTAAGAACCATTCAAGAGTTACTATTTTATCAGATCCAAATGATTATTCAACTTTCCTCGAAGAATTAAAAGTTGATACTGCCATTTCAAGTGAATTGAAAAACAAATTGGCGTTGAAGGCCTTTGAACACACTGCTGATTATGATAATGCCATCTCTGATTTCTTTAGAAAGAAGTATTCTGAAGGTGAATCTCAATTACCTTTAAGATATGGTGCTAACCCACATCAAAAACCAGCTCAAGCTTTTGTTACTCAAGGTGAATTACCATTTAAGGTTTTATCAGGTTCTCCTGGTTACATTAATTTATTAGATGCTTTAAATTCTTGGCCTTTAGTTAAGGAATTATCTGCTGCTTTGAATTTACCTGCTGCCGCTTCATTCAAACATGTTTCACCAGCTGGTGTTGCCGTTGGTTTACCATTGAGTGATATTGAAAAGAAAATGTACTTTGTTGACACTATTGAAAATTTATCCCCATTAGCTAATGCATATGCTAGAGCTAGAGGTGCCGATAGAATGTCTTCATTCGGTGATTTCATTGCTCTTTCTAACATTGTTGATTTACCAACCGCTCAAATCATCTCTAAGGAAGTTTCTGATGGTGTTATTGCTCCAGGTTATGAACCAGAAGCTTTGGAATTGTTAAAATCAAAGAAGAAGGGTAAGTATTGTGTTTTACAAATTGATCCATCTTACACCCCACCTTCAATTGAAAACAGGCAAGTTTATGGTATTAACTTAGAACAAAGAAGAAACGATGCCATTATCAATGCAAACACCTTTAAAGAATTTGTTTCAAAGAATACTGATTTACCAAAGCAAGCATTAATTGATTTAATCGTTGCAACCATTTCCTTGAAATACACTCAATCAAATTCTGTTTGTTACGCTAAGAATGGTATGGTCATTGGTCTCGGTGCAGGTCAACAATCAAGAATCCATTGTACTAGATTGGCCGGTGATAAAGCTGATAACTGGTGGTTTAGACAACATCCAAATGTCTTAGGTTTCCAATGGGCTAAGGGTGTTAAGAGACCAGAGAAGTCAAATGCAATTGATTTATACGTTTCAAATCAAATTCCAAAATCTGAACCTGAAAAATCTGAATATGAATCAAAATTCGATGTCTTACCAACTCCATTAACTCAAGAGGAAAGGGATGAATGGTTATCCAAGTTAACTGATGTTGCACTTTCTTCAGATGCTTTCTTCCCATTCCCTGATAACGTTTACAGAGCCGTTAGATCTGGTGTTAAGTATATTGCTGCTGCCTCAGGTTCCGTTATGGACAGAGCTGTTTTTGATGCCGCTGATGCTCATGATGTTGTTTATGTTGAAAACCCAATCAGATTATTCCACCATTGAGTTTTCACATATTCATCCACCAATTTCATATAGGTTCTTTTATAGTTTTAAAACCATTAACAATTAACAAAAAAAATTTCAATAGTATACTTATAAAAAAATACAAAACAAATATAATGAGGAATGATATATAGCCATCATTTCCTTACATACAATTCCTTAATAATTGGAATGAACAAGGAAAAAAATAAGAAAAACAACACCCCCTAAAATAACCATAAAATAACAAATGACTTTAGTAGTAAATAATCATCATTTCTTTGTTGAGAAGGTTTGTAATGATGATGTGGTGGTCCAATGTGGATGGTAATTACCTGAAACAACTGTATCATTGTTATCTTGATGTCTTGGTTGGAATAAACCGTCTGCAAATGATGGTAAATCATCAGTTCCAATAGTAACACCCTTTAATGAACCAACAACTGCAGGTGCTGCAATTAATGCAACAAAAATAACCAATACTGAATAGTACAACACAGAATACTTTTTCACCATCCTCTTTCTCAATCTAGCTTGCTTCAATGTATAAATAGGTGGTCTGATTTGTCTGTTTGGCTTTAACCAGAACAACATCAGTGAATGCCATCTATCAATAGTTGGAATCAAAACAATTGGTAATTGACAGAATAAAATGAAATGTCCGACAACGAAATCACCTGCAAACTGTGATAATTCAATAATCTTTGCACAAAATTCTCTTGATGGTTGAGTCCAAGCTGCAACACCTAAACCAGATCCATACCATTTACCCGTCCAGAATGCAACATTTGAATGATCATTCTTGAATTCTCTTGTTAATAAGAATAATGTCATACACTTGAAGATTAATCTTTGAACATAAATCATTGTTGCAAGACCAATTAACATTCTTGCAAAATGGAACCCTTCTAAGACCCACATAACAATAAAGAATACTAAATGAACAACAACGGCAACACCATGGGCAATACCAGCCATAACCGCACCTGTCTTCTTACAACACATGCCAAATAATGGACCTGAACAACATGACATTGCTAAACAACCAAACAAAACACCAATATCAATAACAATTGGAGCTAATGCACAAATAATCAATCTTAAAACAGAGTTAACCTTCTTGGAATCTCTAACACCGGTTTGGGCATTAATAAATGTATAGGCAACAAATAAACCAGCTGTGTAAATAGCACATGGGATAGTATCAGAAATAAGAATGGTTGTTCTATGGGCTCTTGGTGCATCACCAGCACCCTTTTCAGAATCATCATCAATAGTCTTCCTCTTGAAACCAGTAATTCTTGATCTTGATAATCTAACATAACCAATCCAGGAATTTCTATGCCATTTTGTGTTACCTCTTGACATCCATCTAATGTAATCTCTGTAATCAATGAAATAATCTTCAAAGGAAAATTGATGTGGGTTGAAAACAAATGGTGAGAACATTAAAGCAACAATAATTGTCCAGAACCATAATAATGCTGGCTGCCAATGTGCAACAGTACTAAACAAAACCATAAGAAGACATCTAGCACCAACATAAATTGTTGAATCAGCAAATCTTGAATATAAAACAGAAAATGGAATTCTGGATGTGGCAAAACCTCTACCAGTTGCAATATACCTAGCACCACCAATACTAACATCAGTAACCAATGATGTTGAATAGATTTGAGCAGTAAAAACTTCAAACAATGGTGATAAGGAACAAAGATGTCTCATAAATCTGTGACACATCTTCCAAACACCACGTTCAATCAATTCTTGAATTAATAATGGAATAAATGAAATGAAGAAAACAATGAAAATGGATAAAGTATAACGTCTAATCCAATCAATTGCTGGCATAACATTGTAACAACCTAATGGATATAAGAGATCAGTAACCGGCTTATCTTTGTTATAACTACACAAGATAGTTTCATGGGAAAGTGCATTCAAATTGACAGCAGTTAACAAGAACAGTTGTAATGAAACCGAAATGAACAAGTTATTAATGTGGAAACCCAAATGAGCATAGTAGAAAGTCAAAAATCTATCCAGTGGCAATTGAGTACCCAAGTAATAATATTCTCTTGATAACATTTGTTCACCCATACCAGCACCAATTTTAGTTGTGAAATTCAAAATGGAACCAAAACCTAAATCTCTACCTTTACCACATTGATAATATTCACAATGCTTAATTCTACCACCTCTACACATGGCAGTCATACCAGCATAAATATCTTCATTCAAATGTAAACCCTTTTGAGCCTTGGAAACACCACCTCTTGTTGTCATGAAAATAGCATTCAAGAAATCAGGATGACCATAATGCAATTTACCACCAATTTGGGATAGAGTTCTAGCAAACAATGTACCGAAAGTTTGTTCCTTACCAGCGGCAATATCACCAAGAATACCAGTGTTTTCAGAGAAAATATATTCTCTAGCACCAACAATAGCAACAGGGTGAGTAATCTTAGTTGGAGCACTAGTCAATGAAGTAGCATATGGATTAGTTTGTTCAACATTTAATTCCTCAAATTCAGCCAAAACAGATCTAATCTTCAAACATTCTTCCAAATAGTTATCTTGGTTAGCGTCAATCAATTGTAAATATTCACCTCTTGTAAAAATCAAGGAATGGTTTTGATTATCAGATTTACCATCACCCAAGATTGGATTACCAGAAAGTTGAACTCTAAACTTTGGTCTTCTTCTTTCATTTGGCATGATTTCACAATGACCATCAATTAAAGCAGAGTAAATTCTTGGCTCACCACCTTCTTCAAGTGGTGGTTCTTCATCTAAGTAAGCAATTTGTAAATCAGGGTAAGCACGTAATAAAAATTCAGCATTTTCCAATTCTTCCTTTTTAAATTTAGCCAATCTTTGCATTGAAACAATAAATTTGAACTTTCTTCTAGCCATTCTTTCCAATTCTCTTTCTAAACCTTCAGCGTTACCACCAAACATTTGAACAATCTCAGGGTTTTCAACACGGTATAACAACTTAATGGCTCTAGCATAATTCATAAAACCAGAAACAGTTCTGTACAAAGTTTGGGATCTTAATGAAGCCCAAATTCTTGTTCTCAATGTATATTCTGGAGCAGCAGACTTGAAACCAATACAGTAAAATGGTAAATCATCAATTTCTTGTTTAACACCATCTTCCTTGTCTTCATTTTCGAAAGCGGCAGTTTCTTCAGCTAAAATCTTTGTATCCTTCACGAAACAATCCCATTCAATAGGATGTAATTGTTTCAAATATTCTAACAACGTAACTCTTGAAAATTGATCATCTTCTCTGATAATTTCTCTCAATGAAAGTAAAATCTTTTCAGAGTAATGTGGAGTAAAAACAGTAAAAGTTGGCATATTGTCAACAGGCAATGGTTCAGGAATTGGAGTGGCCAATGACTGGGCAAAGAAAGAAATTCTTCTTTCAGCTTCAGAATCCTTAGGGAAGAACTCAGTTTCAAAGTTGTTATCATCTTGAGAAACAAAGAAAGTTGGAGCTCTCAAAGTACGCTTACCTTCAATTTCAGATGGAACTTGATGGTATAATAACTTTTGAACGTGATCAATTGCTAACAAATGTTCTCTGTACATTGAAATGACAATAGCATTCCAAACTTGAGAAACCAAAACCTTTGGCTTATACTTAATTTCCATATCAGTTGTAGCTAAAACCTTTGAGTAAACCCTTTTTGGTAATCTGGAGAAAATGTTTCTCCATGGGGTCAAAATAGAAATACCCAAGTAGAATGACCTACCAACAGAAAAAACACAGTTGGCTAAAATGTACCACATGTAAGTATCCAAGAAGAACAAAATGAAATCAGTAGCATACATCAAACCCAATGTAATTCTAGCTTGTTCCTTACATAAAACATTACCCCACCAAACTTCACCATGGCATCTTATACTCATAGTTGACAAATTTCTAATAGGATCTCTCAATGAAAGAGCCATAAAGAAGTAAGATTCAAGGAACTTAGCAAGGAACACAATGAACCATAAGAACCAAGAAAGGTACAAGTCCAAGCCACTCAACTTATAGAAAGAAGCAGTGAATGTATATTGGGCAACATACTTTCTTGATTTTCCCTTCATGTAAGAGGTGAATAACCCACCTAATGGCATCACAGTAAAGTAAACAATGGTGGCGATGGCAATAAAAAATGCAACGATGGCAATAGCATGGGCTGCAACAGACTTGTAAACTAAACCAGCATAAGCGAAAACAAATACAACAGGAGCCAAATTGATACCAAATATAATCAAAAGGAAAACCAGTCTTCTTGTCAAATGTTGAGCACCAGGCCAGTTTCTTGGGACAAAGACCCATTCAAACAAAGTGGCAACAATGTTAATAAAAGCAGCAACACTACCAGCTAAAGCAGCAGACGCCCACCAAGATGAAGCAAGAGGTTGGTTATTCAAAACTTGAACGTAATTGTGAGTAAACAAAGTTGGTGAATTGTAAGCACAATACATCCAAAAGACAGAGATATGAGCAACCCAGATACGATTGAAATTAGTAATAACATGGAACCATGATCTAACTTCCTTATAAGTCTTAAAGAAAGTATCATTCCAGACAATTTCACCCAAGGCAAAATATCTTTGTTCCTTTGGTAAATCAATTAATCTGTTATCACCAACTCTCATTCTAGCAATACCTTGAGGGTACCAGAACAATTGATTAACATCATCATAACCAATGATTTGATCATGATCCTTTTCACGCTTAAGGTAACGACCATCAACAGGTTCATAAACTTGATCTCTAATGAAACGGTATATTGGAGTGATAACTCTGTTCAAATAATCACCTTCAGGAACATAATCAGTCCTATTTTGACATTCATCAGATAGTAAATAATCATAGGCACATTTGTAAATAAAACATAAACATTCAGATGTGAATCTAACTTGATTAGCTTCACCCCAAATTAAAAGCCAAAGAGCAACATCTCTAACTCTTTCAATTGGTGATTGGACATTCAATCTTGCCTTCCATCTGTATTCAGCAGCTTGAAGGGAATCATCACCTTGAAGAGCATCAATAACACCATCAGGGCTGCCAATATCTTCAGAATCATCAATATTCTTCTTCTTCTTGAATAAACCATTCTTTGACTTTTTAGCCTTCTTTGAAATTTTTCCCAGATCCATATTTGAGAACCCAATACTATCATCAAGATCAATTTCAGCAGCAAAATACCACTTTTTATAATTAGCAGCATCACCACCAATATAATCAGAATGTAAAGATAATAAGGCTTGAGATGGGGACATTCTTGAAGATCTTGAATCTAACATAACCATAAAATAATCAAACATATTTCTCATTGAATCTCTTTGGAAACCAAATTTATTTGTTAAATCAATGAAAACATCTTCAATTTGTTCAATAGGAACTGGTGCTTGATTATCAGCAGTCCAAGCAGGGTAAGGATCGGAAGGTAAACTAATCATACCTTGATCGTACATCCCACCAGCACCATAATAAGGAGTTGAAGAACCTGAATTTGGTTCACCATAACTCATTTGAGATGGAGTATAGTTATTGCCATAACCATCATACGGAGTACCAGGGGCACCTGAAAAATCAGAGTAAGATTCTGGATCATAATTTTGACCGCCTTGTTGATCGTAATATCCTTGTTGTACATTTGGGTCAGATGAGTATTGGTCATACCCACCTTGTTGATAATAACCATCATTGTATGGTTGTTGAGGTTGCGGTTGATTTGGATCATAGTAACCTTGGTTTTGGTCGTAATAACCTTGGTTTTGGTCATATTCTTGACCTTGGAAGTCTTCCTGGGTACCAGCTTGATCGTAGTACCCATGGTTGGCTACATTTGGATCATATTGGTCGTTATATGACATCTAAATTTCGGGTTAGTAACTTTGTTTTACAGACAAAAAAGAAACGAAGTTGATTGATTTGATCCGATCCAAAGGGGGAAACTGTTATTTTCCTATAAAAAAAACATTTAACAGCAGTTAGGTCTGCAAATGATCTGATCCGTTCTTCCAAAGTAAATCACAAACCTTTTTCCGGGTTCAAAAAGATCCAATTTTGACTCAAATCAAGTGAAGAGAAAAAAAAATGAAAAGAATTTGACCATGAAAAAAAAAAGTATCTTAGGAACAAACGCGAAAGAAAGGACATAGGCTGGACCACAACATATGGAATGGGAAAGAGGAGAAAACGTGAAGTGAATGTCCAAAATTAGGAAGAACAGTCTTGGAAGCAACCAAAAAAAAACAATGTGGATTTAAGCTGACAAAACATGGTGAAAAAGCCTAAATCAAATCAAGATGACTGGAAAGGGATAGGATCCATAAAGAGTTTAATACATACAATTGGACTAGTCTTCAATAACGGTTGACGCAAATGGGGACTTTAAAAGACAATTAGTAGCAACGACCCAAAATCAGAGCTGATAGAAAAGAAGAAAGGTGAAATAAACAGGATGCGGATTCCCAACAACTTTTAAATGAAAAACGCGCTTTGGTGTTTGGATTTGATCTCAATAACAAGGCGCATTTTTTGATTTATTCAATATATATATATATAATATAAGACCACCATAGGATCTATACATATTGGACTATCCCCACCCGCTTTTCAAAACTGGGAAAACTCCATTTTCAACTGGTGAAATCGCCCTTTTTGCTAACTTCCAAATTTGGAGCTTCCGGAAATAACGCGTCAATGTTTACGCAAATGTACCAACAACAACTAACAATACTGTAAAGGATATATTATTTTTCTTGGGCGTGTTTCTGATGTTTTATCGAATGTTTTGATTACAAATTTTATATAATTGTTTTCATTTCGGGAAAGTCCTAAATCTTGTTTTCAAACTCCTGAAAAAGGAGGAATGTTAGTGTAAATCATCCCAATCTGAAAATTTTCTTTACCGAAACAGAATAACTCCCGCTGATGCGTGATAAAAATTGAAATCGAGAGCTGTTTCCATGATTCTAAAAATAGATTTCTCGCTAAATTAATATACAAAGTTACAGATTCATAAATAGTCGCTAATTATATCTTTCAAAGAATTGCCATCAACGGCAGCGACATCCTTAAACTGGTTATACTTACTGCCAATAAACTCAACCAATGTCTTAACTGCTAATTCTTCACCATTAGAGGCCATCTCATTGACGCAACTAACAGCATTCTTGAAATATGCTTCTAACAACAATTGCCTTTCATTGATCATATCTTCATCCAAAATATACCGATCTAAGAATTGTTCCATCCAGATCTCCTGAACAGGAACAGGTTTACCCTCTGCAACGTGCACCCATGAACCGTTAATTATGTCAATTGGTTCAATTCCATAATTAATCAATTTACTTAGAAATAGCATTCCAATTCTTGGCTCATTAACCCAAAGTCTCAAAACAGCCTTAATTACCCAACTTGATTTTTCTGCATTGGTAATACTATCCATGATGGATTTAACCTTAATCCCAAATAAATTTTTTAACCCATCTTGTAAGACTGAAAATGATCTCGATCCAATTAGACAAATACTTTGAATAACCAATGTAACAATGTATTGGTCAACATCTTTTATGACTCTTTGTTCATCTGGCGTTTGTTCAATACTTTGTCTTAGCCTTTCAATGACATTCATAAAATCTTCAACGGATGAATCAACACTTTCCAAATTCATGTAAACATCACGACAAATATCATGGTAAATGTGTTCATGATGGTTAAAAAAGTATTGATTAAATAATTTGAATGCATCTGTGTTTGTTTCAATTATTCTATCAAAATCATCACCGCTAGCGAAATTTGGATCTTGAGGATCTTCCATGAATGGGTCTTGTGTATTGGTTTTAGCGAACGCTTCACCAAAAAATTGAGAATCATACTTTACTAACGTTGATTTGTCATTTAACGCCAAATTGGCAAAATGTTTAAAATCATCAGGTAATGTTTTATTCTTAATCAATTTATAACTTGTAATTAGTGTCTCTTTGTGAATTGCGTTTCTAATAAATGAAACCTTCCTATTGAAAACATTTTCAGGACCAATATGTAAAACATCAGGAACCCACTCTAACCATTCCCATTCAAACTTGAAATTAGATATCTGATAAACAAACCAATCAATAAATTTAACAAATGCTTCGTGCTTCAGATTCTCTACATTTGAATAAAGATAACGGAATGAATCCCCTAGTAACTTTGAAAATGTCAATGGGTCACCTTCATTTGATTCGCGCTTGGCAATTGCCCAATCACGCCCTGATGTATCCATTAATAATGACTGGAAATAAATAATTGGTAAATCAACATTTGGTAATTGAAACATTAGATTTATAATTGTTTCAAGGTAAGTTTCATCCATCTTCCATGTTGATTTGAACCCCTCTTCATAGTCTCTAATAATGTTTTTTGCGGATTCAATCATTGGACCTTTAACATGTTCAGGAAATTCCATATTAGATTGCAAATTCTCAACTAAATCCGATTTCCCGTCAGATTTGTTTAAATCATTGATGATCATTAACTTTTCTAAAGAAGAATATGGTAAGGCAAATAACCTACTGTTGAAATATGAAGAAAATGTCAATAATTGTCTAGAAACTGTAACTCGATTGTATTCAACATTCAAAACTAAATCTTGAACTAGATCCCTAGTTAGCAAAGAAACATATGAATCAATAGGCGGCAAAGTTTCAAAATCTAAGGTACTCCTAACAGACTCATTTTTGAAAATTTCAATAATGAATCTTGGTGAAGACCATAGTCTATCAACATTACTTTTGGATTGTGATAAATCATCTGTTAATTCTTCAGCGCTTGGTAAGTTAATTGAACCCAATTGATGCTTTTGAATTTCACCAATAATCGGCTGAGACTCAGCAGTTGCATTACCGGACATAATTAAATCTTGTTCAGCTTTTTGTTCTAACATGGAGATGGAACCATCCTTGATAATTCTACTAAAATCAGTGAAAAGAGAAACATCGCCAATGGTTGCTTCAACAATATCAACAGTCTTGGTGAGTAATTCACTAAACGGTGTCACCCCTTCAGTAAATGGTGATGTTGATAAATCTGTTGTTTCTTTAACATTGAATTGTTTTGCAATTGCCAATAATTTGTGACACTTTTCTTTCAATTCTTCGTTTGACCGATCATTGGCTAGGATATATGGGATTGAAATGGTGAATTCATAAAATAATAATTCACCTAATGGTGATCTAACATCATTTGATTTTTCTTGTAATGAAACAGCTAAATTCAATGCATCATCAGCTAATTGAATAACACTGCCAACGTCTTCAATTATTGATGCCAATACAGCCAATGCTCTGAATAATAATTTAACCCTATCCCAGCCATTGACATTGAACATTTCAGGTTCCTGTGTTGATTCTTGATCAATTTCCATTTCGTTAACCTCACTTTTTTCAGTAAAAACTTCTTCAATTCTATCTTTTATCCATTCAATTATTGATTTACCAACTTCCGGGTTCCTGGCATTGGATAATAAGATCACAACAGAGAATTGTAAAAGTTTATGCGGGAATTCAGTTATCGAAGCACCAATGAATTTCAAAACGTTCTTCCTAAATTGTTCATCACCCCAAAAATAGGCAATAACACCAGCATGGGTCATAAATTCTCCATCTAATGTATATGGGTTTTCACCCATTCTTTGAAGGTTCCTCATCACTTCAGTTGCCTTCTCCAATTCATAACTTAATGGTGTTTCCCTTCTACCTCTCTTAGCATAAGGTTGGCCATGGCCAGTGTGACCCCTAGTTGCTCTATCCTGACGAGGCCCCCTTGGTAGTTCCACTCTCCTTTTTGGTTGTTGTTGTTCTTGAGGAGCATATGAGTCGTCATTTGGGGGATTATCTGGCATCAAATGAGGTGGCAATTCCATAGAAGAAGGATCGTACATCTCTTCATCTTCATCATCAGAACGTTGTCTCTTTCTGTCAATTTCCTCTGACATTTTCACAATACCAACAATAAAAGACACAGATGCTTGAAAAAAATCATTTGAAAATGCTTAGCATTTTAATTGTAAATGTAAATAGAATATTTTTTTATAATATAAAAATGCTATAGAATCAAGTCACATGTTTATTTGGAATCCCGTTTTAAAATTAAATCCTCTAAGTTACTTACTTGAGTTTCTAGTCGTGGAATCACTTCTTTTTGTAAACGGGTATATTTCCTAGTGATATCAGCAACTTCTAATGTCAGAGTTTCCTTCTCAATTTCCAAGAGTTCTTTTTTAGTTGCTTCCAACTCCATCAAGTCTTTCAAACGCGTATTCTCTGTTTGCAACTCCTGATTGGTACCCTTTAATTCCTTGATGTAATTATCATGTTCTTTAGAAAGTCCATTTTCAGTCTCATAATGCAAAAGAATTTCCTCAGAGGTATACCTCTTTTGTCTTTCCTTTGCCAATAAATTAGCTAAGGTTAATATAACTTGGCCCCTTTCACTAGATGTCAATTCCTTCCCGATGGTAACGTCTCCACCTTTGCTGACAGTAACCCCAACATCCTTCAAGAATGCTTCAGGATCTTCTAAAATAGAAGTTTTGGTTGGAGATGTCTGTGGTGTTTTTATTTTATTGCGAATGGTATCTTCTAAAGTTAGCTCTCTTGAAACAGATGATGCTAACTCTGAAGTCACTAATTCTAATTCTTTCAATAATACATCGTTGTCATTTACCTTACCATATTGTTCAGGTGTGAATGATATGTTTGATTTTTGCGAAGCTGGGGTGATTGGGAATTGTACAATACTAGATGAGCCAATATCCAATGGTAATGAAGTTGATTCAGTATTTTTAGATATGTTAGGTAACAGTGGTAATTCTTTCGTTGGAACTTGATTGGATTTAGATTCAAATATTCTATCTTCATTCAATTCCGGGAGACTGGATTTGCCTGAAGAAACAGAAAAATTCAATGGTTGTTCTCTTGAAAATCTATTGAAATCAATGTCATCATTTTCATCAGTAATTGTTGTTGGTTGACTCATATACGAAGCTGGGGTTCCAATTGTTGCAACTTGTGGTACAATTGGAGTTGCCGCTTGAGAATTTTGTTCAACAATTGGGGTCATATTAGTTATAACTTCGATTGTTTTACTGCTTGTATCTACACCATCAATTGTATTTGTCGTTGCATGTGATGTATTAATATCTGATGTAGTTGAATGTTTACTTGGACTATTGAATTCTGTTGCTGAGTAAAATATGGTGTTTCCAGTGGCAGTTGTGTCGTTGTTTTGATTGTATAATTTCTTTTGATTTTCAGTGTTCGTTTGAAAATCAGTTGAAACTGTTGAAACCATAGATTGTCTATTTGGATCTTCCACATCTTGAATAGGTGGAGTGGGTTCCCTCGGAGGGGAGTCTGAAACATCATTGAAATCAATTTTCTGAACTTTCCTCTTTTGAACAGACGGAACTTCTTTACTATGCTGAAAAGTTTCAATATTTTGTGGTAAAGGTTGCTGGCCAGTTGTGTTCATCGATTCCTGAGATACTAATGACTGCTGGGACTTAACCATTTGGTTATATGTCTGAGACGGTGGTATTGGGCGACCATACATCATGTTTGGTTGTTGTTGGGGGTACAACATTCTATTCGGAGCATATCCTACTGGAGGTCCATTAAAATAAGGCTGCTGTTGCTGCTGTTGCTGTAAAGACATTGCTCTATTAGTAATTGGTGGACCACGGGGTTGCAACGACATGGCTCGTGGACCTGGTCCATTTTGTGGTGGATACCCGTAGCCTCTATTTCCTTGTTGGACCCCGGTTCCTTGTGGTGGATAACCAAATTGCGGTTGACTTGGAAAACCATCTTGTCTATACTGGTATGGGCCATTCGGTTGTTGTTGTTTTTGTTGTTGGCCATATGTGTTTAAACTCATTGCCCTATTAGTTGGATCAACTTTGTTGATGTTGGCAAGATCCATTGCACGTTTTTTCTTACTGGCTATTTGTAGTTTCCTATATTGTTCATTGCTCAACCCTTCCCCATTGAGATCACCTTTTGTTAAGATCGTTGGAATATATGGGGTTGTACCTGAAATTCCACCAAATCTGTCACCTTTTAGGTGTTGAAGATCATCAAAAGAGACATCAACATTTTGATCATCATTCCATTCAATATCCTTGTCATCATCGTCATCTTTGTGTGAACCGCCAGCTTTAGTAGAGCCATTATTAGCTGAAGATCTATTGAACCGATTCCATTGTTTCTTCATGAATACATTGACAGTGTTGGAAGAAGTTGAAGAAATAGAACTCTTTCTGGTGTGGTGACGGTTAGAAACACCACTTCCCATTGTATTTGCCCTTGGTGGTGCTTGTTGAGGATACCCGGTCCATTGGTTATTGTACATTTGCTGTTGTTGTGGTTGTTGCTGTTGGTACTGATTCGGATTGTTGACGGGCGTCTCATAGGATACATCAATATAAGCAGAACGGCCGATTCCTCTAGCGTAGCCGACTGGTGGGCGTGGTCCACTGTTGGTGCCTTTGGCGTTCATCGCAGCTTCCATTTTGATGAAACTTCTTTCTTTTGTTGTATGTCAAGTAAAATTTCTTCTCTCGCTCTATAAAAACTATAGAATAGGAATTTATCAGCATTTAAAATTTGATGCAGGGAGATGAAGAAAGATTCACTGTAATTTCTTGTTAAGATAATATGACCAACCAGAAGCTTGAAATCATGAGTAATTAGTGCAAAAAAGACTGGCCTCAGTACTTCTTTTGAAAATGTACTATTTTAACTTTTACAAATTCTACTATAGCCTCGGACTCCAGATCAATACCAAAGTTAAAATCCACTGAATAAATGGTTACACTGTTTCTAAAATTATCAATGTTATACAACTGTACGCTGACAAAAAAGTAATATAATTCTGGTCATGTCATTTCAACATCTCCCTCATGATCTACCGAACTCGGTTCATCGTCTAATTCTTTAGCCCGCTGAAGAGCCTTTTCTAAAATAGTCATCTTCTTGGCTGAATTTTCCACAAGCCGTCCATGTTTTAATAGGATTTGCCCATTAACCTTTGTGATAAAATCTCCGTTCTCATTGAACACAAGTTCCGACCCGACTAGTTTCGACCATTCACCAATCAATACATTATTTTTCGTTTGAAACAACGGCTGTGGTTCGCTTAACCCTGATATACGAAGCTTATTGGGCAACACCGAACTTATGGTTGACGACTTATACTCAATTGATTCTTTTAATGATTTGGATGAATCTCCCCCATCTTTACCATTAGTTGTCGTATTCAAAATCTTCGAGCCCCCGTTAACAGCACTAGCAACAACATTTATTGGAGCATGTCTATTTTCGAATGCACTGGCTTGAGGGGGGAAAACAATACTCACATATACGTCTTCAAATTCATCATCATCATCATCATTCTCATTAATGGTATTTTCTTGTTCTTGTTCTTCTTTCTCAGATTTTTCCTGCTGATGTTTTACTTTAGAGTCTGCAATGCCTCGCATTTCTATTGTTCACCTTATCCTGTTCCTCTTGTAATTTAAGCCTGTATTCGACATCTTCTTTACTACCTGCTTCAAATTGCGAAGTAGAATAATGCCACTCCATCTCGGCACCATTTTTCATAAACTTAGTTTCGGAGTTCAAAAACATATTCCAATTCTTTTTTACCAGTTGATACCCATCCACAGAACATGTTGAACCACCAATTCTTGTTGTTTTACCATCACCTTTATCCTTCGGACCTAAAAAATCTCTATTTGAACTATATCCCATCAAAGACATACCCAAAGAAATCTTAGTTGCTGCATGCGTCACAATAATAATGGTACTAATCTCAGGATATTGCTTTTGAAACTTTGGAATGAATTCAGACCAAAATCTTTTACATCTTTTGAAAATAGCCTCTTCAGTTTCACCTGCAACACTTGGAATAATTGTATCCCAATCCCAAACCATAGGATTTGGGACTCTGTTAAAGAATTTATTCATCTGTTTGCTGTTTGCAGGAATTGGAATGGTTGAACGATTTGGTTTAAACCATTCACCCAACCCTCTATCGATGTTAATTTGCAGATCTAAGGCGTCAGCAGTGGGTGTAATTGTTTCAACACAACGATAAAAAGGTGAAGAAAACACCATCTGCGGCGTTGGTAATCCATCACGTGGGAGATCTTTGGTTAAATATTCAGACAATTCCTTAGATTGCTGAATACCATGTGGGGCTAAAGGCGGATCAGAGTCGACTCCAGTTGGAGGTGGAACCTGCTGCTCTAAAGGCAACCAGTTGGAACGATACCCATGTCTGACAATGTAAACTGTAGATAAAACCATGAATTATCTTTTAAGAAAGAAGATGAAGACAGGAAAATATCAAACCATATTGATGACATAATATAAAGTGAATATATAAAGTATAGTACAGAAAACAAAATCAATCCTTCTTCTCTTCTTTTTCCAGCTCTTCGTTTGATTTAAGCTTTGCCTGTTTCAATTCAGCTAAAAACCATGTCACTGCCCCCCATAAACACCCTGCGATAACAAAAAGGTTGATGAAATGAATAGATCCGGTGTGATAAACCATCCAGCCAAGAACAAGCAGCAAAAAAAAGAAAGAGCCATGGGTTGCTTGAATCAAAGCTGGTGAGGTTCCCGGTTGGAACACAGAGTCCCATAAATCAGTGATAAACATAATAATGAGTTTCCCAATAAATGTAAGTTTGTTGTTCAAAGTGAGAATAGGAAAATCAAACGCGTCTCCCCCCAGAAGAGAAAAATCATCTCAAAATACTACTGCCAAAAAAAAGGTTTCCTAGTAAATTTAGTGGGAAGTTTTATTTTTTCCCTGTAAAATTTACTACGACAAATGAATTTTTCCCAGTAAATTTTATTCAACATTGGTTATTTTGCTCTGGAAAGTAATTTTGAGGGGTAGACATAAAATCCACAACCTTCTCTTACACGATACAAACTTACAATGGCACCTTTTGAACCTAAAGAGCCCGTTGAACTGGACCCACCACGTAATGATCTATTTTCAATGGAAAGCTTGTTCAAATGCCAAGGACAAATTGATGCTCCAAAGAACCCTAAAGGATTGCCTTGCATGTACATTGGAATTAAATCAACGGTATTTGACGTGTCCCACAACACCAAAGCATATGGAGAGGGAAATGGATATCACGTATTTGTTGGAAGGGATGCTAGTAGAGCACTAGGTAAAAGCAGTCTTAATCCTGAAGACACTGATGTTAAAGTCAGTTGGGATTACAGCGACTTGAATCCAAAGGAATTGAAAGTATTAGAAGATTGGTACACATTCTTCTCTAAAAGATATAACGTAATGGGTAAAGTCGAACTCCCGCAAACCCCAGAGAAAAAATCATCATGGTTTTCATGGACTTAATCTATTACAATATATATCAACTTTATAAACTTCATCATTTACAAACCCGCTTAATGACTCTTTCATAATCCCCATCAGTCCAATCAAACGATCTCTTGTCTTTCCCATTAAATTGAGAGCCAATTAAAGCCATAACACCAACTTCTGACCATTTGTCAGTATCCCCTTTCATTTTAACATTCATTTCATTCAAAATAGAATGGTTTTCAATCCCACTTAATAATCCATACGATCTAATTAATAAATCAGCACCATTTTCAAGTGTAATAATCTTTTCAATGAATTTTTTAATCAATTCCATAACATTGGCTTTAACAAATGGTGATTGTGATAAGTTCATAACATATTCAAATATATTGGCTCTCTTCAAAACCTTTAAATCTTCATTACTTGTAACAGAGTCTGTTATTGTTGTTAGAATCCACTCCATTTCTTTATAATAATCACTATCATCATTTTCTTCGGTACCATATTGATCCTTTTGTTGCTCAGTAATTGATTTGTATAATGGTAATTCAAAAGGCTTAATCTTGGACCCCAATAAAAGAAACCTATATGCTTTCTCATATAAGAAATGTGCAGGGTTAGCTAATATAGGCATCAAGTGCCCCCACATAACCATAACTAATGTTGATGGTTTCAATTCAGATTCTTTATCTTGAATGGTAAATAAAATATTCCCTAATACAACTTTGAACATGGATCTTTCCTTGAATTGCGATAATTTAACTTCAGTTTCTTCAGAAACACCATTTGGAGCAGATGTGTTATTTGGTCTTGACTTTTGTTCTCTAAATTTTTCAATCATTTCTAATTCTGTATTGTTCCATTTGTATGCAGAAGCTAATAACTTAGAAGCAATCTGTTGAATGGTTTTAGATTCATGACCAAGTGACATAACACATAATTGGAAAAGCCCTGAATCAATTAATGCTCTCAAATTGACAACAATGACAGCTGTCGAGTCCTCTTCTATTTTCATATTGAATAATTCATCATTGTTACAAATTAAAAGTAAAATGAATTCAATATCATAGATTGGTTCACCATTAACAAAGTTATCATAGACAGAATGAATTTCTTGAAATTTTATCCATTGGTTCCATTCTTCACGTTTGTTTTTTCCTTCATAATCTACAACATTAACATTTTCAAATGGATTGAAATTCCTAATAGTGTTTGTTAAAATACTTTTATTCAAATTAATTGTTAACCCGTTGGCAATACCTGGCGTGGAAATAACTAAATCAGGAATAATTCCAACATTTTTCAAATCCAATTCTTCAACAAAATCCCAAGTTGTCACATATTCTGCCCAGCTGGTTCTTAATGTCTCTTCTAATTCAACTAAAATTCTTTTTAAAACACTATCACTACCCCTGTTGGTACCTCTATACATCTTGATAACCTTCAATAACAAATCGGTGTTTGCTACCTTCTTGTTACTCTTAATTAAATACCACAATAATAGACACCCATTGAATCTTAATGATTCGTTAACCTTAAGTAACGGAATTGGGTTTTGAGGGTTGTTTAAATAAAATGCAATTTGTCTATGAGAATCAACCATGTGCTTTGGTGCAGTCATTAACACTAAAGTTGTGTATTTTACTACTACTTCTTCTTTAATCCATTTGTTAGATAAAATTGTTTCTAATTGGGAATCAATCATTTGTTTTGATATATTTGACCAGAACATACCGTTCAAGAATAAATCATTGAGAGATTCTATAAATGAAGTAAATTGAGATGGTAATACATCTGATTCAGCAAACATTTTGGTAATAAAAAGAGTTGCACGATGAATCCATGAACGTATGAAAGTGAGTGGTAAGTTGGAACCTTGTCTTGAAATCAAATTGGTAATTTCTTGTGAAAAAATTAAGGATGCATCGTTCTTAAATGAATCAATTTTGGATAAAGTGTCAATGATAGAAAGAACATTTTCTTTATCAATATTATTAAACCTGAATGGCTTAAGGTACGGTAAAATAGAAATGTCAATCTTATTTGATTCAATTGATTGTTTAATATAATCAACGGATTTTTGAACAAGTAAAGGAATAAAGGATTCTTCATTGGATGATAAAGTGTAAATCAAGTTAAAACCAGATGCTGATTGTATAATAATAGATACATTTTCCTTTAGCAAATCAACAATGACTTGCCCGTCAAAATTTTTAGTTGTACAAATTGAGTTCAAGATATCATAATAAAATGGAGATTTGGATGTGAGTTCAACAAGCTTTTGAACAGTATCTTTAGTGAATGTGATATTTTTAACTAGGGAGGACAATGATACAGCAAAAGATTCGTCAACTTGAGCAATCAACTTGATGAATAAACCATCATCGATTATAATATTTTTCTCCAATGAAATGATCAATAATTGTTGAATGATCTTACTGTTTAGGCTTTTAACAGTCGCAATTTGGAGATAATTCAAAACATCTGACTTGTTCAAAACCCACATCAATTCTGAACACCTGGAAACAACTCTATTATCAGATTTAGAGGTCAAAGAATCTAAAAGTCCAATAACCACAGTTCTTAAACTTTTGAATCTCTTTTGTTTTTCACTTGATTTAGAAGAATCGAAATTCCAAAGATTTGAAAAAACTTCATTTAGTAAACCAAGAACAAAATATTTCTTATCAGTCACTGCATCAATGTCACCTTCTTGAAACAAAATAACCTTCCAAAACTTAGAATCCAATATAGAAGAGTTTTCACAATCTGTGACTGACTGGTTATACATATGAATTGCATAATTACCCCAAACTGAAGTAATATCAACAATCAAATTTTCAATCTTCTCTAATTGATACTTCTTTTCATCATTTGAGTAGATCAAATTGTTCAAACGACCTATTAATGACACCGAATCAACTACTGATTTACAAACAACTGAAGTAGAGTTAACTATTGATCTTAAAGAATCAATTTTTGAATATGAAATCATATCAAAGAAACATGAGTTGTCCTTTGATACATTCCACAAATCTGAATTTTGATTAATATATTTTTCAAATGAGTTTCTATCAAATGATAAATCAACGTCCCAGTATTTCTTTATTACCAAGTTCATCAATTCTAATGGTTCCCCTAAGATGTGAAAATAAGCGGAAATAACATTTATGAATTCCAAAACAGTCTCTTTTTGATCATCATTAGAGAATTTGGATTGTTCACAAAGAGTAAAAAAATAAGGTGAAAGTCTTTTATCCTTTGACAATGCAGTGGACATATCAATGTATTTGTATGGTGTTTTAATACATCTACTGATGGATTCATCGATTATTTTACAAATAGTGTCAATAACTTGTGAATCACCATTCTTGTATTTAAATACCCTTAACATGGATAAAACAATAGCCCAACATTGAGATTCAAGCACATCAGATTCAAAGATCAATTTATCTTGAGTGAAAGATTGTAAAACTTTAACGGATTTACTTACCAAATCATTGTTAATGATATCATTTTCCTTTAATGTCCATGGGAGTTTTCCAATGATTGTGAATAAAGTATTATTTGAGCCCTTTGAAATATTCCACCATTTATTCTTGCTTGTCGAATCACTGAAAGAACTTGAAATTAATTCCAAATAAGTGTTTAACAAGAGCATATCGATATTAGATAACTCCTTCTGTTCAATTTGCTGTGAATTACCTTCACCTAAATCAACACCAATTAATTTACCAAAATTTCCCAATGTAACGGGAACGTTAATCTCTAAAAAGTTTTGATAATTCTCAACTAATTTTAAAAGAGTAATTAATAACACTTTATCAATTGGTTTTTCTGGATTAGGAGTAAGTACTTCATTAACAATACCAACAATAGAACTTGCCTCGGGTATCCTCTGTAAGAAAATTTCTCTCAATTCCAAACGTACTGAACTTAAAACTGTGTTTTCATCTATTGAAAGGGTTTCCATTAAATCATGATACCTTTTGGTAGTGGCAACAATCAATTGAGCAGTTGTCATTCTGATTAACCCATCAGGTGAGTTTAAACCTTTTACCAAAACACCTCTTGTAAACATAGGAGGGCAAATACTGTTAGATAAATGATCAGATGATAAGTACTTTGAAATCAATTTAGAGTTATTAGTAGTTGGATCCAAATCATGAACGAATTCCTTTAATGATTTCTTAAATTGTAAAGGAACGGGCAAAAGTAAAATCCTGGTTAATAATAGTGATTGACCAATATAAAATGCAGTTAATCTTGGTTCATGAGTACCATGATTAAAAAAGATATGAGCAGTGTAAGGACCAATTAATTCAGGAATATGTGATAATATATCAAGAGTTAAATCCAATTGTATTATGTCTGACCATGGTGTTAAATGAGTCAATAAAATGTAAACCAATTTATTACTTATCCTGAATGATTTTTCACCAACATTAATTAGAGCACCATTATCTTGAGACATTGAAGGTGAAGTTAAGAAAAATGTTCTAACATCTTGGAATGAAAGACCGTATTCATCATCTGTAGTAGCTTTAACAAAAAAGTCTTTAATTTCAGTGTTTAACTCATTTCTTTGAAATACCTCAGCTATCTTAGATAATGCCCATTCATTTAAAATTTTACCCTTTGTAGCCTTTCTGTAAGCAGGTTCCATAAGAATTTTCAAATCACAAAATTCTACAATTGATTTAATTGTTTCAGCAGAGTCATATGCCGGCATGTACTTGAATAAATGAGACATGATCTTTTTGTTGTTTGATAATAGATCATTTCTTGTAATTGAAGAAGCATTTGAAGAAATTGCCAACCAAAATTTTACCATCCAACGTCTAACACTTTGCTTTCCAGAACGTGCTAGATCAGTATTAATCTTTTCAGCAGCTAATGGAATTAACAAATGAGGTAATGATTTAAGTGATAGATCAAATATCTCTAAGAATGGGTCAACATAAGACCCATTATTAAAGGTCACAATTGAAGTCATTAACCTAAGAACTGGGTTGGTAATATTAGGTCTATGGATGTTCAAACAACGGTAAAATACCTTGATATTTGAACTTGATATCAAGTCATCAATTAAGGGTTTAACATATTGGTGTAATTCAGAAATGTGTGAAGAGAGATTAATTAATTCAGAAAAACTATTGGAACATGAAATGATATCTGTGTGATTATTGATAGTTGATGCAAATGAAAATATCTGAGTCAATTGTCCAATTATTGATCTGTTTGAAAAATAAGCCGATATTTGATTCAAAGATGGTTTTTCGCCAGGCGGAGCTGTGGATTTTTGATGTTGAAAATTTCCCAAAATGGCTTGCAAACCCACCAAAGCGCTCTGATCAACATTTGAAGAAAGATACTTTGATTTTGACTTGGTATCGGACATTTTGCTGATTTTATACCTTATATAAAAGTGAAAAAAAAAAAGTTTTTTCCTTCCTTATATGGAAAACACGGCAGTGCAGAGTTGAGTTTACTTTATTTTGATTTCAAAACAAACGCGTTGATTCCATAGAATATATGTTTGGTTTAGGAGCTGCGAGGCGCAAAAGCGGGAAGAACAGCTTTAGGGTTAACCCTAGGGAGATCCCAGGCTTTTCTAAATGGATTGCACATGAAATATACACGGAAAGCAAGTTGGTAGAACTGACGTTGGATAAGTTGGCACTTGTGATGGAGGAGAGTGAGAGGGAACTAAGTGAGAGAATGGATATGATTATGGATGCGGTGCTGAGTGGGGGTACGGAGGAAGAAGTTGGATCACAAGATAGTGATGTAGAGATCGTTGATGAGGATAAGGACGAAATTAGAATTCAAAATGAATCACCGGATGCCACAGTTAATATCAATGACACGGGGATATCCACATTGCTATTAAAATCACCATCTAAGGATAAAAGAGTATCTTCTCCATTGAGGAGAATTCAAGAGAGAAAATTAGAGTTAGTTACAGCAACTACAAGCTTGTTGATAAATAACAACACAAATAGTGAAAGTATAAAACAAAGTACCACTAGCATAGATACAATTCCAGATAAATTAGCCAATGATTCGTTTGAAGCTATAAGTCGGCAGATTCGTAAATCATTTGTTATTAAGACAAAATCGAATTCTAAGAATAGTGAATCACCAACTAATTTTAGTAATACCGCAACAGGTGAGACTGAATCAACAGACCCTAACATTGCAGAACCATTGATCCCAAATGAACGTTTATTGATTGTGTCAAAGGGCACGTCTTCACCAGAGAAGGAAGTGGAGGAGATATCCAGATTAATTGAAAATAGAGATAATGTTGTTGATGACAAGTCAGATTTAAGTGCATTTGAAGAAGATTTATCAATTGATATTGGACCATTAGAGAAGATAGATATTCAAACAAGAAAGTCAGAACTGCTATCAATTCTACCAAATAATAATGATATAACTAAATCACCAATTAAGTTTCATGAGATACCAACAAGGGAACCTATCGTTTTAGATTCCAATAGAAAAAGTATAAGGAAATCTGTTGTAAGTGTTGCCACTAGGATGAATAGTCAATCCAATGTCAAACAATTATCCACTAATGTTACTACGAATATGTTTGAAACACCAAAGCCAGTGACAGCTAAGAAAAAGATACCAAGCGATATTGAAGAAGATTCTGTTTTCATTGATAAATCCAATACAAAAATAGATAGAAATAATTACCAGCTTCATTTACCACCTGGGAGGTTTGTTTCCAGTGGCCAGGATACATCACAAGATGAGCCAACAATTAAGATTAATAGAAAGATCAGGAAACCAACAGTAAATATCAATACACTAGAGAACAAGACTCCGGTTCAAACAAGGGAGAAATTAACATTTACAAAATCATTGCCACATATGAATATACCATTAGTTGAATCTAGTCCTCAAGTCAGGCAATCACCAATCAATAGTAAAGATTTTATTGATAGACTTATGAAACCAACACAATCTAGCATGAAAAGACAAAGAGAATCCCCCTTGAAACTAATGCACGGCTCTACACCTTCTAAGAAGGTTCATACAGGACATTTGAATGAAAATGAAGATTCACCAACAACAGTTTTAGTACCATTAAAGGGAGATGATTCGCCTAATATAAGACCCAAAGCAACAGGGACCGCCTTTATGAGATCCCAATCGCTTGGGTCAGGTTTATCACCAAAGAAACCTAAAAGAAGTGTCCCGTTAACCATGAAGCCATTGAAAAGTAATGAAGGATTAAGAAAATCCAGTGGGACATCAACAATTCAAGTTTCCCCACCAAGGAAAATGTTGATCCATTCTATGAACAAAGTTGGAATAGGTCTGGTAGGTGCTTTCCCTAAGAAGCAGAGAAGTGAAAAAGTTGTTACATTGAAAAAACCCACAGTATCTGTAATAGCAGCAGAGCCATCAATAACTATCGGTACGAAAACAGTGATTACGAAGCCAGAACAACTCCCAGATATCGATTCAGGTGCGGAGGATGAAGAGGCGGTGTGTTTGGCTGATTGGGGTGGACGTGAACTGTTAAGGGGGCAACTTAGGGCCCAAAGCAAGACAAACCCAGTGGAGGTGTTTGGAGGATTAGAAACGGTTGATTGCGATGCGATTTTTGGACAGCGGTACTCTTTGGGGATGAACATTCGCTGGAGGGAAGGAGATCTCCTTTCAGCTAGGGAACTGGCCTCTTATGAGAGAGTTATGGGTTGGAGGGTTTGATGATATGCTGAGTGTTTTGTTTCTTCCAAAATAGGAAATGAGGAACGCCAAAAGTTTCAGGAGCAAGGAATTTCCTCTTTTCCACACATCTCTTTTTAGCTTCTTTTGTAGTGCAAATACTGTTGGGATTGACTTTCAAGCTTCAAAACACGTTCATCAGGAATAT
Source organism: Saturnispora mendoncae (assembly GCA_030564545.1). Lineage (NCBI taxonomy): Eukaryota > Fungi > Ascomycota > Pichiomycetes > Pichiales > Pichiaceae > Saturnispora > Saturnispora mendoncae. The sequence continues at coordinate 150,456 of JAJLVT010000103.1, forward strand.
CACAGTTAAGGGTTATACACAAAGTTTGAACAAGAGAAAACACCCGCTTTAAAGTCCCAAACAACGCTGCCATACACTAATTTTACCTGTTTCCTCCGTTAAAATCACCATGTCAAGAGTATGTCCACGCAATTATGTTTAATCGGTTATCAGAGTCAATCAATCGTGCGTTTTTGACGCGTCTTTCTTCCAATTCCAAACGCTCAAACCCTTTATAAGCTCTGATTACCTAATCATCATCACACAAACTTTTTTTTTTCTCATTCTTCATTCACATATACTAACACCATAATTATCACAGAATAACGATTTATCACAAATGCAACTGGATGATGAAAATTTACATAGAGTGCCAAACAGAACAAAACCACTAGAGTTGTCATCTTCAAGCAAATTTGCAGTTCCAACTTCTAATCCACATATAAGAAATAGATCAGCCCTAACGGATTTAAATAATCACAGCAATACAAGACAGCAACATATTTCCCCAATTATTCACAATCATGGGCTCAGTAATTTACACCAGCAACAACAACAACAACAACAAAATAATCAACAAAAACCACCAAATCATCTCCAAACTATCTCAGCTCCTTCAATGACATCGCCCTTTTTTAAACAAACGGCGACTATCCCAGCGAATACAAGTGTGAAGCCAATTACAATTAAAGTTGATAGCAATGACCAACGATCTCATGGCCAAATCAATGATGAAAATCAGAAGCCTTTAGAAAACCTCCAGGAAGAGGAAGAGGATGCTGAAGACAATTTTGAATCTGTTATGTCTGTCATTGAAAGAACTGAAGAGGAAAGACATGATGAAAACCGTCGTATGTCACTTAAACGTCAGGCACCTGTTGATCCTCATGATATTTTAGAGGATTTACATATCCAAGATACCAAAAAGCCACGTAAATATGAAGAAGAGGGTGAAATTCAAAATTGGGATGATTTAGATGAACAAGATTCAAAAGATCCAATGATGGTTACAGAATATTCAGATGAAATATTTAAATATTATCATGAATTAGAACTTCGAACTTTAGCTGATCCAAATTATTTATATTTACAACAAGATATAAGACCAAAAATGAGATCAATATTAGTTGATTGGTTAGTTGAAGTTCATATGAAATTTAGACTGCTCCCTGAAACATTATTCTTGGCTATTAATTTAATGGATAGATTTTTATCAAAGGAGAAAGTTCAAGTTGATAGACTTCAATTATTAGCAACTGGTGCTCTTTTCATTGCAGCAAAATATGAGGAAGTTTATTCACCATCAATTAAAAATTATGCTTACATAACAGATGGTGCATATTCAGAGAATGATATACGTGAAGCAGAAAATTATATGTTAAAATCATTAAATTTTGATATAAGTTACCCAAGTCCATATAATTTCTTACGTCGAATTTCAAAAGCTGATAATTATGATATAAATGCACGTACTATTGGGAAATATTTATTAGAGATATCAGCAATTGATCATAGATTTATTGGTTATGTACCATCATTATGTACGGCTGCATCAATGTATATTGCAAGGAAAATGATTGGTCGAAATGATTGGGATAATAATTTAATTCATTATTCAGGTGGGTATAGGGAGAATGATTTTGCAAAAGTTTGTGAGATGATAATGGATTACCTTGTTAGCCCAATTATTCATGAAGAATTTTTCAAAAAGTATGCATCAAAAAAATATTTTAAAGTTTCAATACTGGCAAGGCAGTGGTCTAAAAAAGTTATCAAAGAAGGAAAGAGTATAATGGATCCAAATCTTTAGTTAGAATATTGTATAATTACCTCCCTCCTCATCCACACATGTTTTTATATATCTATCTCTTTGTTTAATTTAAATTAATTAATATAATACTAATTGATAATGGTGAATCTTTAATAAATAAGTTATAAAATATAAAGTATACTGTAATAATGATATGAATTTGCAAAAGGTGACATAATTTAAGATCTTGGGACCCAATTGTTTTCAGTTTCATATGGGTTGGTTTCCCTACGAGCAGAAATTAAGTTTAATGTTTGGTATTTATAACCAACGTATGACATAGCAACAGGAATGGCACCTAAGAAAAGTAAAGCAAATCCAGCAGATTTGGCATTCATCTTGTAGTATCTAATAAGGTTCTCTCTGAAGTCAGCGAACTTTTCCACTTGTGGATCAGACTTTAACACTATAGTTATGAAATGTTAGTATATGTAAAAGTTGAAATTGAAATACAAGTATTTCTCGTCCTTTATCTCTCTAATAATAACGCTAGGACTTGCTAAAAAGGTTTACATACAATGTCTACCGAAATGACCAGCCATTTTGATGTTGTTTCGTTTTTTCTAAGAACGAAAATGGTTTAATTTTAAGTTTTTTGCATTTCATCATTTTTTTTTACCCCCACTGGAAAAATATAGGATTTAATGGTGTAGGGATGTCTGATGTTTAAACATTTATTAAAGAAATTGGTTTCTATTCAAATAAATTGAATGGGGTTAGATATTAAAGTTATAGAGGGAATTAAAGGGTACATTTTATACTTTTATGGGGCTTAATATCTTTATTTTTCATCTTTTTTTGCATTTCCTTTTTCATTTACTAATAGAAATGTTAAACAGAACAATAAGTGTATTTGGAAGGAGATTGATGACAACAGAAACCGGAAACTTTTTCCAAATGTTTCCAAAGACTTTCCCTCAAGATATTTCCAATTCAGATAAAGGATTTACAGTGGATTCAAAGTTATTACGAAAGGAATATCGGAAACTGCAGGCATTGAACCATCCTGATTTAACCAATGAATTAAACAAGGGGAATATTGATGGAGGATCTAAAGTAAGTTCTTCTTTGATCAACAAAGCTTATGAAACTTTACATGACCCTTTAAAGAGGGCACAGTATATAATATCGCTTCATTCATCAATTGATTTAAATAATGACGAAATTGGGAAAAAGTACCAATTTCAAGATAAAGCTATGTTATTAGAGATGATGGATATACATGAAAGATTAGAAGAGATAATGGACCAACGTGAATTGAATGAAATGAAAAAGGAAAATGACTCTAAAATTAATAATCTAATTAAAGAATTGAGTTCGGCCTTTAATGATAATAATTGGGAATTGGCAACTTTGAAAACAGTTCGATTAAAATATTGTTATAATATAAAGGATGCTTTGAAAAATTGGGCTCCTGGTGAACCGGTTACTTTAACTCATTAACAAATTTTATAGGAGATAGGCAAATAAACAAATAAACAAATTATTAAAATTAGAACGAAATAATAAACTAGACAAAACAAATAAAACAAATTAAGGTAAATTAAAATCATTTAAACAATTGTATCCTTTGGTGGGGGTGGGCCTGTTGTAATTTTAGTTTCTTTTGTTATTGTACCAATTGTATGAGGATTTGCTGTATAATCAAATGCATCATATCTTTGTTCATTAACACCAACAATTTGATTTTGTTGAGGAATATCCTTTCTTTTAAACCAACCATCCTGAGAATTACCTCTTTTAAACTTAAATACTTTTGATGTTATATTCATTAATGCTGAAAAAATCCAAATTAACAAAATCAATGCCACTGTGGTCCAAAGCAATGCCATTGGTTTAACACCTAAATGTGTATGTAAACCAGCATCTCTAAAAATATTACGACCTTTAACAAATGCAGTTGTTGTTAATGCAGCTCCTGGAATAATAAACAATGTTGCAAGACCAAGTAAAACCATAAAAGTTGCTTGGTAAGCAATTTTATCCATAAACCAAAACAGGAAAAATGCCAAAAATGCTAAGAATAATAAACCAACACCAGCTAATTGGAAACCATAACCAATTCTACTTGTATAATAGTAATAGTTATTATTATTTTGAAATGCACTTGGTAATCCATCACCAGAACCAAAATTACGGGCTGGGTCTAATGGGAAAGCTGCTGAATTATTTGTACAATTATTATTATGCCCATTTGAAACTGCACAGATACCATAATTTGTCCATCTGCAAAATCCATCAATGTTTGCACCAGTGAAACCTGCACAGTCTGTTTCTAACCAGTAAAAGTTTTTGTAAATAGATTTGGTAACAGAACCTGTCAAAATTGTCATTAACAAAGTAAGCAATGCACCTAAGAATAACAATGTTGATAACGGCCCAAATATCTTTTTGAATGGCGTCATATCTTATTAAATTTGATTTCTAAACTAAACCAAAAGAAAAAGAAGAAGAAGAAGAAGAAGAAGAAATGAAAGAACAATATCCCAATGATGTGATTTGTTTTTATTTTTTTAATGCCAATGCATTCCCATAATTGCTGGGCCTGTACTGTATGGCACTGCCCCGGATGTGTATTGAATGAATCCGAATATGGACAAAGTAAATTTCCTAATTGGGACAGCTACTGAGCTTATTTCTGCTCATGTCTATTTCAGTTACTATTTGTTGAATTGCCATCAATAATACCCCAATCAATTAAAGATTCAACACCAATATTCTCCTTAATCCATTCATTACACTTGAAAAAATGATGACCTTCAAAAAATCCACGACGGGCACTTAATGGACTTGGATGTGCACTTTTTAATAACAAATTCCTATTCCAGTCAATTTTACCAATACTTTCAACCATCTTCAATGCTGGGCCACCCCAAGCAACAACAATAATCCCATGGGTTTCAATATGGTTCTCGATCAATTTTTTAACAACGGCTTTGGTGAATTGTTCCCACCCTTTCTTGGCATGGGAATTGGCCAAATGGGCTTTAACAGTTAAACAAGTATTCAATAACAGGACACCCTGTTTTGCCCATTTTGTTAAATCCCCCGTTTTAGGAATTTCAAATGATTCATAATCTATTTTAATTCCCTTGTAAATATTAACCAATGATGGTGGGACTCTTGTTTTGGGATCTTTAACAGAGAATGCCAGACCATGGGCTTGATTAAAATTATGATATGGATCTTGTCCAATTATAAGAACTTTAACTTTCTCAAAAGGAGTAAGTCTTGTCCATGAATAAATATCTTCCTTTGGTGGAAATATTGGGGTTGAAGAATCCCATTCCTTTAATAGGAATTTCTTCAGTTCAATAAAGTATGGTTTTGTGATTTCTTCATGGAGAATTTCAAACCAGGAGGGATCCATTGTACTTATTTCCAAATCAAGCAACATTTTAACTTCTTCTGATAAACCAGCAATAAACTCCTCCCTTTTAAATTCCCTAAATTCAACGTGTTGTTGTTGTTGTTGTTGTTGTGATTTACGTGATATGTATTCTATTTTTTTTGTTGTTTTCTCCTGTACTTTGTCAATTTCAACCACTTTTTTCCCTGAATCAACAACTTCACTCTCCTCCTTGAGTTTTTGTCTCTTGTGTCCTGTGAAAAGGTCTAAAATCGATCTTTTTTCAACTGTCATTTTGTTTACTGTTTTTGTATGGAGGAAATTCATTTTAAATTAATTAATACACCACTTGTTCTTCTTTTTTATTTTTAAATTGTTTCTATTCTATTTGATTTCAGAGAATTCATTGTGATCTTTCTTGAAATTAACTTTAGACAACTCCAACAACTAAATTTGGTTTATTCAATAAAATAAAAGAACTCAATTTTCCCCCAATTTCTTTTGACACATACTTATCATTACAAAGTTAATAAATTCACTGAAACAGAGGTTATCCAAACCAAAGATCCAGAACAACATATTTAAATTCTCTCAAATGACCGACGACCCCCAAAATATTCAAGAAGGGGAATCTGTTAATAAAAGAAAATTCGATTCAGCAATCGCTGATGATAATGACCAATATCTAGATGATGTTAATTCAAATAGTGTCAGACGTAAAAGCTCATGGGCTTTTTGGACTAATGAAGATGGTAATCCTCCAGTTGAAACCGAACCCTCAGAAAGCCAGATTGAATCTGTTATTATTGATGGTAAAGAACACAACGTTAAGGAAAGGTCATCATCTTGGTCTTTTTGGTCATCAAAGGCAGTTACAGCAACAGAAAATAAATTAATGACAAATTCCATTTTAGATAGTGGTATTAATTCACAAGAGACTTTCAAAATTCCTGATGTTGTTAAATCTGATATTGTTAAATCAAAGGAAAATACCCTTAAAAAGGCAAAACCAACCCCTGCAAAAATTGCAAATATTGTTACTCCAACTATTGCCGAAACATTACCTTTGTATGGTCCACAGACAATGATTAATCATGGGTATAAATATATTAAATCAATGTTCGGGTATAATGATTTAAATGAACTTCATTTATATAGGAGGAAATCACCAAAGAGTTTTAAAAGAGTTTTAATTATTGGTGTTCATGGGTTTTTCCCTACAAAGATGATTAGACCAATCATTGGACAACCAACAGGAACATCAATGAAATTTGCTCAAGTAGGTGAAACTGCAGTTTTAGAATGGGCTAAAGAAAATGGATTTGATATTGAAATTCAAAAAATTGCATTAGAAAAGGAAGGTAAAATATTCGATAGAGTTGATTTTTATTTTGATATATTGAAGAAATCTGCTGATGCAATAAAAGAAGCAGATTTTATTTTTGTTTGTGCACATTCACAAGGAACTCCTGTTAGTATGATGTTAATTTCAAAATTATTAGAATATGGAATTATAAATAAAGGTAAGACTATTGGGATTTTAGGTATGGCTGGAATTAATATGGGACCATTTTATGGTATGGATAAATCATTATTAATTCGAGCATATTCAGCAATTGAAAATGCATCATTATTAGAATTATTCCAATTCCAAAATTTTGAATCACTGCAACATAGGAAGTATATTGAATCATTAAGAAATTTGATACTGAATGATGTTAAGATTACATTTATTGGATCAATTGATGATCAATTAGTTCCATTATATTCATCAATTGCATCACAAGTTCAACATCCAAATATTTTTAAAGCGGTTTATATTGATGGGACAACAAATACCCCAGCATTTGTTAGTAGAATTGTTAAATTATCATGTATTTTACAAAATATTGGGTATAATGATCATGGTGTTATAAGAGAGATGTCGCATTCCCTTGCTGGACCAATTACTGGTGGGGGGCATTCAAAAATTTACAATGATTTGCAAGTTTATAAAACAGCATTGGATTTCACATTGAAAACTGAAGTTTCAAATTTCAGTGTTAATCAGCCTGTAAAGTTGAAACCATTTGATATAAAAAAACTTGGAGCAACATCTAATCCATATAATTTACCGTGGTGTGCTAGGGGGTTATTTTTTGAAGCTACAAGGAGATTACCAAATGGACAATTGGAAGTAGAATCTGTCTTTACAGAATTTGACGATTGGAAACCCAATAACAAAGCATTAGAAGATGTTAAATATAGATTGAATGGTATAAAAGCCAAGCTTTAAAAAAAGGAAAGTTCAAGCGAGAAAGACATTTGAGGAAAATTTTCAATTTTTCATATTTGTTCCGGTCCGTTTTCCTCCCTGTTGAACTTTGTCAACGGGATAGTTAAAGGAATCAGATATGTCAAGTAAGAGTGATGCACAAAAGATCTCAACCTTTGGGGGGTTTATAGCCGGTGGTTTAGCAGCTTGTGGGGCTGTTACATTTACCAATCCGTTGGAATTAGTCAAAACTAGAATGCAATTGGAAGGTGAATTGGCAAAACACACAACGCATGCTAAAATATATAAGAACCCAATACAAGCATTGGCTTTAATTTTCAAGAATGAGGGGATGACTGGAATTCAGCGAGGGTTAGTCTGTGCATACATTTATCAACTTGGTTTAAATGGTTGTCGTTTAGGTCTTTATGAACCAATGCGTAATTTAACAAATAATCTTTGGTATGGTGAAGGGGATCAATCACATATTCAGAATATTCCAATCAATGTTTTTGCCGGTGCTATTTCAGGTGTTGCAGGTGCAGTACTTGGTTCACCAATGTATTTAGTTAAGACAAGAATGCAATCATATTCAGATCAAATTAAAATTGGGGAACAAACACATTATAAATCAGCATGGGATGGTTTAAAGAAGATTTACACAGCAGAAGGTATTAAGGGTTTATTTAGAGGTGTTGATGCAGCAATGATTAGAACAGGTGCTGGATCATCAGTTCAGTTACCAATTTATAATTTTGCAAAATATGAATTGAAAAAAACAGGGTATTTTGAAGATGGACCAAGTTTACATTTAATTTCCTCAGTTTCTGCTGGTGTTGGTGTTGCAATTGTTATGGGTCCAGCTGATACTATTTTAACAAGGGTTTATAATCAGCATGCATCAAATCTTTATTCAGGTCCAATTGATTGTTTTATGAAAACAGTTAAAACTGAGGGTGTTATGGCTTTATATAAAGGGTTTGGTGCACAAGTTTTAAGAATCGGTCCACATACTGTTTTAACTTTAACATTTATGGAACAAACAATGAGTTTTGTTTATAATATCGAGAAAATGTTAGCACCATAATTGTTCATCATAATAGACAGATAATTTATAATCAAGTCAAAAAAAAAAGTGTAAGTAAATTTAATTTAATCCGATAGCCAAACCGTTATTAAAAACTTTCTCCTTATCTATAATATATTTATTTTTTTTATCTTTATTTAATCATATAAATTAGTTCTGAGGTGTTTCAGACCTTGATGGGAAATTTGATGCATTGTTATTGTTACTGGTATTTGGATTTTGATTTAAACTTGAACCATCTAAATTCGATGGTGCTGGAACACACCAATGTTTATGAAAAACCCAAGCTTTTGTTTGACATTCTTTTGAACAATATTTTGCACGTTTACATCTCCGACATTTTGAAAATTGTTTTGGATGATCTTCCCATTTACCACATGAAAAATTAGCACATTGACGTCTTCCACCCATTGTTTCATCCTTTCTATTCGCATTACGTACAACAACAGCAGCCCAATAACAAATATCATCAGAAAACCAATCTTTAACTGTAAATCTTTCAACTAATGGGAAAATATTTAATGTTAAATATGGTTGAATATCTTTGTCAACTAAATTTGATTCACCCACATCTCTTTCAATTTCATCCCAAGATTCATCATAATTCCATTTCATTTTATAATTTTTTTTCTTTTCTTGATATTTTTTCCTATTTAGTAACCTGTACTTCCCAAATGTCTCATGTTTAATCCTTGTATAATTTAAATCAATTTTAACTTCTAATTTTGATTTCTGTAAATTATTATCAGATTTTAAATATGATAATAAATCATCAACTAATAAATGCCCATTTGGAGAATTTGATTTTAAATTACATAACCTTTTTAAATTTCGATTGTCAAAATTTTGAAAAATTTCAGGTTCCTTTAATGGTTCATCAAGATCATCGTCGTTATCATCTCGTTCATCCCCTTGGTCAGACATAAATTCATCAATATCTAAACCATCCACTTCCAATGGTGGGGGGGAGTTTTGACTTCTACATGATAACCCAGTTATCACATAAGTATTTGATAATAAATGACGTAAATAAGTGTATTTGGAAATGAATGCTAATAATTGTAAACACCAAATAACATCATCGGAAGTTGGCACAATTAAACCATTTTCAAAACTTCTTGGTACATTGAAACTTTCATTAAGATCTTGGCATACCTTTAAACTTAATGATCTATCACTACCTTCTCCCAAAAGGATATTTGAAATTTCCAATTTTGAATTTAATTCCTTTCCAAATAGTTCATCATTAGAAAATTCTTTAAATGATGAAGACATCATTGGATCTAACCTACTTGGATCATCAACTGTTAATAACTGCTCTAGAAATCTAATATATTCTACCTTCTTTAATAACCTCTTTGTTTCGTCATCGAGGGTTTTTGTATCTGAACCATCATTTTGTAATTCAGGTGGGGTTTGATCCCTTTTTAGCATATCCTCTATTTCCATTATGGTATTTTGTGATCTCTGTAATAATAGAGAATGTACTGAAAAATCAAACCCATTTTCGGGTGGGTCTTGTTGCGGTTGTATCAGATGAGGAATAGTGTTATTCGTTTGATTTGTATTTGTAATAGTATTTGTATTCACATTCGCATTGGGATTCACATTCGTGTTTGTATTTGTATTACTATTACTCATACTTGTTGTTGATGTTGTAGTTGTTGATGCAGCATTTATCACGTGCTTCCTCTCCAAAAAATGGTTATCCAATATAGTTGCTAACACGGGGACAATCCCAGCATGTACTAACTTAGCACGCATCTTCTCTGACCCTCTGGTACCAGCCAGTACAAGACATTGAAGAGATAAAACCCATTTCCAAGCGCATAAAGCTTCACTTTCTTTGGTTTCTGGGTTTCGGCATTCGTATAAGATCCCCACAAGCCTCTCTATTGCCCCATCTACCACCATGGCGTCCCTAACTTTAATACTAGAGGAGGTCAAGAATGTTAGATGGTTTAAAGAGTTCACAAGGGAACGATCGCACGTGGAGTCCAACCCCCGTCGGTCATATACCGATGCCAAAATAGAGACAGTGGCCCTATTTGCCAAAACAGACTTCCCGTTGGGCGCCTTCATTGTATAACTTATAAGAAACCACTTTAAATATTTATTGACAATATAAAAATTAACTTGAGTCGCCACCAAAAGAGTGCTCATGTGCTCATCAGACGTAAACTTCAGAACCAGCTTCTCCCATGTAGGAAAGAACTTGGGAAGTCCTCTGTGCCCAGGAAGAAAGTTTCCCGCGTGTGGCAGCAATTTGCGCCTGTGTCATAGTGCGGGGCTGGATCCAGCTGACTTCAACGGTCCCGTCAACTTGACTGATGCTTCCTTTGATAAGCCCAAGGGAAAGACTTTTCATGACAAGATGTTCAACTTCTGATGGGGATTCTAGCAGTGGGATAGTTTTTATCACTTCAGAATAGGAAAATGTCTTTTTGTTGGAATTAAACACTAATTCAATGAATCCCATAATACACATCTTCTGGTTCAAAAATGGTAAATTATCTTGAATTTGTTCAACATCCTTCACATTCTTTAATACTTCTTCATACATTTTCAAGTCTCCGGAATTTAATGCCAGTAATAATTCTTTTAACCAACCAACTTCAAGGTACTTCATAATATCATGCATTATAATTTCACCAAAATTGTAAATTTTATCACCCAAAACCCCACTAATACAAATATCCTTAACAATTTCATCTTTGTTTTCTAATGTTTCTAAATCATTAACGCATGCAAGGAACAAAAGTGAGTTATAGTAGAACGTATTGAAATCACCTCTAATTTTACTCAATTGTGCCTTGGCTGAATACAAGGAAGAATTAACTCTTGGATCAATAGACCCTGTTAAATTATCAATGGCCTTGTCACATGAATCAATGATACTTGAAGTTTCATCAACAAACCCTAATTCAATCTTAATCTTTGCTAACTCTAAATCGACTTGGATCAATGCCTGTTGGATTTCAATATCAAATTTGTTTCCGAGATCATTCGAAGATCTTTGGGAGCGCTTTTCCCCTAATAATGTAATTTTGTTTTTAGCAGCAGTTAAATATTCAATAGAATCAATTCCTTTGACATCACCTAATGATTGAACAAGGAATTCCACGTTTTGAAGCTGATTAATTCTATCAGAAAATTCACTAATAAATGATTCATATAACCTCAACCTGATTGGTTTGGACTCTGCTTCTTTGTAGATGTATTCAGAGAGGGTTTCACAAAGTTGGAACCACAATTTTCTCTCGTAGAGGTCCTCAAGCTCGTAGAAAACAGCTGAAAGTTCCGGTTGGGTTGTCTCAAGCTCCTCTCTAAGCTGTACCAAAATTCCTGTGTTGTCAAACTGCATTTTAAGCTTCAATTGAAAGATTCTTTAAATGAAGTTGATTGGTACTTTTTGCCACTCGATTATACTGAACAAGAAAAATTTCATTTTACAATTATTTTTTTTTCATTTTATTGTGAAATCAAAATGGCCCCAGAAAAGTCTTTTAAAGACCCCGTTGAGGCTTTGGCCCCGGTTTTGAAGAATCTTGTGCGTTTGTCAAGCACTCTGAATCAACAGGATCTTTTGTTTTACAATTCCATTGACCAGGAAGTCAATTCCCAGTCCATGGAATCGAATTCAGCATTAATTGATGTAATGAACAGATTGACAAGTTCTGCTTTAACCATCACACCAGATTTACACGCAGAAGACTTGAAGATTAAGGAAAATGGAGATGAACAAAACTTTAATGTTATTTCCAATGTCTTGGATACTCTTTTTGAAAATGTTGAAATTCAACTTGATAATTTTTATAATAAAAAGGAAACCTCAGCAGTAGCAACTTCAGATGATATTGTTGATGATGGTTACACTTACCTAGATGAAAATGATGCTAAAAATGGTATTAATCAACAGCAATCAAAGGGGAAACCTCAATCGTCAAATATTGATAAACCCCAATTGGATTTCATTGAAAATGTTGATAACTTCGAAACTGGGCCATTTAAACCATTAATTACAACGAAACCAAATGCTATTAAACCCTTTGGAGAAGTTATGCAAATATGTGAACCAACAGATGATATCCCATCCCATTATGAAAATCCATATTCATATGAAATAATGAATTGTGAATACCCTGAATGGATTTTAAGTTCCCATTCAGATGAATACATTTCAACCCCATGGAAAGGATCAGAAAAAGCTATTTGGATTAGTGAGCCAATTCAATTAAAAGATGTTGTTTTAGAATTATCGAAATCTAAAGTTATTGCAATTGATTTAGAACATCATGATTATAGAACTTATCATGGATTAACATCTTTAATGCAAATAACAAGTGAATCCAAGATAGATTATCTTATTGACCCACTTTCACCTAATTTAAGGCCTCATTTACAATTATTGAATGAAGTTTTTACTGACCCAAGTATAGTTAAAGTATTACATGGTGCATTCATGGATATAATCTGGCTTCAAAGAGATTTAGGACTTTACATTGTTTCCCTTTTTGATACATTCCATGCATCTAAACAATTAAATTTGGGGAAACATTCACTGGCTTTTTTATTAGAGAAATATGTTAAATTTAAGACAAGTAAAAAATGGCAATTGGCAGATTGGAGGATTAGACCATTATCAAATGAAATGAAAGATTATGCGAAAGCTGATACACATTTCCTAATTGAAGTTTTTTATAAAATGCAAAAGGAATTATTGAAAATTCCAGATGCAATGCAAAGAACTCTTTATGAATCACGTAAAGTTTCAAACAGGAGATTTGAATATTCAACTTTTGAACCATTGAATTTAAGGACAATGAAATCCCCACAAGTTGTTTCAACAAATTCATCAGTTCCTCTATTACCGGATATTCAAGATAAAATTTGTTCATTGAATTTCACTAATAGGGATTTACCATGGACTTGGTTAATTTTGAGTAATGGTGTTCAATCAGATAGGAAACCATTATTGGAGATATTATATAAATGGAGAGATCAAAAGGCGAGAAAGGATGATGAATCCCCACGATATATTATGTCTGATTTCATTTTAATGTCATTAGTCAATTCATTTGATGTTATTTCCCCAAATTCCAAACCTGAAGATATTACCAATTCATTAGTTTTAGAAGTCATTAATAAATCAGCTAAATTTGGTAGTGGGATTTACATTAGGAAATGTATTGATGAACTTGTTTTAGTTATTCGGAATGCAGTTACTGAATTGTCTGGTTTTGATTTGAAAGTTTTGGAAGATGTTAATAATTTCACTAATGATAAGGCATCTGCAGATGGATTGGCTGTTGTTGATGAAGATCATATTTATGAAAGTATTAAAGATGTTAATAAATTACAAAATGATTTCCAATCATTGATTTCCAGTATGGCTTCTAATGGTGTTAAATTACAAAATATTAATAGTAGGGTTAAAGTAATTAAGGAAGAAGAATCACCATTTGCCATTGAATATCAGGCCAATGGTAATGGGAAGACAATTGAACATATCAATGACCGAATTCAAGATGTTGTTGAATATTTCCAAGAAGATCAAGCCCAAATTGTTGAATTGGATATTGAAGAAGAGGATATTGCAGCAGAAGAAGAAGAAAAACGACAATATGAAGCCAAAAAGGAGCTACAGAAGAAAGTAATTGAGGAAAAGGAAGAAATTGTGACATTACGTAAACGTAAGCAATTTGAACCAGGACAGGGAAATAAAAAGAGGAAGCCAGAGGATGATATGAAACTAGACTTTCTTGATTTTAATAAGTCAGTGATGGGTAATGTTGTTGAAGATAAGAAACGTAGAAGAGGGAAACAACCAAAACAACAGCCAAGTTTTGATCCATATTCCAGAATTGATTCTGCCAATGGTGCCATCCCACAACTCAAAAAGCAAAAGAGAGTTGATCGTGGTAGAAATGCAGTTATTAAAAAGAGGAAGTAGTTATATTAATATTAATAGTTATAGAGTGATTAAATTAAAACTATGGTAATATAAAGAATAAAATCAACGAGCATGGCTTCCTTCCTTCAAAGACTCAGGCTGGCCTTTAAGTAAAGTGAAGACTGGTGCTGGTAACTTATCCCTACCGTTAAGGAAGTCCAACTCCATAACGAAACAGAACCCCATGATGTTTGCCTTACACATAGTAACCAATTGACCAGCAGCGGCAGCAGACCCACCAGTAGCAAGAATATCATCAACAATCAAGACATTGGCCCCGGTTGGGAATGATTCTTGTTGAATTTCAAAGAAGTCCTCACCGTATTCCTTAGTGTAACCAACCTTGTAAAGCTGCCCTGGTAACTTCCCGGCTTTTCTTATTGGGACAAACCCAGCATTCAAAGCAAGGGCAAGAGTAGGACCAAACAAAAACCCTCTGGATTCCAACCCAACAATGTAATCAATGGATCCCGCCTCAAAGGATTGTTCGATATACTTCTTAAAAGCCAAAATCAACTTGTTGAACATTTGAGGAGACCTGAAAAGAGGCAAAAAGTCCTCAAAAAGAATCCCCTCAGTTGGAAAATTTGGGTACTGGTGAAGAGCCCCTCTGAGCTCCATTGCCATTTCGTTTAATTCGGCGTCTGTGTTGGTGGCCATTGGATTTTGATGATTTGGTAGGGAAATTGGTGGAAAAGAAATGTAGCATATGAAAAAAACATTCAACCATTCATGTGTAACAGCACTCATCTTCAATATGGCATCAGTAATTGCGCTTTTAGACGTCAAAGGACGCCAATTGCTTTATCGTGATTACCGTGGCGATGTGGACGTTTCCTTGCTTGACGAGTATCCCTTTTTGCTGCTTCAAACACCTTCGGGAACACCTATTATTCAACACAAGGGCGTTTCGTTCATTTCCATTCTTTACAACGACGTATATCTTGTAGCATTGACAAGAGTGGACGCAAGTGTATTTGACATACTGGTCTTTTTATCCCAGTTGGTTAATGTATTGGAAGATCGTCTTCATCATTTGAATGAAGATGGAATTAAGGACAATTTCTCCGTTATATATGAGCTCTTGGATGAAATGATGGACTTTGGAATCCCTCAATTAACAGATGGAAAGGTTTTGGACGAATATATTACACAGGATCCGCTCACTTTGAATTCTTTGATTAAGAAATCAACCAAATTTCACTCACATGTCAAACAGTCACAACAGGATAGGAGGCAACAAAGGGTTGCACCTGCTACACAAACAAACACAGTTTCTTGGAGAAAGGAGGGGATCAAATATTACAGAAACGAAGCATTTTTGGATGTCATTGAATCAATTGATATGCTAATAAATGGTAAGGGACAACTGTTAAGTAGTGAAATTTTTGGTACAATCAGATTGAGGAACTATTTAACGGGGATGCCAGAATTACAACTTGGTTTGAATGATAAATTTGTACAAAATGCCATAAATTCAATAAGGGGGATAGAATCAAATTCAAAGCAAAGTGTAGAAATTGAAGATGTTAAATTTCATCAATGTGTTCGTTTACCAGAATTTGAAGATAAAAAAATTATTAAATTCATTCCACCTGATGGCGAATTTGATTTGGCAACTTATAGAGTCCATTCAGATATTTTGAAACCATTATTCCTTGTGGATTATAAATTTAAAAATCATTCAAATTCAAGATTGGAAATAATGGTTAAGATCAAGGCTAATTTCAAGGCGAAACTTGCAGCACATAAGATTGAATTGAAGATCCCAGTCCCAAGCGATATTGATTCTCCAAAATTCCATTATAACAAGGGAAAATTAAAGTACATGCCTACTGAAAATTACATACGTTGGAAATTCCATAAAATCGAAGGTGGGAAAGAGTATGTTATGGTTAGTGAATTGATGTTGCCAAGTATCTTTGATGAATCATCACTCCAGCACTTTAGGAAGGTACCAATTAATGTCAAGTTTGAAATGCAAGGGTTAGTTACCAGTGGTTTGCAAGTCAAATACCTTAAGATTCAAGAACCTACACTGGATTATAAATCTTATCCATATGTGCGGTATATAACAAAAAGTGGAGATCACTACGAAATTAGAAGTGGACAGTACGGTGTCGTTGGACTCTAATTAAAATGTAACTATCTTATAGTAATGAAAAATTTTAAAACGTCTTTTATTCTCTTCAATGTCAACAGATTCCTGTGAAGCCCTCAAGGGAAAAGGGAACAAGCTCTTTGCTGAAAAGCATTTTGAACAGAGTATAGAACAGTATACTTTAGCACTTGAAGCTGCGGAAAAGGAGAGAGCCACTCCACGTACATTTGCTATTCTTTTTTCAAATAGATCACAAGCCCAATTAAAGTTAGAGAATTATGGTTTAGTTATTCAGGACACCACTGAATCTTTGAAACATGATGAAACATTTTCTAAATCTTTATATCGTCGTGCCGTTGCTAAATATGCCATTAGAGATTTAGAAGGTTCTTTAGAAGATTTAAAAACCGTTAAGAAATTGATTTCAAATGATCCAAAGGTTAATGCATTAGAAAAGGAAATTAAGTTAGAAGTTAGAACAATGAAATTTGAAATGGCTATTGACATTGTCGAAAAATCAGTTTTCAGTGGAATTGATTGGAAATCCTTCCCAATTATTAAAAAGGACCTTAATGAAGATTCAAATGAAATTGAAAGTGAATTGAAAAATGGTACATATTTAGGGAAAGTTATGGAGACTAGACTTAATGTTGAAATAATTGATGAAAAGAAGGGGGATATTAAAGTAAAGGGGATGTCAAGATCATTCATTGATGAAATGATTCAGAAATTTAAAAGAGGTTGGAAATTATCTCATAATGATGCTTTTACAATTGTAGCAGGTGCACATTCCATTTTTAGGCAAGAGGCAAGTTTAATGGAAATTGGACTTGATCCAAAATCCCCAGATTCTTATTTAGGAGATTCTGTTAAAAAAATAACAGTTTGTGGTGACACTCATGGTCAATTTTATGATGTGTTAAACATATTTGAAAAATTCGGGCAAGTGGATGATACCCATGCATATTTATTCAATGGTGATTTTGTTGATAGAGGGTCTTGGAGTTGTGAAGTTGCTATTCTGTTATATTCTCTTAAGGTTCTTTACCCAACTAGAGTTTTCATTAATAGAGGTAATCATGAAACAAATGACATGAATCAAGTTTATGGGTTTGAAGATGAATGTAAGTTGAAATATAATGAAAGATTATTTCGTTGCTTCAGTGAATCATTTCAATCATTACCATATTCAACAGTTATTGGTAATGAATATATTGTTATGCATGGTGGTTTATTTAGTGAAGAAGGCGTTACTTTAAATGACATTAAAGAAATTAACAGATTCAAACACAAACAACCACCAAAAGAAGGTTTAGAAATGGAAATGCTGTGGACTGATCCACAACATGAAGATGGTTATTCAGCATCGAAAAGAGGTATTGGTATGCAATTTGGTCCAGATGTTACAAGTAAATTCTTAGAAAGAAACGGTCTTAAATGTATCATTAGATCACATGAAGTTAGACAAAATGGCTTTGAATATGAACATGATGGTAAATTAATAACTGTTTTCAGTGCACCAAATTACTGTGATGCCCAAGGTAACAAGGGTGCAGTTATTAATTTCGAATTAATTGATGGTCAATATAAGGTTGAACCATCTAATTTCGAGGCTGTTTGGCATCCAAACATCCCACCAATGAATTACACAAAGAATCAATTCGGTTTCTAAGATAGAAGTTTATATGTAAAATTATTAAGTATATGTTGGATAGTAATACCAAACAACTTCAAAAATAGAATTTCGAACTCGTTAAAAACGGTACCACACATTACTTCAATCTAGGAAGAGTTGTAGAGGATGGCAATCTGAAAATGGCATTAACCGCCCTACAATATATACACTTCCATTGAGTGAAGAAAGAAGTTGTAACAAGAAAGGTGAAAATTTTTATATTCAAGAAGTCTCCCTTTTATAGTGGTGGATATTGTATTAATAAATATAATTACATAATGCGTTGGGAATTGATCTTCTTGGGCATTTTCTTCCTTTTCTCCTCGTCAAATGCTTTGCAACAGTACAATGTACAACTCCAGTTCACCTTCCTGGACAAAGATGGATTCAACATTTACAATGATCTCCAGTTTGATCCAAGTAGGAACACCCTCCAAGTCATAAATAACAACACAGAAGTGGGTAGATATTATCCCAATCCAGAGGGGATATATTCAATGGTTTTACCTCATTCCAATACCCCATTTAAACTTCATTTCTATTCCAAAGATTTGATGTTCATGTCCACTTCAATGTTCCAACTGGACATTTCCGATGATGTTTTAATGACATCGATTAACATTGGTAGTCGTATTCTTGGAACACCGCATGGAATATCTGTTTCAGTAGATAATCCGAACCACTTTATTGATATCAATTTAAATGGTCCTTTATTGGGGGTTGAAATATCGAATTGGGGTTTACAAACAGGCTCAGCGGGGGTACAATCACAGTCTTTGTTTGAGTCAATACCTTATCTTTCTACAATAGTAGGAAATAAACTTCTATGGATCCCAATTGCTGCTGTTTTTCTTTTGGCCCTTCTTCCTCAACTTATAGCATTGCTAGATCCTTCGTTTAAAGACAGAATTGTAGCTGCACAAATGGAGGCAAAGAAAGACACCTAGATTTGTTTATCAAGCTTTCTTTAGAATTATTAAATGACATGTTACTATATATAACTAGATTTTGATAAACATGGCTTTTTTTTACTATTGCTGGTTTATCGCTTTTATTCCTCTACTATAATGTTAAACCCCCAACTGCGGACGCTGGAAGTCGTGCTCTGTTGTCTTGTGTGGTATAGTGTTTCTAGTTTGACCTCCCAGTTGAACAAGTTGATTCTCAGTGGTTTTGACTATCCGCTTTTTGTCGGTGAATTCCAGTTTCTGTTCAACATAATATTGGGATATCTAACCATCTGGTTGTTATCTCTGAGGAAGTTTTGTCATTTACGTGAATATTTCCCTGTCGGTACTTTTCCGGTTAATGGATTACCTTTTAATAAAGCACTTGTGAAGACTTTCTTCCCAATGGGTACATTTCAATTTGTTGGGAAAGTTTTCAGCTTAGCCGCCACTTCATCATGTTCTGTGGCAACTGTTGCGTCAATTAGATCATTGAGTCCCTTATTCATTGTTCTTGGGTATAGGATTTATTATGGGGTGGTATTCCCATTACAAACATACGTTTCATTAATCCCATTGGTTTTGGGAGTTGTAATGATAATGATATCACAATATGGTGGTGAATTATCAATTACATCAATATATTCACAGCAATTAAAAGAAATGGAAAATGATTCTTCTATGGGTAGTGTTAATTTAGCAACTTTCACTTATCAGTATTTTAAAGATACAATAAGGGAAGAGCATGAATTTTTCAAGGGGATTACATTTGCATTTCTTGCAACTGCTATATTTGCATCCGGTTCAATATACGCAAAGAATGTTTTATCAACTGGGAATCATTTTAATGTTAATGAAAAGAAAAAATTGGCAAAATTGGCCTTATCTTCATCCCAAGTTAATTTAATCTCAACTACAGAAAGTTCAGTGGATTTGGAGGCACAATTTAGGATAAAAATGGATCAAGAAAAGAGAGAGTTTGATTTCTATAAACATATTGATGAAAATGATGATAGGGATTTAATACCTGTAATTAATACAGCACCTGATAAATTAACAACTTTAATGTATTGTTCAATATTTGGTTTATTATATTCAATTCCAACATTCATAACATATGAATTACCATCATTATTATTTTCTCATATATCACATAATTCATTGTTAACTGATGTTGATGGTGATCATACACCACATTATTTATTAATCCCTTGGACATTTTTGATTATAAATGGTGTATCATATTTTGCCCAAAGTTTATTAGCTTTCCATATACTTGGTGCATTATCAACTGTTAGTTATAGTATTGCTGCAATGCTGAAGAGAATTGTTATAATTGGGGTTTCAATGTTATTCCTCGGGAAATCAATAAACTTCACAGGTATTATCGGTTTATTCCATGTTGCAATTGGTTTATTTGTTTATGAAAAGTATGGTGGACGGAAAAGAACTGGAGGATTCAAAGAGAATCGGATTGAATAAATTTCAATTTTATCATTTTCACAACTCATTTTAATACATAGGTAGCCATTACCAAACCCCTGTTAACATTATAGCCATTCTTTTTTTTCCATTTGATTTCCAATAATTGGCATTATTCTTCATCTTCATCCCATCTCATTTTGTGTATTATTAATTTTTAAGTTTTTTATATTCCAGTACGTCTTAATTTTATGTTGTAAGTAACATCTAGGGGTCTATTAGAATTAATTAGGTTTTTAAGTTGCAATTATTTTGTAATTAAATTTTTGTTATTGATTTAAGCGTCATTTGATGATAATCATTATCCTACTATAATATAAAAGAATTTTAAGGGTTTCAAAGATTAAAAAGAAGAAATGAAAATTAAAATCTGCTCATTTTTCTTCTAAACTGAATTCAATTTTTGATCAATGTGCTTTCTAAACAATATATACATAATAAGCAATCAAGAAGTTATATAATCTGAAAAATAAAAAAAAGCTATTTAATTAATAAGTAAAAAATACGCCTTATTAAGAGAACCATCTATGATTTTAGAAATTAAAACTTGTTTATTAGTTAAAACAATTACCCAAAATTTAAAACAAATAATGATAATACAAAGTTATTTTAGGCAATAAGGTGAATCATAATAAAAGACAAAATTGGCATGTAATATGTTAAAAAATATTATACATTTGTTACAGCAAGAATTTAGCAAAACACTTATCACCAGAAACAAAGCATTTAAAACAACAAAAAATGGTCCACAAAATTAGTACCAATTTTATTGATCAGTAACAAATTGATTTCAGTTAATTTCCTTTATTTAAAATAGAAAAACGCGTTTTGAAATTAAGCTTACAATTCAAATTAAAACCGTGGAAAATTACAAACGCGTTTTTTCTATTTTAAATCCCATCCATTCTTTGTAAACATTTAAAGAACACCAGATAACATGGCATTGACAGAGAAGGAAAGGGAGAAATTATTTCGTACATATATTCGTATGGAATTACCTGGGAATAGGACACTAAGAATAGTTAAATTACCAGGAGATAAAGAATCCTTTTATTATAGATTATTCGGCGATGATTCAAGTGAAATTGGGCAATTTATATTTGGATCATCCTCATGTGTTAAATCAACAGATCCAATTCCTGATCCAAGGGATTTAAATAGGAAAGTTACAATTAATTATATTGATTTAACTCCAGTTAGATTATCAAGAGTTTTGAAAATGTTCGTTTTAGAACAGGGTTATAAAGTTGAAATATTCGATAAGGATTGGAAATTATTTAAAACTGCATCACCTGGAAATATTGAAGATATTGAAGACTTATTAAGCCCAGGGAATTCAAATATTGAAGAAGATTCACAATTTGGTTTAATTAATACACCAATAATTGGGTCATTAAAGGTGACATCAAATTCTAATGAAGGTAAAAGAATAGGTTTATCATTTTATGATTCAAATTCTAAATCAATTGGGATTTGTGAATTTAGTGAAACTGATAATTTTTCAAATTGTGGGTTTATTCTTATCCAACAAGGAATCAAAGAATGTATTATTCCTGATTACACTGAACAACAGATGATTGATTTTGATATAAAAAAATTGATTGAGAAGATTAAGGACGATGTTACAATTACAAAAGTTAAAACCAGTTTATTCAATAATCAATTTTTGGAACAGACTTTGATTACATTAACTGGGAATCAACATATTTTATCAACAAGTGAATTATCAAGTTTAACATTAGGGCAATCATGTTGTAATTCATTGGTTGAATATTTACATTTAATTGGTAACAATGATGATATTGGGAAATTCATTGTTGAAAAATATGACCCTGATCAATTTGTTAAATTAGACATTTCAGCAGTTAGGGCATTGAATTTATTCCCTGAGATTGGTGCAACTGGAAATAATAATACTAATAATGAGAATAAAAAGACATCTTTATTTGGGTTATTAAATCATTGTAAAAGTGCAGGAGGGTCAAGATTATTATCACAATGGATTAAACAACCAATTGTTGATAAAGATGAGATAATTAAAAGGCAAATTTTAGTTGAATGGTTTTTGAATAATTCAATGACAATGGGGTTATTACAAACAGAATTTCTTCAATATGTACCAGATATTGTTAAATTAATTAAAAGGATTTCAAATTCTAAGAGATTGAGTGGGTTAGATGAATTAGTTAGATTATATCAATTTACTAAGAAGTTAAATGAAGGTATAAAGGTGCTTAATGAAGGAATTGAAAATGAAGAACAATTAGAAAATGAAGATCCATTTAATCCACTGTTTTTAATTAAAACATGGTGGTTAAATGATTTAATTTTGAAAAATGAAGCATTAGATAATTATGTTAAATTAATTGAGGAAACAATTGATATGGATAGTTTAATAAATGCAACATCAGCATCATATTCATCAAATTTAATTCAAGTTAATCCTGAATATGATCCAATTTTAAGTAAATTAAAAGAGGAATTAAATGAAACGATGAATGAAATGGAAGTTGAATTTGATGCAGTAATTGATGACTTAGGTGCCGAGAAGGATAAATCGATTAAATTTGAGTATAAAGAACAACATGGATGGATTATGAGAGTTATGCCCAATTCAGTTAAATTAATTAGAGGTAAACCTGAATATAAACAATTACAACAAATAAAGGCAGGTGTTATTATCACAACTATGGGGATGTCCAAATTAAATGAAAGTTATTCAAAATTAACTGAAAGGTATAATATTCAACAAAGGGAGATTGTTTCTAAAATTATTGAAATTGGATTAACATATAAACCAGCATTTATTGATTTATCAACAATAATTTCAAATTTGGATGTAATTATATCATTCTCACATGCAGCGGCTTTAGCCCCAGAAGTTTATACAAGGCCTGAAAAAATATATGGATTGAACGAATTAGATAGATGTATTGATATTAAAGAAGGAAGACATCCATGTTTAGAACAAATGGAAAATATGATTTATATTCCTAATGATTATCATTTTTTAACAAATGAAGAAGAATTTGGGATTATTACAGGTCCAAATATGGGTGGTAAATCAACATATATTAGGACAATTGGGGTTATTTGTTTAATGAATCAAATTGGTTCATTAATACCATGTGCTTCAGGTAGTAAAATATCAATTGTTGATTCGATTTTAGCAAGAGTTGGAGCAAGTGATTCACAATTAAAGGGTGTTTCAACATTTATGGCAGAGATGTTAGAAATGTCCAATATATTAAAAGTAGCTAGTAGTAATAGTTTAGTTATTGTTGATGAATTAGGTAGGGGTACAAGTACATATGATGGGTTTGGATTAGCATGGTCAATTAGTTCATTTATTGCTAACAATATTAAATGTTTTACATTATTTGCAACACATTTTCATGAAATAACCAAATTAGCATTAGAAAATTCAAATATATTTAATTTACATGTTATTGCACAAGTTGAAAATGGTTTAAGTGATATGGATAGAAAGACGGAAGATCATATTGTATTATTATATAAAGTTGAAAGGGGTATCAGTGATGAATCATTTGGGATTAATGTTGCACAATTAGTTAAATTCCCACAAAAAATTATTAATCAAGCCAAACGTCGTTCTAATGAATTAGATGATGAAAAAGTTAAGGAAAGGGCCAATAAAATGGTTAAATTTAGTAAAGAGGAAATAAGTAATGGTGATAAAATTATTAAGGGGATGTTAAAAAAATGGAAGAGGACAATTGAAGAGAAGGGGGGTATTGAAAAATTGGGTAGTTTGAAAGTTAAGGAAGAATTAATTGAAATTTCTAAAGAGTATTCAAAGGAAATGGAAAATAGTGAAGTTTTAAAGGAATTATTTTTAAAATTATAAATAAATAACAACAAACAAATACATTATTAATTTAATAAAAGAATTTCAGAGAAAAAGATGAGGATAGATAGATAGATAGATAGATAAAATAGATATATTTATTTAACAGATTTTTTCTTTGTTCCAGCACCAGTATTTGCATTTGAATTAGTAGAAGAAGATTGATTTGGATATGGGTACTTTTTCTTTTCGGCTGGTTTCAAGATTTGGAAAGAACATAATAAACTTTCATCAACTGACATCATGGCACCGGCATTATCGAATTCACCACAATAATTTGGGGCTGAAAAGATTGTAACCAATTGCCTCTTTGAGAAGAATTCATAACCATCTTCAACAACTTGATGAGCTCTACAAATTAGATCCATATCATGTTTTTGCAAAAACCTTGAAACAACATCGGGACCAAATGTGAATGAAACCCCCCTATCATTTTCAGACCAACCAGTTATATCTTTATCAGGGTCAGACCAAAGTAAATCACATAGAAGCCCAACGTCGGGTATATCAGTTGGTCTCATGACACGTCTGATTTGTTCCATTGTATTTAAATCAGGGGATAAACCACCATGCATTGTAAAGATCTTTTCATCGATAATAGCGGCAATTGGTAAACAATTGAAACAATCGGTGAAAGTTTTCCATAATTTAATATTATAACGTCTTTTACATTCATCGTAGAACCCATAAATTCTATTAATGGATGCACATTCATGATTCCCTCTTAAGATAAAGAAGTTTTCAGGGTATTTGATTTTGTAAGCTAACAAAAGGCAAATTGTTTCCAAGGATTGTTTACCTCTATCAACATAATCCCCAAGGAAAAGATAATTTGCTTCCGGTGGGAACGCGCCATATTCGAATAAACGTAATAAATCATAGTATTGACCGTGGATATCCCCACAGATCTTGATTGGGGCTTCTAATTCAAGGAGGATTGGTTGTTGGATGAAGATTTCTCTGGCCTTAGTACAGAGATATTTAATTTCGGATTCTGCTAGGGTGACTTGTTTACCCGGCCTGGACCCCCGCACATCCAAAAGCCTATCAATGATAGAATCCACGTCCGCGTCGAGTGGTTCAGCCATTTTGCGTTGAAGGAGAAAACAGCAAGTGGCAAATCGGGAAAGGAAGTGGAAGAAAAACTGGAAAAAAAAGTGGGAGGTTCGCGACTTTTTTTTGTTTTTCTCCATTTTTTATTATTCGAGGGGGTTTAGGGGGGATTTTTTTTTCTTTCCAGGTTCTTTTTCCTTTCAAAGCAAAGCCAAATGCGTCGTTTCCTCTCTACACAGCCACTTTCACGTCTAGTTGCCCCCTCCATTGAATTATTAGAGACCCAAAAGGGGGTACCAGGTCTTTTTTCGCAGGAAACAGTCAATCAGACGTGGAACCAGCATTCCACCGTCCTTGTGGATGATCTCAACTTCGCCATCAACGAATCCATCAACGCCAACTTAGAACAGATTGTCGCTGAGAAGAGCGCACCTAGTGAAATGTACCACCGTTTGATGAAACAAACAGCTTTGGACCCCCGTGACGCGTTGGCATTCAATTCTGCCTCTGCCATGTACAATTTGACCCTATTTTTCTCTTCCTTGAAGGGTAACAGCTCCAACAAAGTGTCACAGGATTCTAACAGGGGGTCCCTGTTGGAAACTCCAAATTACTCTGAGTTAATTGCTTCCCCACCAGCAGATAACGTACTTTTGGAAAAGATGGTGAAATCATTTGGGTCTTGGGAAGAATTCATTACCCTTTTCATGGCTTCAGCAATGTCCCTACAGGGGAACGGGTACACATGGCTTGTGTTAAGATCCGTCGAGGGGAATTTGGCCTCTGACGCTTTCAAAAATAACGCTTCCCTGGCGGTTGTTAACACTTATAACAATGGGACACCTACAGCTCTTACCAAGGGACAAATTGCCGCTGTTTCTGCCCATATGGCAGTGAATAATGGGTCCAATCCATCTGCCGGAGTTTACAAAGCTAGAGAAAATACAGACAAAATCCTCTCAGTAGAAGAAGCACAAAGTGTTGAACCTTTCGAATACATTGGAGTACCATTGTTAGGTGTCCCATCGAATCCAGCGTTTTTCCTTAGGGATTACGGTGTTTTTGGGAAAAACACATATTTACAAAATGCCCTGCGTTGCGTTGACTGGGAGGTTGTCTCTGCCCGTTTCAAGTCTCTTATCACCGCTGACAAGAGGAAATAATATTAACTTCTCTGTACATACATATCTACTATATATAATATACTTTGTGTCTATAAATGAAAAAATTTTAAATATTCATTCCCATCTTTTTTATTGGAGTTCAATGAAAAATCTCTGCATTTTGAATAAGGGGGGGATTCAAGCTTCGGGGATGACACACCCTGATTTGGAGCTTGTTGATACCCAGTTTGACGTTTTTACTGATTCCATATCTTTACTTTTAGGGTCAAGGGAGTTGGCTCTTTATGAAGTTCAACAAATAGATAAATTAGGTAATAAATCTTTATTAGCTTCAATCCCATCACAATTAAATGATAAATTACTTTCCTTTGCCCATTTTACAGACACTAAACAATTGATACTTGTTTTCGAAAAGGGTGATATTATATTAGGGACATATTCAGATTCAAATAATCCAGACCCTGATTCAACTTCTATTGAAATTGCTGGGTCCATTGATTGTGGATTGAAAGCTGCTCAATGGTCAGCAGATGAAGAATGCCTAGTTTTAGTTACAATGGAAAACAACCTTGTCCTTTTATCAAGATTATTAGAACCAATTACTGAACAATTCATTAACCCTTCTGATTTACAAATAAATCATCAAGTGTCCCTTGGTTGGGGGTCTGAAGAAACCCAATTTAAAGGTAGAGGGGCTAAACAATTAGAAAGGGAAAGAACAGCTTTGAAAAATTCAGGTATGAACATTGATTCTGATAATGCAATTTTAAGGGATCCAACTATTAAAGATTTTCAAAATGGTAAATTATCAAATTTTGATGATAATTTAAATAAAATTTCTTGGAGGGGGGACTGTATGTTTTTTTCAATTTCAATGATTGAACAACCTTCTCCTGATAATTTTAGGAGAGTTATTAGAGTTTATTCAAGAGATGGTGAATTAATTTCTTGTTCTGAACCAATTGATGGCCATGAATCAAATTTATCTTGGAAACCTCAAGGGTCTTTAATTGCTTCAACTCAACGTAGATATGATCCGGAAATTGATGATGATACTCTTGATATTATCTTCTTTGAAAAAAATGGTTTAAGACACGGGGAATTTAATTCTCGTTTAGACCCTTCCTCCACTTTAATTCATTCAATTTCTTGGTCATCAATTTCTGAAATCTTGGCTATTCAATTAGATTCTTCAATCCAAATTTGGTCAACTAAAAATTATCATTGGTATTTAAAACAAGAAATTTACCTTTCAAACAGGGATCAAATTAAATTTATGAAATTTCATCCTGAAAAACCTTTTAAATTAATGATTGGTGGGGCTTCTTCTGTTGAAATCATTGATATGTCATATACAACAACCCATGGTTCAAATTTACCTCCAAATGATTTAGGTATGACTTTAGTTGCTGATGGTATAACTTGTATGATTACTCCATTTTCAATTGCCAATGTCCCCCCACCTGTTTCATATAGGGAATTTGATATTGATGAGCCTATTAAAGATATGGCAGTTTCTTTAAATAATCAAATATTTGGTTTAATTTCCGCTGATTCAATTTATTTCACTCAATTTGATTTAAAAACTCAACCTAAAATTGTTTCAAAATTAGATATATTTGATATTTTTCCAAATGGAGAATTAAGACAAATTTCTTTAATTGGTAATGAATTTGCCTATGTTTTAATTGATTCAAATAATCAATCTTTAATTATTGAATTAAATATAAAAAATTTACAATCTCCAATTGTTTCAAATGAAATTAAAATTTCTCCATTTAAAGTTATTTCAATTGAAGTTAATTCAACTTATGATTTCCTCACTTATCAAACAATGGATGGTGGAGTTCATAAATTATTACCAAATAATTCATCACCTGAATTCATTGATCAATTACCTCAAGTTTGTAATTTATTTTCAGTTACAAATGTCGAATCAGAAGATCATGAAGATAGAAAAGCAATTATTTTTGGTTTAGCAGCTAATGGGAAATTATTTGCAAATTCAATGACTATTTCATCAAACGTTACTTCAATGTTATTAACTGATTCACATTTATTATTCACAACTTCAAATGAATTGAAATTTATTCATCTTAATAATAATCCAAATTTATTCAATACAACATCTCCTGATTTTCAATTCAATTTATCAAATTCAGAACATGATGAACGTGTTCGTATGATTGAAAGAGGGGCTCTATTAGTTTCAACAATGCCAAGTAAATCAGCTGTTGTTCTTCAAGCAACAAGAGGGAATTTAGAAACCTTTTACCCACGTATTATGGTTCTTGGGGATGTCCGTAAGGCCATTTCTAAAAAAGATTATAAATCTGCTTTCCAAACTTGTCGTACTCATAGAATTTCACTTGATATTATTCATGATTATAATCCATCAGAATTCTTTAATAATATTGAAAATTTCATTTTACAATTAGATAAAGTTGAATATTTAGATTTATTCATGTCTTGTTTATTAGAGGAGGATGTGTGTATTACAAAATACAATGAAACAAATAATGATATTACGACTCCATTAATTGATAAAATGGATAAATTAAAAATTAAAGAAATTGGTGAACAAAAAATTAGAAAAATTTGTGATTCAATTTTAGAAATTTTAATGTTAGAAAAATATAAGGGTAAATACCTTCAATCAATTATAACTGCCTATGCATGCCAAAAACCACCAAGAGCTGAAGAAGCATTAGAATTAATTGGTTCATTTGAAAATGATTCAGAAATTGAAAAATCAGTTCAACATCTATGTTTCCTTCTTGATGTTAATAAATTATATGATCAATCTTTAGGTATTTACAATATCCCATTAGCTTTAGTTGTTGCCCAACAGAGTCAAAAAGATCCAAAGGAATACTTACCATTTTTACAAAGTCTTTATGAGCAAACTGATTTAAGAAAGAAAGTAATGGTTGATACATACCTTAAGAAATATTCAAAAGCTTTAGATTCACTTATTTTAATACCTGAATCTGAAAAGGGTGATATTAAAGATGAAATTGTTGATTTCATTATCGATCATGAATTATACAAACATGCACTCAAACTTTATAGATATGATGAACAAAATTTTAATTTAATTTTGAAAAATTATGCTAATTACCTTCATGATAAAGTTAAATATGTTGATGCTGCTTTAGCTTATGAAAAATTAGGTATGTTTGAAGATGCATTAGAAGATTATATTACAGGTAATAAATGGCTTGAAGCAATTTCAATTGCTCTTAAACCTGAATTTAAAGAGGAAAAATTGCAAGATACTTGTGAACAATTAGTTTCAAATTTAACTTATATTCATGAATATGAATCTGCTGGGTATATCACTTATAAATATTTGGGGAATATTAAAGAATCATTAGAATTATATTGTAAAGATTATTATTTTTCAAAGGCAATTGAAATTTGTATGTTAGAAGAAAAACCTGAAATGATTGAATCAATTATTGATCCATTAATGGGTGATGGATTTGGTTCAATTGCTGAATTAGTTGCTGATTGTAAGGGACAAATTGATTCTCAATTAAGAAGACTAAGAGAATTAAGAGAAAAGAAATTACAAGATCCATATGCGTTTTATGGTGAAGCTGATAATGGTGATACACCAGATAATGTCTCAATTGCTCCATCTGAAACATCAACAAAAGAATCTTTCTTTACAAGATACACTGGTAAAACTTCAGGAACTGCACAAACAGGTGCAAGTAGAAGAACTGCCAAAAATAAAAGAAGAGAGGAAAGGAAAAAAGCAAGGGGTAAAAAGGGTACAGTATATGAAGAAGAATATTTAATTCAATCCGTTGGACGTATGATTGAGAGAATTGAAAGAACTGAACCTGAAGCTTTGAGATTAATTGAAGGGTTAATTCGTAGATCTAAAATGGAACAGGCTTTATTAATCCAAAGGAATTTCAATGATTTAATTACATTATTAAAGGATAATGTTGTTGAAATTTATACAATGGATGTGAAAGATAGGGAAAGAGTTGATGAACGTGGAATCGTTTACTTAATTGATGAAATTCCTGTTCCTAAAATCAAGGATTTTGAATCAAAGGATATTTTAGATTATTTTTAACTAATTTATAGAAATAATGGAACATATACATATAATAATAATAATAATAATAATAATAATAATAATAATAATAAAAACGATGAGCAAATGAGCAATAATTTTATTTGTTTTGAAACGCGTAAAGAAAAAAAATGTCAAGTTTTTATATCTCTTTGTTGTTCTTTCTTACCTTTTTCTTGTGCTCAATTTACCATTTCAAGGAATGAGTGACAGTGAAAGTGACTTTGGAGCTAGCGATCATAATGAACCTCAGGTAAAAATGAGAAAAAAGGCTAATGGAAAGACAGCTTCTGCTTCAGATCAATATCAAAAGTTGTCTCAATTAGAACATATTTTAAAACGTCCGGATACTTACATTGGTTCAGTTGAAAGATATGAAAGTGAACAATGGATTTATGATGAAGCTTCTGAATGTATGGAGAAAAAAACAGTTTCTATTGTCCCAGGGTTATTCAAAATATTTGATGAAATCTTAGTTAACGCTGCTGATAATAAAATTAGAGATCCAACTATGAAGAAAATTGATGTTACAATTGATGCTGAAAATAATACTATCTCTGTCAAAAATGATGGTAAGGGTATCCCTGTTGAAATTCATACAAAGGAAAAGATGTATATCCCTGAATTAATCTTTGGGAATTTATTAACTTCTTCAAATTATGATGATGACGAAAAGAAGGTCACTGGTGGTAGAAATGGTTATGGTGCTAAATTATGTAATATTTTTTCTACTGAATTTACAGTTCATACTGCTGATAAGAAAAATGGTTATGAATATACTCAAACTTGGAGAAATAACATGTCAGATGTTGGTAAAGCAAAGATTGTTAAGTATTCTAAAAAAGCTGAATTCACTGAAATTATCTTCAAACCAGATTTAGCTAAATTTGGTATGGAATCACTGGATACTGATATTTTAGGGGTTTTAAAAAGAAGAGTTTATGATATTTGTGGGTCTGTTAGAGGTATCAAAGTTACCTTAAACAACAACCCATTGAAAATCTCAAATTTTAAAAATTATGTTGAACTTTATGTTAAGGCTTTAGAAAAGGCAAAGGAAGATAGACCAGTCCCTATTAAATCAGAAGATTCTGAAGATAATACACCAAGTCCATTTGCACCTGAAAAAATGCCAACTATTGTTTATGAAGTTATTGATGAGAGATGGGAAATTGCATTCTCTATGTCCGATGGAAATTTTCAACAAGTTTCATTTGTTAATTCAATTGCAACAACAAGTGGTGGTACTCATGTTGATATGGTGTCAAATTTATTAGTTAAAGAAATCATGGAAAATATAAAAAAGAAAAATAAAAAGGCAATGATTAAACCATTTCAAATTAAAACAAACATGTTCTTATTTATCAATTGTTTAATTGAAAATCCTGCTTTTACATCACAAACAAAGGAACAATTAACAACAAGACCATCGCAATTTGGTGGTAAAAAATTAGATTTACCTGAAAAATTCATTAAGAAAGTTTTAAATTCTGGTATTTTAGATCAAGTTTTAGATATTGCAGCTGCAAATGCTGATAAAGCTCTGAAAAAGAATGATGGTAGTAGAAAAAGTAGAATCACTGGTTACCCAAAATTAGAAGATGCTAATAAAGCAGGTACAAAGGACGGTCATAAATGTACATTAATTTTAACAGAAGGTGATTCTGCAGCAGCATTGACAGTTGCTGGTTTAGCCGTTGTTGGTAGAAACTATTATGGTTGTTACCCATTAAGAGGTAAAATGTTAAATGTTAGAGAGGCAAGTGCTGATCAAATTATGAAAAATCAAGAAATTCAAGCAGTTAAACAAATCATGGGTCTTCAACATAAGAAAAATTATACCGTAGAGAATATCAGCACATTGAGATATGGTCGTATTATGATTATGGCAGATCAAGATCATGATGGTTCTCATATAAAAGGTTTAATTATTAATTTCTTAGAAACATCCTTCCCGGGGTTATTAGAAGTGCCAAATTTCCTTATTGAATTCATTACTCCAATTATCAAAATCACTGTTATGAGTGGTTCAAATAAAAGGAAAGTTATTCCTTTTTATACAATGCCAGAATATGAAGAATGGAGAGATACAGAAGGTAAGAATTGTTCTTATAAACAAAAGTACTATAAGGGTTTGGGTACATCATCACCACAAGAAATGAGAGAATATTTTAGTCAATTAGATATGCATTTGAAAAAATTTAATGCACTAAGAGAACAAGATAAAGAATCACTTGATCTAGCCTTTTCAAAGAAAAAGGCCGATGCTCGTAAAGATTGGCTTAAGGGGTTTCAACCTGGTACATTTTTAGATCCAACTTTAACTGATATCCCGATTTCTGAATTCATTGATAAGGAATTGATTTTATTCTCAATGGCTGATAATATTAGATCTATCCCATCTATAATGGATGGGTTTAAACCAGGTCAAAGAAAAATTCTTTATGGTTGCTACAAGCGTAATTTAAGGAGTGAAATTAAGGTTTCTCAGTTGGAAGGTTACATTGCAGAGCATACAGGGTATCATCATGGTGATGCTGCATTAATGCAGTCAATTATTGGATTAGCACAAAATTTTGTTGGTTCTAACAATTTAAACATTTTGGTGCCACATGGTGGGTTTGGTTCGAGAGCTGCTGGTGGTAAGGATGCTGCAGCTGCAAGATATATTTTCACAGAGTTATCACCAATTACAAGAACAATTTTTAATGTTTTAGACAATCCGTTACTAAATTATTTACAAGATGATGAACAAACTGTTGAACCTGAATGGTATGCTCCAATTTTACCAATGCTTTTAGTTAATGGTACAGAAGGTATTGGTTCTGGTTGGAGTACAAGTATTCCTCCATTTAATCCAATTGATATCGTTAATAATATCCGTCATTTAATGGCCGATGAACCAATGGAAGAAATGGTTCCATGGTTTAAAGGTTGGGAAGGTGTGATTTATAAAGATATCCAAAAAGATCGTTATAAAGTTCAAGGAAAAATAGAGGAAATTGATGATAACACGGTCGAAATTAATGAATTACCTGCTAGAATGTGGACAATTACAATGAAGGAGTACCTTTTACAAGGTTTGTCTGGTTCTGATAAACAAAAGGCGTGGATCAAGGACATGGAAGAAGATCATGGTGTTGGGATTAAATTTATTGTTAAATTATCAGATGATGAAATGGATAAGACAAGAAGACAGGGTTTATTGGAAAGGTTTAAATTAGTTTCAAGTTTAGCTACTTCCAATATGGTTGCATTTGATCCAAGAGGAAGAATCAAGAAGTATGCAAAGGTTAATGATATCATTGATGATTATTATGTTGTTCGTTTAGAATATTATCAAAAGAGAAAAACATATATGGTTAAAGAATATACCAATCAATTACAAAAAATTGCTTCCCAAGCTAGATTTGTTAAGATGATTATTGAAAGGGAATTGATTGTGAGTAATAAAAAGAGAGCTGCTTTAATTGAAGAATTAAGAAGATTAGACTTTCCTGCATTTGACAAAAATTCACAAACTGTTGATTTAGATTCACTCTACGTTAAGAGTGAAGCAGGTGATGATCAAGATGACGAGGAAGTAGCAGAAGATGAAGATACTGGTTTAATCGTGAAGAACAAAACAAATATTTCACAATACTTTGATTACTTACTTGGAATGCAAATTTGGTCTTTAACTAAAGAAAGATATGAAAAGTTATTAAAAATTCAAGGTGAAAAGGAAACCCAATTGAATGTTCTTCTTGGGAAATCGCCAAAGGATTTATGGAATGAAGATTTAGATGTTTTCCTTGAACAATGGGATACATTTTTACAAGATGATGAAGAATCAAGACTATCTATGTCTGGAAATGACGATGAAAAGAAAACAAATAAGAGAAAGAGGGTTACTAAAAAAGCAGATCCAAAACCTAAACCTAAACCTAAAACAAAGAAACCAACTGTCGAACCTAAGACCAAAAAACCAAAGGATGAACTAAAACCGAGAGAGAAAACTCCTGAAAAGATTGTTGAATTAGATCCATTTGAAGCAGCTCTTGCTGATTTTAATAAACCTACAACTTCTGCTACCACTGAGTCTAATTCGTCCCCAGTTAAGAAACAAACAGCTTCTTCAGCAATACCAAAAAAATACCAACAGAAAAAGATGGCTTCTTCTGATATTGATTTAAGTTCTGATAATGAAGAAGAAGATGACGACGACGACGAGGTTGTAGTTGTTTCCAGACCAAAGACAGCTGGTAGGGCAAAGAAGGCTGTTGCATCATATGTAATTGACAGTGATGGATCGGGGTCAGAAAGTGATGGATTTGTGGTTGAAGATGATGAAGAAAATGATGAATCTGTCGAAGAGATTGAGAGCGACGATGATTTCTCAGAGTAACTAAAGATTATTACCGAATTAGATTAATTGTTATTATATAATAAATTAGTAAATATATTAAACTAGATGAATTTCAAAACTTTTTAGTTGGTGTCATTACATTCCACGTTTGTTGTGCTGTTGCTGGGGGAATGTGAAATTTATCACTTAATTCCTTTGGCTTTTCAGGAACAATAGGTGCTAATTTTTCATGAAAACTGTGCGTTTTTTGTGCAATTTCAATAACAGCTGTTTCAGTTACTTCAGAAGAATTTGATCCCAATGCTGATTCAGTAAGTGTTTTAGATGTAACAAGTTTTGAACCTATTGAAGAATTTGTTGATCTGCTTGGTAATGCTGGAGGGATAGATGAACCACCTCTTCTAGGAGGAGGTGGTGGAGGTGTGTTTGAAACTGAAGTCGATGGTGAAGCGGTACGTGATTTAGTTGGTGCCATAACGGAGTAATTTGATGGAGCAGTATTCGATGAATTTTGATTGTTAGCAGAGGAAATCGAATGTTGAATGTTAGTGGGTGTTAATCCTGGTAACAACATATTTTGAACTTCATTGGCATTAAATGATGGTGGAATACGACGATTTGGTAATGCTGGCGCATTTTCATCAAAATCTATCAGGTTCTTTGCATGAATCGGTTTTTTAATTGATGGTTTCGATAATAAATTTGATGAATTTGAAACTGTGGACATTGGTGTTCCATACCTCTCTGTAACTGGTTGATCTTTACCATCGTTTAAATCAAGGAAAGATTGCTGATCCTTATCTGACGTTTTGTATTCTTTTAAAATCATATCAGTGTATTTTTCCTTAATTGGTTGATCAACAATTTTAACCATCGAAGTGAATACTTTGTAAACAGGACGATGATCCGAGAATCTGATGTTGTAACCAATATCATAAACATGAGCAGTCAAACCATTATTACCAGCATAAAGAATACGGTCAGTCCATGAAGGAACTCTTTGTTTTTCAGAAGAGTCATACTGATCTGATAATTTATCAAATTTATAAGTTGGTGGGAATTCAATTGGTAATTCTTTGAACATTTTCAACTCTGGGATTCTCTTTTTTTGGTAATGCAATTGATCTAATTTTAACAAATCATCTAAGTTTCCTGATTTAATCTTGGACCTAACAGTTGAATTTTCAGAAGAGATACGATAATTCAGATCCCCCATCCAAATAATGTAATCATGATCTTTAATCATTCTATTTCTACTGAATCTTATCCCATTAAAACAACTGATAAAATCACTATTACGTTCTTCTGAATTAGAGGTACCAGATGCTAAATGTGAACAGACAAAACACAATGAAGTTGAACCAATATTCAATCTAATAACTACAGAACCTTTATTTGCCGTCATACCACCTAATCCAGTTTTCTTTGATTTACCTTCAACTTGTGTAACATTAGGGACTAATGATTCCTTAACTAATAACATAATAAGTATGGATGACATATATTCAAAACGTAAAAGGACATATTTCTCCTTTGAATTTTGTTCTAATGTTCTCTCCACTTGGGTTTTCCAATAATCACCAGCTGAACCATCATTTTTCAAAATATTAGATGCGTTAAGTTCTACAACTTCTTGGAATCCAACAACAAAAACGTCAGGACTAAACCCTTGTTTAGGGAAAAGCCATTCTGTTAAATTATCATTTCGATTTGAACCAGCTAAATTAAAAGTACCTGTTAACATTGTAATCTTTTCAACTGTTGCAAACTTAGATTCAAATTGTGGTAACTTCTTTTGGACATAATCCATTATAGGATCATAAATTAAAACCTTTCCTTGAGTTGAAACTTTCCCTAAAAGTGTATCCGTAACTTGTTGTTTTCCCTTATCAACAAAATTATTGATATAGATTCTACTAATTGATTTTGTTGCATCTGAAAGGGCACCTGCAAATCCCATTTTACCACTTCTTGAGAAACTTGATTTTAGTGCATTTGTACCTGTATATATTTGAGAAATTTGATCACCATGGTTAGCCCAAAGGGATCTATGTCTATCTTCCAAAGAATTAAAACCCCCTCTTACACCTAAAGATTCCAAATATTGACGTAGAACAGCCAATGAAATGACTTGTTGCATAACATTAGTTCTATCAAGACAATCTAAGCAATTTGTCCTAAAAGTACCCTTCTGTTCTAAAATTACCCTATTTGATTCCAAATCAAACAAAAAGAAGTCAAAATCTTTTAGTGATCCTTGAAGTTTTGGGATAACACGTATAGCATCCGCGTATGTGTTTTTTGTTTCTTGATGAAAATCAAAATGAGTGAAGAAAACTGAATCTGGATGTGATTGTTTATAAGGTTTGAAATGAGCAATATAAGCATTTGTCAATGCTAATTCAGGTGATTTTGTCTCTGTTAACAAATTGACACAATGGATCAACGAATATTTATCTCTTAAATGATCAAAATGTTTTTCAAAAGCAGGATGTGACATTTCAAAACTACCAGTGATTTGAACTTTAGGTGAAATCAAAGCGGTATCTTGTTCCCAAAATATTGGAATTGAACCTCTAATTTGTACAAATGAAAAAACTTGATTTCCATCATTTACAATTGTTTCAGTTTCAACGAAATTTGCTACATTACCATCATCATCCACACCTCTAACATTAAATCGTGTACCAGCTCTTTTCCAAGATTGTTTAGAAATGACAGTAATTCTCGCCTTTTTATGTCCCATTGTAGTGTCTGAACTTTCAGCAAACCCTCTAATCACAGTTGTGAGGAAATGATCAGAATCCAAGACCTTCTTTTCTCTATCATCTAGATTATTTTTAAAAGTGATAATTCCTTCCATCATAAACGAATTCCACATATAATCCATATGAAAACTATCCATACTCATTCCCTGGCTAATACCAACTCCACGACCTTGAAGGGTACTCGTTAAATCGAAATCTGTTGAATAGAAGAATGACCCATCTGAAAGAAACTTCTTCAATTCCCAACAAGGTTGTTGTGGGATCCTTGGGACATAATTCTGATCTTGGGTTTGATCGGAGTCTACATGGGGGTAACCATTGGTATTTAAATCCACGAAGTCCCATATTGGGTTTGTCAAAGAATAAAATTCCACACTTTGGATCTTATGGACGACTTCACCATCCAGTGGTGTGGCAGCTTTATAACTGTTGGTGATCACACAAAGGAAAGTGTCACCCTCAATCTCAATTAACCCCAGAAAACCATGAATTTTCCGTGGGGAGATTCTCTGGTATTCAGCACCCTTAAACTCCTTTTTGGGAACCAATTCTATTGCACATTTACCCGTAGCTGCAATATACCGCAGTAGCAAAACATGAGTTGTGGAGATAAGTGCGAAAGTACGCAATTCTTCGTCCTGTCTTACTTTTAATTCCATCACTTGAGATAAAACATAATGGAAAAGTGAAATAATATGTCTATAAACTTAATAAATGTTTCGTTTCTTCGTAAACCACAAAAGTGAGACAAGTTGCTGGCACAACACGGCACAAATTAGCAGGAAGCCCTTTGTAGAAGCCTTTGGTACCTTCCTGGCGAAACAGCGACGTTGTTAGCTGAATGGGTCCCTCCAGAGTCCCCACGGAAACTTGCAGTCTCGCTCTTATCACTTGCAAAGGGTAGAAAACACAAGTGGCCACCATTTTTGATATAGCACTTAAATAGAGGTACTCAAAAGTGTCCAAACGTTCCCCGTTACCTTCTATTAGCCTATTTTGGAGTTTGTAATTCTTTAACAAATCGTATATGGATAATTGGACAGCCCCCTGGGCAACGTTGAACAGGGCTGGGGTAATTCCTCTGTAGAACCCAACAATGCCTTCATTGTTGTATATTTGTTTAATCCCATGCCATATGGAATTGTATGCATTCTTACTTCCACGATCAGTGGAAATCATTCTTGTCTTTATAACCCAGATTGGGTTCGTAATAATTGAAGTCGACCATCCAGCAGCAAATGCAGATGTCAAATAGTGCCAAGACTTTAAGTTCGCATATGAATCATTTGGGAACCCATTCATTCCCAAGATGATATTTTTATATTGACGGTAAAACGCAAAGTACATCCCCCATGAAGTTGTGGAACCAATTGAATTGGGTCCCAGTCCCCTGTAAAGGTTCCTAGTAAGTTTACTAAAGCTTAAACTCCCAGAATTTGTACTAGAAATTGAAATCAAATGATTATATATCCTTACAAACGACTCCCATTGGGGACGGTTAGAAGTGTCTAATTGCAACCGCAGTTTAATGAAATCAAGCGGATGAGCCGCTAGTGTTGTAACCATCCCAGAAGTTAAACCGGCAACGGCTTCTATGGTGGCATTTTCTATCATTTGCTTCAGATCACACTACTCTTAGAAATGTATGGTTGAAAAATCTGTATACAACTGAAAAGCAAGTTGTGTGTCATTATCTTATCCTCTTGTTCTTTTTAACAAAACCAGACTGGACAACAACCTTCTGGCTTTGAGAAATTTGCTACTAATTTGCTACTTAACGAATAGACACCTTACAAATGAACATGACGTTGCTTTTCCTGGCCCTTTTACCCCTTCTTGCCAATGGAGTCCCTTTGATCAGTGTATTCAATTTGATTCCACGGGTCACTTCAGTGGAATTTGACACGCTCAGTGTCTTGCTGGATTTCAGCCCGTTTCAGGCAGGGAGTTGGTTCAATTTTGGGTCTCAAAATGACTCTTTTGACTCGGACGGTTTCTTATCAACTGATGGAGAATTAGAAGTCTGGCTTGAAAAACAGGGGAAGATTTCCTTTGAATCCATTTTAAAAAATATAGGTGGAGTGGGGATTGAATCATCCAATGTTGCTAAGGGTGCTGTTATTGCCTCTCCATCAAAAGTGAAACCAAATTATTTTTATCAATGGGTTAGAGACGCTGCGATAACTATTCAATCATTGGTAGAGTACTTAGATGATCATAATTTTTCTCAGGGTGATTATGATTTGATTTCAGCTATTGAATTATACATTTTGAACTCTTATCAATTACAGAGATTGGATAACAAATCGGGGACTTGGAAATCTTTGGATGGGCTTGGAGAACCTAAATTTATGTCTGATTCTACACCATTTGATGAGCACTGGGGGAGACCTCAGAGGGATGGCCCTGGGTTACGTGTTATTACCATCACTAATTATTTACAATTGTTGAATAAATATGATAAACAAGTTTCCAATGAAATTGATTTAAACTCCCCTCAATGGATATATGATAATATTATTAAACCAGATTTAAAGTATATAATGATCAGTTGGTTTAAATCTGGGTTTGATTTATGGGAAGAAATTGATTCATTACATTTATTCACGGCCTTAACTCAATTGAAGGCAATTAGAAATGGTCTTGATATAATAAAGATAATCAATGAACCAGATACAGAATTTATTATTAAGTTAAATTCTACTTTTCAAGCATTGAGATTTTTCATTGTTGTTGATTCAGGGTTTAAAGTTAGTAATATTCCTTATTTAATTGAAACTCCTTCATTAGTTGTACAGGGGAAGCGTTCAGGTTTGGACATTGCATCAATTTTAGGATCTTTAAGATCACATGACATGTCCTCAAGTGATTCACAACAGATTCCGTTCCCAATTGAAGATTCATCAGTGTTCAGTACACTCATTGCTTTAATAAATGATATGAAATATAGGTATCCAATAAATCATAAATTTTTAGGATCTTTCAATGGTGTTGCACTTGGAAGATACCCAGAGGATCTTTATGATGGTTATGGTATAACAGAGGGAAATCC
Source organism: Saturnispora mendoncae (assembly GCA_030564545.1). NCBI lineage: Eukaryota > Fungi > Ascomycota > Pichiomycetes > Pichiales > Pichiaceae > Saturnispora > Saturnispora mendoncae. The sequence goes on from JAJLVT010000103.1 coordinate 191,399, forward strand.
TTGGTTTATTGCAACTGCTACTGCTAGTGAATTTATTTTTAAACTGATTTATCATCTATACAATGTTGGAGGGGATTTTACATTTACTGAAGATCAGTTGAAATTTATAATGGATATTGCAGGGGTTGATATTAAAATTAATTCTGAAGTTAAGAAAGTATCAATTCCTTTTGGGAGTGAAACATTTAAACAAATTTCAATGAGTTTATTAAATTATGGAGATTCATTTTTAGAAATTATAAAGACACATGTTGATGGTGAAGGCCACATGAGTGAACAGTTTAATAAATACAGTGGATACCTGGAGGGTGCAGAAGATTTAACATGGTCATATGGATCATTTTGGAGTACATTAAGATGGAGGCAGAAAGCACTTCAATTAATTGGGTGATAATAATAAAGATAATACTAGTTATATATATATATATATATATATATATATATATAGTCTATAAAGGAATTTTAAATGGGTCTAAATGCAACTTCTTCTGGTAATGTGAATGATATACAGTACATTGGTTTACAAGGAGCAACTTGTCTAACAACATGAAAATTTATTGAATTAATATCAATATCAAAATCAAGGTATTTGGCAATTTGATCTCTCATTCTCCTTTCTAATTCCTTTGAAATATCCCCCACAATTTCTTCTTCTTTATATTTTTCAAAATGATGAACATTTATAATTGGTAATTTATAGCCATCCATATTTTTAATTTCATCCTTGGAATAATCAGGGAATGCCCTTGAAAACAGGGAAATATAATGTGGGACAAAGGTGATTGCTGAATCTGGTAAATTCATAATATATTGTGAAAAAAATGAAGGAGTTTTAATATTTTCCCTCTTTTGCTTTTTCGAATTACCCTTTTGAATCACTCTTTCAAAAACTGGAGTTTTCTTATGAAAATCCAATAATAATTTTGGTGAATCTTTGATAAAATTAATCCCATTTTCATTGAATGGATAAACATATTTTGCAACTTTATTATTCATTATATTTTGTTTTAGGTATTTAACAGAATCTGGGTTTAAATCATTAGCGAAAACTAAAACTTCATTTTTACCAGCTGGGATAGCAAATGGTCCAACACCTCCCATGACATCACAAATAGCTTCATTTGGTTTAAATGAATTAATTAATCTTTCATGTTCAGTTGCTAATCTTGAATTCCAATAAACTTTTGAAAAATCAAATGTGAATTTACACCCTGATTCCTTTTGAGTAACAATAAAATTATCATCTCCAGCTAAAATTTCCATTTCAAATGTCCTGAATTCACTTATAATATTATTTGTTTTATTAACAACTGTTTTTATATTTGGATATTTTGAAAGAATGATTTCCCCAATGATATTCTTATATGGCATGTATTCAGATTTAAGATTTAAATGTGCTAAATGCCCAGCAATTGTAAATGATGTAGGACAATTATTATGAAGTTCCTTTGGTAAAACTGATTTAAGAATTTGTTCATGTGTCCAATAATTATAATCAAAAGTGATTTCAAAAGATTTGATAAAATGTTTTATTGATTGTAATTCAGTTATTAATTCTTTTGGAGTTTCATCATTAAATTGAAATGAATCAGAATCTAAAGATGCAAATTCTGGGTCAATTAACAATGCTTTGAACTTAGGATTTTTAATTTTTAAGGCTTCAGATTCATCAGTTTGTAATTCAATTGAAGGAAACTCAACTATTGATGGATAACTTGGGATTTTCAATGATATTCCTCTTGATTTCTTATTCCCCATGAATTTCCCAATGGAACGTAAATCAGTCAACAATAAGGCCCAGACTTTTGTTTTTTTAATAAATAGATCCTTATTTAAAGATTTAATGTTTGGATGTGGCGGTGGTTGCAAATTCAGTATAGACATGAGACTAAATTTACGAATAAAGTTCATTCAATAAGAAAAGAGGGAAAATAAATATAAAAATGTGAAAAATTTCATAGTGGATATTTTAGATCTTGGCAGTGAGTTCAGGTAAAATTTCATAAATGTCACCAACGAGTCCAATATCAGCCACTTTGAAGATTGGAGCCTCTTCATCTTTGTTGATAGCAACAATTACTTTGGAGTCTTTCATCCCAGCCAAATGTTGAATGGCCCCAGCAATCCCAACAGCCAAGTAGAGATCTGGAGCGATGATCTTACCAGTTTGACCAACTTGAAGGGAATTGTCACAGTATCCCTCATCAACGGCAACTCTGGAGGCACCAATGGCAGCACCGAGTTTTGTAGCAAGTGGGTTTAACAACGCATCAAAAGTTTCCTTGTTCTTCAAGGCTCTACCACCTGAAACGACAACTTTAGCTGAAGAGAGATCGGGTTTGTCACTTTTGACAATCTCTTCACTTTCCCATAAAGACCCACTGAAAGATTCAACATCAGTGATTTCTTCAATTGGTGCAAGTGCATCACCCTCAACTTCAGCAGGTGGAAATGCAGACCCTCTGACAGAAGCCATAACAATTGGTTCATTAACCTTAACTGTTAAAATGGCATTCCCTGCATACGTTGGTCTAACAAATACCTTTTTCTTTGCATCAACGACTTTTATAATATCTGATAATGGTTGAATATCTAAAATAGCAGCAGCCCTTGGTAAAACTGCCTTACCCATTGCAGAAGCTGGGGTAACAACATTAGTGAAATTATTACTTTTGATCACTTCAACTAATAATGGAGCTAAATTCTCTGGGAGGATATGGTCATATTTGGTATTTGATTGTGTTAATACCTTTGAAACTCCCTTAACACCTTTTAATTCAGCTGCAATGGCGGCAGCTTGCGACCCAACAACTAATGCGGTGATAGAGGACCCCATTTCCTGTGCAGCTTTCAAAGCTGAAAATGATGCTGGGGTTACTTTCAACCCCGAATATTCAACCAAAGCCAGTGTTGAATTCAATCTCAAACCAAAACGTTGGAATTGTCTCAATAGCATTTTTAACCCAAATGACTCAAAAATCAACCTTTGGATTGAAAAATTTCATTTAATATTATAGAAAAAAAAAGCTTTAAATTGTACACACATTAAAAATATTTTGTAATAACACTATAGTAGCATCAATTAATCGCGGGGTTCATTGGAATCTTCTTCTTTTAAAATCATTCTCCCCGTTGCTGTCTTCATCCTCGAAAATCAGCGGGTCTTCTGCCTCCCCGTTTGGTTCATCCAGATCCAATCTTAATTCATCACCGGTATTTACATCCCCTCCAGTACCATTGGATTCAGGTTGGATAAACAGACGATCAATGTGATGCTTTTCTAAAATCATGTATAGATCATCCTTGGAAAATGGTTTGGCCAAAATATCCGTCATACCATGATTTAAATATGTCATTAAATCTTCCCTTTGGTAATTCCCAGTCATGGCAATAATAGGTGTATCATTATCAAACGAACGAATAATCGATGTAGCTGATGCTCCATCTAATGTAGGCATCACAATATCCATTAAAACCAAATCAAACTTCACCCTTTTCACTTCAGATATGGCACTTAATCCATCTCTTGATACAACAACTGTACATCCATATTTCATTAAAAACTTTTGACATAATGTAATACACACTTCATCATCCTCTACTAACAATACATGTAAAACTGACCCTTGTGGTCTATTACTCACTCTCTCTTCTTTAGTAAATTTGATTTGTTCTGAAGAAGGTTGTTGTTGTTGAACTGGTGTTTGAATTGGCAGAGATTGTGTAACTGATTGAACTGGTTGTAATTGTTGTGGATTTTGGTGCTGATGCTGGTGCTGTTGTGCTATGGGTATATTCTGTGATGTGTTAGGCAGAGGGGATGTTGATTTTAATGGTGACTGTGATAAATCTAAATTTGGTAATTGGATACCTAATTGTACATTTAACGTTTTAATAATATTTTGTACAGAAGAAACAATCATTTCATCAACAGATCTAGTTGCCAATTGATCTGTTAAAATAGTTGAATATCTCTTTTGTTGTAAATCCAAAGTGGATCTTAATTGATTGATAACATCATTTGCTTTAACGTTTTCACGTTCTAATACTTTAACTCTATCCTCCAAACTCCTGAATTGATGAATGGAAACATACTGAAAGTTCCCTGATTGTGGATTTGGCTCTGTTGATCCACCCTCTCTTTTAATTGGAACTTTCCTTTTGATGTTATCAAGTCCATTGACATTATACTGTGTGAAATCAGGATGTTGGAATTCCCAAACATTTGGAGTTTTGGATTTAAGCTCATTGGACAGCTTCACTTTATGAAAATCATACTTGTTTAATTGCCTTACAAACGAAGAGAAATTCGAATGTTTGAAGTATTTTGGGAGGACATCGTTGGTGAACTTGGTCATATCCCAGATAATGAATGAGTCTCCCCCCTGCGACCAGCTAACTGTCGCTAAATGCTCAGAGTCTTGAAGCAGCTGGAAAAGCTTCTTAGCAAAGTCTGGCCCCGTTGCCGGGGGTTCCACGAGGGGATTCATGATTTCTTATAATGAATACTTTATTGATGAGAGGGAAAAAATATGTTTTTCAAATTTAGCTAGAAATACATTTATTGAGGGAATTAAATATACAATATTAGATCACCGTCTAATTCGAATATGATATTTTGGTTATTACCATTAGAATCTATTTTATTAGGGCGTTCGAATGAGCCAAGATTGGAAACCATGGCTTTATGAGAAGTGTCATTTCTTTGTTTTCATATCAACTTGGAAATTCATAAGTCCATCATCAATCTGTTTGTATACATGTGGTGTAGTAGCAGGCTTTGGTTCAGCTTTTTGGAATGTTGTCATCCAATGTTGGAATGTTTGGTTACGTTTCTGTCGCAGTTTCGATATCGATTTCTTTTTCTGTGGTGCTGGGACTTTCAATGGGTACATAGCCTGTGCAGCGGAAATGGCGGCCAATATAGAATTATCATTAACAAGGGGACTATATTTGGGTATTGATGATGCTGCAACTTTTGCTGCTTGTGTTGCCATTGACTCAATATTTAAATTTGGTGGAGAATCGGCTACACTGCCAGAGTTTTTGGAAGTTCTTAAATGAGGTATTGAATTCCTCTTCTGGACTTTATTGTTGTTGTTAATAATTTGTTGATTAGTCTCAGATAAATCCCAATTCCCTGTCGTTATTGAGGGAGACGATAATGATGAAATTTCAAATTGGCCATTGTCTGTACTGAAAGTTGGTGTTTGTGGTATTATTCCATATTCTTCTTCCTCTTCTTCTTCCTCCTCCTGTTCATCGCAACTTTCGATTAATCTATCCAAATCCAAAAATGTATTCATTATATCCCGCTCACTGCCCATGGCATTGCTGGTATTAACAAAAAAGCTTGTTCCGGAAGTGGAAATTGACTTTGTGGATATTGTATTAGCCAAACTAAATGTCGACTCGTTGTTCAGTGATGTAGAGCTTGGGACTTTGTTAGCCAATATAGAAATAGGGTCCTTGAACTTCATCCCATTGGATATTTCCTTGTATTGCTTATCGAAATCATCGGACGGTTCGCTTTTTACCCTTTTCAAGCCCGTCTGGAGCGCCGTTGTTTTTCCGGTTGTATTTTTCAGTCCCTCCCCTCTGTGGTATGTGATTTCCAATTGCTTTTCCATAACAGAAGGGTGCTTAATTAGCAAATGTCGATAAGAAAGAGATGTTCACACAAATTAAAAATATTACCCTTTTTTCCATTAACTTCCCTCTTTGTAAGCAATTAAATGTTTTCAAGAAATTTGATTAGATTTCTCTCCACTGAAACCCGCAGAGCGATCGAAGATGCCGTTCATTCTGCTCCTGTTGTTTTGTTCATGAAGGGGACACCTTCTGCCCCAGCTTGTGGTTTTTCAAGGGCAACAATCCAAACTTTGGGTCAACAGGGCGTTGACCCAGCTAAATTCGCTGCTTACAATGTCTTGGAAGATCAAGAGCTTCGTCAAGGAATTAAGGAATATTCAGAATGGCCAACCATTCCCCAATTATACGTTGAAAACGAATTTGTTGGTGGTTGTGACATTATTTCTACAATGGCACAAAATGGTGAACTTGCTGAACTCTTAGAGAAGGCAGATGCTCTTGTAGCTGTGGAAAAGTTATAATAGGGTATTTAATTTTTGTGTATGTTTATAGAAAGAGTGAGATCATTACTAACCTTCCATAGAGGTTGAATTAACATTAAAATCACGGGGATTCATCCCGGCGGCATATGCCAATTTCCCCATCCAACCAGCATACGCTTCCTTCCAGTCCACGCGTTTGAACATGCGTGATTGGCAGCAACTCTCGCACAGTTTTCGAAAGAAATAGTCCCCAAGACCAAGAAACTTGGAAACTACCCATTGTGAATCGGAAGTGTGTGCCAACATTCGTGGATCCATTTCAAAGCCAGTGACGTGTTTCACAGCAGATAGGAGCATTGCAACCATCACAAAGTCAACAGAATAGTGCAAAATGGTTCCCAGTGACATTATCAATAACAGTATTAGGAAGAATTACACTTGTTCACTTACTATTAAATATAATTTCATTGGGTGATGATTTCAACATCATTTAAGAATTCACTACAAATCGAAAGATCTGCCGATTCACTGGCAAGTTCTAAACTTCTTCAGGGTACAACTCCAAAGTCCTTGGAGTCGAATGGTGTCGCCATCACCAATTTGGTGATTTCCAATGTAAAATCAAAACTAAATCGATGGGAATTAGAATTGGCATTAGACCCGGCTTTTAACTTACCAGATGCGAAGATGAATAATGGTAATATCAAATCGGGGGATATTGTTGGTGTTGGACCATTTCCACAGAAAATTCAACAGGATTTCAATGTTAATGGAGTTGTTTCAACAATAACAGGTACTAAATGTATTATTGATGTTGGTATTGGCAATCAATCAATAATGGAAAAAACAACACAAATGGTAAGTCAGGCAGGTGATAGGTCGGGGAGTACTAATAGTACAAGCGATTTCCCTTTAACTATTAATCAAAGGGTTTGGATATTAAAGCTCATGAATGAAACACCATATAAGCGGATGGACCAAGCAATGAATAAACTCCAAGTAGCAGAACAACAAGCAGAAGCCTCTTTTGGAGTCATTGATGTATTACTTGGTATCAGATCACCTATTTCAACAAAAATGAATTTCACTTCCACTATCAACCCAAATTTAAATAAATCTCAAATTGATGCTATTAATTATGCATTGAATTCAGAATTGGCTATTATTCATGGTCCTCCAGGGACGGGGAAAACACGTACGGTTGTTGAATTCATTTTAACTTCTTTAAAATTAAACCCAAATAAAAGAATTTTAGTAACTGCTGGTTCAAATGTTGCAGTGGATACCATACTCGAAAGGTTAATTCCATATAAGGATCTGTTAAAACCAAATGAAATAGTTCGTGTTGGACATCCAGCAAAAATGCTAAACTCAAAATCAACTACTTCTAATGATGGCAATGATAAAAATGAAATGAACAATTTAGGGAAGAAAGTAAAAGCAATAAAGTTAAAGAAGGAAAGAAAGGAAAAGAGATCAGCTAAGAAAGAAAATAGAAAACCTACGTCACAAATTAATATTGATAAAATGTCCCCACTTGAATATAGAGCACATTTATTAAATACAACTCATTTACAATACATACTACATTCAAATTTTAAACCAATTTTACAAAGTATTACTGAAGATCTCAAATCATTAGAAACTCAATTGGATAAACCAGGAACTCGTTATTCTGAACGTAGAGATCTCTATAGACAAATAAGGGATCTTCAAATGGAAAAAAGAACAAGGGAGCATTCAGCCCTTATGGAGGTGCTCAGAGCTGCTAAAGTTATAATTGGTACAGTTGTTGGAATTGGAGCTAATGATATATTTTTTGGAATTAAAGATCTCGTAAAGGAATCCCCGCAAGCTAATTTCTTTGAAACTTTAATTATTGATGAAGTTTCCCAAACTTTAGAACCTGCATGTTGGATCCCGATTTTGGCTTATGCACCAAATAAAATTGTATTGGCTGGGGATAATAAACAATTAGCTCCTACTATTCATTGTTCAGATAGTGATTTGTTACCAAATCCAACAAAAGATCAGAATTTGGCAAGGGATACTCTTGTTCAAACATTATTCGATAGGTTAATTTCCATTCATAGTGGGAACCTTGAGTTTGTTAAATTCTTGAATATCCAATATCGTATGAATGAACTAATTCAAAAGTTTTCAAGTGATGAATTTTATAAAGGTGAATTAAAACCAGATGACAGTGTAAAGGATCATACATTGCTTGATCTTTTAGAAGATGATGAAAAAACTATTGAAGAAGCTGATGAGGATTTAAGTCCTCTTATTTGGCAGGATACATGTGGTTTACATGGCGAGTTTACAGATATTGAATCAGGGTCCAAATATAACATTGGAGAATGTCACCTTGCTAAAGAACATATAGCTAAACTAGTTAAATTGGGAGTAAAGGAGGATTCAATTGGGGTTATTGCACCATACTCAGCACAAGTTTCTAAATTGAGGGATATTATTTGGAATAGAAATGATGATTCTCCAAATGAAGCATCATTCCCTAATGTTGAAATATCAACTGTTGATGGATTTCAAGGTAGGGAAAAGGAAGTTATTATATTAACATTAGTTAGGAGCAATGATGAAAAGGAAGTTGGATTTTTAAAAGATTTTAAAAGATTGAATGTTTCAATAACGAGATCAAAGAGACAATTATATGTAATTGGGGATTTCATTACAATGAATGAATGTGATTGTAAGGTACTTAATGATTGGTCAAATTTTATGAATTTTAATTCAGTTATTAAATATGTAGAAAATTAATTAATAAATGTTATGTAACATTAAATCGGTATCACATGTAACTAAAGTACCAAATTTTGGGTTTATTGAAATTAATCTCGGTAAGTGATTTGGTGTTGGTATAGTTTTAAATGGTTTTATTATTGATGATGATGATGATGATTTCAAATCCCAAATTATCAAATTTTCATCACCCGAACCTGCAAATAACCAATTTCCATCCCATGAAAACTCAATTGAACCTGTTGATCTCCAAATATCATTTTCAATCATTGGGAATTTTGATCTACCAATTAATTTTGATTTAATTTTTAAATTTAATGAATCGATAACAATTAAATCTTGATTCACAAACCCTAAAACTAGTAACCCATTAGCATTAAACTTAATAGATTCAACTCTAAAATCACGATGAGAATTCGGGCTTAAATCACTCCTAAAAATATCAAGTTTCCCAATAAATCCCTCTGGGAAATCAAAAGTTGGAACTAAAGTTAAAGTCCCAATTAAATCTCCATTTTTAGGTTCCCAAATGGCCATAACTTGTCCACTTGGGTCACAGCCAATTACTATTTCACTTTTGCAATTTAAATTCAATGAAGAAATTTCTGAATTTGATCTCTGATCCCATATTTTAATGGTACCATCAATTGAACTTGAACAAAATCCCTCTGACATCCATGGGGCACCCCAAAGAGAAATAACCTGATCTATATGCCCATTGAAATATTTAGAGAATGAATTTGTGTTTAAATCTAAAAGTCTAATTGCATGATTTGATTTCATATCAGAAGTTGAATTTGGAATTGAAGATGCAACTATACAAGATTGAGGAGTAGAACCATCTGATCCCCTACCTGTAAAAGTGGCAGAAGTACAACCATATTTCTTTGAATACGTTGTCTTTGCTAATTTAGGCCGTGAAGTTTGATATAAATTTAGTGTACCATTTGGTAAAGTTGTTATGAAATGATTCCCTGAAAAGGTATGGTATATTGAAGATATTGGAGTTTTTGCTTCATTCTCTTTTGAAGAAAACACCTTCTCCGGGTGTAGAGATTGAATTATTTCGACATTCAAAGGTGTATTCAATATTGTTGACATATTAAAGGAAATTGAAGAATAAATGAAAAATAGCTAATGAATAGAATAGGCATCGTCATTATAGAATATATAGATATAAAATAAATAAATAAATTGAGGTGGATAGGGGGTTGTTTACATGATAACCAAGTCACCGAACTTTTCCTTGTAACCAGGAACTTCGAATCTACCCTTTGAAACCATATCTTGAACCTTTTCTTCAATATCTGGTCTAGCCTTAACAACGTCTTCAACGGTTAATTCATCAAAGGCTCTGGCGGACTCGATGTTGTCGAGAGTTTTTTCCAATTCGTTTAACTCAGCGAGAACGAGAGATTCGGTAGCCTTTGCGTTTTCAATAGCTTGTGCTTCGAAGGCGTTAATGATGTTTAATTGCTTTGATAAGTCAATTTCGGAGGCCTTGAAAGTGGAAATGTCCTTTTGGATGGTGGAAACAATGGAAGAGTTCTTCAACTTTGATGAGTATGCAGAGAATGGGACTTCAACACTTTGTTGCTTTAAGTCGTAAAGAACCTTCTTTGCTTCGTCGTTTCTCTTCTTGAAAGCGGTCAAGGAGGAGGCGGTTTGGCCAGCGAGACCCAATTGTGGAACGATCTTAACCCAGTTGATCTTAGCAGCGGCAGAGGATGCGACGGACATGTTTTGTTGATTCCAAGAAAGCTCTTGCTTCTCTTGTTGTTCAATTTGAGAAACTTTTCAAACACTCCTTCGCGGTAATTGGAGAGACACAAAGAAAATGCACACTGTGCAAGTTTTTTGTGCTGTGGCAGAAAATTAAAGTCGTGATGCGACCGGAAAACGGTTGTTGGGGTGTTGCTGACATAATCAACATTTTTCATCCCCCCCCCTATTTGCATCACACTCTTTATCAACGGCTGACTCTAAATGACAACATTCGGTCATTACCATTCTAACACACCACCGTTGGTCACTGAAGACCAGTCACTCCAGTTTCAAAGATCTTTGGTCCACAAATGGCATTGTGATCAGTCAATTCTATGTATTTTCCCCTCTGCAAAGAGGAAACTTCTCTTCTGTGGAACTCAGAACAACTCCATTATTGTATTTGATTTAATCACTTTTCAAAAGAAATTCGAATTCCATGCACATCAGGGTTCTGTTTTATGTCTAGCATTAAATGAAAATGAAGATAAACTCTTCTCTGCTGGGTCAGATTCCCTTATTAACATTTGGGAAATTGATAATATTTTAGCTGATTCAGATTTTCTAAAATTAACTCATACAATTTATTCCCTTTTAGATATAGGTGATATATTCTCAATTATTTGGGTGGATTCAATTCAAACGTTGTTTTTCGGCACTCAAAATGCAACTATTTCATTTATCAAAATTGAATTCAATCATACTTATCATTTAACAAATGAACAAAACTATCATTTAATGCCATCTCAGAGATTTGATAAATTTTTTGATTCAAAAGGTTCAGGTAGATCATCTCAATCGCCAACAAATAGCTGTAGTGAATTAAATTTTAAACCAAAATCTTTAATTCAAGTTCCTCCAGAGAACATTATCCAATATGCTCATAATGGATTTGTTTATTCCCTGAAAGTTTTAACTAATTTAAACCCATTAACTTCAACCCTTGGTGATTCAATCGCTGATCATTATTCAAATGTTTTAATATCAGGTGGTGGTGATGGTAAAATCAACTTATGGGGTATTGTTGAAGGACAATCAATAATAAAACTAAAATCTATTGATAACGGTAACTCAGTCATGTCAATGGCTTTAAATACAAACAATATGAATTTATTTGCTGGTTTAAACGATGGCCAAATTAATTGTTGGGATTTAACAACTTTCCAAATACTTAAATCTTGGACTATTGATGATGACGATCAAGATTTAAAATTTAATCATGATGTCTTTGCAATGGCTCTTTCTCCATCAATTGATTGTATTTTTATGGGCACTTCAATGGGAATAACCAAGAGATTGTTTAACGAAAATGGATCTTATAGAATTGCTATTGATGAACCCTGTTTATCATTAGATTCATTTCAAATGGGAGGTGAGTCGTACATTGTTTCTTCAAGTTCAAATAAAACTGTATCCATATGGTCAATTAAATCACTTACCTCAACACCTTCTTTATTACCTGTCTCTCAATCCAATCATACTTTTTCAAATGATAAATTTCTTCAAATTTTGAGTGAATTGATTTCATTTAAATCAGTTTCACAACAACCTGACTTGTATCAAATTGATTGTAGGGAATGTGCAAATTACCTTGTTATTTTACTTAGATCTCTAGGTGCATTTAAATCAGAATTATGGCCTGTTGATAATGGGAATCCAATTGTTAATGGTATTTTCAAGGCAAATTCACCATCCAATCCAAGCCCACAAACTTTAATATGGTATGCACATTATGATGTTATTCCAGCATCTATTTCAACATGGGACACTGAACCTTTTCAATCGACTCCAAAAAATGGTTATATATATGCAAGAGGTTCAACTGATAACAAAGGTCCTTTGTTATCGTCAATTTTTGCTGTTGCTGAATTATACTCTAAGAGACAATTAACTTGTAATGTTATATTTATTATTGAAGGTGAAGAAGAATCAGGGTCATGGGGATTCAATGATGCCATTGAAAGAAATTTATCGAAATTAGTAGATTTTAAAATTGATTGGATTTTAATGTCAAATTCATATTGGCTTGATGATGAAATTCCATGTTTAAATTATGGTTTAAGAGGGGTTATACGATCAGAGATTGAAATATCGAGTGACTCGCCAGATAGACATTCAGGTGTTCATGGTGGAGTTGTTGGTGAACCAAGTATGGATTTAATTAAAGTTTGTTCAAATTTAGTTAATGGGAACAAAATTAACATTGATGGATTCGAAGGATTTACTACACGTGAGAATGTAGATATTATTACAGGATCTTATGATTTTAAAGATTTAGATAATGAAACAGTTGATCTAATTATGAAATTATCTCCATGGGAAATTCCACTGTACATTGAAATAGCTCATAGATTACCAAACATTAAAATTGATGAATTGATAAAGAAATGGAGAGAACCTGCATTATCATTGCATCGGATTGAAATGTCAGGTCCAAATAATGGTACAGTTATTCCACAAAGAGCCAAAGCTAAAATTTCAATGAGATTAGTCCCAGGGCAAGATTTAGAAATAATCAAGGCATCAATTATAAAACACATTGAAAATGAATTTAAAAAATTAAACAGTACAAATCATTTAAATATTAAAATTGTTCATGAATCTGAACCATGGTTAGGTGATGTAAACAATAAGGCATATAGAATTTTATTCCAATCAATTGAGGATGAATGGGGGGTTAAACCAATTTATATAAGGGAGGGTGGATCAGTTCCTGCAATTAGGTATTTAGAAAGGAAATTTAAATGTCCAGCTGCACATTTACCTGCAGGACAATCCAGTGATAATGCACATTTGAATAATGAAAGAATTAGAATTATAAATTTATTCAAGGCAAAGGATGTCATAAAGAGATTCATTGAGAAAATTTAATGATCAAAATTATAATATTTTTTTAATATACTTAGAAAGGTATTTTTATATATAAAACAAAGAACTAACTTTTGTGGCAACATCCCCCTTTCTTTTTTATTAAACATCCTTTTAAAAGCAAAAAGAAGATAATAAGAGATAAGTAAAAGTAAAATCAAATAATCAAAATGTATTCCTCTCCCCCATTTTTACCATTGATATAGATAAAAAATATATGAATACAATACCAATAATGAGAACAATCTATAAGAAAAATGGAAAACAAAAAATGGATTTGATAATGTAAAAAGGAAATATATTTTTTCAAGGCAATGGAAAATTAATATGAAAGAAGAATAAAATGAATATTGAAAAAACCTTTGATCTTAGCTTATTTTAACCAATTGAAATTAAAAAGAGTTGATTGATAAAGGGTTAGACACACACAAAAATGATTTCTTTAAATTAGACACATTTACTTTCTTCTGAAAGCACAACCTTCAGACAACTTAGCCTTACCACCGGTTGGGGTACATAAAACGTTTTGGCATGAGTCACAGGTGACAGCGGTTTGTGAGTGGGAGAAGACAGTTGTGATGAGTAAACAACCTGGACACTTAACATCCATGAAGTAGGACTTTGGACCTTGGACGAGGGTCTTTAACTTGTGCTTTTGTTCTTCGGAAGCAGCAGATGGGTGTAAAAGATCTTGAACGAGAACCATGTTGACTTTTAAAACTTTATCTTAAAGAAACTCGAAGGTTTAAAATTAAAGGAAGGTGAGTGAAAAATTATTCTCCATTTGATTTGCGTCAATTGCAAATATTTTCAAACCCTCATTCAACGCACGTGACTTTTCTGATTATGTAATGAGGGTTTCGGAGAAGCCCTTTTTTCAACCAAATGCTCATTTGCCCTTCTTGCCATTGTGCTTTGAACTTTGTAAATGGCGTCTGGTTGGAGGCTGGTTATTTTGGTTCTGGGAATTACTTTTGCTCTGGGGGGGCCGATGGCTTTTAAATTGGTGTTTGGGAATATCCCCGGGTTAAATATCATTACCCAGTACATTGAAACTGTCACTTTCACGTCAATCGCTTTGGGTACCTTGTTTGCTTACTATATGCATTTGCCATTATCACATACTGTGTATAAAGAAAAAGCACGTCTTATCATTTTAAGGGTTACTCAGCTAACACAGGGGCTTGTGCTTGACATTTGGATGGTTATTATAATTGTATTGGTGATAGCATGGCTCATTGGTTTTAACAATGGTATAATAGGGATTTGGTTCATTTGGTGTTGTGTTTTGTGGATTTACAATTTAAAAGAGGAAGACCAACTCCCTGAAATGGAATCACCAACATGCTCAACAAATCATCAAATCCCATCTATTTCAAGTACACCTACATTTCAAATACCATCTGGTATTGATTTAAAAGAGTTTGTTATGGTGCTTGAATCAAGGATAAGAAAATTGGAAAGGAATCATGAAGCTTTAGCGTCTGATAAAATACAACAGAGTATTGCATTGTATACATTTGACCATCAATTATCATTAAGGATTCAAACTCTAGAAGAAGCATTTCAACAAAAGGAAAAATTACATCAATCACAAATGGAAACAGTGTTCCAAACTGTGCATGACAGTGTTAATAAAAAAAGAAATAAAGTAGAAATTATTCAAATGTACTTGTTTGCTATATTCAATATATCAATTTGTTGTAATAAATTTTTACTAAAATCTACACTGCCTAAACCAGCATACAAATTAATTAAGGCAAATTATAAATATGAAGTCAATCGATGGGCGTCAATTTATAAAAATCTCAAAGAATTTGAAGCTTCCATATATAAATTAATACATAGGTTTCAGAGGAAATGAATTGAAGAAAAAAAAATTTATTTAGAGGTTTGTGTCTTTTTACAAATGGCAAACAAAAGTCGACCAAAGAAGAGTAGAGGTACCTTCTTTAAGAAATACAGTTATGGAACTGGAATAGAAATGTCACATGGTGATGAACACCAAGATCTTTATCGACCCAATGGGACTTCAATGAAGGATAAGGATGAATTGTTTTTGCCATTTGAAATAATTTTGAAAATTTTACAATTAACTCCGAATCCATTCATATTGAATCATTTATTAGTTTGTAGGTCACTTTATTGGGAACTGATTAAACCTAAATATATTTCCCCTAATTTGAAAAGTGGAAATTTATTGGGATTTTTAGATACAATTTGTGGTGATAAAGCTGCATGTGTTGGAACTGATGATAGAGGTATCATTGGGATTGGAATGGAAGGAAATGATATAGTCGGTGGGCTAGGCTCTATGACATTAGCAGGTGTTAGTGATGATGATGTTGAAGATTATTATAATTGTCATGATGAGCTAAATAGTGATGATGATATTGATAATGATGATAATCAAGGCAATGTAAAAAAAAAGAAACAGAGTTATAAAGATATTAAAAAGAAAAATTCTAAGTTGAACAAGGGTAAGAAGAAAAAGAAGGATTCGATGGATGTTATTAAGGTTGTGCCAACAATGGGAAAAAAGGAATTTTTACCAAAGACATACTTAAAACATAAATTTAATCCGTTTGTTAAAACATTGGATATGTCCTTAGTTGTTCAAAGTGGTAAAAATTCATACATTTCCAAGTTATTAAGAAGAACTAGTGAATCATTAGAAATTTTTATTTCATCTCAAGCATCGTTTGGTACTGCACCATTAATTGCAATTAAAGCTTGTAACAATTTAAAAGTTTTGGATTTAAGACTTGTTAATGAAAGTGTGAATTTATTTGAATTATTTAAGTCAATTGAACAATTACCAAATTTGGAACAATTATGTTTTCCCCGTAGTTCAGTTACATGTGATTCATTTGATTTTAAATGGCCTGAAAACTTATGGTATTTAAGATTACAAGGAGGTATAACTGATTCATTTGCTAGTCAAGTAAAGTTACCTTCAACAATTACACGTTTAGAATTGGCACATTGTCCACATTTAACAAGTTCTGGATTGGATCAAATATTAATTAAGATTGGATTTAATTTGACTAATCTTTCAATTACTTACCCAATGCCTAAATTAGGTGAAGGTGGTTGTGATAGAGTTTTTTGGTATTGTCCAAATTTAAAGAAATTCGCTTTTGACATTGCCTATGCTACTTGGGAATTATTTTCAGATGATTTATTAGTTGAATTAGAAGAATTTCCAAGACCTTTAAAGTATTTAAGAATTGAAAGTGTTGGTTTCATGGGAATGTGTGAAAAATTGACACCTAATGATATAACAGTTGCTGTTGATGAAGAGAGATTACCATTGATTAAATCACTTGAAATAAGTGCCATGTTAGGATGGGATTTTAAAGGTCAGGAAATGGAAGACATGCTTAGTGAGTTAGATCACCATGGTATAAGTGTTTTTAAAGTATAAATATGGGTTTATATTTAGAAAGTGGTAATTATATATGGGTTTTAATCACAGAGATTTGTTCATGAACTTCTTTCTACTAAATGCCAACCAAAACTTACTTGGTTTGCTTTTGTCTTCAACGTATAGTCTATCGATGAGTCTCATTGCCAATTCCTGTCTGAATTGTTGAAGATATCCTCTCAAGAGGGTACTTTCATTTTTGTCACTTGGAGGTAAGTAAAGGGAATTGAGAGGGAACCCAGCATCCCCAGGAATAGAAAACGAATCTAGTGATAAATTGGTGAGTTGTCTAACAGCCTCAGATTGGGAAGTTGATGAATTGATTGTATTGAGACATTGAGATACATATAAAATCCCATAAATCAAAGTCCTGTCACTAGCACCCTTGATTTCAAAGTTCTTAAAGAAAGTGTTGGCTCTGAACAAGTCTAATACTTCATCTACAACGTCGTAAGCCTCTGTAGATGGAAAGGCGGGCCCTCTGGTTTGGGTTTTGAGTGGCAAAACGGCAAAATTGCCTACAATCCTGGCGGTTTTCCCCTCATCTGCAAGAAAAGTCGAATGATAAGCCTGTGAAGTCTGTTAGTAGATATTCCTAAGGATTATAAACGCAAATTGGAACTTACTGGCATTTTGATGAATATTAAATAATTGGATTATCAACAAATGGGGGAATTAATAAAAAAAACAAGTGAATAATCAATGAAACCATCCTCTCCATCTTAACTTGTGTTTATTACAATGCCTCAGAGACAGGTCAGGGAGCTTCGGGAACAGCTCGCGTCCCAACGCCCCATCGGAGACTTGCCCTCTTTGCCGCCTCCAAAACAGCCCCAGCTGCTCTCGTTCCCCGTTCAAGGTGATTCGCATAACGCCCTCGGTGTCTATCCAGCGCCTTTCCAGGGAAGGAACGTCTCTGAAAGCTCGTTTGAAGGAAATGGGAATTATCCGGTTGTTTCCAATAGGGATTATGAGCCTACTGATAGTGTTTCTGACCGGTTTGTTAATCAACAGAACATCCATTCACAACAAACCATTCAGCAACAGCAACAAATGTATCAGTATCAACATCAGCAACATCAGCAACATCATCAACAACCGCAGCAGATGCAGAGTTCTCATACCCAGCAACAACTGCCTCAGAATATTAAACAAGTTGCTAGTCAACCTCATCATCCATATGCCCAGATACAGCAAATGCCTCCACCAGCACCAAGACAACAGCAATACTACCAATTGCAACAACAACAACAGAAGCAACAACAGCAACAATTGCAGGATGGCGGAGACCCCCTTCAAATTTCCAGACAAAGGGTTCCCCAATATTCACCCCGAGCCATTCCAAACGCTAATAATAGACTTGGTCAACAGCGGATAGCATCGTCTTCCTCTGGCTCTTCTAATTCAACTGGCCTTGCTGGCAAAGGAATGTTATATGTCAATACAAACATCCAACAACAACAGCAACCTCCTTCTCATCCTAAATACAGATCAGGGTCAGAGTATTTACCTAAAACACCTGTTTCCGCATCAAGTGATTTAAGGTTGAATTCAATTCCAAGGAGATCGCCATCACTGCCATTACCATCCCCAAAGATCAGAGATGCCGTTCCTGCTAGGAATATGTATCCATCTGGCAATGCTCAACAACAATTCAACTCGCCAATTGGGATACCTCCAAATACAAATTCACCGAAACAACCACTACATACTGTGAATAAATCCAAATCTTCTCCACCGCCTTCTCCATCATCAAAGAAGAGAAGTCCAATCGTTACCCAATCATTGAATTTCTTAAAGGGAAATCGAAATTTCAGTACATCATCCCTTTCTTCTAATAATGACAATATCCCTTCTCCAGTCACAGCTCCAAGTATTTACAATAGTAGGGAAATGGATAAGTACCATCTTCCAAATAAACAAACAACAGTTGGTGGGAGAATAATCCCTCAAAAGGTTTCTGAACAAAATGAATCAATTAGGAAAAATAAATCTTTAGGTTCATTAACAAGGAGGGTTACATCAAGTGCATCGTTGAGAAACTCAGGTGATAGGACAAAATTTGGACAAGCGAGTAATGGATCAATCAATAGAACGGTTTCCCAATCTCCTTCAATAAAACAATTAAATGGTATTACAATTTACCCGGCATTATTATCAGAGGTAGCAATTGCTTTTAGGGATAACATCATTTTAGAAGACCATTATAAAAATGGTATCATGTACAGGGATTCATTTACAGGTGCTGATGCAATTGATATTCTTTGTAAAATTGGAAGAACAGCTGATAGGAATTTAGGAATAATCCTAGGTCGGGCATTAGATTCTCAAAGATTTTTTCATGATGTCACATATGAACATAGGATAAGAGATAACATTTATGAAATTTATAAATTCAATGATGCAATTTTTGATGATAATAATCAAATGTTTAAGAGAAATCCTTCAGTTATTAGTACAAATACTTATTATGATTCAATTGTTGATGATTATAATGATACTTTAAACCCAATGGATCAAATACCAAAAGGTGTTTTTACATATTTAACTCAATGTTATTCTCCAACTTGTACAAGGGATAAAATTTGTTATTCAATTTCATGCCCAAGAAGATTACAACAGCAAATGAGAGTTGAAATGAAAATGTCAACTATAGTTAGATCGGATTCTCATCTAAGTTTTGATGCAGATGAACAAAAACAGTATTGGCAATTAACTGTCCCTAAATCAATTTTAGATTCATTGGATAAAAATGAAATTAAAAGACAAGAAGGTATTTTCGAAGTTGTTTCAAGTGAAAAGACATTTGTTAAAGATTTAGAATATATTAGGGAATTTTGGATTAGACCATTATCAGAAACAAAAATTATCAAGGATAAGGAAAGGGATAATTTCATTAGGACTGTTTTCCATAATATTAATGAAATTTGGTCCATTAATCATAAATTTGCTGAGGCATTAATTAGAAGACAACAGAAGAGTTCAATTGTTCAATCAATTGCTGACATTTTCTTAGAATTCATTCCACAATTTAAATCATTTGAAACTTATGGTGCTGGACAAATTGTTGGTAAATATGAATTTGATAGACAACGTAAAGTCAACCCATTGTTAAGAAGATTTGTTGAGGATACTTCAAAGAGAGCTGAATCAAAGAGACTAGATTTATCATCATTTTTATCAAAACCTACAACAAGACCTGCAAGGTATCCATTATTATTGAAGACAATTCAAAATCATACAGACCCAGAATCTGATGAATATAAAAAATTAGGGACTGCGGTTAAATTATTAGAAAATATGTTAACAACCATTAATTTTGAAACTGGTAAACAAGCTGATAAGATGCATTTATTCCAATTGAGACAAAAATTGTTATTTAAACCAGGTGAATTAGTTGATCTGAAATTAAATGCTGATTCACGAAAATTGATTTATCAATGTGTTTTAAAGAAAAAGGGTTATCAAGAAAAGGAAAATCAAGGCGAAATTCATGCTTATTTATTTGATCATTGTTTATTATTTATTAAAATTGGTTATTTGAATAAAAAGGAAGTTTTTAAAGTTTATCAGAGACCAATTCCATTATCATTGTTATTTTTTTCCTTGGGTGAGTTCCCGCCTTCAATGAAACAAATCAACAGAGCATCTAATACCACAGGATCGTCAACTGCTCTTATTGGTGGGGATGTCACAAATTTTGGACAAATTCCAAGTAGTAATGTGGCCAGATTTCCGATTACTTTCAAATATATTGGTGAACATGGTTATGAAATGACACTTTATGCAACATCAGCAGTTCAAAAAATGCTGGCATCAAAAATTGAATCTCAAACAAATAAAATTATAAAGGATAATGATGTTTTTACATTAACATCCCTTTCTTCCCAGTACTTTAATAAAGATAATAGAATTAATTGTGTTGCGCCATTTGATGGTGGTAGAAAATTGATGTTTGGTTCAGATTCAGGAATTTATATTAGTGATAGAACTGGATCTAATTCAAAACCAATTAAAATAATTTCAAAAGTTAATATAATACAGGCTGATATACTTGAAGAATACCAAATTTTATTAGCATTGAATGATAAAAAACTAATTTATTGGCCTTTAGATATACTCCGTAGTGGTGGTGATCCACAAAAGAATGCAAAATTAGGTAAGGAATTAATGGGGCATGTATCATTTTTTAAAATTGGAGTTTGTGATGGGCGTAAATTAGTTTGTGCTGCTAAATCTTCATCAAATATTGTGAGGATTTTTGAACCTGTTGATCCAATCACGCAAAAAAAAACAAAAAAGAAATTTCTCAATACAAGGGATGATTTAACATTTACATCAGAACCTGTTAGTGTTAGTTTCCTTAAGACAAAGTTATGTATTGGCTGTTCAAAGGGATTTGAAATTGTTTCATTATCAAATGGGACAAAGGAAGTTTTATTAGATCCAGCAGATACATCTTTAGAGTTTGCAACCAGTAAGGAAGGATTAAAACCATTGGAAATTGATAGAATCAATTCTGATTTCCTCTTATCTTATTCATCATTTTCCTTCTTCATTAACCACAATGGGTGGAGGGTTAAACCAAAATGGATGATTCAATGGGAGGGACAACCACATGCATTTGCACTTTGGTATCCATATTTACTTGCATTTGGTACCAACTTCATTGAGATCCGTAATGTATCCAATGCAGAATTATTAAGAGTGATTTTTGCTGACAATATCAGATTTCTTCATGCTTCCTCACAGGAAATTCTTTATGTTTATGAAAATGAAACTGGATATGATGTAGTGGCCTCCCTTGATTTTTGGGATAAAAGTATTAAAAATAGGAGTCGCTCGGGCACTGACATAAGTGCAACAACTGTTAATGGGACTGTAGTTTAATTTATTAGTTATTGAATTTTTATATTTAATGAACATTTGTGATTATGTAATATCAACGATTTTGAATATTTATTCGCTTATAATAATAAATATTCATCATCATCTATTGGCGTTTGTCTTGAACAATGACTTTGGAGCTTCGGCATGGTTTGCTGAACGACAAGTCTTTTTTGGACAACTTACAAGTCCATTATTTTTCCCATTATGATCTTAAGAGGAATACAACGTCGTCAAATCCCTCACCAGAGGACCTCAAATACAAGATCTCCGATTGGAAACTGCCACCTAATAAGAAAAAGACAACACATGCTGCATTGGTGATGTGTCTAAACTTAGGCATCCCACCACCTGATATTCCTCGACCTCAAAAGTGTCCTCAATTGGAAGCTTTTGTAGATCCAAATGCCTACCCCGATTTTAAAGTTGCATTACAGGCAATTGGGAAGAAATTGCAGGCTAATTATGAAACTATCAGTTCAAGGGTTAAGTACAAACAAATATTAGACCCTTACTCTGAAGATTTAAGAAGGATGTGTTCCAATCTTAGAAGAAATGCAAAGGATGATCGAATTTTACTTCATTATAATGGTCATGGTGTCCCACAACCAACACAAAGTGGTGAAATTTGGGTTTTCAATAGGACTTACACACAATATATTCCTGTTTCTCTTTATGATTTACAAAATTGGATTGGTGCTCCTTGTATAATGGTCATTGATACCAGTGCAGCTGGTAATGTAATAGAAAATAATAAGAAATTCATTCAGAAAAGAATTGATGATGAAGCTAACCATAAAGGTGATTCGGCTGCACCAAGTCCTATTTCCTCATATTTGGAAACCATTCAATTAGGTGCTTGTCAAAGTGATGAAAGTTTGCCAATGAATCCTGATTTGCCAGCAGATTTATTTACTTGTTGTCTTACATCCCCAATTGAAATGAGTATTAAGTGGTACTTGTTATTTAGTCCTTTGAGAAAACATGGGTACTACGATTTCTTGAAAAATAAGGATGGTAATGTTGAAATTCCTGGGAAGTTAACTGATAGAAAAACACCGTTAGGTGAATTAAATTGGATATTCATTGCGATAACTGATACAATTGCTTGGACAACCTTATCAAGACCATTGTTCATGAAATTATTTAGACAAGATCTGGTAACAGCTGCATTGTTTAGAAATTTTTTACTGGCAAAGAAGATGATGCCAGAAGTTGGTTGTCACCCAATATCAGATCCACCACTACCTGATGTTAACACAAACCCAATGTGGGACTCGTGGGAATTGGCAATTGATGAAGTACTAGGGCAACTGTTGAAAAAGAAACACAATGAACCCCCTCAAGAAGATTTAACAGATATACCTCAACTTCAAGTTGCAATCCCTTCACCATCACCGGCAAATCAAACTCCAGTAAATGTATCATCTGGTATAAATGGTAGTGTTATTCCTAGTAGTACTTCGACTATGTCAATGGTTGGAATAACGCCCAACACTAGAAGAACCAGTGTTGATCCAAAGTTAAATACCAAATGGGTTTACCAAAATTGTTCATTCTTTCAACAACATTTAACAGCATTTGATGTGTGGCTTCAATATGGAGCTTCAAAAAAGGAGGCTCCTGAACAATTGCCAATTGTCTTGCAAGTTCTTTTATCCCAAGCCCATAGACTTCGTGCATTACAGTTATTATCTAAATTCCTTGATTTAGGTCCATGGGCAGTTTACTTATCCTTGAGTATTGGTATGTGTCCATATATTCAAAAACTTCTTCAGTCCCCATCCCCTGAATTAAAACCAATTCTGATTTTTATTTGGGCTAGAATCATGTCCGTTGATTATAAAAACACTCAACAGGAGTTGGTTAGAGGGGGTTATAATTATTTCATTCAAATGTTTACATTTCAACCACGTCCAGTTCCGCAGTTAACTTCAAATGGTTCTGCTACAATTTTAATTGATGATGTAACAATTGAAAACCAAATGACATTTGCGGACCAAAAGGCAACTTCAGCATTTGTATTGTCAATGTTTGTTAGAGAAAACTCCCAAGGTCAAAAATTGGCATTCTCTATTGACCTTGTCAAAACTTGCTTTTATTATATTGAAACAAGTGAGTCTCCATTATTAAGACAATGGAGTGCTCTTTTAGTTGGAGAGTTGATCAAGGACAATTTTGAGGCTGTTGTTAGTATTTTAAAATCGGGCACTGTTGATAAAATTTTGAAATTTATCAATGATCCGATTCCTGAAGTTGGTGGATCCATTGTTTCAACTTTGGCTAATTTCATTTTGTTACATTTAGATGACCAAAATGACACAATACTTGTTGTAGAATTAAATGAACTGGATGTTAAGGTTGCAACTGAAGTGTTAACCTTGTATGTTGATGGGTCACCGTTGATTAGAAAAGAAGTTGTTTGCTTTTTCAGTAGATTCGTTGTCAAATATATTTCATTTTTCTTGGTTAGTGCATATTCACAACTTGAAGAGGAGGTCACATTGGTTGATGATCCATCTTTAATCGATGAGGTTAGAAGGAAATCACCTGCATATGGTTCGATTTTTTCAACAATTTGGAAATCAATTTTAATTTTAAGTGAAGATCCACATGATGAAGTCAGTGATTATGCTCAACAGGTTGTTGATTATGTTCTGTTGAAATTGAATGAATCTCAACTAGGTGAATCTGTTCAGGAAATGGAAATGTATTTATTACAAAAGACAAGCGGAACCAGTAGTTTTCAGTCAGATGTTTATGAACCAAGAGGGATCCCATTACCAAGGAAAGATACTTCAAGAAAAATTCAATCTATCAATGTCGAACCCCAAAGGATAAATGGTAATACTATCCCACGTAAGCAAAGAACATTTTCAAATGCCTCTGAGGCAAGCTCAATTGCAAGTACAATCAATAGCAGAGTAGAAGGGTTTAAGAATTGGTTTAAAATATTACAAAATGGCGACTCCAAAAGCACCAATGGTGATACCCATGGTATCAGTAATTTATTAACTCAACAGCTATTGCCCTTGCCAGTGGGAGCAATGCGTAAACCTCAAACTCCACGATTTAAACCAAGAGCAAGGGATAATGGGAAACCAATTTTACCAATAATTAGTGGGTTTTTTGATTATTCAAGAGAGTATTTCCAAGAACCTCAGTTAGGACCGAATGAAACTGATGAGCCAGGTTCAGAAGAATACATTAAAAGAATTTGGAGGAGAAACAGAAATGAACAAATTATTGCGCTTACACAACAACAAAAGGAATTGGCATTGACTGATTCATGGAAGGAAATTATATGTAAGCTGAACAACAAAACTCAACCAAAATTAATACAATTTACTCAGTTTGAAAAATGGCTTGTGACAACAGATGAAAAAGATAATATAACAACTTTGGACTGGAGCACACAAAAAGAAGTCAGCAAATTTTCTAATGGGAATCCGCTTGGTACTAAAATAACAGATGTAAAATTTCTTAATGAAGATCATGTACCATTGTTAATGACAGGTTCAAGTGATGGTATTGTTAAGATATATAAGAACTTTGAAAATTCTGATGATTGTACACTCCTTACGTCATGGAGGGCATTAACTGATATTATATTAACCCCAAGATCAGTTGGATTAATCAATGAATGGCAACAGAGTAGGGGTTCACTTTTAGTCACTGGTGATGTTAAGGTCATTAAAGTTTGGGATGCTCCTAGAGAGAAGTGTGTCATGGATATTCCAATTAGATCTACATCACAGGTACTGACAATGACCTCTGATTTAGTGAGTGGGAATATAATAGCCACTGGGTTCCAAGATGGGAGTTTACGTGTATATGATAGGAGATTGGATTCAAGGGATGCAATGGTTAAAGTTTACAAACCCCAAACAATTTTGGAAAAATCACCATTGAAAAATGTCCATATGCAAAGAGGTGGTCTTAGGGAACTGGTTAGTGGGTCAGCTAATGGGTTAGTTAGACTTTGGGATATAAGACAAGATTCAGCTATTGAGAGTTTCAGACCATTTAATAAAACTATGACAACAGCATACATTCATGAACATGCTCCAGTTATCGCATGTGCAGATAAAGAGGTGAGAATGTATTCAACGAGTGGAGAATTGATTACAAATGTAAGTAACAATGGGTTTATTAGTTCATTAAATGGAAATGCTAGAAACAACACATACGTGAACACAACAGCACTACATCCGCATCGTATGATGTTAGCAACTAATTACAACCAAAGTGCGGAAATTGTGGTTACTGGACTTTGGAACAACAAAGATGTTGACTTTTAAAAAATTGATAAGAGAAGCTGAAAAAGACATTTCCCCTGTTTCGGATATAACGGCGGGGCCCTAAAAGTATAAATAAAAAGATAAATTCTTTGTAGGATTTTCTCATTTGTATTACAGAAACAAAAATACAAACAAAACGTTTGTTTTAACATTTAATTATGGATACTGAATTTGATTCCTCAAATGACAACTCTGAGCGATTCAGTATTTTTCTTCAGACATTGAGTTTCTTTAACGACAATTCATTAGATTTTGCAATGCCGATGTCATCAGAGATAGCAGGAGCAATCGAAGAAGGCCGTAATGTCTTTGATATAGCAACGCCCCAGCAAGACTTAACCCTTTTTCAGAGGATGCTTTCTGCATGTACTGGATCATTACTAACTTCTATGGTGGTAACTCCGTTTGATGTTGTGAGAATTCGGTTACAGCAACAGGAGTTATTATATCCTGTGGGAAATGCTATTGATTGTTGCAGAAAGGTATTCTGGGAATCTGGTGGCTCTTCCCTTTGCGAAACAGGCTCCTGTTCCGAGCATGTTAATTCATCAAGTCGAATAAATGGGACATTTTCAGGAATATCAAAGATAGCAGCGGATGAAGGGGTTAGTACATTATATAGAGGGTTGGGTTTGACATTAGTTATGGCAATTCCTTCAAATGTTGTCTATTTTTCAGGTTATGAATTCATGAGGGATTCATCTCCACTTGCACAATCATACCCAATAATAAATCCACTCATATGTGGTTCATTATCTAGAACACTGGCAGGTTTTTCTGTTGCCCCCTTAGAATTAATTAAAACAAGAGTTCAAGCTGTTCCGACATCATCAAGTAAATCCTCACGTGACATATTTAAAATGGTTGTTAATAATTGTTATCAAGATTTCAAATTGAATGGGGCTTCATCGCTTTTCAAAGGTTTTGGGTTAACTCTCTGGAGAGATGTTCCTTTTAGTGGGATATATTGGTCAACTTATGAATATTTAACACATAAATTGAAATCATTTGAACTGTTCAATGAAGAAGAGTCTGATGATCCAACTAAATTATTTATGAGATCCTTTTTAAGTGGGTCTGTGGCAGGGATTACAGCTGCAGTCTTTACAAATCCCTTTGATGTTGGTAAAACAAGACTTCAAGTTGCCTTTGAAGATACTCATGATTTGGGATCTTTAGGTAAAAACATAGAAAGAGAGAATATGTTTAAATTCATGATGAATATATATAAACAGGAAGGGTTGGGTGCTTTATATGTTGGACTTTTACCACGTTGTATGAAAATTGCACCTGCATGTGCCATTATGATATCAACTTATGAGCTCAGCAAAAGGTTCTTCACTCAAAAATTGAAATGATCATTGATTCATTACTGCATTTTACTACATAACATTTTCAGGCTGGTTGTATATAGACTAAACAAGTTTTTTTAATAATTGATAGATAGATAGATAATATGAATACAATCATGTCTTATTTGTTAGCAACGGACATCAGTCTGTTGGGTGACCCCATAAACTTTCTGGGTCAACAGAAACATCATTGTTATACTTTTTTGCTCTCCTTTTATAATTCTCTAACTTCTTATTCTTAATACCATCATTCTGTTTCTTTTGTGGGGATAAGTTGATCATCGTTAACCTCCTTTTATCAGTGCATGGGATGAATTCTTCATCCAAATTTAAATCATTCACAAAATGGGTGCCTCCATTATCAAGAGTGTTTTCATATTCTTCATCAATATTATTAATACTTTGTTGATCATTCATGGATAATTGATTCATTGAATTAATTACACTTTCATTTTTTAGTTTAATTGGAACTCGCTGTTGAATATTTCTTCTTTGTTGTGGTCTAATATTCAAAGCAGATTCGTTGATTGAAACTGGGAAATCGCCATAGGGGGATTTGAAATTATCCTTTGAAGAATTTTGTATCATTTTCAACTTTTGTTGATGTTGTTGTAATGAATGGTTTGTACAACTCTCCAAATTATCATCAAATTCAATTTGACTTGCATTTGTAAAAAATAGATCACAAGATTCTCTTACGTTTTTTGAAGATCTTTCCAATGTTGAGACATAATTCAGATAATGTTTCCGTAATTCATAATTGGCATTTTGTCTCAATCTATATTTTTGTCGTTGTAACGTACTATCGGCATCAATCAAATCTTTCTGAACTGTTTTATAATCTTCTGAAACATTATGTTTTTTACGGATTTGTTCCAAATTCTTTGTTAATTTATTGATCCTGTATAGCGTGCTTGCCTTTGCCTTCTCTTCGTGGCTACAACTTTTAAACCCCATTGAAATAAATTCCATTTGAACTCTTAATGCTTCAAATTGTGCTGACTGATCACGTAATAATCTAGCCATATCATCAGAAAACTTTTCAAATTCAGGGGCATCTATCTCCTTTGGCCATTTGACTAATGAGTCTGCAACTTTTGACATTGCCTTTTCAGTGAACTTGAAAGCTTTTGCCAATTTATCAACTTTCATTCTAACCAACTTAGCAGAATCATCTGCAGGACGAATTGCCCCCAGATTTTCCAAACGGTCTACAACTGGCCATATTAGTCGTCCTTCTGGGTTGATTGAAGACTTGGGTTTCTGTTGAGTTATCTTTGATATCAAGTCCAAATCCAAAGCTTGCTCAGCGGCTGTTGAAGTGCTGGCGGAAGCACTCGAGTGACCAAAAGTTAATAAATGGTGGTTATTAATCATATTTTCTTCACCTCTTGTTGGACTTTCTGTCTCCTTCATTCCAGTGGCTTTTTCTATTAAAAAGAATCAATGATGTAAGAAAAGTTGCCCTTTTAGAGTTGCTCGGGTATTTTATTATCTTAGCAATTATATGGTTCTATTCTGAAATAAGCAGTAAACCATGCTATTGAACATTTATTAGTTTACATACATCTATTTATAATGTGTATATTGTGTATTGGGGGCTTTCCTGTTGTTTAAAAATACGGTCTAAATGTGTTATTTAGCAATTTATTCAAATTTAAAAATATGAAAACAAGCGAACGTATACAAAGGACGCAAAAAAGGTGAAAGTATCAATTAATATAATAGAGGGGTTCTTCCGTTTGTTTTAAGGGCTTTTAATGGAAATACCAGGATTATTTTACGTGTTTCATTATTTCCATTTAATTTGAAGCTTAATATTTTTTTTTCAATCAGATCTGAAAACATCCTTTTAGTAATGTTGAAATCATACTTTGAGTTACAGACATCCTTTAAGGTTTCTTATGCTCCTGCTGTGGTGAAGAAGTGGAGATCTACAAGAACGGGGCTTCAGGTCACTTTAATAGATCAAGCTTCTCCTATTGTCAACGGGTATTTTGCTGTGGCAACTGAAATATTAAATGACAGTGGTTGCCCTCATACTTTAGAGCATTTGGTATTCATGGGGTCTAAAAAGTATCCATATAAGGGATTATTGGATATCTTAGGGAATTTGGCTTTTTCTTCTACTAATGCCTGGACTGCAACTGATCAAACCGTTTATACTTTAACAACTGCAGGTTGGGAAGGTTTTAAAATGCTCTTACCAATTTATTTAGATCATGTTGTTAACCCAACTTTAACTGATGCTGCTTGTTACACTGAAGTTCATCATATTGATGGTGAGGGTCAAGATAAGGGTGTTGTTTATTCTGAAATGCAAGGAATTGAAAATCAATCCTGGTTCATACAAAACTTAGAGGGGCAAAGATCAATGTTCAAGAACAGTGGTTATAAAAGTGAAACTGGTGGTTTAACAGCCAATTTACGACAACTTGAAGCTCAGACAATTAGGGATTATCATAATGATAATTACAGGCCTGATAATTTATGTGTTATTATTACCGGTTCAGTTAATACGCAAGAACTATTAGATATTATGGCAAAAGTAGACTCCGAATTAGATCCATTGCCTGAGACAGTATCTCTTAGACCATTTGTCGATACACCAAGGGATTTACCTTTAACTGAAACAATCATCAAGACTGTTGAATTCCCAGATGAAGATGAATCATCAGGTGAAATCTCATTTTCTTGGATTGGGCCAAATGGCAATGATCTTATTCTAGATCAGGCTATTGATACAATTGGGAAATATCTAACTTCATCATCTGTTTCTTTATTAAATCAAGAATTTATTGAAATTGAACATCCATTGGCAACAAGTGCTGACTTTACTACTGAAAGTTATGTTAATACATGTATGACAATGGAACTTTCAAATGTTCCAAAAGAGAAGTTAGATCAACTACCAAAGTTAGTTTTGGATTTATTAAAATCCCATTGTTCCAAAGATAAATTAGATTTAAAGCGTTTAAGAGATATAACTGAACAAACAATGTGGAAATTCATTTATCAAACTGAGCAATCTCCTGAGAATCTTGCAACTTTATCCATCTTTGAATTTGAATACGGTGATGTTGATGGGCAAAAATTAAAGGAGTGGGCAAGTGGGTTAACAGAGTATGAAACACTTCTTAAATGGGATATTGACCAATGGTTAGAAATTTTCCAAAAGTATGTTGTTGATAACCATCCTTGTGTTATAATTGCTAAACCATCTAAGGAGCTTTACAAGAAATCTAAAAAGGAAAATAAACAATTTTTGAAATCTAGAAAGGAAGAATTAGGTGAAGATGGATTAGAAAAGTTAAAGAAAGAATTAAAGAAGGCCCAAGAAGAAAATGAAAAACCAATTCCAAATGAAATTTTAGAATCTTTTGGTCAACCAGATCCATCAAAAATTAACTTCATCAAAACTGAGTCAATTGCAATTGGCTTAAATAATGACATTAAAAATGATAAAAATTCAGAAGCTTTGAAGAAAGTTGAGAAGGATACCCCAAAAGATTTTCCACTTTATGTTCATTTAGAAAACACTGAAACTAACTTTGTTAATATCCAATTGTTATTCTCAACTTATGAAATCGATACTGAATTATTACCTTTGCTCAGTGTTTTCCAAACTCTTACATCATTACCTGTTGAAAATGACGATGGTTCTTTAACACCATATGAAGAAGTTGTTAAAGAATTGAAGAGAGACTGTGTTTCATATTCTTTCTCCAACTCGTTTGGAGGAGCATATGAAGAATTATTGAACCTGAAAATTATTGTCAAGGCTAAGGAATATAACAATTCAATTAAATGGTTCAATAAATTGATGTTCAAGACTAAATTCACAAAGGACAGAGTTCTAGTTTCATTAAAGAAGATTATTAAATCATTACCAGAAGTAAAGAGATCTGGTACATCAATGTTAAGATCTTTAGTCAATAGAAAAATGTTCACTGAAAGATCATATTTGAATTCATGTGATATATTTGGTAAGGAACAATTTTATAGGGATTTATTGAAACAAGTTGAAGAATCTGATGAAGAAACCTTTAAAAATATTGAATCAAAATTTGAAGAAATTAGAAGTCAATTATTTAAACTGTCCAATACTAGGGTTTTTATGGTTGGAGATGTTTCAAAGATTGAAGCCCCAGTATCATCATGGAAATCCGTTATTAATAATATGAATGATTCTAAGCAATTAGTTGAATTACCTGATCAAAATATTACGTTATCCAAAATTGGAAAGGATAAATCTAAGAATTGTTACATTATCACCACACCCGGGTCAGATTCTTCTTATATGAATTTAGTTACAACAATTCCAAATAATGACTATACATCAAAGGATTCGTTTAAGATTGGTTTAGGTATTGCCTATTTACAATGCGTGGAAGGACCATTCTGGCGTGGGATTAGAGGTGCCGGGCTGGCATACGGTGCCAATAGTTATAGAAATGGAGAAATTGGTGAATTGATCTTTTCAATTTATAGAGGAGCAGATATTGAAAAATGTTTTGAAATTGGTAAGAAATTAGTTGATGATTTTGTCAATGGGGATAGTTTAATTGATGAAAAGATGATGCAAGGTGCATTAAGTTCAATTGTCAGTGGTTTAGCAGAGGGACAATCTAATTCATTTTCAAGTGCAACAACAAAATATGTTAATGATGTCCTTTATAAAAGAGGACCAAATTATAATGAATTGTTAATGGATGAATTGAGATCAATTACTACTAATGATTTAAAGGAAATTTATGCCAAATATTTTGTTCAATTGTTTGATCCAAAGAAATCTGTTTGCTTTATTGGCTGTAATCCATCCAAATCTGATGGGATTGTAGATTATTTCCAAACTGTTGGTTATGAAATGTTTGTTGAAAAAATTGAGGTTTCTAATGATAACCAGGAAGATGGAGATGAAGACGAAGAAAGTTCCTGTAGTGATGATGAATCTGTATCTGAATCTGAATCTGAATCTGGCTCTGGTTCTGGTTCTGATTTTGAAAGTGAAACAGATGATGAGTAAGTGAATAAATAAATAAGATCTAATATAATATAAAAGGAGCTAAAGATGTGTTTGTTTATAAATGATTATGAGTTTATAAGATATCATTTCTTCTTTTCAGTAACAGATTGATCAACTTTTAAACCAGTCCAATCACCAATGAATTTCTTAGTTGATTCAAAAA
Source organism: Saturnispora mendoncae (assembly GCA_030564545.1). Lineage (NCBI taxonomy): Eukaryota > Fungi > Ascomycota > Pichiomycetes > Pichiales > Pichiaceae > Saturnispora > Saturnispora mendoncae. Next base: position 224,021 of record JAJLVT010000103.1, read on the forward strand.
ATGAATTAACTGATTTTTGTTGAGTTTCTGCCAACTCATTTGTCTGTTTAACTAACTCATCGGCCTTGTTGATTAATTCAGTTTGCTTTTGGTAAACAGATGGTAAATTATTCTTTTCAACGTCAGAAGCAAAATTAAAAGTCCTTTCGAAAGTCAAAGGCATAAAATATTTAAAGGAAATGGCACCAAGAGCAATTGGGGAAACCAATCTAAACAGTATATTTGATCTCCTAGTGATTATTGAACCAAGAATTCCACCAGTTAAGATGTAAATGGCATTTGGGAATAATTCTTCTCTTCTGTCGTGCAGGGAAGAAATGGTAGAGTTAATTTCCCTTTCAGTTTCAAAATAACGTTGTGAGTGTGTAATGTATGCATCCTTTGAAGCTTCAAGATACTTAATCAATTGCAATCTGGCAGATTTGATTCCACCTTCTAAAACAGACTCTGCTGCGTTTTCCTTTTCCACAATTTTTGGTAAATGTTCAGTGTCAACTGGAGGATTTGCCTGTGCTGTAGCTGAAGTGTAGAAAGTTCTCTCTTGTGCCATTATATCAAATTAGGTTTAAAAAAAGATGTGATTATATCCAATTTCTCATAATTGTAAAAACTTCAATTTTCATCTTGTTATAAGGGATGTTTGACAAATTAAAACAAAAACTTTCTGGTTTAGAGGTTGAAAGAGCTGCATTTTGCGCTCCAATTGGCCAAAGTCCAAATGAAAGGTCAATTTACCAATCCAGGGAGCTTTTTGGAGTTAATTTTGGTTCTCTCTTTGTCTTGGAGAAGTACATATTTGGTGATTTGTTCATTGATAACACCAATGTTGAATTGGATGCAATTAAAGCACAAGTTAATAAATTTGGAATTGAAGAAACTCGTCAGAAGGTTGAGAATCATTGGAATAATTATTGCAATGATGGTGATTGGGAATGGTTGAAATCAAAAGGTGTTAATTCAATTAGAATCCCAATTGGATATTGGCATATTTCACCAAAATTTACTCATGGTACAAACTTTGAATCTGTTAAAGATGTTTACATTAATTCCTGGGATATATTAAAAGAATTATACATTAAAAAGGCCAAAGAATATAAAATTTCAGTTTTAATTGATTTTCATGCTTTACCATTTGGTGCAAATACTGGTGATCATTCAGGTGAAAAGTTAAAATCTCCTGGTTTTTGGGAGAATTCCAATGCTCGTAAATTAGCAATTGAAATTTGTGAATTTGTATCTCATGAATTGAATGGTTTTGATAATATCAGTGGATTCCAAATTGTCAATGAGGCTTGTTTTGATAACGAAGCAAAACATCAAAAGAGATATTATTTTGATGCAATTAATACAATCAGATCTTCAGGTTGGATGGATATTCCAATTGTAATTAGTGATGGATGGTGGGCAGATCAATGGATTCAAATATTGGATAAAGCATCAAATGGTGATATAGGTTCATTAGGAGTAATCATTGATGATCATATTTACAGATGCTTTTCAGATGAAGATAAATCCAAGGATGTTAATAAGATTGTTGGTGAATTACAATCTAATGTGTTGGTTGGATTAAGTAAACCCACTGATTTTATCATTGGTGAATATTCCTGTGTCTTGGATGGGCAAACATGGGATAAATCAAATGTTGATAGAAATCAAAAGGTTGTCGAATATGGACAAACTCAGAGTAAACTTTTCAAGGAAAGATCAATGGGGTCATATTTTTGGACTTTCAAATTTCAATGGGGTGATGGCGGTGAATGGGGGTTTGTTCCAATGATTAACAGAGGTTCCATTCCTACGAGGTCAATTATACCAAATAGGGTGCCTGATGAAAATGAATTCAATAAGGTTTTAGATGGGTCTTTTAATAATCATAATAATTATTGGCAATCACAGTCCCCAAATACAACTTTTGAACATTGGAGATTCAAGGAAGGGTTCACAACTGGGTGGTTTGATTGTTTGGCATTTCTAAAATTTGGTAATTCCAGAATAGGGAGACTTGTTGCATGGAAAAGTTCACGTTTAAAAGAACATATAAATGCCAGAGGGTCATCTTCATATTTATGGCAATGGGAACATGGTTTCAATGAAGCTGTTGGGTATTTTAAAGGTATTTGATGATTTGCTAAGCATTTTCTATTGTATTGTATAACGGGTTTTTCTTTAAATTATTGTAAAACATTAAGATAAAAGTGATGTCAAATAGGGGAATTTCCACTGTGTATATACGAAATTTGAATGAAAAGGTTTCTGTGGGGAAGCTGAAGGCAAAATTGGGAGGATTATTTGAAGAAAGGGGGTTTAATGTTCTTGAAATAATAACTATTGGAAATCTAAGGTTGAAAGGTCAAGCTTTTATAACATTAAAGGATCATAAACAGGCTAGATTGGCGACACAGGTATTTAACTCAGTATTATTTTTAAATCAACTAATGGATGTGAGGCTGGCTAATTCAGATAGTGACATGGCTAGGAAAGCAAAAAATAAAAATGTGGATATTGAATCCCTTAAAGCAGAGAGATTAGCCAAAAGACAAGGAAGGAGTTCTGAAAATAAAAACAAACGTAAGAGAGGAGATGAAGATGATGAAACTTCTGTAGTTAAGAAGTCAAAGGGTCTCCCACCAATGGAACCAAATAAGATTTTGTTATTTACTGGATTACCAAATGATATAACAGAGGATGAATTAATAAGTATGTTCAAACCTCACAAGGGGTTTTTGAACTTGACTTATGTATCTGTTAGAAACTTGACGTTGGTTGAATTCCGATCCAAGGCAGAATCAAGCCAATGTATTAATAAATTAGGTAGGGAAATTGTACTAAAGGGTAAAACATGTGAATTGGAGTTTGCAAAGAAATGAAAATGTTTGTTTGTTTTAGTTCATTGGTTAGATAGTATGTACATATAGAAAATAAATTAGACACTTAATATCTACCTGTTATGATAGTTTTAAATGCAGAGAATAAACCCTCTTTCTTTTGACCACCCTGGTCAACATCGTTAATCAATCTGGAGTAGTAGTTAGGGTTTCCTTTAGGTTGCAACATCTTATCACTTATAGCGTAGTAATTCACCCATTTGTTAGAATGAATGCTCTTAAGAGATCGGTACTGCTGACCAATAATATCAGCGTTAAAAAGGTCTTTTTGATAATCAGGTTTTTCATCCTCAGCAGCAAAGATCATCCTCTTGAGCTTCTTAGTGTCGATCTGAATCAGCTGTTGTTTCTTGGCGTCGTCCAGGGATATTTCCTTCTTGACATCCTCCGGAACGGGCATACCACCAATGGCACAGTATCTTTCAATCTGCGAAAACTTGAAACTGGCATAATGCTTCACCTTGTCACCTGGCAGGGTTTTCAAAAGTGAAACCATCTTCACAGCGGCTTCCTTCATTGACATTTCAGTTGAATTGGTAATGAAATTAGACATGTTGAAATTTTCATATTGAAAAAACGCTCATCAACCTTCAAATCCAATTTGATAATAGTAGAATCTCTCTGCTGGAGCCAGGACTTTTGCGAAAAGCACGAAGAGAATTCCTTTTCATTTTCAAACTCGCAGAAATTCAGCTCTCCAACTCGCATTGTCTGGAAACGGGATTTCAACAGGAGAAATCCACCCATTACAACGAAATCCGCTTTTCTGGCCAATCCCATCAAATAATCAACATTACTAAACGTGTAAACCCCACTGTCTTCATCCAAGATTATCCTAATACCAAACAATCTCAGGTCACACTTCGACAATATTTTAACAACTGGTGCTCTCCAAACTGGATATTCATTCTCATCTTGGCATACTTTATGCTTTTTAAGATACCTTGTGAAATCAGATCTGATAGCAGCTTCGCCAAAGCCCAGTTTTGTATATCTACCTCGTCTAGTCTTCTTATATTTGGCTAGCCATTCCTCCCTTTGTTCTTTTTGGTTTATCTTTTTTCTTTCACCTGATATATCAGCCATTTCAAGCAAATTCCCTAAGAAGTAGTCATCTTGTTGTGGAAAGGGAACATCACGTTGACGGTCTTTTCCAACGGGTTGTGATTTAAATAACTTATGTGTCTTTTTGTGTGCTCCAATGTATGACCATTTCACACATGCAAAAGTCTTCTGACTTGGATCTGATGGTGGCGGTGTGTAACTCATAATGATTATAATAATAATAACTGTTTAACGCTCTTTTTAACTCAAAAGAGTAAAAGAAAGTCAATAGTCCCTTATTTAATTCCCAATGCATGATTCCTGCTTTATTTTATACTTTTACAAATATGCTCTGTAATTTCACTCACTGATCTGTTTCCTTTTCAAAACAGAATTAATTTCCTCTAAAATTTCCAATGCTAATACAAGGGCTTGGTCCAATTCATTTTCCTTGGCTAATTTAATAACAGAATGTCTCCTATTTAATACATTTGATACTAATTCAATTATTTCTAAATCATAAATTGCCTGGCTTGATTCAAAATGCTCTTTTATGCCACCAAATAATTTCCCAATCCTAGTTAAACAATCAACTATAAGAACCCTCTTAAACGAATTAACTCGGACTGCAAAGGCTATTTCATGGCATGGCGCACCCATTGTATCTAAAATGGCCTTCGTAATAACCCAAATAAAATCGTCTGCTCTTTCAATATTTCCATCCTCTCGTATATGGGTGAAATATAAAACACCCCCGGAGATTTCAATGTTATGATTTTCAATTGAGTGGTATAATGGTTTCCCATCAATTGTTATATTTTGAATCCTTTGATTGCATTCATTGTATGGATAATAAACAATTTTAAGTTCATAATTTGTAACTTTTGGCATCCCCATTATATCTGATATCCAGGGTAAACTAGTTAATTCCTGTGGTATATCATCTACTGTATACTGTGGGAAATTTTCATTGTCCTCTAATGATTTTAAATGATGAATACGAAATTTGAAATTGAATAAATTATCCAATCCTTTTAACCATGGTGAAATATCTGATTCAATCAAATTATATAGATCAAATTCATATCTCTCTGAACCAATTAGGTAGATATTTATAAGAATATCATTCTTTTTACCATTTAATAAATCCTTAACCAAATCATTCTTGTAACTATTTTGAGATTCTAATACATATGAATCGTTTGATCCAATTATGAAAAAACTACCCGGGTAATACAACCTAAACTCTTCAACAAAAACATTATCCACTAACAATTGAGTCGCAAAATATGGTATATCATTCGAATCTACTGTCCTAAGTGTATAAAATAATTCACAGTATGGGTCCTGTTGATTAACATAAAGGACATCATTTTCATACAGTTTGTTATTTAAAAACATTATATCATTGGAATATTTCTCATCCCTGTATTTCTGTAATTCCCCCTTTTCAATGTCAAATACAACGTTAACTAATGATTTTTCCTGTAATTCTAATCTACCATGTGTTTGAATGTTTATAGATTCGTTAAAATCAGGGAATCGTAAATCACTATCATATAGAAGTGGAATTCTAAATGTTAAATCACTTAATGGATTGTGTGCATAGTGTTCGGTTGTATTGATTATTTGATATTTATGGTCTAAATAGAAATTAATCATTTTGTAATCATACCCATTCAAAAAACAACCAAGAAAAACAGAAACAACTCCAACTAAAACAAACACCCGGTTAAAATCCTTCCTTTTAATTTCTTTCTTATCTTCTGTCATATAATCTACTTTAGATTAGCTGAATAGAAATTAAGTATAATCATTTTAGTAGCCAGAAAAAAAACCTTCGATTCTATTATCAAAAAATTCTTTTCATCAGAAATGTCAGGAAGTGTCCAACCAACTGCAGAAGAGATCCAAAATGAAACGCAACGTTTTCATTCTTTAGCTGATGAAAAATCAAAGGAAAACGAGTACGTTCATGACGTTTATAATGAAATTGCACAACATTTTTCAAAAACGAGGTATAAACCATGGCCAATTGTTCAAGAGTTTTTAACAGAAATGCCTCAGTATTCTATGGGAATTGATGTTGGTTGTGGGAATGGGAAATATTTGAATATAAATCCAAAATTATTCCTTATTGGTTCTGATTTTTCAACTGGGTTAATAAATCAAGCACAAATTTTACATAAAGGTGAAGATTCAAATGATACAATAGTAGCAGATGGATTAAATTTACCACATGCTGATGAAAAGTTTGATTTTGCTATAAGTATTGCAGTTATTCATCATTTTAGTTCTAAGGAAAGAAGAGTTAATGCAATTGTTGAAATATTAAGAACTTTAAAAAAGGGTGGTAAAGCCTTAATCTATTGTTGGGCTTTAGAACAGGAGAATTCAAGGAGGGGGTACCATGAAGGAATGGATCCAGATGTTTTAGTTCCTTGGGTTTTACCAATAAGTCAACCAAAGAAGAAAAAGACAAGGAAAATTAAAAATATAAAAAAGGGTGAAAAAGGTATTGCATCTGTTGTTGAAGAAATAGAGCCTGAAATCCAACCTCAATTACAACCGGAAATTGTGAAACCTGATACAAAAATGAGATTTTATCATCTTTATAAAAAAGGTGAATTATCAAGTGATTGTGAATTAGCTGGTGGACGTTTAATTAAAGATGGTTATGAAAGAGATAACTGGTGGTCAATTGTTGAAAAACTTTAATAGATATATAATATATGTAAGATATGGATATAGACAAATAATTAAAAAAAAGAACTATGAATAAGATGGATGGGTGAAAGAAAACAAAAGTATTTATGTATATATGTAACAGAATACAATAAAATGATGATGAATGTCCAATTGATATTTATATATAAAATAGAAATGGTAATTTGAAGCCATCTCCAATTTTATTTTAATTTAAAATGATTGTCGACTTGAATCTTGATTTGATATTAACATGGCATTCCTCCTTTCAATTCTGCCCTTTTTCATTAAATTTTTCAATGCAATTGAATCTAATGGATCAAGTAACTCAAATGAACAAAGTAATTCTTCACTAACAGACATAACTGCACCCCAATTATCAAATTCTCCACAATAATTTGGTGCAGAAAATACTGTAACTAATGACCGATCATTGAAAAATTCATATCCATCTTCAACAACCATATGAGCCCTAACGACTAAATCAAATTGGAATTTTGCTAAAAATTTATTAATTGCAACTTGATTAAAACAATATGAAACTCCCCTCTCATTATCCTCCCATTCATTTGGTGAATCTGTTGGATCAGACCAAAGTATATCATTTAACAGACCAAAATCTGGTACATCAGTTGGCCTTCTAATATTTCTAACTTCATCCATTGAATTTAATACTGGTGATAATCCACCATGAACACAAAAGATCTTTTGAGCAATTATGGCAGCAATTGGTAATGTATTGAATGTATCAATAAAAATTTTCCAGGTTTTTAATGTTGTTCTCCTCTTACACTCATCATAAAATCCGTATTGTCTCGTAATTTGTGCACATTCATGATTCCCTCTTAGTAAAAAGAAATTCTCCGGGTATTTAATCTTATAACATAATAAAAGTAAAATTGTCTCTAATGATTGTTTCCCTCTATCCACATAATCACCAAGAAATAAATAATTGGCTGCTGGTGGGAACCCACATTTAGAAAAAATTCTAATTAAATCAGTGTATTGACCATGCACATCACCAACAATTTTAACTGGTGCACTTAATTCTAACAATGGCGGTTGTGATAAAAATATTTCCCTTGCAGTTGAACAAATCATTGCAATTTCTTGATTCTTTAAACAAACTGATTTTGTTCTTTTCCCCGAATAACCTGCATCTAATAACCTTTGAATTAAATCTTCAATATTTAAATCGTATTTTTTACTTGCTAGGGAATCTAATATTGGATCGTTCGCGGAATATGATGGTTCATCCATTTCTATATGTGGAGTTTTAACTCTACTTGAAATTGAAGATGATCTAGAGTGGTGGACTTGAGATGATGGTTGGTCATCAATATTGAGTGAGTTTCTATTTGAATTACTACCACTTGTATTATTTGAATTTCGTCTTGAGATTAGACTTTGGTTTTCAGGCATTGAACCAGCAACGTGATCTACACTAGAAGATAAATGTTGAACCTCATGTATTGAAGTTGATGAATTCATTCTCAAAATAGGGGATTTTGGTTTAATTTGAATCATTGATGCCGGTAATTTAACATCAGAGTTTTGATGAATTAAATGTGAATTCTGGTCAACATTGATTGAAGGTTCATTAATTTGTGGGGGGTTCAAATCATTTGGATTGGGTGATGTATATTTATTCTGGTCAATTGACATATCTTGTATTCCGTCAACTATATCTGGATTTTTGAATGACCCCCTCCTACTTATATTTGGTGTTGACTTTTGACTTGTGGTATCATCTCTATTTGATTTCCTACTCCGTAATGACCTATTGGACCTCTGTGATGTCCCAGTATCAGACCTGGGGAGGCCCGAATTCGGCTTTAATTTTGATGTTTCGTTACCCATTATAACTTATTTATAGAATTCCGTGTTTGAAAAGTTTGGGGTATGGGCAATCAGTTGATACTACGGATATAAACTGGATGTAAAATAAAGCTTATTGAAGGTTTCTGTGGCCTTCAAAGCAAGTTTTTTGGTGAAGAAAGACAAGTGGCAAAGGAGAGAGAAAAATCAATTATTTCCAGATATTTCAATTTGTTGATAAGAATCATTAATTTTCAGTGGAGCCATTCTTTTGAATTGAATAAATTGTAGTGAAATGCAATGTTATTTTCCATCCGTGGATAAAAGCATTGTAATCTTTGAATTAAATTACCCAGTTGGAACATTTCAACGACTTTTTCACTTCACTACTTGGTTGTGGCACGTGACCTTGATATTTTAAAATTATGCAGGCCGCCCATCAAGTTTGGAAACAATGATGAGATTTCACAAAGGGCTCTTTGGTTTTTACTTTTCTTGTCCGTAATTCAATTTTTTTGTTGTTAAATGACAGGTTTCAAATTAAACCCTTATTTTTGTGCCAACCAATTCATGAGAAGTTGACGGAAATAAGAAATTTTCCTTCAAAAACACTCTTCAAAGGCGGTTTTCTTTCCTTAAACAAACCAAATGGATTTTAAGCCCCCGAATGGGTGTTGGTGATGTTGGTGTCATTCCTACAAGTTATTCTTCATTGTCTGACAAAACTTATTGTTGTCTGACATTATGAGCAAATTATCACAATTAAAACACACTACTTTGTAAAATGTGAAACATATTATTTTCCCAGACACAAAATAATTATTTAGGAATAAATTTTCAAGTGAAATATAGCAACACACCTTTTATTTAATACAAGAAGATTTAATATTCAGAGTTCTACTAAAAAATAATACAACATTAAGACCATTTATATTAGGATGAAGAAGAAAGACATCTTGAAAACTGTTTTATAACATTTGAACTACCTGTTGGCTCATTGAATCAATTTATATTTAATTTTCTATAATTTATGACATTTGAAAGGTGAATGATGAACGGTTGCAAATATTTTTTCTAAACCAAAAATCTTTAAAATCAGTTAAATATCAAAATTAACATGAAATTAGTGTATTGTATACTACTACTATGATTATAATTTCTGTTTAACATAGTGTATGTAGTTTGAATACCGATTACGTTCCTAGTAATCAAGTAATGGACATCATCAGTATTGGCATGTCAACATAGTATATTAAACCTAATATGCTTCTTGGTACTGAAATGGTGCATTAGCTCAGAGGTCCAGAGCATCGTGCTTATAGTCGTATTCCTGACGTCTATGCCTACGTCACAACCCGTTTTAAGAAACGCGAGGGTCGCGGGTTCAAACCCCGCATGCACCATATCTACATTTTTTTTTCAATTATTATTCCGTTCATGAATTTGAAGTTTTTTATAAAGGAGGGAACACAAAAACAATGAACTACCATTATTAAATGTAATTAATTACATTCGAATATGTTTTTAGTACGTAGAAAGACTTCTTGTTTATTATTTAAATACACAAAAACTTATTTAAGCTTCAGCAAGTTCTCTCAATCTTCTGATGGTAGATCTAACAGTGGCAGCAGCAGAGGTTGAGACAGTGTAAGCACCACCTGCAACTGACTTCTTACATGCCTTACATGTCCAGATACCAGTTGAATCTCTCTTGACAGTCTTCTTACCACAGAATGAACAATCGTACTTAGCGTGTTGTTGGATTTCCATCTTCTTGGTTTGTCTTCTTAATGAAGAACCGTATCTAATACCGTACTTACCTGTGATACCAACCTTCTTAGTTCTCTTAGCCCTATAGTAAATGAGTTAGTAAATTGTTCAATTTAAATTAATGGGTTGGTGATTCCAGGTTTGACAAATTGTTGAAAAATGGTAGATACCACGTGAGTTGCAGTTGCTATATTATAATGATATATCCATTGATGTCTTATTAAATTTTATTTATTCAAGATATCTATGATCACAGTTGTCTGTTTCATATAGTTCAATATTTGAAAATATCTCTTCTAGTGATTCAATTCAGTCTGTTTCAAGCGAGTATTACTTTGTTTCTTTCTGCGAATCTCATGTAGTATTTCCCAATTTCAACGCTGCCACCATTTGTGTAAACATACATTTTGTTATGTGGATATTCTATTCAAAAAGTGAATTAATTTTCAAGATTGAAAACTTTTTGTTTTTTGCGTTCTCCAAATTCGAAAAATTGTGACTGCGAAAAAAAAGTCCCAAAACGGAACATACAAACCCTTAAACAAAGCACGTGATACTAAATAGGGTTTTGAAACTTGTGAAATATCAGCAAAGCTAATTAATTGATAAAGAAGTAAGGAACAACTTCTAATTTAAATAGTATACTAAAGTATGAATGGGATATGACAGGATGATGTAATGAAGCACGCAGTTGGAAAAGGTTTGGAGAAAACACCATTTTGAACTCATCAGCATGTAATGCTATCAATTCATGAATTTCACTTCCTTAACTAAAATGACCATGCTAATTCCAACGGTAATAATGATTTAACCATAAAACAAACAGAATACCATTTTAATTTGATATTAGTGATGATATTGTGATGAGCGAAAAATTTCAACTATTTTCTTCTCCCTCTACAAAATGAAACTCCTAAGATAAAATTGCTATCAAAATGGATGAAGACGATGCATTTTTATATGGGAACGATGAAGAGCCTAAGGCAAATACCAAGATGGAACCTGTAACACAGACAAAGTTGCAGCAAGAGGAGGATAAAATAGTGGACAATTTACAAACACCAGAACAAGCCAATGATGATGATGATGATGGTGATGGTGATGATTCTATGGATGGGTCTGATTATGACTCTGATTCGGATGTTGAATTTATCATTGGGAGTTCTAAACCTACAGGAACCTCGACTAATAGCATAGCAACAAGTACAGGAGCCCAATCAGGTGAACAACCGACAACGCAAACAACTGCAACAACATCTGCCTCTGGTGCTACAAGCAATGGTATAACAATTGTTCCCGCAATGACAGAACCAATTGGCTTGGATATAAATAAAGTAGGTACATTTAATGATATCCCCGTCGATCAAATAGCATTAGAAGAATTGGTTGATAAACCATGGAGGTTACCAGGTGCTGATTTATCTGATTATTTTAACTTCGGGTTTGATGAAGTTTCATGGACATTATATTGCTCTAAACAAGAATCACTTAGAAGAGAATTTGATCCAAATACATTAATCCCAAGATTGATTTCATCTGGAGTTATCCCTCCATCAATCGCTGCAGTTATGAGAGGTGAGGCAAATCAAGGTAAGAATACTCAAATTAATGCTAATCCAATGCCTTTTATGATGCCTGGGATGATGCCAATGAATATGTTTAATAATAATCAAATGAATCCAATGTTAGGAATGATGAATAACATGAATATGAATAACATGAATAATATGAATAACATGAATAATGTGAATAATATGGCAAACAAACAACGGCAAACAAATACACCCGAAATGGCAAATGCTAAAATGCCAACAGGCCCAAGAGATGGTAGGGATTCTGCTGATAGAGATTTAGAAAAAGGAGGTAGTGGTCAACAACAGAATTACAGAGATAGAGGTGATAATAGGAGAAGGAGGAGGTAGCATAACCGCCTAGTAACAATATAAATACACAAATTTGTAACTACATTAATATATCTTACAGTTAGGCTTATTTGAGACCAAGATTTAAAATAAGGGCAATCATTTGCATCATACTATGAAGTTTTACATTCTTTAAATTGTTTATTAAGCAGTGATTTTTCTATGTCTTTCGACTGGAGTAAGTAATGAAAACATTTGTATTAGATGGAATAAAAAATTAAAAAGAAAAACTGAAACTTAATTTTGGCTAGTTAAATAAACAGTGTATATCACTTAAACAGATGAGGCATTTTGAATCATCAATTTTAACCATGGTTGTCTTTGGAAATTACTTAATATACTCAATTGGTTTAAAATCTCAATCCACCTTTCCATTTGATCCGTTGAATCACATCCAAATTCAATTGTTTCATCATTTCCAAAAATAAGTTTAAACCCATTATTCAATTTCAACGATTCACTAAATTTTCTATTAGTAATTGTAGACCCACTTATAATTTCATGAATATTTTTTAAATTTATCTTTGCCTTTAATTTCCCATTTAAATCACTAAATGCTAATAAATCAAATCCATCTAATTTATAATACCTTCTTGTCCATGATTCTAAATCACCACCATCTTGATACATAAAACCTTCATTTATAATATCATCGACTTTATTAGCTTCTTGAACTTGTTCAAGTGCATTAGAAATTGAAATTGGTAAAATTTCATTATGGGTTGATCTTGGAATGAATAACATTTTAAAATTAATTGAACAAATTTCAACCGGTGATTTAATTTGAATTTTTTTACCCCTGGTATCTTTATAAACTTTCCATTCATTAAAACATTTTAAATTAAAATCATTTGGTTTTCCTAAAATATCATTTTCAAAGTCGTCAAAATCAATCTTTAATTTACCAAATGATCCATCATTAGCAATCCAATCAGATAATGCATCATGTTGTGGTTCCTTTATAATTTCCCTATTAACAATTTGAACCTCTTTCCTACCTAATAATCTACCAATCTTAGATTTTGATTTAACAGTTTTCTTTTCTGCAATTGTATATTTTTGAGCTTTTGGTTTATCATATTTCAATTTTAAGGTTATTATAATGTCCAATTTATCAGCAACAATCAATTCAAATTCTTTATCAATATTAATGAAGTTATTTGATTCAAAATTAATGAAATCTGTAACTAATCTATGAATTCCATTATCTAAAATCATTTGAAATTTACAATTCCTATTTGAAACTTGAGGTAGCTTGATGTCATTTATTCCATTAATCTTGAAAAATAATCTACCTCTTTCACCATCAATTAATTTGGATTTTAATTCAACTATGTTCCTTTCTACTAATGGTTCAACAGTTTCTTCAATAGGTGATTTAATCGGGGATTCAAACGGATTATCCTTAACAGGTGTTGTAAACTGTTCAAATAATTCAACTGGTTGTTCTTTAGCTTCTTTCTGAACTAATTTAATTGAGTTACCCCTTTTTGGATACATTTCAGATAGTATCTTTGCTTCCTCTCTTAAATTCTTTTGTAACTGAGATTGTAACTTTTGATGTTTTAATTGTTCCCTTTTCATGTCCATTTGTTGTTGCATTTTAGCTTGCATTTTTTTATGAGCAGGGGATATATTTAAAGCATTAGGTTTAGTTGGTGATAATTGTGGTCTCATTGAATCAGCCATTGTTTGTTTCTTTGGAGTTAAAAGTAATTTTGAATTAGCTGTTTTGAATGAATCAACTGAAATATCAGCTGATCGTTCAACCATATGAGAAGATACTAAAGGATTTTGTGTTATACCTAATTCAGGAATTAATTTTGAATAACTTAAATTCTCCAAATTATAAATTGTACCATTTTGTTCAATTGGTGATGATTTAATTATATGATAATGGACTTTCCCAGTTTGTGCAGACTTAACCTTGAAATCATCAGATATTATTCTCTTTTGATGAATGTAACCTTCAAAATCTTCTGAAATATGCTTTGAAGTACTTTTAACGTGGTGAATCTCATCAATAATATTAGGATGAGTATTCCAAACTTTGGATAAAATATCTTTATTCGATTGATCTTCAATTAAATTAGTATCATCAATGTTTGAATCAATTGGATCCCACTGGTTAATTATTTTCAATAATGAATCTTCCATATCACTTAAACCAGTTGATAATTCAGCATTTAATAATTCAGATCTATCATTAATCAAAGAATCATCGAATTTAATTGCTAAATAATCATTGTTATGGATAATTGTCCCATTTGAAACATCAACATCATCCAATTGATTATAATGATTTAAACCTTCATTTGAATTAAACAATGGATTGACAATTAATTTTTCATTTGTATGCATTGAACTAAAAGATTTTGATTTTGAATGGCCTGAGAAAACAACTGAATTTGGGATAACCTCCAATTTCTTTAAAACCCATTTTGAAGGTATAAGTTCTTCTGATGGAGTTCTTGAACTTTTACGATTTGAAGAATCTTTTAATTTCCTGATTTCTCTTGCTCTTTCAGATGAAATAATTGCTGCTTTAATAGGGGAATTTATTGGATCAAATTCACCCATTGCTACAATTGGTGGAGTTGAATTTGGGGATTGTGTATTCCAAATGTTTAAAACTTCATTCCTTTCAGATAATTCAAAACTTTCAATTCTCTTTGGATTTGCAGCAGTTGTTGAAGTTGATGAAATTCTTGATTTAAAATTCAATGACTTATTAAATTCATCAAATTCATTAGTATAAACATCATCATCAAAGGATGTTTTTAAGACAAATTTATCAGAATTGAAACTTGAATTTGGTGAATCAATTTTCAATTTATCCAACTCCACTTTATCAATTTTGTTAAGGGAGTCATCAGTTTCACTTGAATCGATAATTTGAATATCCACTTCTTCTTCATTAATATTATTTGGAATAAGTGTTACATCAGCTTCATGTTGATCATCAGTTTTATCAACTTCAGAATCATCCAAAGCATTTTGATTAATATTGATAAATTCATCATCACTGTTATCTAAATTTTCTTGAGCAGAAACAAAACCTTCAGTGTTTGTAGTTGCAACACTGACACCTGAAACAATTCTAGATGGAGGGACGGAGATAGCAGGAGGTTTAGAAAATGGCTCATTATCATCCTCTTGTTCCTCTTGAGTTTCAACAGCAATTGATTTTGATGACATTGACCTTATGAAATTACCGACCATATCGGAAAGGGAAGAGGATCTTTTATGTTCATGTTTAGGGATATTTAAAGTAGATTCTCCTGGGACATCGGTATCAATATCAGAAATATCTAAATCATTAACTTCATCAAAAGCCCTTTCAATAATTTGATCATCATCTTTAAATTTTGAATTTTCAACTTCAATTGAAATCATTGATTTTTTAACATTTATAGTTTTTAATTTAGTTTCTTTTATTGAAATGATTGATTTTAAAGAATTAGTTCTTTTAACATCGTCATCATTATCTTGATTTTGATTTTGAAAACCATTTATCAACTCCATTTTTTTAACTTCATCAATTGGCTTTAAATCAGGTAAATTAGAAATATCATTCTTTAATTTATTTAAATCAATCTTTTCATTTGAATATTTTTGATATTTTAAATCTTCCATATCTTGAATATAATGTGAATGATCATAAGTTACTTTATTAATACTAATCATATTATTATTTTTATTTGAAGTTTTATGTGGTGGTAATGGGGAAGGGACCATTGTTTGTTCAGAATCAAAATCTATTTCAATATTCGGCATAGATTTTGAATTTGTTATCATCGGTAAAGCATTAAAATTATTATCATTCCAAGGTTTCTTAGGTTCAACTTTTTCCCAAATAGTTTTTAATTGATCAAGGGATTGATCTGAATTACTTTCATCACCGTCATATTCGGATAATTGTGTAAATTCCATTTCCACTGGTGGGTTTGAATCAATTGTAACTTTCTTCTTTGGTGAATCAACAAAGTCCCTTGGGCCATTAAGTTCTAAAAGTAAGATACTATTATCAACATTCAATGGTAAAGTATGTGGAGAACCAGGTTGTTGTTGCCCCTGTTGTAAATCTGGTAATGAAATATCAAATGGGTCAGTGGCATCACCTTGAATTTCCTTAAGGAAATCGTCAACGGATTGATTAGCTTTTTGAAATACACTAGAAACCATTGTATCGTCCATGGAATGAATTACTGGTTCTTCCATGGTAGTTATTATGTATCACAAACAAAAGTAAGTGAATACTATAGATGTTTTGTTTTTTTTAATCTGTGTGGGAACTTTTAATATGTACAAATTGCCTAATTGGGAAAAAGGTAAACAACCTCACCAAAAGTGTCAAAAAAAAGGTATAAAAACAAAGAATAACTAACGTTTGAAAAGGGCTTTTAAATGGTCAATAAAGCTTGTTTCATTATGCTCCATTTCAGTTTCAGTTTTCTTATCAAAAATTTCCAGGGATCTTTCATCTAAAGCTTTGAAAATAGTGGAAGTTAAAGAATCCATTTGATTTAACACTTGATTTTTCTTTTCATTCATTTCATTAACAATGTTATGAGTTTTATCTTGGATATCTATTATAACATCCCTTGAATCATCGTTTTCTGTACATTCTGAAACCCAAGTTTTAGTTTTTTGATTAACTTCCTGAATAACTTGATGAGTTTTTTCATTCAGTTCACTTAAGATCAAATTTGTCTTATCATTCATTTCTTTAATTAGATCAAATGTCGTTGTATTGATATCATGGATAACTGTAGATTCCTTAATTTCATTAATTACATTTTTTGTAGAAGTTGTTAAATCATTTACAATTTCTGTTGTTTGGGCATCAATTTCATTAATAATTTGATTGGATATATGATTTATTTCAAAGATGAACTTATCTGTAAATTTATCTATAACATCATGAACAACATCACCCCAACCTAATTCAAGAACAGATTCAAACCCGAGCTTCCCCTTTGATGCATTTTGTGAGAATCTTTCCGCCGCCCATTGTTCAATTTTTGAACGTACACTCATCCAACCATAACTTGATACTATCTGTGCCCTTTGCGTGAAAATCGTTGAAGAGTTTGGATGCATTGGATCAGGTTTGTAAATAACTGTTTCCCTAACTTTTAATAAAGATGTCATAGTTAAATTAACACTTCTCATTGTCAGGGTATGTGAAACGGGGTCAATAATGGAAACTTCCCTAACATAAGATCTGTCTTCAACTCCAACCATATATTGGAGCCATGAAGGTATTGGCTGTTTACAAGTGATAAGCCTTTCAGTTATCAATTTCCCCTGTTTCAGTTCCCGACGAAGGACATCAACACCAACAACATGCTTTGATTGTTCATTAGGGTATTTTCTCCAATTTGCAGCAGATACATAATCCCATGGGTAGTTGAATACCTGTATTGAATTGAATTCTTTCATTCTCCAAGAGATAATATGTATTTATAATGATGAAAATTTTTAAATCCCTCCTACTATGATCTGAGTTGTCCTATTATCAGCCAGTGGGTCAGGTATTATTTCCCTGGCTCTCCACAGAGCCCATCCCCTTGACCGGAACCACTGTTTCTTCAAATTCCCTAAGGGATTGGGGCTGTAGTATGGGATTTCGTACACGTCTTTAAATGGGTTACCGGTTATCATTTCCATATTGAGATATTCACGGGTTGTTATCCCCAACAGACCAATGTAAATGTGGAATGTCAGCAAGAGGAACGTGTACATGAAAGCCAGAACAGTGTAAACCCCTAAGAAAATAGCCCAATGACTCCCATGGACTCCCAAACGCCCTATTTTGTAAAACTCCATTACCATCAGATACACTATTGTTATGTTTAACAGTACGAGAAATGATATGAAGTACCAGTAATTTCGTTGGCCAACACAGTTACCCAACCAGGGACAATGGTGGTCCATCAAGGCAACGCAGACCCCACAGCGGGAACAGTGTGTTGCTCTTATCGGACGCCAGATAAAACAACTCTCACAGAACTTGATCCCACTGAGATGTTGATTGTGGTCCTCTGGGGGCCGAGTGGGGATTGTATTATAGTATTCCAAGGGTAGGGCATTGTAATTTTCATCCATTGGCAAATTGATATTCAGAGGGAGGACACCAGCATCACTCAACCCCCCATGTAGAAAAGCCATTAATGTGATAACCCATATATAGCAAAACACAATAACAATCCCTGGGGAGACGTTGTGCCAAAACCAGTAAGCTTCCACAGCTAGGAAAACAACAAAGGGAAAGATAATACCCACCATTGTTAATGGGAATGCATATAGCTTCACACCTAATGCATCCAATGGGGTCCCCATTGGGGTTTTACAAGTCCTGAGCTTCCCATTGAATAAATAAAGGTAGTTTGAAGACGAATGAAGCATATACGCCCTAACTTGCTCCCCGGGAAAAGGTTTGTCAACTGCAGGATTGTACCATAACCAGCGTCGTATTCTCTTCAAAAGAGGAATATCAATGGGCCTCGTACCAGTCTCCAAGTCCACAACCATTGAAAGCAAACCTTGTCCTTGACCTTGTCCTTGTGGAAAATTGTGTCTTTTAGGGAATTCGCGACTTTCTTTGTGGGGCCTAAAATTTATTCCCCCACCAAAATTTTTTAGAACCCCCCCAGTAAAAAAAAATTCTTCGGCCCACTTTGGCCAAAACCCCCATTCTCTTCCCTGTAAACAAATAAACAATGTCACCAGCCTCCACTGAATACAAACTAGCAAAGGACGCACTTGTGGCCTCTCTGTTCGAACTATCAAAGGCCGCCAACGAAGTATCCAAGAACGCCATCGACTTCTTCAACGTGTCCCAGCTCGATGCCAACGACGGTCTCGAATTGGACCATGATGGTGATGATTCAACAAATGCCATTGCCGCCATTGCTGAAGCTGATGCCGCCGCTGCTGCTGTTGCTGCAGATAAGAAGAAGAAGTTCAAGGACCCCAACGCTCCTAAGAAGCCTCTCACCACTTACATCCTCTACTCCAACGATGTGCGTGCCCAAATCCAAAGTGAACACAAAGATTGGCCCCAAACTGATATTGCACGTGTAATCTCCAAATTATGGACCGACTTGGACCAACAGAAGAAGGACGAGTACAAGGAAATCTACGAGAAGGACAAGGCTAGATACCTTGCTGAAATGGTTAAGTACCAAGAAGCTAAAGAATCTGGGTCTGGATACATTCCTCCTTCTGTTTTAGAACATCAAGAAGCTGCTAAGCAAAAGAAGGAAAACGCTGCCAAGGTCAAGGCTGCCGCTGCTGAAAAGAGAGGCCGTGAAGAAGCAGAAGCTGCCGCTGTTGATGAAGAAGAAGACGAAGAAGAGGAACCTGCTCTTCTCGTTGTTGACGAACCAGCTCCAAAGAAGTCAAAGAAGAAATCTTCATCATCTCAAGATGACGATGAAAAGAAGAAGAAGAAGAAGAAGTCTAAGAAGTCTTCCCAGACCATCTCCATCGATTAATCCAAACCTCATATTTGTATTATTATTATTGTATACTCTTTAACTCAACCAATGCCAGTTTGGCTCCCATCCTGTTTTGATATCTTGTAAAGCCCCGAAACACGCTCAGAAGCTCAGTATTACCAACCAATTTCTCAACAATATCATTCAATGGGATACCTTCTTGTTCAAAGAAATTACGATTCATTGCCTCAAAACTTGGAAGACCTTTACATTCTTCCCAATCAATTGGTGGAGACCCAAAGACTCGGAGAATTTGCGATAATAATACTAAATCACTATGTGATGCATCATCTTCAAATGGGACTTTCCCATCGCGTGAACCTAATTGAGATAACACAATTCCCAATGCCCACATATCAACCCCAGTATCATAATCTCTTTTCGATAGCAAAAGTTCAGGGGCTTTAAAAAACCCAGTGGCTATATCTGTATATTTTAAATTATCATCTTCTAACCCATTGTTATTTGGAGTTTGATAACTAATTCCAAAATCAATTATACATGGAGTTTGGAAATCTTCAATGGTTTTAAACATGATGTTATTGGGGTTTATATCACGATGAATTATACCATTTGAATGAATCCAATCTAATCCTTTTAAAATACCAATCATTATTCCCTTTATCATTTCAATACTCATTTCATTAACACCTGAATAGCTAATACTTCCATCATTGGCAAATTTTGATTTCTTCTTTATTTGACTTTTCAAAACCCCATTTAAATCAATTCCAAATTGTGGCATTAATAAACCAATTTCCCCATTCAATTCACAATATTCAATCAATTGACATACATTAATACCGCCTTTTAAAGAATTGAGTATTTTAATCTCATTTCTAACACTATGTGGAGGTCTTTCATCATCCAAATCAACCATTTTCAACGCAAATTTATCGTGGAAACGCTCAATTAAATAAACATCTGATGCAAATCCGCCTCCTAATCGTTTCCCCAATTCATATCCATTCCATTTACGCCCCATTTGTTAATTGCAAAATTCTTTATAGAGAGGCAATTCTGGAAATTTTACTTTTTTTTTCAAGCCATTGTTTAATCTGGTGATCTGTTCATAATGACAAATTCTAAATTAGATGATATTTTAGATGCAAATGATATTCAATCATTGAGAGAGTATTTAATAACAAATCCATTAATTATAAACCCAATTTCAAGATCTAAAATATGGTCATTACTTATCCCTGAACCATCAACTATAATACATTATTCAATCCCATCAACATTAAATTTGAATTTCTCTTCCCATAGGGATTACCAACAAGTATTAAAAGATGTAAATAGGTCTTTTATAAACATCAAGGATAGCTCGGTTTTAAAAAGTAGACTTTTGAAAGTTATCATGTCCTGCTTATGTATAATACCGGATTTATTCTACTATCAAGGTTATCATGATGTATCATCAATTTTGATAATGATTTCAGATGATGATGACGAGGTGATTAGATTATTGTGTGCTATATCAGTAAGATATTTAAGAGATCATTGCTTAAAGGATATCAACGAATCACTAATTCATTTGCGTTTAATCCCTGAGATAATAAAGGTGATAGATCCAAAATTTCAAAAAGTTATTAACATCCCCAATCCAATCTATTCCCTTAGTTCTATAATATCCATTTTCAGTCATGATTTAAATAATTTTGATGCCCTTGTTCAAATATGGGATTTCATCTTTTTACATGATGATCCAACTTTAGTTATATTCATTTACACGTCAATGGTTTTATACTTTAAAGATGATATTCTTTTAGAAGTTGAAGAAAATGGAGGGGGGAATGATATGATTCTGTTCACTTTATCTAAATTAATTCAAACAAATTTAAACAATTCACTTGATATCCAAATGGAAATAAAGAGTATACTTAATTTAGCATTGAAATTAAAAGAATCAATAAAATTATCTAAATTGAAATCTTTTAAAGGTATTAATAAATATTCTACTTTGAAAATGACAACTTCTTCTATAACAATTTTGAAACTTCAATCAATTAAATTAAATAATAAAAAATCATTGAATTGTTATAATTTAAGTTCAAATTTAATTAAATTATCAACCTTGGTTTTAGTATTAACAATCATCTATAAATCAATAAAGAATTAATTACCATCATTAATGCCATCATCGACAAATCTAACAGATTTCCTCCTAGTTGAAACATTTAAATCTTTCATTTTTTGAAACATTTCATCTTCATCAATATCATCATCATCATCTTCTTCATTATCATCATCATCATTTTCCTCTTCTTCTTTTTCACTTAAATAATCACTATTTTCCTCAATTACACTGGTTTGTAACATTTCCCTAATTTGTTCCCTATTATATTTAATAATTCCTTCACCGAAACTTGCTCCAGAAGAAGTTAAACTTGTCCTCCTTTTAATTTTAATATTTATATCCTCATGAGGGATTATAATTTTAGGAAAACCAGATTCGTTCCAATAAATAATATCATCATCATCATTGTCCTTTGGGTTCGAATAATTTAAATTTTCGATTATTAACATTTGTCCACTTGTTAAATTTGAAATCGATTTACATTGAATTAATTTTTTATTCAAATTGGAGCCCCTACTGGTATAAATTGGTTTTAATTTAGCCATTTTATTGTTTATATGCTTTATTAAATGTGTATTAATATCAATTTCATCAAATGATTTGCATTGATCCTTATTAAATAACTCCATTTTACAATTAACTGATGAATCATTATCACTATCAACATCTTCCCCTCTTCGTAAATTGGAAAATATTAAATAAATTGATCCATCATAATTGTTCCTTTGATATATCCCAACATATTTCTTAATTGTATCTAAATCATAATTTGAATTCTTGAAAGTTTTATTAATCAATCCTTGAAACTTTCCCCAATCTGGTTTAAGATCAATTTCATCTAATGGTAAACTCTCAAATAATTCCTTGACATTTGAATCATATTGACATTCTAAAATACAATTAAAAACACCGAATTTGATTGGATCTTCCAATTCCATCTTTAAATTAACCCAATTTTCCCAAAAGATAGTGTCTTTACCAATTTGATTAGTGTTTGATTTATTAATAGGTCTATGATTCAAACAATCATGCCAAATATCTAATTCTTTACATTTTGAACAACACCATTTTATATTACATTGATCACAATCTAAACCTTTTAAGAATCTTTCATGTTTCAACCCATCTAAATTCTTCTTAATATCTTTAATGATACCACTATCATAAGCTTTAATAACTTCACCACATTTACTACACGCCCTACCAGATTTAATCAATGATTTAAGCGAATGATTCGGAATTAAAATTAATGGTGATTCAATAAATAACAATTCTAATGGGTTCAAGTCTTCCTTTGTTACAACCCCACATTCATCTTTATTAATTGTTATAGGATTAGGAAATTTATTTAACTTCAATACATTATCAATTTGTTCCATTATCTTGGCATAAGAAGGAAAAACTAAAAAAAAATAATAAATAGATTTTGTCTTGTGATCAAATTTAACAACAAAAACATTCTTAATAAAGTTTATACTAATCTATAAATATCGATGAGTTCATTCTGTATTCATATTTATACAGGGGATTAGCCCACTTGGAGTAACAACCCATTCCTGTAATTTTCTCTGAAATTTATGTACATATTGAGGCCCAACCCCCGGTAAATGAATCACAATTTCTTCGCATTTAAAATGTTGAAGAACAACCGATGGGTCTTGGGGAACGTATTTATTATTGAAATCAATAACAATGAATTTATTAGCCCATCTTTCATTCTCTATCATTGGCGGGATACATCTCATTGCATCCTTTAGAATCTTCCTTTGCAACCTAAATGAATATGTTGCTAGGTCTACCTGTTTACCCTTGGCAATGTATGATTCATATTTTCGCAACGGAATATCTCCAGATGTAAATAATTCCGTTGATGTATTAGGTGTAATTGAAATTTTTCTATGGAATCCCAATCTTGATGATCCATTTGTTGATCTGGATGAAACTGAATTCCTAACCTTATACCCATTACCAACAGTGGTCTGCGTAGCATTAATTTCGTTTAAATTTATCAAATGTGCATTTATTGTATCATTAACGTTATACTCACTATCACCACCACCACCACCACCCTCTATTTCTTGTTCATCTTCTGAATTTTCATCATCATCCTCATCTTCATCCAGATCATCTTCAAATACTTCACCTTCATAATCATCTGTTATATTATCATTGACGCTAATGGATTTCAATGCATTCCTAACATCATCAATAGAAACACCACTGTCAGCTCTTTGACCTTTTCTTACATTTGATTTCTTCTTTTCAGTCTTCTTCAATTTAAGCCCTGTCATTAACGACCCAATAAATGTCGATGATCTTTCATTCTTTTGATTGATATTTGTAGAAGTTGATTTCCTAGTAAATAATGAATCAAAATTACTAGTACTTGGCAAATCTCTATTATGTGAACTTTTTAATAACCCACCACCACCAAATCTCCTATCAGTTTTTGGAACCCTTCTACGATGCCTCCTTGGAACTGATCTAAATTTTGGTAATTCCCTCCTATTTAATTCTAAAGCATTATCGATTCCAAGTGTTATGGCATTATACCATTCTATAATAGCTTCTGAACATGGGAATTCCAATATAAACTGTTCACATTCCAATCTTAACCTTAAAACAAAATGTTTTTTCTTATAATCAATTGCTAAACCTACTTTCCCATATTGAAGTGAATATGACCTGACAATATTGGTAGAATCTAATAAATGTAAACTCTTGAATGTTTTTAAAGCTTGCAAATCAGTCTTTGTTGTATAATTGGATATATATTGGGATTCATTATAAGGCCTTGATTCTAAATTTGTAAATGCTGAAATGGTACCATTTCTTATAGACAGCTGTTGATGATGATATGGATGTAAAAGTGAATGTGAATTTTGTGATGAATATGAACTTTGAACTTTAACTTTTTGTAATAATGGATCATCCAATGTCAATGGGCATTGATATATGTTTAATTGGGTATTATTCAATTCCACAATACAACCATTCCAATGTCTTGATTGGGCCATTTCGTAGGGGGAAGTCCACTCTAACTTCCTCTGGAATACACTTAGCTTGTAAACCGTTGAAGAGTAGTCTGGAAGGGTATGGTTTGAAGAAGTAGCATCAATATCATCGAAAACGGGGCTTCCGTTAAAAGGGGCCACACTACTGTATAAAGGCGGTTCAACGGGAAGGGGCTCTAATAAATCGAGCACTTCAACCATAATAAATTGACTTTATTAAAAGGAAAGCTACAATATTAATGGATCCATTCAGATAGCGAAAACGATTCCGGAGTTGAGGAAATAATTGTCATGCTAAAACTAAAACTGGGAATTTAACCCCCCATTTTAAAAACGGAAGTAACCGAAATTAATACTAATGGATTCTACATATTAGTAGCAATATCCACGTTTTTTAACCGGGAAATTATCTTTCTTCTAATATTTCAAATTTGGAGATTTAAATATATATATGATATGGATCACGTGATGTTTAAAATCTTATTTCCGAATATCGATCAAACACTAACTTAGAGAGGTCTAACCAGAAAACTAAAACCACCATTGTAATCTTTGTATTGAATACATATTGATTTGTACTTTATTTCAAATTTAGTAATTTTGGTCACTAATCAGATCTTTTCAACTGTACACGTTCTTTTCCAAGTTCAACTATGAATTTACAGGCAGAGAGGGACCCCTTCGTTTCTGAGACATCCTCACTGATGGAGAATGCCTCTAACACGTACAGGACAATTAATCACGTGAATGCTCCACCAAAGTCGTTCACTGGATACTCCCTGATTAAACGTTATATTCCCTGTTATAACTGGATGTCAGAATACAAACTTTCAATGCTCCCACTTGATTTCTTGGCGGGGGTTTCGTTGGCTTCATACCAGATCCCCCTATCTATTTCATTTGCAACTGCCCTTGCACACGTTCCAACTTCCGCTGGGTTATTGGGGTTGACATTAGGCCCAATGGTTTATACATTAATAGGATCTGTTCCTCAAATGATCGTAGGCCCAGAGGCTGCAGTTTCCATGATCATTGGTCAAACTATTGAACGGATGACAAAACATTACCCGGATGCTGACGTTGTTGATATACTTTCTGCAATAGTTTTCTTATCAGGTGTTACGTTAGTAGTTTTCAGCCTTTTAAGATTTGGATTCATTGCAAATGTATTATCTGCTACATTATTAAAGGGTTTCATAACTGCTATTGGGATTTCAATGATTATAAGTTCAATCATTTCAATGTGTGGGTTAACTCAGATGTTGAAAGAATTACCAAGTGATGTTCACGTTCATACAACAATTGAAAAGATGATATTTTTAATTCATAATATAAATAAATTGGATAGGGACACAGCAATTGTAGGCTTCACGGCTTTGGCAACTTTGATTCTTTTAAGAAAATTAAAACATATACTGGTACCGAAATATAAATTGATTCAATACCTGCCTGAAATTTTGATAGTTGTTTTAACATCAACTTGGTTATCATATTTATTAGATTTTCAATCCCATAATATAGATGTTGTAGGTCTCGTTTCATTAGATGGGTTTGAATTAAAAAATCCATTTTCAAATAATGTTAGACAATGGTGGGGTGAAATGTTCCCAATTGCATTCGTTTGTGCAATTCTTGGGTTCTTTGAAACTTCCACTGCTGCACATTCAATTGGGTCAAATTTAGAAATGCCCGTTTCAAATAATAGAGAATTGTTTTCAATTGGTGCATGTGGAATTGTTGTTTCAACATTCGGTGCACTTACATCATTTGGGGGGTATGCTCGATCAAAATTGAATGCAATGATAGGTGGGAAATCCCCGCTCTCAGGGTTTTTCATGGGCTTAACTACATTATTAGTAACTTGGAAATTATTAGGTTTAATTCACTATTTACCATTATGTGTTTTGAATGCTGTTATTTGTGTGGTTGGGTTCACCATGATTGAAGAAACGCCAAATGTGCTTATATTTCATATTAAATTAGGTGGATGGAATGAAATTATAACATTCTTTGTAACTCTGTTAGCATCATTATTTTATTCAATTGAAATTGGAGTTGGAATGGGTTGCTTTTATTCTTTAATGAGAGTTTTGAAACATTCTACACAATCAAGAATTCAAATTCTTTCAAGAATTTCAGGCACTGATACATTCGTAAATGCAGATATTGATGATAATTTGGAAACTGCTTCAATGTTCAAATTACCAAAACAATTAGTTATCCGAGGTTATAAAGAATATCGCCGTCAATCAATGATTGGGGAATCATCACCCATGCAACTTTCTCCAAGTAGGGAAATTCAATTAGATGATTCTCAAATATTCACAGATTTACAAGATAGGGAGGGATGTATCATTGTTAAAATTCCTGAGCCACTAACATTTTTTAATGCAAATGATATGAAGAGTAGATTAAAAAGAATTGAATTATACAATTCGACCCACAGTGATCCCAATTTAAAAAAAAGAGATCCAGCATCACTTAGACATGTTGTGTTTGATTTAAATGGAATGACATCAATTGATACATGTGCCACTGAAATTTTATTCCAAATAATATTAAATTTTCAAAAGAGGGGGATCAATGTATTTCTGTGCAGATTAAATAAATCAAGACAATTGATCAATAGGTTAAAGGATGCTGGCATTTATGATTTATTGATGTTAACTGAAGGTTCAGAATTTGGTGTTAAGCAATCAATTAAACCATATTATGATGAAATCCTTGATGCTTTGAAAACTATTGATGCAATTGATTCTAGTTGCGAGTGGGAAACTAGAAGTTTCGTATCCAGAGTAGATTATGATGTTTAAACTTCCGATTATATTTTATAAATTTATACTGTACTACACTTTTTGTTTCTTCAATGGTTGATGATCTGCGTTATCCTCATCATCATCCTCATCATCACTTAAATCTAATTCTTCACCACTTTCAATTTCTTCATCTTCACCATTTTCTTCATTCAAACCAGGCATAGCTAAAACATAATAATCAAGAGCCGCTGGGAATATATCTTCTGAAATACATAACGCTAATTCTTCACCATTTCTAAACTCTTTCCCTTCTTTTCTACCAGTCCAAGAAAAAAAAGCCCAAAAAGATCTCATACCTAATCTATATGATTTCTTTTCGGCACTGGTTATTGATCTTGACTCAGCCTTAGCTGTATCCTTGATCTTTGTTGGATTTATGTTATTCAAACTTGATGGCCATTGGATGTCAACAGGTTCACTAACTAATTTTTTACTACCATCCCCTTGCAATTCCCACTCAAAGTCCTTTACGACAGTTTGAGGAGATAGATCATTGGATTGACCAAATTCAATGGTGATGGTAAAACCTTTTCTTTTAACTTCAATTTCTTCATCTTGGACAATAACCTTACCATCAGATTTCATCCACTCTTTCACAAAGATATCCTTAATATGCTCTAAATATGGCATATCTTCAACTCTTATAAACTCTTGGAAATCTTCATGTTGGGCTAAAACAACATACCAAAATTTAGGCACTTTCATCATTAGACTACGACGTTTATCATATATAGGAGCAAATAAACCAGCCTTGAACTGTTCTACCTGAGCATCTGCTTCTTGTATTTCCGCTTCCAAGCCTTGCAGTTTCTCTAAAGCGGTGTCTAATTCATCAACCATCTTTGTATGGGAAAGAGAAAATAGTGAAAAGTGCTCATGATAACAAAACTTCTATATAAATCTATCTATTCTTCAGTGTCAGTGAGAATGAACTCATCGAGGATCTCTGCATCACTTTGTTGATTTGGCCAGTTTATACTTGAAATACCCGAAGCTCCAAGAGTTACAAGGCATCCATAGCATAATTTACTATCCACTCCCTTTTCAACAGATGTAATATCTTCATCAGGCCCAACAGAGGCCTTGTATCTTTCCAAATTGGCCAAGTCTTCTTCGCTTTCAACAGGCGCAAAGCCTTTAACAGTGATTTGTTCCAACCA
Source organism: Saturnispora mendoncae (assembly GCA_030564545.1). NCBI lineage: Eukaryota > Fungi > Ascomycota > Pichiomycetes > Pichiales > Pichiaceae > Saturnispora > Saturnispora mendoncae. The sequence continues at coordinate 252,741 of JAJLVT010000103.1, forward strand.
CTGTTTGGCATCATCCTGAATGGGTTTATTACAAATAGGGCATATTTGGCCTTCTAATCCTGATGGTGAATTCAATTTTGATCCAATCTTTTCAACTGTGCTAACAACTTCAGGGTATTCCAATTCAATTGTTTGAAAATATTCAGACACTAATTCATGAACTGTTTTATGTTTAGCGGATTTAGCCTCTGGTTTAACAACATCCCTCTTTGAAGATGGTAACAATACATCAAGTGATTCTAATTGTGCATAAACTCTCAATTCCGAATGTAAAACATCTCGAAGAGGGTGAAACAATGATGGCGTGTCTGTTAAAACATTCCCTATTTCATTTCCTCGTCCTTCTATTGTCAATGAAAGTATGTTAATAGCTAAAGTTGTCATTGAATCACTCTCAATTAATATGCTATTTTTGACAAATCTATGCAATAATTCATCATAAATGGAATTAGCTAAATCTTCCCTAGTAGATAAATCCGCAACTTGTTCTAATAATTCCCAATATGTAAATTTCAGTTCTTTATTAGTAATGATATCAACACCATAATTATCAGTGAAGTTTATAACATCAGTTAAATTTGAACAAAATGAATCTGGGTTAATAATTTGAAATGTTAAACCTAGTTCTCTCAATGTAACTAAACCATACTTTATTTTCAATTGAGCTACAACATCCTTAGCCTTTGAAAACTTTGAATTATCAATGATTATAACATTTAATAAGAATCCAACCCTAGCTCTTGGCCCCATTCCTTTTTGTTCTTTCAATAATTCAACAAGAATATCAAATAAAACTAAAGAAGCGTATTCATCTAATTTGAAATCAAATATAACTGGGGTTTGGATTGCCTTTTCATTAAATTTTACTTTGAATCTGTCATCAACCATTTGTTTCCTCTGTTTCCCCCTTATAAACCTCACAAAACACCCCCTACAAAAAACATCATTTCTAGAATACACCACACTTTCTATTTCTCCACACCTTTTACACAAATTACCAACGGATTCGTGTGTTGTGGACATATTCCAGTTTATTATAAGAGAAAAACCGTTACAAAAGAAAAGAAAAAAATGTTGATAACTCTATTTATTTAACTGACACATAAAAATGCCCTTTGGGATCCCAGATCGTACTGATACTTCCAATGATCTAGACAATAAAACATTGAGGGAAAATGAAGCCAAGGAAGGAGACAAAAATATTGAATTTGTGACAGAAACTGCGGATGGGAAGAAGGAATTACATTTCTACCCCGACAGACCAACACAGAGAGTTCACAAGGACCGTTTCATCACAAAGGAGCCTTCTAGATACTATGATCCTTGTATGGAATCTTCACAGATGGCGGTGAAGTGCATGTCAAATCACGATGAAGATTATAAAGAAGTTTGTGGGCCTTTGTTTGAAGCTTACAGAGAGTGTAAGAAAGAATGGATGGAACAAAGACGTAAGGATTTACGTAACGGTGGTATCTGGTAAACTATTCCCCCTTATTTATAAACTACACTCACATTATATATATATCCTAACTGTAAATACCACTATTTATGCCAATTGAATGCTGTATGGCATACAGTCATTTTCAGGAGTCAATCCAACAACACGATCAGTGTCAATTATATTAGGTGAATTTATTTCAGAGAACAGATCATTACCTGACTTCCTTTTAGATTTATTGTGAATATCACTTAATCCATTCACAATTGACCCATTTGTTAAACCATGTAATAACATCAATTTTTCAAGCCCCCTATATTGAACGTTCTCATTTATATAATCTTTCATAGATTTTAACCCATCGCCTTCATGAGCGACTCCACTATTTAAAACACTCCAAAGCTGTTTGAACGTCTCAACATCCCTGAACAACTCACCATTGTTTTGTTCAATACTCCAATTATTAGAATCCAAATTAGCTGGGATATAATGTAACTCTCCAGTTGCCCTATCAATCACCATAAATAAATATAACTTTAAATGGTGATCGTATTCCAATTTGCGTTCTTCTGCCGTTAATAACTTATTGAATTTATTTTCATCATCATTGAATATACAATGATTCAAATTCTTTCTACAGTCCCTTGGTCTCTTCCTCCTTAATTCAACTTCCCTCCTATATCCAGGATTATTGTGATGACTTATGGTGGTTAAATCATTTTTGTATAAACTTCTGGCATAAATCAAGCAATTTCTCTGAGTTATTGACCCACCCCGACCAAAATTGTAAAGTAGCTCAGAAACAATCAAATTCGGTCCACTTGACACTGACGAGGATCTTCTTTGTCTGCCAACATGCTCCCAATTAGGAAAATTTAGCTGAGAATCACTGCTACTACTACTAGTACTACTACCAAATTCATCACCCATTTGTTCATCATTGAACAATCTACTTTCATCTCCCTCTGAAAATGAATCTGTATCCAATAAGAAATTCGAATAGACATTATGCCGGGTACTCCTTGATTCAACCCCATTAATACCTGAATTATATGCATGCGGGTTCCCACTGTCATCATCGATATCGAATTCACCAGTTGGCTCCTCGTCCCATTCAGAATCCGTAGTTATGATTTGTTCAGATGGTAAACTTCTACTGGCACCATGTAACAATGGGTCAATCATATAACTTGAATCTGATGGAGGCCATTCATGATTATGACGTGAAAATGGGTTTATTAATATTTCTTTACCAATACGTGATAACCTGCGACGTCTCTTGAATATCAAGTCAGATTTAATCTTCAACTCCCTCATACATTTATACTTTATCTTGTTAGTTGGGAAATTGAATTTGACATGTTTAGCTTTAGTATCTTTCCTTGTTTTGACCTCTTCTTTTTTCCCTTCATCTTCCATTTCATATATATCTTCCCATAGAATATCTTCTATGTCAATGCTTGTCTTAATAAAAATGTACTTTCCCAGTAAACCTGAGTCACAAAGATTATTTGTTTGCTCCTCCATTTCACCACACTCTTTATCATAAAGATCATCTCCAATGAGACATTTTTCACAGATAAGCACATTTTCTGGATTCATCCCACCTTTTGATTTCAATCCAGCACAAATATCTGAGTGCGTTGATTTTGGTGGTGTTGGTGGAGAAGGGGTTTGTAAAAAATCCACAAAAGGTGGTAACAAAAACCAATTTGACAATATTTTAGAATGTAAATGGCTAACCGCTGTACTATCATTATGATGATAAAACAATGAAGTTGAAGGAAATTTTGGAGGTGTAAGTGCTTTAACAGGGAAATTAGGAATTTGATAGTGACTATTCTCAGTTTCCTGTTGATGATGTGGGGATGTTGATATTGCCCGGGTCGGTGTATTTAACGTTTTTAAGGTTTTCTCTTCAACTATGGGAATTTCATCATCATCGAGCATTTTATCATCCCAAACTGACATTTCAGATTCTGAATATTCACTTTGTGTCAACCTTGGTGTCATTAACATTAAATGTTGAATGGTATCTTTCTTCAATCCGGAAATCATTAATTCATTGGATTTTAAATAACCAACTTTATCCATAAAAAATGGTTTCCAATTAACACTTTTTTCGTTTAATACAGCATGTCTACCAATAAAGTTCTTCAAATTGTGATCATAACATAATGCATTCCTCAACAAGTTACTGAATATACTGGCTTCAATCAAGGGATTTTTCTTTTTGGTAGCATCCAGAATTCTAAAATCTTCATGTATTAAATCAACAACTTTACCCTCAAAGTTTAAACTAACGTTACATCCATTAACTGATATTCTACCTTGTATCTCATTTAATTTCCTTGATACATTATCGAATTTAATTATTGGCATAAAGTTTGGATGAGCAGATTTCATTTTGAAGCTTGAGCCTGGTTTAAGGTAAATACTTTTCATAATGTCTTCAATATTGTTTGTATTGAGATGTATGTTGGGTTTACTATTGAATTTCCTTTTAATACCTCTGTTTGATATATGTGTTGATTTAAACATATTTCTTTCGATTTTAGGCCTCTTTTCAATAAATCTCCTTCGTTTCAACAAAATATCGTCAAGGGAATTGATCAAGCCTTCCGTATTAATCTTTTCCGGCAAACTTAATTCATGTTCATGACGACAGTGGCTTCCAAAAGTACCCTCTTCGTTGTCCATCAAATGATCTGTTCTTGGCACTATCCTATAATTATTAGACTCAGCAAAGCGTAATCTTATCCGTTGTGTTGCTTCACAGGAATCTTCATCTGATTCAATGGCGACATCATCATTTATATCATCATCGGACAGGTTCACTGTATCATGAGGTAAAAGCCATCTAGGAGTCAATCTAGAAGGGGTCCTGGACCTGCGGTGATTTAAACCGTCCCTTCTCATGATAGACGGCCTTCTTCGAATATCATCCTGGCCACTGGAATTATCTTGGTTCACTCTTAATGGCATTTTAAGATAAAGGAAGAGTATCTTCTGTAAAGGGACTTGCAGGTTGTTTTTTGCCTCTTATCAAACGTGTTTCGACTTCGGAATAGTGAAATATGACCATTTTGGTAAATATAAAAATGCAATATGAATAGAATACATGTTCTAATTACTATGAAATAACACCTGGGTTGTTACCTTTGATATTGACCTCATTATATAAATAAATAAGAAAACATCTCCAATAAAAAGTTACGTAATGTTACGTAATATAGAGCTTAGATGCTATAAAACTGTAGAAAATTGTTATATTTTAAGGATTTAAAGCACCAATGGGTAGCAAACACTTGAAGTGAAAAATGGCGTTATGATCCAATAGCACTGTTGTTTCCTGACAATTACCGGATAAACAAATCTTTTCTTTACCGAATTTGAAAGCTTTCCATTTTTTTCTCCCCTCTCCTCAACAATTTCTTTTCTTCAACGAAATATAAATATCTTTTCTTCAACGACGAATGCCTCTTTAGATGATCCTTCAAATACCACGATCCTGTTGAAATACCACGTCGAATCATAATGGCAGTTATTTTATTATATTTTTGACGCGTTAAAGAGATGTAATTCCCAAAATAGCATTGTATTAACTCTCAATTATTGGATATGAGGATTTAACGCATCCGACCATGTTGCTTATGATATACCATTATTGGAAATTACTTAAAGAGGCTCTTGAGGTCATTACTTTCATTTAACTTTGTTCTACTAGAGATTAAACTCTATAAATGAGCTTGTAAACATTTGTTATTCATGGTTTAGACTTGAATTGAAGCAGTTTACTTATCTGTCCTTGCTTTTAAACTTGATTCAGATACTTTCACATTAGGAAGTGGTCATTATAGACTGTGCAATACCCTTTCATAGGTTTCAGTTTAGTTTGAAGGTTGTAATATTTCCTAGGTATTGTGAAGTGATGACCAAATGATCCTTCAAACAGATTTCAATCCTATGAACACTATGAACTCAATTGTCCAGTGATTGATTTAGAAAATTTATGGTAATTGATAGCATGCTGAAAGGGATATATGATATTCATTGAAGAACAAACTCTCATCCAATTTTCTTTTAATGAGATTTGGACAAGAAGTTAATATGATCCAATAACCAGAGCTTATTTGAATATGATTTTATTAATCCCCAAGTAACAGTTTCAAACAGTTGGAATTAAAAGTTATTAAATAACATATCCAAATAAGTTATGATTATCAATTCATTATAATATTTTTATGGAAAAGGTTGTTTCAACAGATCTAATGAACGCATTTTTTGCAATTCAAGAAGATAATAATGTACAAAACCCACATAATGCCAATAGAGATGCGCTTGTAAGTCACAATTTGGGCTGGAGAAGTCAAAAATGACACTTTTGGAGTCGGAATAATTAGGAGATGCTTTTAAAAGCTCTATTTTTTTATAATCCCTATTTTAAACGCAAAGGATATTAACAAAGTTCGTAAAAGAGGGAATCTGCCATTTCATTGGTTTGATTTATTTTTCGTCCATTAGAATTTTTTTTTCTTCGTTCGTTGTTTAGTTTCTTTTCTTCTTAAGATATTTTCAAAGTCTCTTCACCAAATAACGTGTTTTTTAATTGCAATTCATTTATTCATTGTATAAAATTCCAATATCAATACATTACAAAGTTAAAACGCGTGAATAAGACATTTTACTTAAGTTATAAATAATGTCAATTGATCAAGAAATTGAAAATAATCCTGAACTCTATGGTTTACGTAGATCAGGTCGTGCACCAACTAAATCGTATGGTGACTCCACCGATGAAGAGGACTTAAGCAAGAAAAGGGCCTACGAGTCAGATGGGTCTCAATCTGAGCCAGAACATGAAGGAGAGGAAGAAGAAGATGATGAGGATGAAGCTATGGATTCTGACGAGGAAGAAGATGACGATGATTACTACGTTGGTAACAAGAAACCAAAGAAGAAGAAAAATGTGACGACAGTCGTTAAGAAACAGAAGAAAGCCATCAAGGGTGTTCCTAAATTCTCTTCATCGTCTGCGGAAATTAGATTTTCCAGTCGTAATAACAATAGATCAATCAATTATGTTGTTGATAAAAATGATGATGCTGATCTCCTAGCAAGTGATGTAGATTCCGATGAAGTTGATGGTGAAGTTTATGGTGATTATTACTATGATTATGATGCTGAACCAGAAACCCCAATCCCTGGGATCGATATTGTTATTGACCATAGAGTTATTGGTGACAATGAAGATTCTTCTGATGAGAATGAATCAGAACAAAAAAGGTTACAAGATATCTATGAAAATGGTGATCCAAAAACTCAATTTGAATACCTTATTAAATGGACTGATACCTCTCATATTCACAACACCTGGGATACATATGCCAATTTAAAATCAAGAAACTTGAAGGGTATTAAAAAAGTTGATAATTACATTCAAATCTATGTTATTCAAGACAGAGAAATCAGAAAGGATCCGTACGTCACCAGAGAAGACATTGAACAAATGGACATTGAAGCTGATACAAGAAGAGAAAATTTTGAAGAATATAAAAAAGTTGAAAGAATTGTTGACAGTGAAAGAGTTACATTGGACAACGGTGAAACTGAAATTAAATATCTGGTTAAATGGAAGAGATTGAATTATGACGAGTGTACATGGGAATCAGCCAATGAAGTTGCCCCTCAATCTCCTCAACAAGTGAAAAACTTCCAAAATAGACAAAATTCCAAAATTTTACCAACATATTCCGCATCATATGGTGCAAACAGACCAAGATTTGAGAAATTGACAGCGCAGCCTGCTTTTATTAAAGGTGGCGAATTGAGAGATTTCCAGTTAACAGGTTTAAATTGGATGGCTTTCTTATGGTCCAGAAATGAGAATGGGATCCTTGCAGATGAAATGGGTCTTGGTAAAACTGTTCAAACTGTTTCATTTATTTCCTGGTTGATTTATGCAAGAAGACAAAATGGACCTCACCTGGTTGTTGTTCCGTTATCCACAGTTCCTGCATGGCAAGAAACTTTTGAAAAATGGGCACCAGATGTCAACGTAATTTATTACATGGGTAATACAAAGGCAAGAAAGACAATTAGGGATTATGAATTCTATGTTGGCGGTAACGAGAAGAAACCAAAATTGAATGTTTTATTAACAACTTATGAATATATTTTGAAGGATAGAACTGAGTTAGGTTCATTTAGGTGGCAATATTTGGCAGTTGATGAAGCTCATAGATTAAAGAATGCTGAATCCTCACTTTATGAAGCATTGTTTGAGTTCAAGATTGCCAACAGACTGTTAATTACAGGTACACCACTACAAAATAATTTGAAAGAATTGGCTGCACTTTGTAATTTCTTGATGCCTGGTAGATTCAGTATTGATCAAGAAATTGATTTTGATACACCAAATGATGAAGCTGAAAGTTATATTAAAGACCTCCAGCAAAAGATTAAACCTTACATTTTAAGAAGATTGAAGAAGGATGTCGAAACTTCCCTTCCAGGTAAAACTGAAAGAATTTTAAGAGTGGAATTATCCGATTTACAAACTGATTATTATAAAAATATTTTAACTAAAAATTATGGTGCATTGAATAAGGGGTCAAAGGGTTCACCAATTTCACTTTTGAATGTTGTGACAGAACTAAAGAAAGCGTCGAATCACCCATATTTATTTGATGGAGTTGAAAACAAAGTTTTAAGTAATTTTGGTAACACCAGAGAGAATATTATTAGAGGGATGGTTATGTCAAGTGGTAAAATGGTTTTGTTAGATCAATTGTTGAACAAGTTACGTCGTGATGGTCACAGAGTTTTAATTTTTTCTCAAATGGTGAGAATGTTAGATATCATCGGTGATTATTTGCAATTGAAGGGGATGAATTTCCAAAGATTAGATGGTACAATTTCATCACATAAAAGAAGAGTGGCAATTGATCATTTCAATTCACCAGATTCAAAGGATTTTGTATTTTTATTATCTACAAGGGCCGGTGGGTTAGGTATTAACTTAATGACAGCTGATACAGTTATTATTTTTGATTCAGATTGGAACCCTCAAGCTGATTTACAAGCAATGGCAAGAGCCCATAGAATTGGTCAAAAGAATCATGTTATGGTTTACAGATTTGTTTCAAAGGATACAATTGAAGAACAGGTTCTAGAAAAAGCTCGTCGTAAGATGATTTTAGAATATGCTATTATTTCCCTTGGTATTACTGATCAACAGAGAAAGACAAATAAGAATGAACCAAGTACTGGTGAGTTAAGTGAAATCTTGAAATTTGGGGCAAGTGCTATGTTCCAAAAGAAGGATAATCAAAAGAAATTGGAGAATTTAGATTTGGAAGACGTTCTTAATCACGCAGAGGATAATAATACAACCCCAGATTTAGGTGAGTCCAATTTAGGTTCAGAAGAGTTCTTGAAGCAATTTGAAGTTACCGATTATAAAGCTGATGTTGAATGGGATGATATTATTCCAGAGGAAGAATTGAAGAAGATCAAGGAAGAGGAACAAAAACGTGCAGAAGATTCATTCTTGCAGGAACAAATTGAAATGTCAAGCCGGAAAAGGAAGGCAGCTATGAAATCAGAGTATGATCAAGATGCTGATGAGGATGTTGATGATGACTTTGAAGATGGCAGAAGACGTAGTGGGCGTAAATTGGATATGAACAAATTGACTGAATCTCAAGTTAGAGCTGTTTATAAGGCAATCTTGAAAGTTGGTAACATCAGTGATAAAGTTCATGAATTAGTTGCCGATGGTACATTACCAAATAAGAATCCTGCAGTGTTGAATAAAATTTACGATGATTTACAATCCAGGTCACAGGAATTAGTTGATGAAGCTGAAAGAATAAAGGCAAAGGAAATTTCAAAACTTGAATCACAAGCCAATGATGAACGTGAAAAGAACTTGAAGTTACCGAAGGATCAAGCCAAGACAATAGCAGCTGAAAAATTGAATGCCAGAAGGAGAGAGAAGAAGGCTGTTTTATTTGAATATGGTGGATGTCGTAACTTAAATGCAGAAACGGTTTTGAATAGGCCAATTGAATTGGAGATTTTGAAGAATTCAATTCCAACCGATGATCCATCCAAGTTTAAATTTATTAAAGATCCCAAAGCAGTCCACGGTTGGAGTGTTGAGTGGTCTGTTGATGATGATAAACATTTATTAATTGGTGTCAATAAATTTGGATATGGCTCATGGCTCCAAATCAGAGATGACCCATTATTGAATTTACAAAACAAAGTTTTCCTTGAGAATGCTCCACAGGGTGCCAGTAAAGAGGAAAGAGATAAGTTTAATAAGAAAACCCCAGGTTCAATTCATTTAGTTAGAAGAACTGATTACCTTTTAGGGTTTTTGAAAGAAATCGGATCATCAGCCAATAACTCAACCAATGATACTAAAGAGTCAACACCAAAACCAGTTAAGACAAAGAGGAGACAGGTGAAAAGAAAGGAGGTGACACAAACTCCTGAAATCTCAACACCACCAACGTCAACACCAACAGGTGGTCCAATGAGTCAAAGGAAATTGCCGTTCAAGTCATTAAAGATACACCCACTTTTAACCAAGGTAGAAAGTGATTTGAAAGTTTGGCAATCTGGTGGAAAGGGCTATGAGAAGTCCGAATGGGCTGGGAAGCTTAAACAGGCATTGTTGCACATTGGTGAGGAGATTGAGAGTAAGTCCAAAGATGATGAAACTTTGAACAAAGAGCTTTGGAACGAGGCCTGTAAGAGTTGGCCAAAGGAGGGGGTTTCATCTTCACAAATTAAGGGGATGTACATTAAGAAGTCCCATAAATAGTTAATTAGTTTTGTGTTGTGTATTTTTTTTTGTGTTTCAATTAGTTCAGTTAATATTTTGACATTTCCGTTGCTGAGCATATTTGCAAATTGCACGTGACGTGTGAATAAAGTTGAAACTGTGGCGATTCAAAACTTTTCAATCTTCAGGAGCAGTTAAAAAGCCCTGTGGATCTCCTAAGGACCAATGGGTGGTTTTCTTTACATAATAGAAAAATCATCAAAATGGCTACCAACATTACCTGGCATCACAATTTGACCCACGAGGAACGTAAGGCAATTATCAAACAAAATGGTGCAACCCTTTGGTTTACCGGTTTAAGTGCCAGTGGGAAATCTACAATTGCATGTGGTTTAGAACGCACTCTTCTTGCAAGAGGTATTCAGTCATACAGATTGGATGGTGACAATGTTAGATTTGGTTTGAACAAGGATTTGGGGTTCACTGAAGCTGATAGAAATGAAAACATCAGAAGAATTGGTGAAGTTTCCAAGTTGTTTGCTGATTCCTGTGTTCTTTCACTTGCTTCATTCATTTCTCCATACAAGAAAGACAGAGATTCTGTTAGAGCTATTCACGAAGCCTCAAATTTACCGTTCATTGAAGTTTATGTTGATGTCCCATTGTCAGTTGCCGAAGAGAGAGATCCTAAGGGTCTGTACAAGAAGGCAAGAGAAGGACTCATTAAGAATTTCACAGGAATTGATGATCCTTACGAGGCACCAGAGAACCCAGAAATTCATTTGAATACTGCTGAACAGTCTGTTGAAGAATCTGTTGATCAAATCATTGAATATTTGACTAAGAAAAATATTTTGTAATTATTATTAATAATGGTTAGCTAGCTAACATGTGTAATACAAAAGAGATGAATAAACCAGATTAAACCAAGTGTTGTTTTTAAAAGCAATCTATATATTATTAAACAAAAGGTTAACATTTGGCCCCTCAAGGGTCAACTTAATTAAGATATTATTTCTTGCCTTCTTCGACAATCTCTAATTCAACGTCATCATTAAAAGCACCAGTGTTTTCTTCATCCTTTGTAACATTCTCTTGGTGTTTAACTTTTTCATTAAAATCGTAATCTTCTTCTAAGTTAGTTTCAAAAGTGTGATTTCTGTGTTCAGGACCAACAATAGTCACAAGAATAACATAACCAAAGACACAACCAACGAAAATAGCCATAACTGTAGCATAATCAAAAATCTGTTCACCAGATGGAGAGACCATAGGGAATGAGGAACCAATTGTTGTTTCAATAGTGGACGATGCAGATGAGGCAAGGTTACCTAATTGGTAAGAGATACCGACAACAAAAGATCTGAAATCAGGTGGAGCCAATTCAGACAAGTGAATTGGGATGACACCCCATGAACCTTGAACCATAAATTGTAAGAAGAACGCACCGGCATTAATAGCAGGACCATTAATGAACGCCCATGGGTAAATGAGGGCACCACCACCAATACAGCAAATAATAATCGATAATCTTCTACCAACGAAATTTGACAAATGTCCAACAGTAATACCACCAATAATGGCACCAATGTTTGCCACACAATTTGTAACAGTTTGTGCATCAGTGGAGAAATCATATCTAACAGACAATAAAGTTGGGTAAAGATCTTGTGAACCATGAGACATGAAATTGAAACCAGCCATTAACAAAACCATGTAAATGATCATTAACCAGTAAACTTTCAATGACTTCTTTGCCTTCTCCTTGAATGGCAATTGGTAAATACCATGTTCAATGTTGTATCTTTCAATTTCCTTTTGTCTTTGGAAGGCCTTTGTTTCTGGTAATAAAGCTCTACCAATAATAATAAGGAAACAAACACCAGCACCAAACCAGAACATAGCTCTCCAACCATGTGAAGAGTTATCAGCAATGGCTCTCTTGAAAACAACAGCTAAAAGATAACCAAATGCATAACCTTGTTGAAGGAAACCGGAGATGAAACCTCTAGCTTCAGTTGGACAATCATCAAGGGCAGTTGCAGCAGCGTTACCATAAACACCACCAAGCATAATACCAAAAAGAGCTCTAACACCAAGAAATTGCTCATAGTTCTTAATGAAACCAGTACCAATTTCTAAAACACAAACAAAAGCCAAGTTAAGAATAAGAGGCCACTTTCTACCGTATCTGTCACCAAGGTAACCGAAGACGAAACCACCGACAGATCTTAACATAAGAACAACAGTAATACCCCAAGTAATATCCTTAACTGTCTTATCGAAATCCTCAGCTAATTGAACAGCGTTAAGTGAAATAGAAAAGAAATCATAAGCATCCCAAGACCATGCCATAAAAGCAGAGAGAATCATCAACCATTGTTTACCGCCAATCATTCTCAAACCTGGAAGTGGGTTTAACAAATGTCTGTTAGCTCTAAACATAGCCTTAGTTGGAAACAATTCTGTAAATCTGGTCTTGGTATAGTTTTTAATAGTTGGCCAAGAGAAATCTGGCTTTTGCATTTCAGTAGTATCTTCAATGTTATGTGGATCCATTTGAGATGTGTAAGACTTGAAAGTTTGCACTGATTGTTGAGACTCGAGAGAGTTCAAATCAGCCTGTGCAGCTTCCTCTTGATGATTTTGATTCATGCTTAAGTGAAGAATACATGTATAATTTTACCGCTAAGGGAGGATACATTTCCTTCTTTATAAGGAAAAATCTTTAATCGGCAGAAAAAAGGAATGACTATCTCTGAAACGGGTCAGTGGAATTTTTTTAAAAACAACAACAGAGGGAGTTTCACCCCACATAGGATATGGTAAATAAGCTCAACATGTAGATACAATTACAAGCATTATATTGCAATTTTTAAAACTTCTAAAAACCAAGTATAAACATTAAAACCCCCGCTTTTTCTTAACAGCTTCCAAGCAAACGGTTGCCAAGAGAGCTGAAACTGCTTGGCAACTGCTTGGCAACAACTTGGCAAGGGATTCACGGGTCCCCTGCTTGGATCATCATTACAAACGCCTAACAGTTTGTAAACTCCATCATATAGAAAGCTCCCTGGACATTTAAACCACCCGGAAGACCAGAAGCCGTTATCAATGTGATCTTGCTTTCGTTGTTGCTTTAAACTAGTTAAATTAAATCCCTTTACAGGATGTGCACAGCTCAGAACATAGTCATTCTTGAAAAGACTATCACCTCTCTATCACCTCTCTATCACCTCCAGTATACCGTGTTGTCACTGGATACAGCCTTCCGGGCTGTACCTGAATCACCGTTGATATTACGTAACACATACCGAGCCGAACCTTTGAGAGGTAATTTTTTACCTGCTAATGTCCAAGTGAGTCACTAAGAAATTCATATTAAAGTTCCTGTGTGACTCAAGGGTTATAACAGTTTCAAACTGGTCTTTAACTAACTGTAGTCTAGTATATTTCCCCACTTACTGGTGTACCCGATACTCCACAATTCGTGTAATCGGCAGGCTGTTGATTGAACCCGTTATTACGAGATTCTACGAACTTTTGTAATATTCTTCACAAAATGTGGGGGTAAAACTCTTTTTTACGCCAATAACCTCCGATTGTTAGTTATGACTTGTGGGGTAGTCTTTATCTTCCCTAAAATGTTACAATTCACATTTTCGGTCATCTTTCCCCGTAATGCCTAATTAAAAATTTTCTTCTTCTAAAACCATGATTCTGACCGTTTTAAAAATTAAATAATAATGTCTTTTAACTTTCAGTGGATGTTGTACCTTTACTTTAATGTAAAAAGTTGTTAAACCAGATCAATCTCACCAAAAGTTCCCGTATTGAAAACGCTCATTTTTAGTTTAGACCATGATAATGAGCACTTAGAGCACAAATTGTCTCAGTAATTTCAACAGCTGTCACTACCATAATTGAACCAGTGTATGTTAAGTAGTCAATGTGTTAAATCTGGGTCCTCTTTGTTTAATCTCAGAAGAATGGAAATAATTGCTGGAATATAGTGAAAGGGAGTGAAGAGCTTTCAGTGTATTTTGAACTTTGAGAATTTTAAAATCCCGGCAAACCAATAATGCTTTTATTAGAAACTTCGTAGCTTTTACAGATGGTTCCCTGTTCAAATTTTCGGGAGTGACTATCTTTTCAATAAAAGTAAACAGAATAGACCACAACTTTACATAGACTGCTAACCTAATTTCTAATTGTTTGAAGTTTATTTTTTACAACGTTTGAACTGTTCATTTGCTTTTTTCCCATTATATTGTTATCTATTATTTTTATACAAGTAAACCTATTCTACGAAGATTTAAACACAATTGCCGTTCTTTCACACTATAGTGATTTGAAAACCACATCGCTTTTGAGTTCTAATGATATCATTGCCAACTTTCAAGCTAAAATATATTGTGCTATGATTAGTGTTAACATGTACGGAATGTCTGTATTGAATATATTATTTTTTAAAACATTCAATTTAACAAATTTTACTTTTTCCAATGGTTTATTAACATAACTACTGTTGTTTGTTTTTATCATAGTGTAACTTTTTAACTGGGGGTTTAAATATTGGTTTATTCACAAATTCAATAACATTATCAATTGTGCTGAGTAAATAAATAAATTTTGAATCTCTGTTGAAATTTAAAGTGGCCAAATCCATTTATCAATTTAACACATTTTTTCTTTCTAATCACTAAAAGGAACAACATAATGGGACTGAGGAAATTCTGGAAACCACCAAAGGAAATGTCCCTGGAAGAATCAAGGGATTTCAGACAAGAAAACGGGTCTAGGTCTCAACCAAGTGATGATTCCATTAATAGAAAGATGAAATTCGATTCGTTTAAATCTTACGCTTCCAATCAACCGAAGAAGGCAGTGGTTCCAATCACTCCACAAGGTCAAGAAGAATACTCTTCTTATGATAATCACGAAAATTCCTACCAACAACAGTCATCAAAGCCAAATTTATCCCAGTATCATTCATCGTATAATTCTTCAGAATCATCTTTTACGCCATACAAGTCACAAAGATCACAATCATACCAATCATATCAGCCATATGGTGATTCGCAGACTTTGAAGACCCAGACAGCCGCAACTGCCACAACCGATGATTTCAACAACTATAATTCATATGATCCGTACGGTCCAGGCGCCACTGATAATCAAACTATTAAAACTGATGTTACTAAGACTGCAGCTACCGACCTTAATAATTATGATACATATGATCCTTATGGAGAAGCTAACACACTTAACCCTGATGTCACCGATAGTTTTCAACAGTTACAACTAAACGAGTCAAAGACTACTCAAAATGTCCAAGACCAAGATCAGAAATTTGATCCATATGGACCCGCTGCATCCACTGCTGCAACACAAGATCTTAACTTTAATAATTATGAACCTGCAGAGTTTGATGAATTTCAAGATTATGACCATGATGAATTTTCACAAGAGCTAAACGAAGATGAGGCCGAATTGGCTAGAATTACAAGGCAAACAAAGGATCTGAGAGAGGACACAGTTAATGTTTCTTCAAATATTGTGAGTAATTTGAAACAGGGAAATATAACGGCAATGAATTCTCTTGGTGTTTTAGGCTCTCAAAGGGAAAAGATATATTCAATGGAAAGAAAGATGAATAACATTGAAGATGTTCAAGAGGAAACAACTGAACATATAAAACAATTGGATCATTACAAGAGACCTTTATATCATATCAAAATAAATAATCCACTGACAAAGGCAAAGAGGGGAAGAGCTAGGGAAGCAGCAATGGATAGGAAAATGTATGAACAGGACGCAAGAGAGGATGCAACGAATGCTAATTTATATGCTTCTCAAAATGCCCTTCTGAGCCAATTCAATAATGAAAGCAGTGAAAATATACAATCTGAGTTAAAAAACAAGTATGAATATGAACGTCGGGTAAAGGAGGCTCAAAAATATTTAACATCAGATCACGATCAGGAGGATGCTGATATGGAAAATCAAATTGCAAGTAATTTGGAAGATGCATTGAAAGAAGCTGAAAGGTTAAAGAACAAGGCTATTGCTATGTCAGATGAAATTTCAAAACAGAACCAAGATTTGCAACAAATGTCAGAAAGAACTACAAAGGCAAATCACAGAGTGATGAAGGCAACTAGTAGATTAAGGGGGGTTTAAGATGGGGGTTTTTGCAGTTTTTTCTTACTTTTCTAAATTTTCTTTGTATATTTAGTTTAATTATATCAAGTATTCTAAATTACTGTTGAGCACATTGGACGCCTGGTTGGCCACCTTCTTCATCATCTTCATCATCGTCGTAATAATTACCACCACGGGCACCTGAGTTAGCAGCATGTTTTCTTGGGTCAAATTCTGACAAGGTACATGAGTCATCAACTTCAGCAGTACTTGGAATTGTAACCTTCTTTCTTGGTGGTAATATGTTATCTAATTTCTTCAATGTATCTTCATCTGCAAAGTGTTTGGCAGGGAATTCAACATCAAACTTAATGATTAAGTTACCATAACCACCATGTCTTGGAATTGGCATACCCTTACCATCAACAACCTTCATTGCACCTGGGGCGATAACTTCACCTGGTAAAATTGTAATCTTAACCCATTCACCACTGACATGTTTAAAAGCAATTTCACCACCGGCTAAAGCAGTTAATAAATCAACCTTGTATTCTAACAGTAAATCATCACCCTTTCTTGTGTAAAGATCATTTGGCTTTTCATCAATAACGAAAACAACGTCACCTGGGATAACATCAGGTTCTTGATCACCTTCACCTTCAAATGTAACCTTTTGACCTGCTCTCATACCTGGGTAGATGTTAACTTCAAGAACCTTTCTTTCACTGACAGTCTTATTACCAGAACATTTCTTACATCTGTTACTAGCCTTCATTGTTTCACCTAAACCATTACAAGCATCACATTGAGTTTGAAATCTTTGGATCATTGGACCCATTTGCTTGGTAATGAACCTTGTACCAGAACCGTGACAAACATCACACTTCTTAACATCTTTACCACCCTTACCATCACAATCTTTACAAAGGACATTCTTGTTCAAAGCCATCTTAGAAGTCTTCCCCTTGTAAAGTTCTTCTAAAGTAACACCAATGTTATATCTGATATCCTTCCCTTTTCTTGGGCCTCTTCTTTGGCCACCACCCATTCCACCACCAAAGAATTGTGAGAATATATCGTTGGCGTCCATACCACCCATACCACCTGGACCACCGTTCAACCCCTGTTCACCGTACTGATCGTACATCTGTCTCTTTTCACTATCACTTAAGATCTCATAGGCTGCTGTCATTTCCTTAAACTTTTCAGCTGCTTCTGGAGATGGGTTCTTATCAGGATGGAATTTCAATGCACCTAAACGGTATGCTTTTTTAAGCTCCTTTTCGGTCGCATCTCCCTTAACACCTAAAACATCGTACAACTTTGTATCTGCAACCATTTTATGTTCTGACAAATTAAAGAAGAAGAAGATGCTGATGACAAAGGTGAAAAAAAAAAATTCATTCCTCAATTGGGATTGAAATTTTTTCCAGAAGCTTCTTTTTTTTTCTTTGCTTGTAATTTAATTTGGAATTATTTTGTGTTTGCCGTTGAAATTTCCGATTGAAAATATTAGAGATAGATTTAGAGTGTTGTTAAGTTACTATTGAGCTTTTTTTAGAAAGGTAAAACATAACAGTGTAATAATTTAATTATAATTTTAATTTTAGTAACTGCTCATGAAGTATTTGAAACTTCATTCAAAAAAGTGTTGATTTAATTTAAGTCACTAAGCGGAATGTATTCAAAAGAGTGTTTGTGTGTTGTATAAAGTAAATGCCATAAAGGGGTAAAAAATGAGGGGATTTGAAAGTTAATTTGTTGGACTTTTATATTTAATTCCTTGGAGGAACAGGTGGTGGTTCATCATATGGAATGTGGGGAATAGCAGGACCCCGTGTTGCCACTTTAGGTGGTGGCTGTGTGGCTGCTGTTTTTTTTTCATCAACTGATGTTCCGTATTTCGGTTGATAACCTGCTGGTAGTATATTATAAGAATTTGATTGTTGAACATGTTGTGGTCTTTGCGGCTGCTCATAGGATTTCTGTTGTTTCTGTTGTTGTAGTTGTTGTCTCTGCTTCTGTTTCAGTTGCTCTTGTCGCTCTCCTTTCAATTGGGCATCTCTCTCCTTGCTACTGTTTTCATTAAGCCTTTCAACATCACGTTGTTGTTTTAAAAGCATCTTAGTTACTTCCGTGTGAATAATAGCAGCATTTCTAGTGGAACATCCATTGAGCCAAACTAGAAATGATCCAATGAGTGGTGGTAGTGAAATAAGAAAATCAAATAGGATGTTAGCTTGCATCTTTGCTACTGTTGCTGTATCTAAATGCCAATATTCCCCTGCTCTTGTTGCCAGTCTGGCATGAACACCATACATAAGGAATGGGCCAATAACAGGAATCATAACAGCCAATGGTCCCAATCCGATCCCACAATCAACAGGATAACATCCCATGAAGCATTTATCATCTAACCATGCTCTCTTCTGGACCCACTTCCACATCTTTTGATCCTCCTTAGAAGCTGTTTCATTCAATTTCAATTTCTTGGTCTTCCCGTCTGGAGTTTCATATCTGTATGGATCCTTTGTTTGCAGGTGTTTTTCTGCATATCCATTCCAGGTATCCATTGCCTTGCCCTCTAACTCCCCAAGAGCCCAACCTTTCACAAGACTTGTCATTCTTTTGACTGTGTGAAAACAAACAGTGGTCAAATTTTGTGAAATCAGTTGGTTACTATTTTCTGGCAAAATGGTGTTCACTTTTGAAAATCTACCGTCGGGTAATGAATCATTATCAGTTCCCGTATACATTTTAAAGGGTAAGGTATCTAATAAAAGAGATGGTGTAATTGGGGCATTTTCAGACACTTATCCATCCCAATTCTATAAAGTCACCAATGGATACTTTAAACTTTATCTTCATTTGGCAAAAGGCCTGAACAAAGTCCAGTTGCAACATTTGAACGGTGGTTTTAGAACAAACGGTTATGTTGAATATGATCCTAATCAAACTCCCGTAGACGAAATTCAAATTGTCCTGAATTATGACCCTTTGGATGATAAATTATTCAATCAACCCAAGATTCATTTATGCGTTTTAGTGGGAAGGGATTCTCAAATGGTATTTGATTGTCCAAATGATAAACTGTTTGAAGGTAATGGAATTCAAACTGCCATTAGAAAATTAAGAGTTGGTGGAAGACTGATGCAAGCTTTTACTATGGATGAAATGTCCAAAAATGGCTTAGGTAAAAGGTGTTTTAGATTCATTGAAGAAGAATGTATAGGTACAACTAGTTATCAAGATGAAATGAAACAAACAATAAGATCTGAGATTAAGATCCATATCATCCCATCAAAATATTCAGTTTCTGAAATTAGGGATGCTAATTATGCGCAACAAAACCCAAAAGCAAGTGATGCGGGTAAATTGTTCAGTATGGCAATGGAAGGATTGAGTAATTATGGTGGGCCATTTGCCAATTCTGCTACAAGTTCAACCCCTGCACTTGCAGCTGTTATGATATTAGATGCGCATTGGGACCCAAGACAAAATTTGATTCTTGGACATGCTGCACTTGGAGGTGGTAATGATCAAATCAAGTTAGCTATATTTGGTTCCCAGGGTCTTCATTCCTGGCCAATGAATTGGGAATCTGTCTTTAAATCATTTACCGATTGCACAAAATTAAATACGAAGGAAGTTGCAAATGATTGTAATGAATGCAGTCAATATTGGGAATGTTTATGTGTCAGTCTTGGTGCATTCATGCATGAAATTGGGCATTCATTAGGTTGCCCCCATCAAGAACATGGCGTGATGTTGAGAGATTATGTCACAATGAATAGGAAGTTTTTAACAGAGGAAATGGCTTGTGTTAGAACACGCAAGGGACAATGGGGACCTGTTATGACAAAAGATGAACCAGGTTGGCATAGATTAGACATGTTAAGGTTTCTTTATCATCCAGCATTTGCTTTAGCAACTGATTTCAGCGATCAAATATTTAAGCCAAGTTATTCCCTGATCAACCAAGGTATGAAATTACCCGATGGTGTGAATGGAGGTCCAACCTTTTCTGCATTAGATGAAAATAATTTGTTGATTTCAAGTGATACAGGGGTCTATTTGGTTGAAATTCACATCGGTGAATGGTCTAGGTTACATTATGAATATTGTCCTCAAATACTTGGCGGTATTGGTATTCAAAAATCAATAAAATTGGATTATAATATAATACAATCCCAATTAGCCCCACAATGGAGAAACAAACCAATTAAATTGGAAGTTTTAGCGCTTGGATTCGGTCAGAGATCTATTGATAATCTAAAAGATTACCTAATATCAGGAAGTAAACCACAGTCAATTGGTAATGGAATGAATGCGTTTAAATCAGATGTTTTTGGTTTAAGAAGTGGGAATCAATCAATGGCAGTAGTTAATAAACAATTGAAAAAAATCAGAGTCACACATGGTTATGCATTAGATGGTGTTAGGTTCATTTTTCTAGATGGTACATATACAGATTTTGGTAACTTCAAGAGTCATTATTCTGATTTTGATTTATCATCAGATGAGAAGGTAATTGGGGTTGTTATAAGATCAGGCGCTTGGGTTGATGGAATCCAATTTATAACAAACAAGAAGACTTCCCCTGCATTCGGTGGACAAGGTGGTGGTGCAAATAAATTCATGGTCCCAAAGGGCCAATTCTTAGGTTTATATGGTGAAATTGGCAATTGGGTTAATAAAATTGGTGTTTTGTATGGTTAAACAACTAAAAATAATTTTCTTTGGAATTTTCCTCGTGGTTTTTGATTGTTATTGGTTTATATACAGTATAATTAGTGAGTGGTACTTTTGATCCATTTGGTAAATCTTTTGATGTAAATAAATAATTTTGTTTGATTTCTTCTACTGGTAACACATCCTCAAATGCCAGAGTTTCATTTATCTTTCCAAATTTAATGTAAAGTATCCTCAATAATTTAACAACCACTTTTAATGATTGTTCTAACAATGGTATGTTTCTAAATGACCTTTCCAATTTAATTTCATTCATGAATAATTCTTTGTTCCTTACGTTATTTCTTTCTTTCGTCTTAACAATATGTAATTTCTTCAAATTATCATTTAATTTCCCTCTAATCTCTCCCTGTTCCAAAGACATAGTAAGTGCACACTGAATAAAACCATTTGCCAATCCAATTTTATTATCATCCCAGAATTTCAATCCTAAATAATAACATAAAATGATGTTTAATGCCGATTTCCAAGCAGAATTTGCTTTAGAATCTATTAATTTCAATTCATTGTTCATGAATACCAATATCTTTATAAATGCTGTAACATTCTTTGGGACATTATCGAACCTACCTAAATTATCTGAAATTTCAGTTTGAACATCCCATAGGTTTTTCAATATGATTATCAATTGGATATAAAATTCTGACAATGATAGTGTTAAATTAAAATACCTTCGATGGTCAACAGGAATGTGGTTTTTAAATGACATTAAATATCCATACGAAACTTTTAGGTAATTATTACACCTTTTCCAATTCTCCAAGACTATATGATCCATATTCAAAGTTTTCTCCAACAACTCCACCGTTTTCAAAATATAAATTAAATTTAAGGTGTAAACGGAGACAATCAATTCATCACACGCTGTCCAATCAGTAGGTTTAACATTATAATTCTCCCAAACATTGGAATTGATTGATTTAAAAATCACTATCTGTTTACTATTTTGGATAAATTCATCAAATGATTCGTATGGTAGTTGACAATGAACAAAATTTGATAGTTCATCTATATAGTCATGTAACACATTAGCGGAATTGTTTAAGTTATTTACATCGAATTGGGTCCTCAAATTCAGAACTTCTCTTGGTACTATACTCTCTGTATCTAATATTACAGGTTTTGGAATATCATTTAAAGATATTGACATCCTGCTGTCGTATTTCTGAATTAATTAGAGGAAAAATAGAAAGATAAAAAAATGGATTTCCTGAATTACGTGGACTTCTGTCATCACGTGATATGGAAATTTTACTTATCGTTAGGTTCTCATTAGTATCACAGATTACAACTTAAGAACTAGAAATACACGTTAAAACAGTCGTTCTGTGCTAGTATAATAAAATTATTACAAAATCAAGCAAAAACTTGATCAAAAGCTTGTTGGAAATCACCGATTAAATCATCGATATTTTCGATACCAACAGAAACTCTCAATAAATCTTTGGTAACACCAGCAGCAACCTTTTCTTCATCAGATAACTGTTCATGGGTAGTAGTCCATGGATTAATAATCAATGACTTAGCATCACCAACGTTAGCCAAATTAGAGAAGATCTTCAATGCATCAACAAATCTTGGGCCGGCCTCTTTAAACTGATCATCAGTTGGATTTGCAACATCCTTAACACCAAATGAAAGGACAGCACCTGAACCATTATGAAGATATTTCTTTGCATTTTCATGATATGGGTGAGATGCTAAACCTGGGTATGAAACCCACGAAACATGTTCATTCTTTTCTAACCATTGAGCTAACTTAAGCGCATTAGAACCATGCCTTTCACCTCTAAGGGAAAGAGTTTCTAAACCTTGCAACAATAAAAAGGAACCGAATGGGTTTTGACATGGACCTAAATCTCTTAATAACTCAACTCTAAGGTAAGCAATGTAAGCAAAGTCACCAAACATATCATTTAAGATAGCACCATGGTAACCTTCTGATGGTTTACTAAATTGAGGGAACTTTTCCGGCCAGTCAGTAAACTTGAACCCATTGTCCTTCTTTGGGTCCTTAAATACTACAACACCCCCAACAGTAGTACCATGGCCACCAATCCATTTGGTGGCAGAGTGGGTGACAACATCTGCGCCATGATCTAATGGTCTGCAGAAGTAACCACCAGCACCGAATGTGTTGTCCACAATGACCACAACACCTCTTTTATGACATTCAGCACATATAGCCTCAAAATCAGGAATGTTGTACTTTGGGTTACCAATTGATTCTAAGTAAACAGCCTTTGTGGAATCACTGAGCAAACCCTTGATGGATTCAAAGTCATCACCGTCGGCAAACTTAACAGTTATACCAAATAACTTCTTAAAGTTCTTGAAGGCATTGTATGTACCACCGTAAAGGTAAGAAGTTGAAACAATTTCATCACCAGATTGAGCAACACCTAAAACTGCCAACAATTGAGCAGATTGACCTGATGAAGTTGCAACTGCCATTGAACCATTTTCTAAAGCAGCAATTCTTTGTTCAAAAGCATCATTTGTTGGATTCATCATTCTAGAATAGATGAAACCTGGTTCCTTTAAACCAAATAAATCAGCACCATGCTTGGAGTCTCTGAAGACATAAGAAGACGTGGCATAAATTGGAACTGCTCTGGAATTATGAGCAGATTCAGGTGTTTCCTGACCAGCATGTACACATTGGGTTCCAAATGATTCTAATCTTAATGTTAGTAAACTTTCCTTAACAATATAATTGTTTCATTTTAAACGTACTTGACATTGGTTGTTGATGAAAAGAGTCACATTATGGAGATTGAGCTGATATGGAATCTCAATCAATATTTATATCGATTAATTATCATATTGTGTGATGTCACGTGCATTGGCGACATTGGTCATTGATTTACTACTGGAATAAATGGAACTTAAGTGATATTATAATGTACTGTTACATTAATATTGGTGGGTGCGATGACCTTTTTTGCTTCAAATTAGACAATATTTGAACCATTTAAAAACAATTAAAACTAAACATTAAGATGTGATTTCAAGGCCGTTATCTGGCACTGAAGAAAATGATATGTAAATCCCAGTGTGCAGTTGATATTGGACAATAGGATATTTCCAACTGTTACTTCAGTACGGCTCTTTGACTTGAGTATGTGTCGATTTTGTATACAATCGATAAAAATGGGTGTGTTTTAAACACCCAAATATCTTTCCTATTTAAAACAAAAAAGGCTAAAAAACTTCAATTTTCACAATGATCAACAAATATTTAGTTTACCGATTGGAAACAACATTTGGGGGCTTTAATCAGAAAAATAACACAACAATAAACCAATGAAAACGTCCCCAGATGGCAGAATATGCTAAAACAAATTTTGTAGTTGTGCTTCCTAATTGGGAAATTTCACCGATAAAAGTATCACAAATCAAAAGTCGTGATTTAGAAATGGCTCAGCAAATATCTATTTCGGAATTAGCCTTCCCTTGTTTTATGTATTCAAACTTCAATTACATGTAAATTATCATGATACAAAATTTCAACGGCTAAATTATTGGCAAATTTTATTCAACTCATTATATCAGTGGTACTGGTGGGAATTGGAAGTATGATTGTTAAATACAAATCAGGGATCTCCAGTCAAGCCGAACAACTTTCAAACTATAAATTATTTATGAATGGCACTCAAATAAAATTAAACAACAACTGGCAAATATATACAGCGGCTCTTGGTGCTACTGTTTTCCCTTTTACATCAAGTTCTTTCAATTACATGTTTCCATCCATTATAAGAAAAATTAAGTATGGTTTTATGAACAGAGAAACTAGTATTGCAAAGGTGGGATAAAAAAATATTAAGCTTACAATAGAATTTTTTTGAATGGTAAACCATTTCAGTTCAATGCGGATCATTCAAATTATTTCACCTCGTTGGCTGGATATGAGACAATATTCATTTTGATTCACTAACTTAATTTTAAAAGTCAATGCTTATTCAAATCTCAATGCACATAACTTGGTTTGCTTTTAACCATTTATAATTTAACAGGTACTAGAACAATTCTATTAACAAGTTTCTTTAATAATTTCAGCAATTCAACAAACAACCAATGGGCCAGTGACATTTATGAATGATTGAAAAACAAACATTTGACCCAATTTACAGATATGAAATTAAATTATTTAAATACAACACATTCACACGCACAGTTGTTGATGCCATTGAGGTATGATTGTCAAGTAAAAAATGCCTCACTAGGATTGACAGTTGTTCCTTGGGCATTATATGTTGCTACCACCGGTTTATTTACTACCGATGCAATGAAAATTTACTGTTAATTTCAAAATCTTTAAACTAAAGTTAATGCTCAAAGAAAGGAGATCAAAGCGAATATCGAGCCTAACTTTAAGATGAATCAGTTATGTTAATATACCAACAGCCTAGGTGTCTTTTTTAAAATATCCCTTAATCTCGGAATGTGTACCACCAGAAATGAAAAAACTTTGACGTCTGAAGCGTCACCATACAGAAAAACCAATACAAATACAGAACATTTCAAAATAAATCGGCTGAGCAAATGAGCATTCCTTTCCCTTTTCAGGGTCTTCATTGCCCCCCTCAATTGATCATTTGCTCGGTGGAATTGAATTATATAAAAGGGCCTGTTCGATCCCCTTAATAGCCTTGTATATAAAATCGCATTGTTGTTTAGAAGGTAATATGGAAAGTAAAATAATATTTAAAGATCGTGTTGTGATCATCACCGGCTCTGGTGGTGGTCTTGGCAGACATTATGCCCTAGAATATGCAAAGAGAGGCGCCAAAGTTGTTGTGAATGACTTAGGCGGAACACTATCAGGTTCAACTGTCGGTAGCACCAAAGCTGCGGATGTTGTAGTTAAAGAAATCCAGACATTGGGCGGTGAAGCTGTTGCTAATTATGATAACATTGTAACTAACCCTCAAGGTATTTTAAAAAGTGCAATTGATAAATGGGGGAGAATTGATATATTGATTAACAATGCAGGTATTTTGAAAGATGCCAGTTTTAAAAAGATGGATGAGGCACAATTTAAGGCTGTTTTAGATGTCCATTTGAATGGTGCTTTTAAATTAACTCAGTTATGTTGGAAATATTTCAAAGATCAAAATTATGGACGTGTTTTAATGACAGCATCACCTGCTGGGTTATATGGTAATTTTGGTCAAGCGAATTATTCAGCAGCCAAACTGGCATGTGTTGGATTTGGCGAAACTTTGGCAAAAGAAGGTTACAAATACAATATTAAAGTTAATATAATTGCACCATTGGCTAAATCAAGAATGACTGAAACCATTTTACCACCTGATGTTTTAGAAAAGTTAAGTCCTGCCAAAATTGCTCCATTAGTTTTATTTTTAACTAGTGAAGAATCACCATCTACAGGTTCAATTTATGAAGTTGCAGCTGGATTTTATGCTCAAATTAGATGGGAGAGATCAGGCGGGTTATATTTAAATCCACTTGGAATGACACCAGAATCTATCATTGCAAATTTCAAAACAATTACAGATTTCACCAAACCAGGTATTGAATACCCTTTCCAATTGAAAGATTACAATAAAGTTTGGGAAAAGACAAGTAATTTACCACCAAATACCCAAGGAGGAATTTCAATAAAAAGTTTAAAAGGAAAAGTTGTGATTGTTACTGGTGCTGGCGGTGGTTTAGGTAAATCCCATGCCAAGTTATTTGCCAAATATGGTGCCAAAGTTGTTGTAAATGATTTTAATGATCCATTTACAGTTGTTAATGAAATCAAACAAGCAGGCGGCCAAGCTGTTGGTTCAAAACATGATGTTTATAAGGATGCAGAGGCAATTGTTAAAACAGCAATTGATTCCTTTGGAACTGTTGATATATTAGTTAATAATGCAGGCATTCTTCGTGATCGATCATTTTTGAAAATGAATCAACATGATTGGGATTCAGTTCTTCAAATCCATTTATTAGCAACTTACAGATTATGTAAATTGGTTTGGCCAATTTTGAGTGAAAAAGGTGGTTGGATAATTAACACAACATCAACATCAGGAATTTATGGGAATTTTGGACAAGCTAATTATGCATCTGCAAAAGCTGGAATTTTAGGATTTTCAAGGACGTTAGCAAGAGAAGGTAAAAAAGCTGGAATTAAAGTTGTTGCTTATGCACCTCATGCAGAAACAGCAATGACAAAGACAATATTTAGTCAAAAGGAATTGAATAAATTTGATGTCTCACAAGTCTCTCCATTTGTTGTTGCTATTACTTGTGATGAAATGCCATTCAATGTGTCTGGCCAATTATTTGAAGTTGGCGCAGGTTGGATTGGAAATGTTAGATGGCAAAGAGCAAAAGGTGCAGTTAACCATGGTGATAAAGTCCCTGAAACAAGTGTTGAATTCTTAAGAGCAAACTGGAAAGATGTGATCGATTTTGCTAGTCCAGTTACTGTTGGAAGTGCTGAAGAGTCCAGCATTGCAATTTTAGCTGCTGTTGGTGGTGATGATGATGATGATGACGATGACGATGATGAAGAAGAAGAGGAGGAAGGAGAAGAAGAGGGTGTTTATGTTTATGACCATCGTCAAGTCATTCTTTACAATTTATCAATTGGTGCCAAAGCAAAGGATCTCAAGTATGTTTATGAATCAGATAAAGATTTCAAGGCTTTTTCAACATTTGGTGTTATCCCACCATTATCAAGTGGCGGTGGATTAGATTTTGATGATGTTTTAAAAAATTATAACCCAATGAAGCTTTTACATGGTGAACAATACCTTAATATAAATAAGACTATTCCAACAAGTGGTAAGTTAAAAACAAAAGTTCAACCATTAGCGGTTTTAACAAAGAAGAAAGGGAATAAGTCTAATGTTTTAATTAGAGTTGCCTATGATACATTTGACGAGGAAGACAATTTGATATTTACCAATGTTGGTAGTTATTTTGTCAGGGATACTGAAAGTGTTAAAGATTCATTTAATGAAAAATTGGATAAAAAATTAGGGTCATTTTATAAGGAACAATATGAATATCCAAATGAAAAACCTGCTCATCAACTTGAATTTAAAACAAGTGAAGATCAAGCTGCTTTGTATAGATTAAATGCCGATTTCAACCCATTACATATCGACCCACAATTTGCACAGGGTGGTGGGTTTGATAAACCAATTTTACATGGACTTTGTTCATTTGGTATTTCCGGGTTTTTGTTATCTAAAATTTACGGGGATTCACTTGTTGATATAAAGGGGAGATTTGTTGGGGTTGTTTTCCCTGGGGAGACTATTGTTGTTGATATGTGGGAACAAAAGGGCGTAATTATTTGGAAGGCCTGGGTTAAAGAACGTAAATCGGATTGTATTGGATTTGCAAGTGCCAGATTCTCTAAAAAGGAGAGTAAATTATGAATTTGGGTTTTTAATTGATGTTTATATGTTATGTTATGTTATGTTATGTTATTTTATGATTTGTATTAATATTCTTAAAGAAAGTAGTACCACAATTGATTATCGTCTTTATGAATTACTAGTTAATGGGGAATTCCAGATGACCAAGTTTCACCAAATTTATCACCCAGGTATTGTTGACACCATTTAATGAGTTCGTTATCCTTTGAAACAAAATCATTATCTTCATTAAGAATTTTCTCCCATTGATCCCATGCAATGTCTAATTCATTGATATTAGAAAGCCCTAAAACTGTTCGACCTTTATTTGCCTTTGTCCAATTACGAATGGCAAATCTTGTACTAAGAACAGCTAAATCAACATTAAATGTTTTATATAACTCTGTGGCCAATTCTGAAACCTTATCTTTTAAATATTGATCAGCTGGATGAAATGGCTTAGTTTCGTGTCTATTAAGCAACGACATTGAAAGAATTGATGCATTATTAACCATTTTCACTTTTGAATTGTTAATGAATCTATCATAATATTGATCTAATGTAGTGTTTTGCAAACACATATTACAGTAAGACATGATAATATCTAGAGGGCCAATACTTGGATGTGAGACACATGCCAATGATAATTTATAAAGGTAATCAACTGGGTACCCTGAGATCCCAACGTTTTTGATAATCCCCCTAGATTTAAGCTCCATCATCTTAGTTAAAGCCGCAAATGCCTGTTGTTCAGTTTGGAATTCAACATCATGGAGGAATACAACATCTAAGTATTCAGTGTTTAAACGATCTAGAGATCTGTATATTGACTTTTCCACCCATTCTGGGGAATAATCAAAGTCATCCAACTGGAGCCTACCAACCTTAGTACATATGTAGTACTTGGATCTGTCCCAGTTAATTTCCCTAAGGGCCTCTCCAATCAAAACTTCGGAAGGTCCATAATAAGGGGAAGTATCGATGGCATTAAGGCCCCGTTTGAAAGCAGACAAAAGCAGCTGGGCAATGGGAATATCCTTTGGGTTGTCATTATACTGTGTATTAAATGTGGCCCCACCGATAATCAGAGGAGGGAGATTCTGCAAATCCATCTTTGATTATTACTAAAAGAGAGAGTGTGTTTACATGAAAAATGTTTAATTCTGTTGATAACTGCCTTATACACAGAAAATGGCCAAAGAGGACTTCACAAGGGATTTGGGCGTAGCGAAGAAAAAGGTGGTCGTTTCATCTTTCAAGGGCCAAGTTTTGATCAACATCAGAGAGTGGTATTCCAAGGATGGCGAGTGGAAACCAACTAGTAAGGGAATTGCTCTCACAAAAGACCAATGGAAGGCCCTCTGTGAAATGAGAGAGGACATCGACGCTGAAGTGGCGCTGCTAGAGGGTGACACCGAATCAGAGCCTTTGAGGAAGAAGGCCAAACTCAAACAAGACGATGATCAAGAATCTAAAACTGATAATTGATTTATTCTCCACTTTTGTTTACTTTGCAATTGCCATATCGTTATTTTGGAACTAAACAAGTGCCTCTGGAGATGCTGATGGTCTTTTT
The DNA here is from genome assembly GCA_030564545.1 of Saturnispora mendoncae. Classification (NCBI taxonomy): domain Eukaryota; kingdom Fungi; phylum Ascomycota; class Pichiomycetes; order Pichiales; family Pichiaceae; genus Saturnispora; species Saturnispora mendoncae. Next base: position 282,833 of record JAJLVT010000103.1, read on the forward strand.
CCTCAACTCGAAAAGGTTGTATGACCCCATTTCTGCCATAAAAAATGGTGTCTATAGCTGGGGAAAAAGCCAATTACAATGCAAAACACCCCCATAAAATGGCAAAACGATTTTCTAAACTGAAAGTTACATGTTCAGTTTTTAAATATATAAAACATTTAATTGGCTTACAATCACCCATAATACAGAACACTATTTTCTTTCTTTGAGATTAGTATCTTTCTCTTTACAGAAAAAATGGGAAAGAAGCATAGCCAAACGTCCAATACAGCAGGCGTTAGTCGCTATGGGTATATTGACCCCTTCAGTGACCCTGGAGACGACTCAATATCATTGCAACGATCCAAATCTGTCTCCTCATCCGGTTCTGACTCTTCGTCTGTTTTTGTGTCTTCAAATCCAAGCACAAGGAGACCTTCAGACTCTAGCAGCTTCAACGATGTCTGCTTTCCAGTTAATCCAGAGAATGAAATCATTTCTTCCTCTACGGCTTGGCCAAATGTCCAGGTTTTGCAGGAATATACTGATGAAATAGATAGAAATGAGATTCTTTTATCAAACACAGAGGAAGTCCCAAGGTATAGTGATACCGGGACATTGAGTACCAGAGAGGGAGATAATGAAGTTAACTTTCAATGGCCCCTTGTTTCAAATATTGAAAGAGATGATGAATTACGTCGTAAACTAAATCCATCAACTGGTAATAATGATGATTATGCTGGCCATCCCTTTGATCCATTAAAGAAACGTCCATCAACATCAAAACTAAAATCAATGTCCGAAGATGACGAATATTTAGATGACTGGTCTTCTCTTTCAACAAACAACAAACAGGAAAGATTGGAGAAATTAAGGTTCACTTATTTTAGAGATGATCTAGAGAATACAATTCATTCTTCATCTTTGATTGGGTTACTTAGAGGTGATACAACATGGGCTGATTTGTTTTGTCCTGAAATTTACAACGGATCTACAAAAACAGCAACAGGAACGGTTAACACAACATCCACAGCAGGTAATAATGAGAAATTAAATAATACCATCCCAATTCCAAATATTTCTGTTCCTAATTCATCATTACATGCATCTTCATCTCCTTCTGCTATTCCAACGTTACTTCAACAACAAGGAAACGTTACAACACCTAAGAATGATCTTTTGAATCGGACATTAGAATCATTATCAACTCCAGCCCAACCAAAGCTAACTTCACCACAATCAGCAGCAGCCGCAACAACATCAAGTGCAACAGCAAGTACAACTGCAACACAAATTCCAACTCCATTAATGTCGCAATCACCAATCCCTGAACCTACACCATTCTGGTTAGATGTCTTAAACCCTTCGGATGATGAAATGAAATTGCTTGCAAGAACATTCAACATCCATCCATTAACAGCTGAAGATATTTTGACAGGTGAAATCCGTGAAAAAGTTGAATTATTTAAAGATTATTATTTCGTTTGTTTCTCTTCATTTGATGTTGCTGAAGAACATCAAAAGCGTAAAAAGAAAGAATCTGAAATTTGGAAAGAACGTGAAAAGGAAAAGGAACGTGAAAGAGAGAAGGAGAGAGGGAATTGGCTATTTCAATTATTCAAGAAAAATAGAAAGAGTAGTGATTACGGTTCAATTAAATCATCAATTAGATCATCATTATCACGTTCAAATCTTTCTAAAAGCACCTCAAGTTCAAGGTCAACAACAACAAAGAAAAATATATTAAAATCTTCAAGGCATAAAGATGAGTTATTACCACTGAATGTTTATTTTGTTGTTTTTAGGTATGGGGTTATTACATTCCATTTTAAACCATCTCCACATCCTGGTAATGTTAGAAGAAGAGCAAGGTTATTAAAAGATTATCTTACAGTAACATCCGATTGGATTGGTTATGCCCTAATTGACGATATTACAGATGCATATGGTCCATTGATTGATGGGATTCAAATTGAAGTTAATAGAATTGAGGATGCAATTTTACATTTACAAACAGCTTATAAATCCGATATTGATGATTCAGATTCAGATTACAGTGATTCAGATTCAGATTCAGATTCAGAAAATAAAAATGTTTGGGTTAGAATGAAGAGGAGGAATTCTAATATAATTGGCGAAAGGAGATCGTTATTATCAAAATCATCAAGGACAACAAAATCCTCAAGATCAACAAGGTCTTCAACATCATCAACTAATACTAAGGTTATTAGTTGGAAACGCAAGGGTGACTTAATTCGTCAAATTGGGGATTGTCGTCGTCGTATTATGTCCCTTTTAAGATTATTAAATACCAAGGCAGATGTTATTAAAATTTTTTCAAAAAGATGTAATGAGCAATGGGAAGTTGCTCCAAGGTATGAAATTGGCCTATACCTTGGTGATATTCAAGATCATGTGGTTACAATGGTGCAATCACTAAATCATTTTGAAAAATTATTAGCTCGTTGTCATTCAAATTATTTAGCTCAAATTAATATTGAAATGACAAAAGTTAATAATGATATGAATGATATACTTGGGAAAATTACTATTTTAGGTACGATTATTTTACCATTAAACATAGTTACAGGGTTATGGGGGATGAATTGTTTAGTTCCTGGTCAAGATATTGATTCATTAGATTGGTTTTATGGAATAATAGTTGGTATGTTCATGTTCAGTGTTTGTTGTTATTATTATGCAAAAAATGTTATGCATCTTATGTGAATGATCCGCCTTTTTGGTAGATGAATCTATTAAATACTAATGGTAATTAATATACTGACTATAAATCAATTAAATAATTACTTGGCGCTAAACCACTATCACCAGTATTATAATTTTCTGCAAACCACCAACCATCTGGTTGTTTATGTAAAATCAATAAGGTCTCCTTCTTCTTAAAACTTAATTCTTCTGGAATACATGCTTCATAACTATATTGGGCCTTAGAATAACCAATAACTGGGAATCCTTCTGTTGAATTAGATGGTAAACTATCTGCTGTTAAATTTGTAAATGTTGTAGTAGATTTTGATTTCTTTAATAATGTTGAACTTGAAACTTTCCTTGAACTTGTCTTTGATGCCGTCCTTTTTACAAATTCATCAAATTTATTTAATTTACTTGGACTCATCATTGATGTTGTGAACATAGATGATCTTAAATTAGCTTCTTTATTAGTGAAATTAGATACTTGCCTTGGTGTATTAAAATTATCTTCATCATTTAATTCATAACTTAAATCATTAGGTTCATTACTCATAACAGATGTACCACCAGTGCCATTAGAATATTCAGACATAAGTTTATTGTAAGTTGAAGGTTCTGAAATGGTTTTTGAATGGTTTGTACTCACAGTTAACCTATTCTTGGCAATTTCCAATTGAGTTTGTTCTTGTAATTCATTAAATGTTTCCTTTGATTTTGAAATATATTCAAATTGAGCATCTTGGATTTCCGATATAACGGGTGGTTTCACTTTGCGGTTTTCTAATATTGATTTATTTTGATTTTTTACATCATTAATAGTTGGTATCTCACTCAAATTGAATTTCCTTGTTGTTGTGAATTGTTGTTCCTTTTCACATTTGGCAAAATCCACAAATTCCACCTTTGGAATCATTTGATCACCAGTTTTATTCATCTCAACATAATGTTTCATATCTTTTGTTAAACTTGTATTTTGTAAAGAAACTCTAATTAGTTCAGCCAATTGATCTTGTTCAACACACAATGTTGATATTTCATTTGCTAAATCCCAAAGGTTAGATTTCATAAATTTGAATTTTGAATCTTCCAAGTTCTGCAATTCACTACATGAATCCCACCATAATTGCGTCCATTCATCAATTTTAGTATTACATTGTTTAACAAGTTCCCAATTTTCAGATCTAATTGTAATCATTTCCTTTTTCAATTTCTTAATTTTATCATTGAATTTCTGTGTTTCAATTGCATCCATTGTCATCATCTTTATCTTAATACCATTTAATTTATTCCAGGTCTCTTTATATTTCATTGATTTTTTTTCACATTTTGATTTCAATGATTCTAATTCCTCCCATGTGCTTCTTAAATTATGTGCTATTTCTTTACCTTGTAATTTCCTTTGGGAAACAATATCCTTAGTAGGTGAATATAATTTTTCATCAATTTTAGTACTGAAATCTTGATGCAGGCCGGATAATTTATTCAATTCATCAACAACACCATCTAATTGTAATAAAGAAGCATTATTTAAAATATGTAATTTATCAATGCCATTTTTTCTAATAGCCGATTGAATCTTTTTAGCATAATCCAATTCTAATTCACTAACATCTTTATAAAATTGAGTTAACTTATCTAGAACTTCTGTTGATTTTTGATTTTGATCGATTAATAAATCCATTGATTCACCCGGTGGATTTGCCCAAAATGAAGAAGCATACAATCTTTCATAAGTAACGCTCATTATTTAAAATCTTGTTGCAATGAAGAAAGATATAACAAGAGTGAATAATAATCATTTGCAATGTTCCACATTTTACCTCTTTTGGATATTTACAAATTTCCTAATTGGGAACTGCTCTCTTGAGTCTAAAATTTATTTAATTTTAAGTTACTTTTAAATGTACATATCAAAGCATATAGTAGGTGATTTACAGCTGTGAGCACAGTTAACTCCAAGTTAATATTTAGATATAAATTTTCATCATATTTGACAGAAAAATGAGAGAGTTATAATTTTAAAACAACTATTTTTGATGGTGTTTGTACCCTTAAATGCTTCACCACATTCAAAGAAACTTTTAAGAAATGATTCAATTGGTTTCTGATGGGTTAAACAATTGGAAAATATTTAATATATTTCACAATTTGATATCAATCTTTTTAAGAATCGCGAGGAAGGTTTCCAAATTATTCACCAAGTCTTTAAATAAGCGAAATGGCCGAGGAGGAATTGACAAAGGAACAGAAGCTCGAGATTGCAAGAAAGAAGTTGGAGGAGATGAAGAACAAGAAGAAGAGTAAAAAAGCGAAAAAAGCAAAGAAAACGGCCTTGGAACAAAGCGAAGAACCAGAAGAAACCGATGATGACCCAAAGGACAATGCTAATACACTTGTATCTGAAACAGAAGCTGCTACTCCAGTTGAAGAGGCTATTGAAAACATAGAGGAACCAGCGGAGGAAGAAGCGGGGGAAACTTCTGTTAAAGTGCAAGAACAAGAAGAAGAGCCAGTTAAAGAGCCAGTTAAAGAGCAAGAACAGAAAGAGGAAACTCTAGAAACCACTACAGATGAGCCACTGGAATCAATATTATCATCCACGGTTCCAGAATCATCTGATTTCCTTACATCAACACTCCAAATTCAGCTGGAATCACTAAAATCAGAATTAGATTCTACTAAATCACAGTTAAAAAGGATATCAGATGAAAATAAATCATTAAAATTAGAGAAGCAAGAATTAGAATTAGATTTAGAAACGAAATCAAATGACTTAGAAACTGCAAATGAATTAATAAATAAGCTTCAATTAGATTTAAAGAAATCAAAATTAAATTCAAATCTTGTTTCAAAAACTGATGATGTTCCATTTGAATTAACAAATACTCCATCAAGCTTCCAAAATTTAAGTTCATTTAACTTCAACCCTTCCCAAAGTATAAATAATGATGATTATATGGACATTGTTGATGTAAAAGATAGGTTAGCTCAATGGAAAGGTTGGAATATGGATATGAGAAATTGGAGATCAATTGGTATGGGCCCTGTTGTTGATATCTAATTTATTATTGTGTGTAAATGTATAAAATCCTAATTATCACATGGAAGTATAGTGTTTATTACAACACTGACAAGTGAAACACACAGTCCCTATATTTAATTTATGTGGTTGAATAACCTTTATCAATATAAATGATATTAATTTTTATTAACAAGTGAATTATATAAGTATGGCAATATCTACACACTGATGTCTTCATATACTCTCCTATCAGATCTATCAAAAATTCTACCAAAAAATGAACCAATAGAGTGGAAAATATTCCTTTTCTTAATATCTTGATGTGAAACATAGAAATCATCAACATTTGGATCTGTTACCGCAGTCCTAACATTTGATAACTGAGTCTCACTGACCCATCTATTGTCAGCTTCATCACTGTGTTTAACTGTTTGCCGTTCAAAATTTTTGAAATTCCAAAGCTTCAATGCTAATGAATTGCAAACGACTGAAACAGAAGAAAGAGCCATACATGCAGATGCAATCATTGGATGTAATGTTACACCATATGGAATAAGTAAAACCCCCATTGCCATTGGAATCATTGATATGTTATAGATGGTCGCAAAAATAAAATTCACCTTAATTGTGGTAAAAGTCCTATCTGAAATGTCTAAACTTGCAGCAACTGATTTCAATTCTGTATTCTGATAAGTTTGTGAGCTGGAAGTTAATAAAACAATATCTGCTGCACTCATAGCAATATCTGTACCACTTGAAATAGCAATACCAACATTAGATTGAACTAATGCAGGGGCATCATTAATACCATCACCAACAAATGCAATATTTAATTCTTTTTCAAGTTGAAGAGCTTTAATGAATTCCAACTTCCCCTTTGGACTTGCCTCTGCAAGGATATTTGATAATGGTATACCAAGTAAATTGGCAACATGGGTTGATGTAGCGGCCGAGTCACCTGTAACCATCCCAACAGAAAATCCATTGTTCTTTAACATTTGGATAACTTCAAATGAATCAGCCTTTAAAGTATCACTTAATTCAATAAAACCAACATACTCATCATTGAACATAATATGTGAAATTGAGCTAATTTTATTTTCTAATTGAACGCTTTTCAGTTTTAATTTATATTCATCAATGTTACTAATACGTTGTTTATTGATATATTTGGAATTTCCAACAAAAACTCTCATTTCGTCATACTTTTGCACATGACATTCAACAGAAATACCTAAACCTGATAAAGTTTCAACATTATTCATCATCGTTGGTAACAGTGATGAATGCAACTCATTTAATCTTAATTCAGCACCTTTAACAATAGCTTTAGCAATTGGATGTTCACTATTGCTTTCAATAGCACTTAAAACAGACCAAATTAAGGTTTCCTGATCTTGATATTTTTCAACAAAATCAAATTTATTAACAGTCATTTTGCCTGTAGTTAAAGTACCAGTCTTATCAAAAATGATTGTATCAATCTTACTCGCTTGTTCTAAAACATCACCTCCTTTAATTAAGATCCCATGACTAGCTCCTACACCAGTACCAACCATTATAGCAGTTGGCGCAGCCAATCCAAGAGCACAAGGACAAGCAACAACAATAACACTAATAGCAATCTGCACAACTGGTGACATTTGCAACTTCCCCTCTGGTGAAAGGAATATCTTTGGGAGATTTTCATCATCATTCAAAGTGATATAGAATAACCAAAATAATAACGTTATTAATGACAAAGTTAAAATTACAGGAACAAAAATTGATGCAATATAATCAGCAAACCTTTGAATTGGTGCCTTTGCAATCTGAGCTTCCTTAACTAATTTAACAATTTGCTGAAGTTGAGTTTGTTCACCTAATTTTTCAACTTTCATGTACAAAGTTGAATTTATGTTAACTGAACCACCAATTAATTTTGAGCCAATTTCCTTGTTCACAGGTAAAGATTCACCAGTTAATAATGATTCATTGGTTGATGATGTGCCAAATATACAAATACCATCAGCAGGGATTTTCGAACCTGGAAGAATAACAACAATATCATTTTTTTCTAATAAGTCAACAGAGATAATCAATTGTTCAAGCTGATCATTATCAATCCCACCATTTAAGTTATCAACATTAACTAAATTTGGTTCTTTTAAAATGATACATGTAGTTGGTGCCAAAGAAAGTAATTGAGATAATGCCGTTGAAGTATTACCCTTAGCTTGAGTTTCCATCCATTTCCCAAAACTAACAAACAAGAATAGCATGACCGACGTATCAAACATTACCATAGATTGCTTGGCCATAAAAAAATGAAAAATAATTTCAACAATTGAATACATATAAATGATAGTTGTTGAAGTACATATTAAGACATCCATATTTCCTGAACCATACACAATTGATTTGTATGCGTTTGAATAGAATTTTTTACCAAGAACAAATTGAACGTATGTACCTAAAATTAACTCTATGAGAATAGTAATTGGTAAGTTATGAATTTCTGGGACAGTTAAATGAAATTTAATTTGTAGGAATGGTATAACATGAGCCATCAATAGTACAGGAATTCCAAAAATTAGAAGTTTATAGCTATTAGATTTCCAATATTGGACTTCTTTGACCTTGGACAACAATTCCGTTTGAGTTGTAACATCCATTTTATTAATTAGGTTGACTTCATATCCACAGTCTTCAATTTTTTTAACAATGGATCTTATACCAATGACATTTAAGTCAAATGTTACTTGGGCTTCACCTGATTTAAACGAAACATGACATGATTTAATACCATCCATTGAGGTGATATCAGATATTATATCATCGGCATTTATAGCTGTTTGCATTCCAAAAATATTTAAGTAAGTTGTTGCAATATCATCTTCTGCATTTGGTTGATTAAAATGTTCAACATTAAGAACTTGACAATCAAATCCACAATCTTCTATAATTTCAGATAATTCATCAACTGCTGTATTGGAATCATGAACTACAATTGCGTTTTCAGTTAATAATGACACAGAAACTGACTTAACACCCTTGACTTTTTTCAAAGCTGAAATAATTGTGTTTGTACATGCAGTGCATGTCATCCCTGTAATACGAAATTCAGATTGGTAATCATTTATATTATCGGCTTTAAAAACATTGATATTCGGTTGTTGTTTTATGGAAGAAAGTATCGTGGCATCAAATCCAATTTCATCAATTTCATTCAATATTTTTGTGGGTTCAATTGTTTGATCATGAATAACCGTAGCTTCTTCTGTTAAAAGGGAGACATCAACAGATTGGACTCCGTTTAATTTTTTTAAGCCATTGGTAATAGAATTAGTACAAGCAGCGCAAGTCATACCGGACACTTGAAATATTGATGTGATTGTGCTATTTAGGGATAATGACGAAGCAGATGTTAAAGTTGTTGATTTTGAATCATTGTCTACATCAACTGATGAAACTAAACTAGCATCAAATCCAGCATCATCGATTGCCTCCAATAATTCTGAGACTGGGACAAAGTCAGAATGGGAAACCACGGCTTCCTCAGTCATCAACGAAACCACTGCAGACTGAACACCGTTTATTCGAGAAAGAACCGATTGAATTGTATTTGTACAGGCAGAGCATGTCATACCCGATACGTTAAAAGTGGATTTCCTTAACATATTACTGATAATAATATTCTAATATATGAATTATAACTAGAAGGGTATATAAAGAGAGCAATCAGTGAAAATGTACTCAAACGGCCAAATTATCAGGAATTCAATGATAAAATTGTGACATAAAAGAAACTGAATAATTTTTTGACAAATGAAAATCTTCCCAACTCCGCCGATATCTTCGGGAAAAGAAGGAATAATATATAAAAATAATGACTATATTCATATTAACCCCACAATTGTGCTCAATAAGAATATACCACTTTTATTAAACCACTCACAGCATACAAAGAACTACAACTTGTTCCGATAAGGGAAAACAACGTTCGCGAATTTCACTCTTTTTCTTTGTCTTCTTCAACAACTTTTCTTCAACATTCAAATTCAACCAATAAGAAACGTCAAGAAATGTTCTCGAGATCAGTCAGACATTCTGCTTTGAAACATAGCGTTGCTAAGAAGCCAATTACATCTTGGAGGGGAATGGCCCAAACCCCAAAGAAGGCCGCTGATCAGAAACCGCTCCAATCATCCCTCTTTGGGTTTGTCGTCAAGACAGGTTTCTACGGTAGTTTGTTGCTGCTCGGTGCCACAACAGTTGCCATCAATTCAGAAGACTTCCAGAACATCTACATTGATTACGTCCCAATGGGTGAAACCCTCATTGACGGATTGGACTACGCTTGGAAACATAAACAAGAGGCATTGAGTTTCAATTATGCCGGTTTCTTCAATAACAAAAAGGCTGAAACTATTCACTCACTTAATGAAGTCTCAGGGAAAGTTGGTTTGGGTCCATTGATCGAAGAACCGGAAATTAAGAATTCCGTTTCTTCTCCTGCAATTCAACAATCAAAAGAAGAACAGTTTATTGTCTTGAATGAAAAGCCAAAGATTGTTCAACCAGTTCATTCTAAGGAACAAGATAAATCTGTTGTTGCAGAACAAAAGAAGAAGGGGGAAGCGAAATTAGTTTTACCTGTTATTGTTTTGGAATCATCTGACCCTGAAATTCAAAAGATTGTCAAAACCGTTAACTCATTGATCACTTCCATCAACAACTCAGCTGTCAGTGAAAAATCACAAAAGACAATTGATTCAATCAAGACTCACTTAAGTGAAATGTCATCAAAGTATCAAAAGATCATGTCTGGTAAGGCAAGTGATATCAAGGAATTACAAGATGCCGAATTGAAGAAATTCCAAACTAAATTAGCAGATGAAAAAGTCCAATTAACAAAAGATATGATTTCCCAACTTGAGGATGCTAAAAAGACAATTGAAACTAAATTTCAAAAGAGATTAGAAATTGAAACTGAAGAAAGTCAAAAGGCATTTGCAATTGAAGCACAAAATGTTATTCTTAAATCTAATATCGACGCCACTGAGGAATTTATTGATATTGTTGGTAAGGCCGTGTCAGCTGAAAGAGACTCAAAATTGAAGGATTTGGATGTGGTCGCTTCAAGAGTTGCAATTGTTGAAGCATTGGAAATAGAATTATCTAAGAATGCATTATCATTTCATCAATATAAGAAAATTCAAAAATCAATTGCATCAATCCAAAAATTATTATTATCTAACGAATCTTCACCATCCCGTGGCAAGGATTTAGTTTTCCAATTAGATCAATTGAAATCATTAACATCAGGTTTAAATGATCCATTAATTAATGCTACAATTGATGCATTCCCATCAAATAAGGAATTATTAACTACAGGTGGTTCATTAACTCAATCTCAATTAATTGAAAGATGGAATATCCTTGCCAATGAATTAAGAACTGTTTCATTATTACCAGAAAATGCAGGTATTTTAGGTTATTTAGCATCCCATATTTTTTCAAAAGCTCTATTTTCTAAATCTGGTGTCTCTGAAAAATCTCAAAGTGCAGGTTTAATGGGTAATGATATCGAAGCTGTTATTGCAAGAGTTAATAATTACTTACAAAAGAATCAGTTAGATAATGCAGTTGAAGAAGTTGCATTATTAAAGGGTACACCAAGACAATTATCAGAGGATTGGTTACTTGAATCAAGACGTAAATTGGAAATGCAATTATTAACTGAATTGTTAGATAATGAAATTCATGTTTCAATTTAAATAACTCCCCTCCCCTCTCCCTCCCTCCTATTTCTTCTCTATTATATTTATTTATATTATATTATACAACCCATTCAGTAATGTATCAATATATTAATGTTAAATCAATGTCATTGTTAAATTAAATCAGGGGAATTTCCCAAAATATAAAACTTAAAACGTATTTATAACCATTAAAATATCCAAAATAATCTAATACCATTTTCTTAAAAAATTACCAATGAACTGGCCCTCCTCATTAGCAATATTGTTAACTTTATATTCCCAATCAACCAATCCATTAGCAGTAAAAATATCCCCATTTATAAAGTGACCAAATGAACCATTTGGTGTTAATAAGTGCATTTGAGTTGCTTTGCTTTTAATCTCAAGAAAACTGAGTAATGTATCATAAATTAAAATGTATTGTCTCAAGTTTTGAACAACTGCAACTCTTTGTGTCCTAAATGATGATGTAATATTGTAAATTAAATCTTTGTCACGTGATTTCCCAACAAATTCACTTGCTGGTGTTATAGGGTCTTCAAAGCCATCTTCATCTAATTCTGTTTTATCATTAAGTAATATATCAATTGCTGTATCAACACAACAAAAACAGCCTGTACGGCCAGACCCTGCTGAACAATGAACAACAATCGGTCTATCCTTACCGACGTTACAATTTTCCGTTAATTTTTTCATAATATAAGTTTTCAATGAAACTAATCCAAGTAATGCCTCTGAATTAACCAGAATCCCATGATCTGGCCACGTAGTTATATGAATTTGTAATGTATGTAATGGTGGTAACGAACCAACTTGAATTTTAAAATGTCTTAATGTGACTGATCCATTATTTTCGCTAATACGCTTTGGGTCGGTGTGGGCTGAAATATCAACATCAAACAGTTCTTCAATTATTTCAACTGATATATCAACATCATTAGATATATAATGCCCTGGAACCCAATATGGTGCACATTTTTCAACATAATTTTCAATTTCTGGTGTTAAAGATAAAATCAGCGGTACTTTATGATCATTTACAACTTTCCAAAAATCTCCAACAGTTTCAGCCAACGGGCCTTGTGTTGCAATATAATGAAATTTTGACGATGGGTAATGTAAATATGATGCATTGATATATGACTGTTCGTCTGTTATCTTATTTTGAATTTTCAAAGTTTGAATTAATGGTAGCTTAATATTTTCATGTTTATATGGTTTAATTTTAACCCTTGAATGTTCATATGGTAAGATATCTTTGTACCTATTTTTTCTACCTAATTCAAATCCAGAACTAACCTTTGGACTCGAGTTAAATGATTTCCCATGGGTTAATGCACTATTTAATCTTTCACGTTCTTGTATTTGAATTGAGTTAAATTTTTTACTTAATTCTGTTGCTCCAAGATCAGATCCGTAAACATTACTTAACCAATCAGGTAACAATTCCAAAGTACTAGGTGATAATTGACTTTGTAAGTGTAATGTTGAATCAGCACTACCATTCATTAATTCTTCATTATGTCTTGCTTTAAAAACAGATAAATGTGATACATCAGGTAAAGTGAATCTCGATAAGGCTAAGGGTGATTTACCAGATCTAGATATCGATGTGTTATTCGATACAGGTGGCGCAGTTAAACCCATGGATCCATTAGAAGTCAATGATTGAGGGGAATGTACTTGTGCAGAATTTGGTGAGAATGTTTCATTAATTGAAGAGAGGCTCGTATCGGCATCAGATTGTGAATTTTTGGATGGGTGTGATGTATATGATCCAGTTGCTATTAAATCATGGAATGTATATTCAAATGTTTGGTAACCATTTTCCAAGATATAAATTGGGGTTTTACATCTCCCTGATGAAGTGAATTTTTTTGCCAAATGGTAAACTGCAGGGGAGACATCTGATTTTGTGGTTGGAACATTATCATATATAAGAATACTTGGCTGATTTTCAATTGGTGTGTTAATATAAGTTTGTAGCATTACCCTCTCTTCTGAAGTTAAAGTTTCAACACATTTATCCAAAGTGAATGTTGGCCTCCTTGACAATGTTGAAGGTAGACTCAAATTGATTGCATTTACCATATGTGATTTACAGTAATCCTGGAATGGTCGTGTATCCAAAATTAAAACGTTTGGTAACCCCCCTTGGGTATCATTGCCAGTCATATGTTTCAGTAACTGTGAAGCTTCTGAAGCTGAAATCATTTCCACATTTTCAGGACATGATAGTTTAGAATGGACACGTAATTTTGGACTAGTACGTCGTGAGGGAAGGGATTCTGTATTGGATGGGATACGGCTTAGACTCAAAGTATTATTAGTAGAGGTAGATAACGCAAATGACGCAGCACAAGCTGAATGTGGCGCCAGTACGTTATCAAAGAACCCAGTGGTGACCTCATGCTCCTTCAATTTGTTGAGATGATGCCGTGTCGAAGTGTTGGGAGTAGTATTGGTGGAATTAGATTCAGGCAAGGCACCGGTGTGAAATTTTGGCCTAGAAAAGCTTGTAAGGTGTGTAGTGTCAGACATGGTGCTGCGGTGACCCCTCAAATTGCTCGAGGTTTGCTGCTCTTCCATGTTATTTGATGATTCAGAGAAGAAATGGGTGACGTAACCTTACAGATCTTTTTTTATTATATAATTTCTCCTGCTTATGTAATAGTTATATAAATACAATAGGTAACAAACCACCAAATCCCTACAAAACGGTTACCGCTAATATAACCCAATTAATCCTCAACCATTGTAATGATAATATTAGGGGAAGTTTGAATGAAATAATGGAGAGATGCGTTTTCTGTCAAATCAGAGATTTTTCTATCTGTTCCAAATTTAGATATTCAGAACTTGGCACCTTGGGCATCAACATTTACTTCACTTGTTGCTGTTGTGGCGTCACTAGACCGCCAGAATCCAAGACGGGGACTGAGAATACGCGTGAGTGTGAACCCGTCTTCCGTGCTGGGACGTCTGGCTTCGTCATAATCGTCATATTCGTAATCGTAAACATCGTCTTGAGGGACTTCATTGTCCCATCCTTCATCATCCTCATATCTTGTAGTATCGTCATGGGGATGTGAAGTATCCATATGAACATGGGATGCATTGTCGTCATCATGAACTAAAATAGACCCAGTAATGTCTTCATCCACATCTTCATGATTTGACTCAATCATAGTCTTTGTACCCAATTGACCTTTTTCATTATTATCACCAGCAACAACATCTTCATCCTCATCATCAGATTCACTAATCAATGACCAATCAACCTCATCTGGTCTCCAGTAATTGAAATCAGTGAATTTATTTTTAGTATTGTTTGTTCCTATTAGTCCAATATTACGAACACTTGCCTTGTTAGTTTCCAAGCCATCATCAAACCCATTCTCCATTACAAAAACAGTCTTATGTAATGGCGAGGTGGCCCCTTCATCTGCAGAACCCTTACTATTACTAGAAGAACCAATAGGTTCTGGTGTTAATGTTGTTTGCTTCTTTTTCTGTTGTTTTAACAAAGGAAAGAATTGATCAACTAACTCACCAATACTCACATATGAACATTTATACCCGGCCATTTCAAGCAACTCCATTTTAACATCTCCCTCTGGGTCAATTGTAAATATCCTTGAACTTGGGATCCCAACCGATCTATATGAAATTGCATCCGTTATCCTGTTACCGAATCCTGCATAAAATGGTGTTAAATCTTCATTAGGGATATGATGATGTGGGTTTAATAAATGATGCTTGGAAATTTTTGATGCAGTATTACCATCATGTTTGGATAAATCCTCATTGTATTCTTCTTGAATTTCTTCCTCATCATCATAATCATCATCAAAATCTTCATGAATTGCACCTTTAAGTGAAGAATCATCCGCAGCTAAATCATCATTAACTAAATCATTAGCCTCTTGCGAGCCTGTACCTGTACCAGTAACTGTATTTGTATTAATGTCGGACCAATCATCTAGATCAGTCCCGGCACTCTTATTCATTGAATTCAATAATTCTCTGCCATCCCAACTACCACCATCATCACTTAAACAATCTTCATCATCTAAGTCTGTAAAATACAACTTTCTAATATCATTCAGACAAGCCATTTTAAAAACTTCAGGTTTTTTTAAAACAATTTCTCTTTTTAGTGCCTGAAATGTCCTATCAGGGCTTAAAATAACTGGTCCATCAGGTAATTTAATATTATCTTGATCAATGCCTGCTAAATATGACCTTGTTGAATCAGCCAAACCAACAGATCTCGCTGTAAGATACATTATATTATACCCGTTTTCTTTGATCTCTTTAAATAATTGAGCAACACCTTCATGAGTCCAATCACGTCCGAGCATGGTCATAACATGACCCATTGCATCCGACTTTGTAATGGTACCATCGATGTCAGATATAACAATAGGTGGGTATGCGTCCCAAAGAAATAAATTTGCAACAACTGTTGATTTACCTACACTATATTGTAAAGAATTCTTTCCTTTGATTAATGGCAATGCTTTTAATTGTTCAGAAGTTAGTCTAAGTGTGAAGAAATACGTTTCTCCATCGTCTTCATTTTTTTCATTATCACTTTCCTTGGTATCATTTGGAGTGATCTTATCATCACTAATTTCATTTGGAGGTATTTCATTACTATCATCAGTCTTAACATCGAAATCAGAAGGTGTAGAATCAAATACTGTTTGATCAGGACTTGGTGAAGATATCCTAATTTTCCCATCTAGGTCCTTATTTATAATATCATTAAATTTAACATCTTTACCAAATTCATCTTCAATGATTTGTCTCATGAATTCTTCAGAGTCTTTAACATCTCTATTGTCAGATTTATAACCGTCCATATCCAATATAATATCGCCGTTAACATTAACTTTAGATGGAATATTGACCTTTGTTAATTTCTTTTGAATCCTTTGGAATCTCCCATTATCGGTACCACCTGCACTCTGAGGTGGCCCCTGGCCATCTTCACCCTCGCCTATATCTAAATAAGCCATATCATCATTAATAGAATCTTCCTTTGGTGAAGTTTCAGGCGATGTAACAGGTGATATGACAGGTGAAGTTTGAAGTTCAATTGGGACATAACCGTCTGTTTTAAAGACAAAAAATGCTTCACCCCCATCTCCTAACTTCATAGGAATGTCTGTTAGTTGTCCATTGACAACAAGGGTAACTTTCTTCTGGGAAGGTCTCAATAATTGGAATTTACCAAATCTCACATGGAATGGGGATGAATTGAGTGTCCCATCCTCATGTTCTACAACAATAACATCAATTGCACCAGATAAAGTTGCTGGGTTGATTGAAGACCAAGTCTTCGATACTGAATCGATCGCCCTCCCGAAATATTGCATTTCTTATAAGAAGAATAATCTAGTCAGCTTATTAGCCAACATTTTTCAGAACCACCCCCAATAAAGAGCATAAATTTAATTGTGGGGTTTCAAGAACCTGAAATGTGTTTACAGTAAAATATAAGTTACAAATGCATTTGGATTGTGAGTTATATTAGAATTGTTTTTGAAACAAGAGAAACCCCCCCCAATTCAGGATATTCAATTGAATATTATACGAATATATAATATAAAATAAAACATTTACAGTCTTAAAATGGGGGTTAAAAAAACCAAATAAAGCAAAAAGCTTAAATGGGTTATGTTAAATCGCCCTGATTCATAAATCTCTTTAATTGTCCCAATTTAATTGTTGTTTGCTTAATAATTAGAATTTGCTCATGAAAGTCACTCTGTGTTTAAATATTTTGTTCAAATTGCAAGATAAAATGTCGAATGCTTTTGTATCAATATGTCACAATTGAGCAAATAAAGCAGATATATATCTCTGTTAAAATCATTCTATTTTTTTTCAAAATATAAGAAACCCACTTCAGCCATTTGTAAACCCTATATAATAAAAAAAATTCATTTTTATCTCAAGCCGTTTATCTTTCTTTGTATAGAGAAAACAAAATGGCCTCTACACAGTTCAAAATCGTTTTGTTGGGTGAATCTGCCGTGGGAAAATCTTCTGTTGTACAGAGGTTTGTTAAGGACGTTTTTTCGGAATCCAGAGAGTCCACTATTGGGGCTGCATTTCTTACCCATTCAATAACCATAACTCCAACCACACCAGTGGAAACAATTGAAAATCACGAGACGCCAGAGAAACCACCACAGGATGTTAATGTAAAGTTTGAGATTTGGGATACTGCTGGACAGGAAAGGTATCGTGCCTTAGCTTCAATGTATTATAGAAATGCCCAAGCTGCCTTAGTCGTTTATGATGTAACTAGTAGTTATTCACTTGGTCAGGCAAAATATTGGATAAAGGAATTACAGCGACAGGTGAACCAAACTTCCATTATGATTGTTTTAATTGGTAACAAATTAGATTTAGTTGATCCAAATAATAATATTGAAACTGATGTTGCAGCTCAGGAATTAGTTGATCAATATAACCTTTATTGGTTTAAGACAAGTGCTAAAACGGGACAAAACATCCAAAATATTTTTGCCCAAATTGCTGTCAGGTTACCTTATATGGATCAAATCCAATCAAAGAATCAAAGGAGGAATCAAGCCAAACAATCAACAGTAAATTTAACTTCAAACCAAGATAATTCAAATATAGCTGGAAATGATTGTGCATGTTAATTTAAACTCTTTTCTCTTTTATATTCTACAAACACAAACAAACAAATATATATATTGTTTTCTATCTATCTAAATCTGTTAACAACTAATCTTTCAGGTCCAACTTCTTCCCATTCTTGTTTTGAAACCCATAATTGATGGAATGTACCAAGTGAAGCTAAAATTGACCCACCGATCCATGATCCATATTTTCTTTCAACTGGATTCCCAGATGAATGGACTCTAATCTTCATACTTGGATTCAATAAAATTAAATCCTGGATTAGCCTCTCTGACAGTTTTGGGATTAATGATGTTGACCCTGTTAAAATTATATTATTTGCTAGTTGAGGTTTAACATCAACATCCAAATGATTTAAAACAGAATTAACTAAATCCGTTAAACCTAATGGTTGCCCATTTGATTCAGATGGCTCTGTTGATTTTGATCCATCGTCTTCATCAGTCTTCTTTGAACGTCTCAATGGGACATATTCTTTTGAAGTTATATCCCCAGTTTTAACTAGCCTTGAACGAATATCACCTGTATATGGTTCCTCCCAACCTTTAACAATTGATCCATTCCCCAAAACTGTATTGCTTGGATTGAATAATGAATTCCCTAATAATTGTCTCTCTCTTAATGTAAATGGGATACTTGCACCGTTTGGCAATTCGAAAAATCTCGTATCTTCATCATTAAGTGCCTCCTGAGATGGATTAAGCAAGTCTGATTCATTTGTATTCAATTCATCCTCTAAACAGCATTCGACAACGGATTCTTTCATTTCACGTAATGTCCTCTTCATTGCAAAATTTAACACACTTTGATCAACTTCAGACTTCCTAGGTTCACTAGTAACCCCTTGAAATGATTGTAATCCTTCCCATTCTGTTGATTTAGGATACTTTTCCTTCCAAGTCTTTTCACTATTGAATCCTCTAACTTCTAGCATTTGGATTAATTCCTGATCAAGGAACTTCCCTGCATATTTGGTACCCATGACATGGTTCTTAAGACAGAAACCATCAATCACTGGTGTTACAGTAACCAATTCATCACCAACATCAACAACAAGACAGTTTGGTCGTCCATGTGCAAATGAAACACACGCTGGTTGTTTAACTGAAAAGTATGCGCAATGTCCCAACTTCTCAAACGCCACTTCCATTGCCTTCTTTTTATTTTCAAACGAATTCATTGTCGATTCAGTCTGCAATAGTGGTTGTTCACTTGGATCAACATTTAAAATATTTGTTAAATACTGCCATTGGTCTGCTGCAGCATCCCAATCTTGTACCATATTGTTCTTAACAATGGGCTTGATCACAAGATCATCCCTCTTAGAGGAATATAGAACATTATCGTCGAAGACGCGTCTCCCATCACCTGAAATCTCCCCATAAGCAGAACTGATGACACAAGAAGGCTGATCAAGTCCAGCAAATCCGTACTGTGTGGTGCTGGTCCCAACATCAAGTACTACAGCATTCACCTCGTCAGCACCGTAGATTTGTGGAGCGTTGGCACTCATTATGATTCCCTATACAATTAACAAGTTGTTGTTGCCGATCACAACTTTTTCCACTAATTAAAGAAACATTTTATACTGATATTATACAATGTTCGGTCTAGGGTCCCTATTTTACGCCATTTTACTATTTATCAACGCCGTGGCCGTTTTATCAGAGGAAAGGTTCCTTGCTCGAATTGGTTGGACTTCAAACGGGCAACAAACAGCTCCACAGAATTCATTTTACGACAATAGTCAATCAACCAACGATGGTGTCAAAACGAGACTCATCTCTCTTATAACGGCTACAAGGACTTTATTAAGAATCCCCTTGGTGATAGTCAACACTGTTGTTATCGCATATCAGCTTGTGCTTGGTTAAATACCTGTATATTCTATAAAAACTTCCCGCTGAAAACACTTTTAATGGCATCCTTCTTAGCCTTTTCCACCGCATCATCAAAATCATCATTCCAACGCGTCATTTGTTCATCAACGACATTTTGTGCAGCGTCAAATGTACCATTGACACTTTCAGTCATTGATCCAACCCAGCCTTTCTGGTTTTGTCTCTTTTCATGTCTAATAGGAGCCTTCTGAAGCTGTGGATGTTGTTTGATGGCATTAGGATCAAAGTAAACTGGCTTATGTGCTGTCAAATACGTGTAATTCATTGGATTATAACATGATACATCCCATGCTAAATCATAATCAGGCAGCTGTGGTGCATCATGTGCCCTATCCTTACCTGTTAACAACTGATGAAGTTGTGTATATGTTATTTTTGGTGCATTCCTCAATACTGTCTTCATCTCTGGTCTCCATGGAATCACCAAATTACGCAAAAATAACGTATCAGTTGATTGTGAAGTTTCCATTGACATAATCGGTTGCCTAATCTTCATTATGTTAACCAATGCCGCTTCCGTTTGTGTTATTCTAATAAATATGTCCCCTAATGGTAAAATTGAACTCTGTTTAGCAAAATTGGCGTCCAATCTATATGGGATCCTCAACTTTGAATTCTCTGTCAGCCCTGGTATTGTTAAACAAACCACTTGTTTACTGATGCCCAATAATACAACTAATCCAAAAGCTAACCCCTTTGGAGTTTGTGCTCCTGTTATACCAACTTTAGAAATATCACCCTTATTGTATGATTTATGACTTAACTTATTGTTATTCTTAACAATTCTAATATCTGATCTACTATAAGTGACAACCAAGGGATGAAATTTTGTGTCAATACTAGGGTTTGCCATTTGACCTAATGACGGATTCATTGGTTTCCCATTCTGCGAATTAACAACCATAATTCCTTCAATACCTTCATCATGATTATCCAATGATGAAATAAAATTAACACGATAATTACCAGGTGACCCTGTAATTTTATATGTTAAAAGCCTACCAATATCAGTACCAACAAATATCATTGCACCAGGCTTGGTATCCTTATCACTTAACCCATAACCAAATTCAATGCTTTTTGCATGTATTGGTAATCCCAATCCTTGTTCCTTTAAAACTTCATTGTAAGCAACACTATTAGTCTTCCTATCAATAATTAATATTCTCCCACTTTCATATCCAATGGCAACTAAACCGATATTACTATTATTCAATGCAGTAACCAGTCCATTATCCAGTGGCTTAATTAAAAGTTTTGGTAAGAACCCTCTTCTAACATTAACTGATGCTCTATCAGTTATATTATTCAATGCCCTGGCACTATTATGTAAATTCGTAACAGATGGTCTGGGTGCACTTGAATTTACCCTATTTATCCCATGACTGAATAACAAAACATCACCAGATTTTAATGAACAGGACAATTCCAATGATTCATTAGCAAATGATATATTGGAAACTGTAACTGAATCATCATCACGTTCTAATATATCAGAGATATCAATTTCAAAAACTTTACTAGTATTCAAATCCCCTTCTGATGAATCCCAAATTCTAATGAATCCCGACTCATGACCTGTTAAAATCAATGAACCCATCACTGCCTTATATCTTGGCCTGGCAGGAATACCACCTTTTAAAATAGATGACTGTAATAAATCCATTTGCTTACCATGATTTGGTAAAATACTGTTCAAAATCTTTCTATCCATGAAAGATGAACTCGAAGATGTTATCTTTGGATTCAACCATGAAACTGTTGCAGGAAAAAATTGTGCATTTAACAATAAATTCCCTTCAGGATAATGCAAAAATTTCATTGAACCATCTGACATTGTAACTCCGATCAATCTTGGTCCATGACAATAATTAAAATACGGCGATGATTCTCCTAATGGAACAAAATCAATAATCTCAGCTTTTGAATGAATAGCAAATATCCTCTGTTCCTTAGGATGCGAATAATATTTAGCCATTTGTGAATATGATGTCATTGAATATGATAACATTGTACCAAAATCCATTCTCACTAATTGATGATAACCATCAACGGAAAATCCATCGCCACCAAGAATTAATAAAGACGTTTTCTCTGAATTGGATTCACAGAGCCATTCAATTTTCTTTACATGGGTCATTTGTTGCTTTTGAGGTTTTTGTGTTTGTCCTGTTGGTTCATCTACCTCACTATCAAATAAAGTCCTGGCAAGTATCTTTTTACCAGTTTTAGCATCCCAGAAAACAATAGAATTATCATTGTGAACAGTAAGGGCATGTAACCCATTTGGATGCCATAGACAATGAACTATTTTTGGATAATATAGTCCATCCGATTCGTATTCATAAATTCCATTTTCACCTCCAGGAGCTGTTTTTGGTAAACTATAGATAAATTGATTGATCACTGTGTTATTAACCAGATTATAAACAATTGTCACTTTGGTATAAGATATCAAAAGTGTACCTAAATCCCTTGGGTGTATTTTCAATGACTTAACTTCTGTTTGATAATCATTTGGAAATATTTCAGTTTGTTGTTCTTTTAAAGATAATATTGTAGGTTTACCTGTTTCAATGTTAAACGCTCTAACCGTACCATCCTTTAAGCCAACATAAACAAATTCCAGAGAATAGTCACATGCATATGAGACAATCGGGGCTAATGCAATCAATGTATGAATGACTTTTTTTTGATGTATAGAAATAACAAATATGGTATTTGATTTATCAACTGCAATTAAATAGCAACCTTTAATAAATTTCAATGCTCTGATTGGTGAAACAGTATCCAATTTTAATTCAACCATCACTCTTGCCTGACCAAAAATATAAATATGATTGAAATTCGTAACAGCAGCCATGAGTGACTGAATTGGATCATATGCTAAAGTATCAACATTTCCAACAATCCCATATTTCTGTAATTCATAAATTCCGAAAGGC
Source organism: Saturnispora mendoncae (assembly GCA_030564545.1). Lineage (NCBI taxonomy): Eukaryota > Fungi > Ascomycota > Pichiomycetes > Pichiales > Pichiaceae > Saturnispora > Saturnispora mendoncae. The sequence continues at coordinate 305,820 of JAJLVT010000103.1, forward strand.
ATTGATTCAAGTCCATTTGATAAACTATCATTTGATGACTTCAGTTTAAAATTGAGGTTTGGAGTTAATTTACTCTTATCCTTTGAATTCCCCATAGGCAATGGGTTACTGTTATCTAATTCTAAATTAGGACTTGCTGGAAAATAGTCCCTCGTATCGGGTTCATCTGATTTTAGTGTTAATTTCTTGATTGCACTTAGTGGGTTTAATCTAGAGCTTTTTTTGACTGATTCTTGTGTAGAATCTGTTTCTAAATCATTATCACCAGCAGTTTGTCGCTTCCATGAAGATTTTAAGTTCAAATTAACCTCTGGAATTTGCCCTTTTTTAAACATATCCTAACCAAAAACTCTACATCAAAAAGCGTATTCTGAAAAAACATCATTATGTCATCAAGACAGGAAACTGATAATTATTTTAACAGTACCCAATAATTATATATGTGTATGTATATATTTGTGCGGGTTGGCATATTGTAAATGTTTTTATGTGATCTAAGTAACAAAACAGTATATTCCCCCCCCCCCAATAAAATTTAGAAAAATGATTAAAGTTCTTTTTTGAACTACAAGAAAGCTATTATGAAATACACAAATTCATGAAAAACACACACAAATACTTAATTAAAACGTTGCACTCGATAATAGAGATGCAGCTTGTTTGGCATCAACCCTGCTGATTTCGTCATTTAAACTGCGTTTCCTGTCATCGCTATTGTTACTATCGTCTTTGATAGAGTAACTCTTTCTAGGTCTTGAAGACCAAGAGTCGCCACCTGTTCCACCACTTGGACTATTTAATGTAGAAATTGTTGAAACATTATCAACTTGATCTTCCCTACCCAATTTGGCTAATGAATCTTTTGGATTTATGACCCTATTATTAATTAACAAATTCAATTTCTTTCTTTCCTGTCTAATTCTCTGTTGGGTTATTAAAGCTAGTAATTGCTTTAATTTTTGAGTGAAATGATGCATAACCTCATCAGATTCAATAACCATTTCGAATGACGCTCTTTTAACTTGATATCTTAATTCCTTTTCATATTTATTTGATATTTCAAGAGCTCTAATGGATTCATCAACCTTAAGTGGATCGATAGTTGATTTCATTTTCAATTTATCAATTGTTAAATGTTTCTTCCTTGTAATTTCTTCAGCATTTAATAACTCCTTCAACAATAAATGTCTATTTGTCAACGCCTCCTTTATATTATAACAATCCAGAGAGATCAATTGAAAAAACTCAATTAATGCTGATGTGTAACTTACATTATTAACCAAATCACTTTCATTAAAAGCAGCTATAATTTTTTGGAATCTATTCCACATTCTGACCATTTCATTTGAAGGGTCTAAATTACCAATAATAGTTAATTCATTTACATATTCATTAACATAGAACGCAGTCTGCCTATCCAATTTAAGACACCTTTCGAATTTCTCAACGATCTTTTGGGATGTTAGATAAATTTCCTTTATCAAAGGTCTAAATTTTGATAATTTTTCACATGAATCAGGTGGTGGTTGAAATTGTTTCATTGTTTTACGTTTTATACCTGTTGGAATAATAGAACTGGCAGCTGGTTTTGTTTTAGATGGGACATAACCAAAATCAGGTTGCTCAAATAATAAGGAAAATTCATGATTCTTAACCAATAATGGGATACTACAAATGCGGTTAAACCATAATTGTAAAGATGATTGTAAACATTTGATCCATTCAGGGGACATTGATGTATACGTTGAAGAAATTGGTGGAAATGCTGGTACAAATACTTCAACATTATTGTATATTAAAAATTTGTAGAATGCTTCTAACTCTCTATAAGTTCTTCTAACCTCTTTGTAAGTTTCCTTTCTAAATGATTTAAGGCCGACCACCTTTGACGCAATTTTAATTGTTGGGTTATATGATGTTTGATTACCACTTGATTCAATTTCTGTTACTTTCACAGCGAGTTTAAACTTGGAACTATTATATCGTTCAGGAAGGTACATTTTCAAATCATCATCAGTTGGATACCCTTCTTCGGGTTCTCTTAAATCCAGATCATCATCAGATTGTGTAGTAGCATCGGTCACATGCACCATTGGTGTAGTCTCATTAGAATCATTGACTATGGCTGGGATTTGCACTGGTTGTGGCTGAGATTCAATGTCTTCGGAAATACCCACCTCATCAGCAAATGGATTGTTGTCAAAATCATCAGGCTCGTAGGCCATGGCAGAAGTCATAAGATTCAAAAAATCTCCGATATGAAAGAAGAAGTTGCCACAAAATGTTAATATTTACTCCAAAAAAGCTGCTCAGCACTAAATGTCAAAATCGTAAAGTCATTAATTATAAAAGCTATACAATCAAGTAAAATAATATTATATTAAAATAACAAGTTGTATTAGGCAAAAAAAGGAAAGGAAGGGTAGGAAATAAATTCAAACCTGTTCTGATAAAGGCACAGCCTTGAAATCAATTGAAACCCATGGATCTGATGAATTGGACACAACATCCACTTCAACTTTCCAGTGGTCTCTGTTCATGTATTCAGACTCTTCAAACCCATGATTGGATTCATCCTTAAAATGCCATTTATGGACTGAAGCTGTACCATATTGGTTTGAAACAACTTCTTCACCATTCTTATCGAATTTATATTCGATACCAGCCATCTTCTTAATATCAGGTAACAAATGTCTTTGGATATGATGTTGCAAATGTCTTCTAAATTTCTTATTAAGTGAATTCATTGGTGGCTTTATCTTTTCTTCGTTGCCATGAATTTCAGACATGATAAATGGTGGTAAATATTTAACATGGATGTCCAATTTATCAAATTCATTATCCCATGATTCATCCATAATATATTTCTCAAAGTCATCAAGCGAGTCAAAGAACATTTCCCTTGATGCACGCACCATTGGAGCCGTTTCTAAATGGTCGATATGGGTTGGAGCTTCACGAACAATCTTTTGGTTCTTCTTTGTCATTTGTAATAAATTGATAAGTTGTGGTAAGTAGTAGTAGTGTTATATAATTGTAATTTTGAATTGCAATGTATCAAAGAGTCTACAATCTATGTGTATTTGTATATGATAAATTACATGGGTTTTTATAGATAGGGGGGCCATGTTTGGTGATGGTGTGACTTCGGAAAGTGTTGAAATTTGGGGGGTGGGGGTTACTTTACTTTACAGTTTGAATTTATGTTTACAGATAATTTCAGTCTATTATCATTATAACATGCTACCCCATACCAAGTTCCCTTAAGCAAATAGCCTCTGGTGATACCAATTTAATTTCAAATTAAGTGAAAAGTCAACATTAGATTGTGAAAAAGCACTCCACAAACATCAAAAGAAACGGTAGGGTGACTTTTATTATTACCAGGGGACAGCTCAAATAGGGAAATAATTAAGACCCTCACGTTTTCTTTGATGACCTCCCCTCCATTTTAATGGAAGTCTGAGATCCACGGCCAAACTGTAATGATTTGTGAAATCAGTTGATTTTGTCTGTTTACGGTGACCGATATTCAACCAACATGACTTTTCTTGGCTAAGCAAAAGAGAACACCACCTGATGTTTACAGAACGAGGATATTTGTTTACAAACAGAACTTAGTACTCATCAAACTGGGTAAAATCAAGACATGTTTCATTCCCCAGAAGGTGTGTTAACAACCCGCTCTTTTGGTATAATGAAATAAAATATATCCCACCATAGTTAATTGAAATACCTCACCTATCATCGTGTGGAATAACCTATACCGCTAGTAAATAATAACCACTGAGCTTTGAATCGCAATAATTACCGTTTTGGATTAATATTATCATGAGCCTTAAAATAACCACTCATTTTTATCACGTGATACAACAATAAAAATGTAAAATAATAACATCGATGGAGTTAATTTAGTGATTTGTAAATATTTTGTCACTAAACATATACAATTATACGTGTAGCCCAGGTGTTTGAAACATAAACAAAACAATCGCAGTATTCACTTTTTTTCTTTTGTTAATAATCTCACATTTGTTGGTTTTCAAAAGTGGAAAAGCTTCAGCCATAAACTAAAATATATTTAATACCTCTCTTAAGTTTCAGCTATTTAAAAAACAGCATAGTGGTTTTTCCTAAAAAGTATTTATTATTTAACTTTAAATTCTTTCAACGTGTTTTTTTTACATTGTTGAGATCAGACACGAAAGTAAAGAATCGATGGAGCTGATTCAGAACTTCATCAATGCTCCAACAGGCGCCACTGAAAAGGAGGCAGATGATAGTATCACCACAATTGTTGACCGTTTGGCCAACGCGACCCTTTTGGGGGACAGAAGAACTGCTGTTCTAGCATTGAAGAGTTTCTCACGTGAATACAGGGAAATTGTGGTTGCTAAGGGGTTAAAACAGTTATTGAATACATTACACCACGATAATATGGATTTAGACATTGTCAAGGCTATTTTAGAAACCCTATTAATCTTATTCATTAGGGGTGAAGGGGATAATGACATGACTAGAGATTGGATTAGTTCCCAATCAAGGGTGAAGAATGGTAAATATCCATCACCCTCAATTCTTGTTCAAAGTATGAAACCTGATCAGTTTTCTGTTTGGATATCCGATGAGCTGACGCAATCTTTAGCCAATATTGAATTACTTTTAGAATTGTTAGAGTTTGATGATATTCCAATCAAGATCTATACTTTACAATTGATTCAAGCACTTGTTTCCACAAGACCTAACAGAACACAGGAATTGATTTTAAAATCTCCAACAGCTGTTTCAAATATCTCTAGGATGTTAGATGATCATTATGAGCCAATTAGAAATGAAACAATCCTTTTGCTAATGGGGGTTGTTAAAAACAATTATAACATTCAAAAATTAGTTGTATTTGAAAATGCTTTTGATAAGTTATATCAAATTATTGAAGATGAAGGAGGAATTGACGGGTCGATTGTAGTTCAAGACTCGCTTTCATTAATAACTAATTTACTTAAATACAATTCAATCAATCAAAAATATTTCATAGAAACAAATTGTTTATCAAAACTTGGTTCATTAATAAACCAAACAATTGAAACTCCAATATTAAATTGGCATGCTCAGAGAGTTAATAATGTTATGACAACTTTAGATACAATTAGATTATTTGTTTTACAAGGTACACAAGAAGTATCTGGGATTCAGAAAGCAATCGTTTCTAATGAAATTATGTTATTAGTTTTAAGATTAGCTTTCTTATTAGGTATTCCCAATCAAATAAGGGTCGAGTCTTTATTAACAATTGCTGATATAATCAGAGGTCATAATGATATTCAATTTGAATTCTCTCAAGTTGATGTTCCTTACCTGGATCCAACTTTACCAACAGGGAAACAAAAATATGAGGATACATTACCTATCACAGTTGCTTTGTTAAATTGGTGTATAAATGTCAATTCTGTACATTTATTCACATTGAGGATGGCTTCATTAAAAACTTTGCATGCATTTTATCTAAATAACAATGAAGCAAAAACTGCTTTTATTGATGATCAACTATATTTCTTTAGAAAAATAAATGATTTAACACAGCCTGAAGAAAATCATAATGGTACTGCTAGAACTGAAACAGATGGAGAATTAATTAATGATGAACATGAAATGTTGGAAAACGATGTTAATATATTTGAAATATTAATTCAAATAAACTCATCACAGGCCATTAACCCATATAAAACTTGGTTTGCATCCATAGTTCTTGTTTATATTTTGGAGGATTTCGATGATGGGAAGAATATGTTAACTGATGTTGAAATTAGTAAACCTGGAGAGGAAAAAGTATTATTAATTTCATCAATAGGTGATGCAATGTGCAAATCATTAAAACAAAAAGATCCACGTATTATCTTTGGATATATCACATTACTTTCTCTCTGGTCATGGGAAAATTATGATGTTGTCGATAAATTATTATCAACTAATACATTATTGAATGAATTATTAACGTATTTGATTGATGTGACAAGTGATAACCAAACTGTCCAAGGAATGATTGTCTTTTTTTTATCTATTATTTATGAATTTTCAAGAAGCTCTTCACCAATATCAAGAGTTAAACTTCATCAATTATTGACAACAACAATCAGCTCAAATTCCTTCAGTTTAAAAATTCAACAATTTGTTAAATCAAACTATGTTAGTGATTTTGATGTTGACAATTGGTTGGACCCTGAGAAAGATGACACGGGGTTACCTGAAATATATTTTGAACAAACATTCATTCAATTTATTAAGGATAATTCTTTAAGATTAATGAATGCAATTGGTAGAGATCCAAACATTGAACCATCTTTAAAATTAGATTATACTGCATATGAAAATGTAAATATTAAACTGAGTAAAGTTTTAACTGATTTTAAAACTTTGCAACAATCATCATCTGAATCATCTAATAAACAAAACGATGAGATTAAGAAAATATCAACGGATTTTGATGAATTGAGTGAACATCATAAGAAAATACTAGACGAGATGGCAATAGTTGAAAAGGAAAAGGATGATCTGATTTCCAAATTAACTTCAACTTCTAATGAATTGACAAAAGTGAAAGCTGAGAATTCGATCTTAAATAAAAACATCAAGGATTTAACAAACAAATTGAAAGACGTCGAATCGGTGTTATCCGCTTTAACTTCCAATCATGATGCTTTGAAGGTTAAGTTGAAAGAGACTGAAGCTGCCAAAACTATTGCAGAATCTGGTATTAATAAAATGGGTAGAGAATTATTTAGTTTCACTAAGGAGAAGAAAGAATTAGAACAAAAGAATTTGAAATTGGAATCAGAAATTAAATCTTTACAGAAGGAAAAAACTAAAATTGAAACTGGATTGAATTCCCTATTAAAAAAAAGGAGTGAAACTGTTGAATCATTAGAAAAGAAACTTGCGGTTTTAACAAATGATTTACAAAAATCAGAAAAGGCTTTCAATGAGATTGATATTTCATTCAGGACAAATTCACAAAAATTAAAGGATGAAGAAAATAAATCAAATGATTATTTATCGAAACTGAGGGCCGCTGCTGAAATTATTGAAAATTTAAAGAATGAAAAATCATCATCCGATGCTGAACTCAATGAATTGAAGATACAGAAATTGGCTGAAATAGAAGAATTAAAATCAAAATTTAATGAATCTATAAATGCAACGGGTTCAATCTCCAAGGAAATTGAGGACTTGAAAATGAAGGTACAACAACTAACTTCTGAAAATAATGAAAAGGATACTGAACTTGAAGAATTAAAAGATGAAGTAATTGAAATGAGCACAAACATTGAAAGTATTTCTGAAGGGTTTGAAGCGAGTGAGGAGAAATGTACTGAGCTAGAATCTCAAATTGAATCTCTTCAAGTAGAGTTAAGCGCTTTGAAAGTTTCACACGACAATTTAATTCAAGCACATGAAGTTGAAATTGATACTTTGAAAAATGAATCAGAGGCTCAAATCTCTGAATTGAAAACACAATTGAAAGAAACCACTCAAAATCATGCTGTTTTATCAAAGTCTTTAGAAAATAGTGAATTGAAAACAGGAGAATTAGAAGAGAAAATTAACGTTAAAGAAGCTAAACTATCTGATCTTGAATCAAAAAAAGAAGAACTTCAAAAAAAGCTTGATGCTATTCTTTTAGAAAGGGATGAGTTATCCACAACTTTGGAATCTTCCAAATCATCCACAACTGAACTGGCAGCAGATTTGAGTTCTAAGTTGGAGAATGCTAAGGGCTGTCTAAAGGATAAGATAGAAGAAAACACTAGGATTTTTGATGAATTGGTGGAGTTGAAAAAGTTGAAAGAAGGAGAGGATGCTAAGTTCACATCTGCTTTATCAAAAATTGAATCTGAAAAGGCAGAATTTATTAAACAAAAGCATGATTTGGAGAAGAACCTTAACGCCTTAAATACTTCTTCTGAAAATTCTAAACAAGAGTTGACAAAGGAAATTGAAAAGCTGAATGATATGTTGAAGACATTGGAATCTGAAAAGGTCAATATTTCAAAACAATTGACTATTAAGATCAAGGAGAAGGATCAGGAACTTGAAAAACTCACTGGTACATTAAATGAAATTGAAAAGTCACTGAAATATACAGAAGCAGAACATGTTAATCTCAAAAAGGCACATGAAAAGTTCCTTTCATTAAAACATTCTGAGATTGAAACGTTAAAAAAGGATCTTAAATTTAGTAAAGATTCACATTCTATCGAATTGAAAGCTTCTCAGAAATTAACAGATGACATTATTTCATTGAAGAAATCACAAGAATCGAGATTATCCGCTTTAAACTCTGAATTAAGTAATTTGAAAACAAACTTAGAGTCTAAACACATGGAATTTGAATCAGCAAAAACTGATCATTTAACCTTTGAAGAAGAGAAGAAGCTTGAAATTGATCAGTTATCTATGAAGTTAAAAGAAACCACCGAATTATTTACAGAAGCTTCGTTAAAGGGGGCAGAACAGGCTGAAACATTTAAGAAAATTGAAATTGAATTACAAGCAGAAATTGAAAAGCTTTCATCTGAATTCCTTTCCGTTTCACAATCATTCGAAGAGTTAGAAACCGAAAAATTTGAAATTGAGACTAGGTTAAGCAACACTGAAGTTAAAACTAAGTCGGAAATTTCAAAATTGAGTTCTGAAATTGCTGATATGGAATCCAAGTTGGTTGATTCAGAGGCAAAAGTGAAAGAAGTTAATATCAAGTTAAATGATATTAAATTGGAATCTAAGAAAACCATTAATAATTTGAACCAACAAATAGCCACTTTAAATGATTCAATCTCTTCACAAAAGGAAACAAATGATAAATTAACTGTTCAACTGACTGATTTGAAGAGAGAATTGGAATTGTCAAGGGAAACACATTCCGATGAGTTGCTTCGTCTAAAAGAAAAACTTACTAGTGATTTAAAAACATCTGAAACTAACATTTCCAATCTTGAAAAGGCTGAGAGTGAACTTTCTGCTCAATTGAATTCAAAAATTCTCGAAGTCCAAAGGTTAACCGCGTTGTCTGATGATAAGGAATCAAATATAAATCATTTGAAAGCTGAAATAGATAAATTAATTGAATCTAAGAAATTAGAAGTAGATTTGCTAAATAAGAAGAATGCACAACTGGAATCAAATTTGTTAGATCTGAACAAAAAACTAGAAATCTCAGATTCTGAGGCTAAAAAAATTGCTGAAAAATTGGAAAGTCTGGAAGAGTGCTCAACTGTAGAGATTCAAACATTGAAGAAAAATTTAGATGATCATAATATTGCTTTGAAATCACGCGATGCTATTATCTTAGGATCTAAACAACAATTGGATGATTTGAAAAAAGGTAAAGAGTCTACTGTTTCTAAATTAAACGCAACCATTGAAGACAACATAAATCGACTGTCTGCTTTGGAGGAGATCAAGAAAGGCTTGCAATCTGATTTATCTAATGTGAAGAGAGACAATGAACAAAAAATTCAGATTCTTAATGCTAATATCAAAGAATTAGAATCAAGTGTTGAAGATTTGACTTTTCAAAACAGTAATTTGAATGATAAATTGAGGGAGAGCGAAGTTCTATCATCTGGTCAAGTTAAAGAATTGCAAACATTAATTAAGGAAAATGAAGACAAACTTGAAGTTTTGGACAAGGAAAACAATGAATTAAAAAAGGAGCTTCAAAGTTTTAAGACTTCTTCAGAATCAATAGTTACTGATTTAAAATCACAAATTGAAAGCCAAAAACCGGTAATTGAGAAATTAAATAAGGAACTAGATGAAAAATCAAACACAACTGCTTCCAATATTACAAAATTGAATAAATCAATTGATTTGAAGGAAAGGGAGATTGCTGGACATGTTTTAAAACATGGACAAGCAATTAACGACATTGAAAAATTGCAAAAATCTGTTAAATTACTAGAAGATTCAAAAAGCACACTTAATCTTAAGTTAAATAAGTTAGAAGAGGAGAAAAAAGACTTGACTTCAAAGATGGAGTTAGATAGTGGGAAATTATCAGAAGAAAAGAATTTACTGATAGAAGAGAAAAAGTCCTTGGAAGCATCGTTTGGTATGATTTCAGCAAACTATGAAGAAAAGGAGAGGGAATTTTCAGCAGTCAGCAAGAAGAATTCTAAGTTAAATGCAGATGTTAAATCATTAGAATCTAAATTAGGTTTGATATCAACTGAAAAATCCAGTCTTGAAAGTGAATTGGATAAGTTGAAGAAAGACTTTGAAACATCAAAACTGGAAATTACTGAAAAGACAAAAAAATTAGATCAGCTCACTGTTGATTTAAATAAAAAAGTTGTTGAGTCTGATAAGAAGATAAAATCATTAAGTGCTGAAAATGACAAGTTACAAAATGATCTAACATTAAAGGAGGAAACGGTTAAGAAATTAGAAGCTGATATTGTATCGAAATCCAAAGAACTTGAATCTGAACGCCAGCTATTAACTGAAAGTTCTGAATCACAAATCAAGCAATACTCAGATAAAGTTGCCTTATTAACATTGGAAATTTCATCATTAGAGAAATCTAAATGTGAAGAAATTGATTCTTTGAAATCCATAAATATTAAATCTGAAAAAAAATCAAAGGTGTTAAGTGATCTTGTGGAATCTTTAAAGTTATCAAACACTGAAAATGAGGCTAAAGTTGTTGAGTTTGAAACAGAAATCAAATCTGCAAAAAAAACTCAAATTCAAGCAGCTTCAGAAAAGAAAATGTTGAATGAAAATGCCACTGCCTTGAATAATACCATTGAATCACAAAAGACTGAAATTAGTGAATATAAATTAGAATTGGAAGGTCTGAATAAGGTTAAAGTTAACCTTGAAACCAAGCTCAAATCATTGGAATCAAAATTAGAAGATACTAGTAAAGAAGATACATTCAATATTGAAACAATTACTAAATTAGAAGCCGAAGTTAAATTGTTGAAGGTTGAATTGACTAGTTTGAGGGAGCAACTGAAGAAATCTAATGTTGATCATAGCAAGGTCTTAGAAAATCAAAAAAAAACATATGAAAATTCAGCGAAGATGAAGGAAACAGAAATGGAAGATTTGAAAGAGTCATTGAAGTTGTTAGAATTCAAATCCAACGATCTGGCTGAATCTGAAGAGGAATTAATTTTGTTAAAGAAGAAACTCAATAATGTTGAAATTGAAAAGAAGTCTGTTGAATCAAAAATTAAGGATATGGAATCAAGTCATCAATCTGAGGTTGCTGGACATAAATCTAAGTATGATTCAATCACCAGTTCTTTGACTACTGCAGAAAATCAGCTCCAAGCATTACAATTAATTGTTGATAAATTTAAAACTAAGATTTCTAAGTTAGAAGATGATCTTCAAATTAAAGAGTCAAATATAACTGTATTGCAGAAACAACTTGTTGAATTTGAAGCTGATGTTAAAGATTCGTCCAATAAATCCTCTTCTTTGATTAAAACTTTGGAATCTGAAAAAAATGTTTTGAATAGTGAATTGAAAACTGCCTCTGATGAACTTTCAAATTTGAAAGGACAATTGAGTTTATCTGAAACTGTTGCTAAGGCGAATGGGGAAAAAGAAACTAAATTTGGTATACAGGTTGACTCTTTGACTGAGGAAATCGAGACCTTGAAAGCCAAACTATCCAAAATCGAATTTGATCATAAAAATGTGATTGAAAAGCATGTTGATGAACACAAAAATTTGACAAAACTTAATGGTGATTTGAATACATTATTAGAACAGCTGAAATCTAATTCATTGAAATCAAGTCAGAAACTACAATTGAAAACTTCAACTCTTGAGAAATCCAATCAGGACCTTGAAAATCAACTAAAGGAGGCTAAGATTCAACATGGTGATAGTTTATCTTCCTTTGAAAATGAAAACAAGAAACTGGAAGCTCAACTAGCGGAATTGATGGCAAAATTGAAAGAGAAGGATGAACTTCTAAAGGCCAAAGAGAAAGAAACTGCAACAGAGAAGACATTAGTCAATGATGTACAAGATAAAGATGATGAGATTTTGAAAATGTCTGGGATAATCAAAAAACTTGAAGCTGAAAAGGATGAAATGGTGCCGAAGACTGATTTGGATGAAGCCTTGGAATTATGGGTTAGTGTCAATGATAAGAATGAAATTTATCGCAAGAAACTAGAGGATTTGGGGGTTGAAATTTCCAGTGAAGAAGAAAGTGAAGATGATGAAGAAAGTGAAGGTGATGAAGATTCTTATTAGGAATAGGTTTATGATGTTTATATTAACAATTATACTATATTAAAATTCTTTACCTTGTTACATAACGGCTACAACCAATACATTCAATCAAAAGGAAATAAATGTCAACACACTTGTTTTAATAAGTCATGTGACTTAATGACGTAATAGAATGAAATTTGGTCACGTGTTAAGCTTACATAATTATTTTAAAATTTTGACTCCCGCTGTAACAGTACATATCTATTTGTTTAACATTAATGTTGAAGCCGATCACATCGAAATTTGCATTGAGAACAACACGGTGGTTTACACGAGGATATTCCACTGAAACTCCCAAAGTTATTGGGATTGATTTAGGTACAACCAATTCGGCAGTTGCATATGTCCCTGCAGGATCTAATGAACCACAAATATTAGAGAATGATGATGGTGGAAGGACAATTCCATCAATTGTTGCATTTAATAATAGGGGAGATGTTATGATTGGTGAAAGTGCTAAGAGACAATGGGTTATCAACCCTCATAATACCTTTTATTCAACAAAGAGGTTAATTGGACGTAAATTCAATACTGAAGAAGTTCAGAATGATGTAAAGGGTGTTACATATGGAATTGTTGAAGGTGAAAATGGGGATGCTTGGGTGAAAACCATTGGAGTTGGTGATGATGTTAGGTATTCTCCAGAACAAATTGGAGGGTTAATATTAAAGGAAATGAAACATATTGCAGAAAGATCATTAGGGTTAGATGATAACAGTATTAAGAATGCAGTTGTGACAGTACCTGCATATTTTAACGATTCACAAAGGCAAGCCACCAAAACAGCAGGTGAGTTGGTTGGCCTGAATGTGGTCAGGGTTTTGAATGAACCAACAGCTGCATCATTAGCATATGGATTAGGGAAAGACAATGACGGAATTGTTGCGGTTTACGATTTAGGTGGTGGGACATTTGATATTTCTATTTTGGATATTGAAGATGGTGTTTTTGAAGTTAAGGCTACCAATGGTGATACCCATCTAGGTGGTGAAGATTTTGACAATTTATTAGTTAATTGGATATTAGATGAATTCAAGGTGAAAACAGGAATTGATTTGAAGCAAATGGGTGAAACTGCCGGTGATATGACAGCATTGCAGCGGATTAGGGAAGCGGCAGAAAAGGCTAAGATTGAATTGAGTCATATACCTGTAACTAAAATTGAGTTACCATTTATTACAGAAAAGGAGAGTATAAGTATTGAATTGACTGAAAAACAATTGGATGAGATGAGTATGCCATTAATTGAGAGGACGCTTGAACCATTGAAAAAGGCATTAAGTGATGCGGAACTGTCCCCTGAAGATATTAATGAAGTTATCCTTGTTGGTGGTATGACTCGTATGCCAAAGATCAGGGAAATCGTCAGTAATTTTTTCAATAAGAATGCCAATACGGAGGTGAATCCTGATGAGGCAGTTGCACTTGGTGCTGCAATTCAAGGTGCGGTGTTATCGGGTGAAGTTAAAGATGTGTTGTTGTTAGATGTTACCCCATTGACATTAGGGATTGAAACTTATGGTGGGTTATTTTCTAAATTAATTCCAAGGAACACTACCATCCCATGCAAATTACAACAGATGTACTCTACGGCAGTGGACGGACAAAATGCAATTGAAGTGAATGTTTACCAGGGAGAGAGGCCACTTGTTCAAGATAATAAACTCATTGGAAAATTCAAGTTATCTGACATTCCTCCAAAACCTAAGGGGACACCTCAAATTGAGGTTAGTTTTGACATTGATGCCGATGGTATTATCAAGGTTTCTGCTTGTGATAAGGAAACAGGGAAGAAGTCATCCATTACCGTGTTTGGGAAAACAGGGTTATCCAAGGATGAAATTGAAGATATGGTTAAGAGAAGCAAGGAAAGTAGTAAACATGACGAACAACGTATTGCATATTTGAAGCATGTGAATAATTTGGAATTAATTGCATTTGATGCAGAACAAGCTCTCAATGATTGGAAAAAGTTTGTGCCAAGATCTGATGCTGAAGCCATGGAAAATCACATTACAGTTGTGAAGAGGATTGTAGCTGATGCCCGTTCCGGTGATTTAAACGATATGGCTGTTATTCAAGGAGCCCAGGAAGAGCTTAAAGTGGAGACTCTGGAAGTGATTACCAAAGCGGCCGCTGTTTCCAGAGCAGAAAAACAGAATAAGAAGTAATCTCAGTTTTGTATATAAAAAGAAAAATAAAAATAGAATGCTGGGCGAATGAGCAAATTTCCTATTTGGGAAAATTAATGCGCGGAAGAAAATTGATTTTATTTTCCTTGTATTCTCTGAATGGAGAAAGAGCCTTCTTTAGTTAAACCCCAATGTACCGTCACCTGAACACATCGCAAGTGAGTTCCGGGTCTGCGAAGCGGATTTCTTCCAACAATCCATTTCGCTCGGCGCTTCTTCAAGATGAACAGCGCTCCAGATCGCGTCAGAACCTCGGATCCCCCCAGGAGGACGATGAATACAACAACTGGTTGGATAAACGCGTTCAAGAACAGGGCCAAGATGATGAATACTCCAGTGATGGCTCATTTGAAGCTGGTGATGAGCTTGATTTTGCTCCCCCACGTCCACAACAGTTTCAGAGAACCCATTCCGGTTCAAGCACCAGCTCTAGGGGGAATTCTAATAACCCTTTCTCCAAGCAGGATTACAGAGACGAACAAGCAGCCCCTCCTCCTGCTTACCACGACGTTGTTCCAAAGTCAACCCACTCAGATTATCCAAGGGACGAAAAGTCAAGCCCTGTAAGAACGACAGTCACTGAAGTTGAAGAAAGTGAAAACCCATTCCCTGAATCTTCTCGTCGTGCTCCACCTCCAATACCTGGATCAGGTAGAACAAATCGTAGTGGAAGTGGCTCAAATAGACTTAATGTTGAGAATATTACTAATACAACAACAACCAAAATTTATTCAGATGGTCGTGTTAGATCAAAATCAACTGGTGATCCAATGGCCAGTTCCCTGGAATCAAAACAGAGGTCTCAAAGAAAGTCAGGTGAACGTCATCATCAACATCAAGAAAGATCAGAAAGATCAGATAGATCAGATAGACCACATAGGTCACATTCTCATTCACAAGGTGGGCATAGATCATCACGTCGTAATAAGAGATTTGTTCAAGCAAAATCAAGAAATGTTGATACAATCGATAGATTAGATGTTACTGGGTTTTTCGGTGGTGCAAAATTCCATCATGATGGTCCATTTGATGCATGTACACCACAAAGGAATAAAGATGTTAAAGCAGCACCAGTTGCTGCATTCCCTGCTGATGGGCCAAATAATTCAATTAAAGGGGTTCAACCAAATTTAACAAAGGATGATCAATATGATATGATGTTCGGTGTTAATAATATTGATACAAAGGATAAACAAAATATTTTACCATATAAAGAAATTCCAAAGGCTCAACAACAACAACAGCAACAACAGCAACAAAAACAATTTGCTGAAAGGGAGGATTCCGTTGATACCGTTGACACCGTTGCTGGTGCCCTTGGTAAGGCACATATTTCTCAACTAGATGTAACAAATACAAAGAAACTGGTGGGTGAAGAGTCACTTGGGTTAGGTTCAACTACATTTGTTGATGGTGCACCTGTTTATGGAGCAGCTGCTGCTACAAATTCTGAAAAGGAAAATAATTCTGGTTTAGGTAGGAAGAAAACTTTATTAGGCAGAATGAAAACCATTGTTAGAAAGTGAACACCAAATCAATTCCAATTATTATTTCTTTTCTTAACCGTCACCACTACCGCCATCATTATTCTACATAATGTTTTTTATCTTTTTATTTTGTTGATGATCTTATCATTGTTGTATTTTTTATAGTTTACTAAGTCAATTCCTTGTTTTCTTTTTATTATGATGGGGGGTTTCCTTTTTTTCTTAATATACAAAACATTAACACTAACATTAATTAAAATAAAATTTTATCAAATGGATTCATTTCCATTTGCTTTGGAGTTTTCTGTTTATGAGGGATCGATGATTTCAATACACTGTTTATATTAGAGTTCGATGTTGATTTAGATATAACTGATGATGATAAACCATGTGGTGCAGATTGAGAACTTTGTTGTTGCTGTTCATTGAGTGATTTTAGTGGGGAAGATATTGGTAAAACTGCGCTTGCTGCTGTTGTACCAATACTTGCAATTAATGGAGTTGTAACTGATATTGGAGTTTGAATTGGTAAATCATTGCCACCGCCATTAATAACACTATTCTTTATACTATTTGATTGCTGTTGTAATGTCTTAATATGTTGTTGCATGGAATCAATTGATCCTTTTGTTTCCAATACATCATGTCTTTGAAGTCTTGAACCTAAATTCTGCTGCTGCTGCTGTTGTTGTTGTTGTAAACTTCCAGTGGAAACTACTCTTGTTGATTGACGTCTGGATATGCCACCACCGGGAAAATTATTAACAACCCCTGCACTCATAGGATAATTCCCTAAATCAAATTGTATTGACGATGATGGTATAACAGCAGAAAGTGGGCCATTTCCATGAAATGTAGACATTGATGGAATTGAACTTAATGATGGTTGATCAATAACATTCAATGGATTAATACTAACAACAGAATTTTTTAAAGATGACGTTTCTAATTTGATTGTTAATTCCTTTGTTGCCCTTGTTAAAATACTCAGTGATGATCGCACTTCATTTAACGCCGGCAAATCTTCAATTGCACCTTTTGTTGCAGCCAGAATTGCAATAATTGATTTCAAAAACATATTAGTTGTTTCATATAGAGTTTGCTGTAATTCATCCAATTTAATATTAGTTGGTCTATTTTTGAAAGAATGCAAAACAATTTTTAAACGTCTTGTCTTCTCCATTGAATTCATACAATGACCAGTCAGCTCTTTAACCTTTGTTGCGATAGTATTCAGTGGTTCAGATGTTGGGTCAGATGCTTCAGCATTTTGAGCTTGAGCTGTTGATATTGCACTCTTAGAAATTGCTGAACTAACTTGACTAAAAACAACTTGAGCTGATTGAATTGTATGGCTAATTGATTCAACTAATCTTTCATCCCCTATTAATTGATCCTGTGGGATATTGAACATTGAAAGATCTGAATCTTGTCTCATTGCACTACTAAAAGATCTACTTGGAGTTTTTCTCATTGTCAGAGATTGTGCTGAGGGCGTTGTTGGATTTGGTGCTGGCACTCTACTAATTGATAATGATGGTTTCAATTTTGATTGAGGGTATTGTTGATTGTGAGGTGGCTTCTGAGTTGGTAATGGTGCTGGTGCTTGTGATTGCCTTTGCATATTAGAGTGTGAAAATGATGACCTCGATTTTGACATTGGCTGCGTCTTAAAGGACAAATGCGATGATGCAGATGATGGTTGTTGAGGATGGGATGATTTTGTCTGTAATGTTTGTGAATGTTGACGTTGTTGCTGTTGACGTTGAAATGGTATTTGTTGTTGTTGTGCTAATGGATGTGGTACTTGTTGTTGCTTTAGCTCACGACTTTGAATTTGGCTTTTTCTTTGAATTTGATTTTGACTTTGACCAACTTGACTTTGACTTTGACCTTCAAGTTTTGGTTTTCTTTGTCTCTTACCAGTCTTTCCGGTTTGTTTTTTCAATGGCTTTGTAATAGGAATAACCAACTTAGCAATGTTGACAATTTCAGTGAATAATGAAAAGATTGAAAAATAAACTGTCTTTAACAAGTCGGATGATTTAGGTTTATTCAGTGGTATCAAACTAAGTTTCAAATTCTGGATAAACATTCTTAAATCCGCCATACATTGAACAATGCTTAGAGCTAAATGATTTGATGCATTCACAGAGACATCTTCCACAATATTAAATTTGGACATATTCCTTTCAGTGGTTTCCAAAACAGTTAAAAACACGTTATGGGATTTGAATTTGATTTCAACATTAGTGTTCAACACGCTTGTCGCTTTGATGAATTGGTCATAAAATATCTTAAATTTCTTTGATAAAATCAACAGTTCATTTAATGGTAACCCCTTTTGTACTGGGGGAGGCACTGTCTCCGTTAGGGTTGATAAAGTATTAAGTCTTTCTCGTGTTTTATATTTAGGTTGTGGCTGCTCAATTTGTTGTGTAGTTTGCTGTTGTTGCTGTTGTTGCTGTTTCTGTACTGGTAGTGATGTCTGTTGTTGTACTGAATTTCCCTTTTCAACTGCAGGGCGATCAATTCCTAGGGAATGACCTTGGTCAGAAACCGTTCTATCTTGATTCCCCATAACCATACGGGACTGTGGAGCAATGTTACTAAATGTTCGTTCCCCCATGGTATCTCCAGCGTGATGTTGTTCCGAATCAGTTTGACTCCCCTGGGTCCCCTGGCCGTTAGGGGGTTTGAAAAGCCGGCCCATTCGCTTCTCGGCACGCGAAGATCGTAGACTGTCACTGAGTGCCCTGCTTCGAATCTCAGTTTCGGCTGGAGACTTCCCCCTCTCATTTTGAAGCATTATCCTAATAAGAAGAAGAGAGAATCAAGTACTATGTTGGAGAAAAGCAGAAAAGTGCTCATGATTTTGTTATTGTTTTACTTTATTATTACCTATATAGCATTTACATTAAATCTCTTAGTGTTGTAAACGCACGCCGGAAACAATATCATCCACACGCAAAAGCATGCATGCAGATTCAATTGCGGTTTTAGCTGATTGTTGTTTGATCACTTCTGGTTCCCAGATCCCGTACTCATTCATATCAACTATCTTCCCTAAATCACCGTCAACACCCCAAGTGTGGTCCCCATTGGCATGTTTAGCTCTTAGTTGTGACAATACTCTAATTGGGTTCCCTCCACAGTTCTGGATTAAAGTTCTTGGGATCACCTCAAAGGCATCTGCAACAGCTTGATATGGCCATTGTTGAACACCCTCGATCTTTTTAGCCCTCTCAGAGAGACCAACGGAAACAGCCATTTCAGTAGCACCTCCACCTGGAGAAAGGGAAGGCTCGAAGAAAACATTCCTTGTAACTGCCATGGCATCTTGAAGATTCCTATCAATTTCATTAAGGATATCCTTGGATGGACCTCTAAGCATAACAGTACATGCACCAGGATCTTTACATTCAATTAAATAAGTGAAGTATTCATCACCAATTAACTTAACATCAAATAACCCACATTTGTTACCAATGTCCGTTTCCTTTAAATCTTCAACTCTGTTAACAATTGTAGCACCAGTAGCTCTGGCAATTCTATTATTATCAGATTTTTTAACTCTCCTTAAAGCTGAACATCCACCCTTTAAAAGGTAATGTTGTGCTAAATCAGAGACACCCTTTTCGGTGATTACTAAATCAGGCTTAAATTCAAGGATTTGATCACACATTAACTTAACTTGTTCCTCTTCAATTTCAAGTAATCTACTCCAATCTGATTCATTGGTGATTTCAACATTAGTTTGTGATTCACCCTTCTTGTATTCCAATGGACAATCTAATAACATCACACGTGGATTTTTAATAGTCCTCTTCATCTTTGGATGGACAACATCCTTGTTAAGACAAATCCCATCCAATACTAAAGAATCTTCAATTTCACCACCTGGGATTTTCTCAATACGAACGTATCTCTTAATATCTATTTCTTTATAATCCCCTTCCTTTACCATAATGGTCTTAATAGCCTTCAGTGAAAGATTGCACATCAGTTCAGACCATTTGGAAACGTATTTTGTACCAATTGAAGCAGATATCAACTTAATCAAAGCAGCATCATTTTCTAAATCCACAGGACGGGAAACTTCATGAATAATTTCCAATGCATCCTTCAAAGCCTGTTTTAATGCATGGATGATAACAACTGGATGGATGTTCTTTTCAATATATGGGAAAGTTTGTGCTAATATTTCACCTGCTAAGATAATAACAGATGTTGTACCATCACCAACTTCTTCATCTTGAGTCCTACTCAATTCAATCATGGCTTTAGCAGCTGGGTGTGCAACGTCGATTTCTCTTAAAATGGCATGGCCATCGTTGGTGATAACGATCCCACCCATTGGGTCCAAAAGCATCTTCAACATGGCCTTTGGGCCCAAACAAGTTCTGATAACGTCTGCAACGGCCTTTGCCGCAGTGATGTTCTGAATCTGGGCCTCACGACCAGATTGACGCTGTGTCGAAGTGTTCAAGTAAACAACGGGGGCTTGCATTGTCCTTGTATAAGGAAAAGAGATGGACGAAGTGTTTGTAAATTTTTCATTATACAAGTGAAAATATTTTATTCAAACAGCATGGCTACAACTGTTGATTCTAATGGGCTACTGGAATGGTTTTCCGATGCAAACAATAAATGCTATTTTAATTCCAATGATTTAAGCGTTAAAACTGCTTTAAACGGGTCTGGAGTTGGTGTTTTCGCCAAAGGGAATTTGGATCCTTCAAAGCCAAAACTAAATGATTTAGAGCCAAATTTACTGCTGCGTGTTCACAAATCAATGGCTCTAAATGCAAAGAACTGTGCGATTTCGAATATTATTTATGATGAAGAAGTTGATGGGATTGATGGTTTACTCTTGGCTGTTATTTATGAAATTGAATTACAAGAGAAATCCCCATGGTTCGGGTATTTGAAATCAATTAATCACACCATTGATCCAAAGTTTAACATCACTTATATTAACAGGGTAGATCCAAAGGCCTTGGAAAAATCTAAAAAGGATTCTGAAAGATACATATTACCTGTTCCATTCTGGGATGAAAAGGAATTGGATATGTTAATAGGGACTGAAATTGAACTTTTAGCTGGTTTAGATGATTCCCAATTGAGATATCATTATGCAGTTGCAATTACCTTTGCAAACAGAATTAATAAATCAATGAATTTACCAATTCCTTACATTTTACAAAATTCGTTACCTCCTGGTAATGAAGGTGAAGAGGATGAATTAGCAGAAGAGGGAATTAGAGAATTTGATGAGATTAAATTTAAACAATTTGCTTCTTTATTTCTTGTCGTCACCTCAAGAGCTTTTGATGTTGATAATTATAGAGAATTAGCTTTGGTCCCAGGTGCTGATTTATTCAATCATGATTCTTTTAATGAAGAAAATGTTCATTTTGTAACACTTGGCGAAGTTTGTCCTTATTGTGGGAGGGATGAGTGTGGACATGGTGAACATGGTCCACCAGATTCAGAGGAAGAATATGATGATGGTGAAAAGGAGGAAGATGATGATCAAATCGAAGAAACTATTGAACAGTTAACAGAAATTACCATGGATTATGTTGAGGAATTGGAGAAAGAACTTAAGGAAGAATCTGAAGCTGAAAGTGAGGAATCTGATGATGAATTTGATCAAAATCTTGACCCAGTTATTGCAGAGTCGTATTTAGATCCAAATGAATGTTGTGATATTGTTCTTGAAAGAAAGGTTAAAAAGGGTGATGAAGTTTTTAACACTTATGGTGATTTATCCAGTGCTCAATTAATGATTAAGTATGGGTTCTGTGTTGAGTCAAACCCAAATGATATTTTAACTTTCGGCCCTGAAATCTCTCAATATGTTAGATCCTTGGTCCAAAAAATTGATGATGAAGATGATGCTGAATCAAAGGAAAAAATATCAAGATTAAACTGGTGGACTACTCATGGATATAAGGAATTAAACATATATATTCAAATCAAATCAAATCATAGACACCATGATGATGATGATGGTGGTGATGATTATAATGATGATGATAATGGTGGCGCCCAACAGAAAGAAGCTGAAGGTTTTGATGCTGATGATTGTGATGCTGATGATGAATATGAATGGATGGATAACTGTAAATTAGGATTTCCCGGTCATTTCAATGGTTTCGCAGTTGCAGTTGCAACTTTATTAACAACATCTACAGAAATAATGACTGAATTATTAGATGCTTTTCAAGATGAAGAATTAATGTCAGCTCCTGGTTATGCAGGTGCTTTTGTTGAAAGGAAATTAATTTTAGAAGCTGATAAGAAATCAAATGCATTCTTAAAAGAATTAATTCATGCTAAGTTGACAGCTTTAAATGATAACAATAAGAGTGGAGATTTGAAGAGGATGCTTAAAAAGGCACATGGTAGAAAACAATTAATTTACACACTCTTAATGAATGAGAAGAAGATGTTGGAATTTGCGTCAAAAAAACTTAAATAACTACATCGAAGACAATATTCATTTTTACTTTAATAAACTATAATAAAATATATAAAAGAAACAATTTCAATTTCTGTTAACAGATGAATGTAATTTATTCTCCTTTATAATACAGATACAAACAAATGATGCAACACAACCAGCTAGTGCAAAAATGAATGAAATCCAACAGGAAAAAGAATATGAGTAAATCATTGGTTCAAATGCCCAAGATGGTGCATTTGGCGATCTAATGAACTTCGCATCATGTAAAGCTGCATTGATAACCTTATTTAATGTCTTTGTACTAACATCATCAGGTTTTGCAGCTGTTAATGAATTAACCAAATTTTTTGATAGTGAAGATGTGAAAAGGTAGGAAGAAAATGATGTACCTAATGTAGAACCCATACTTCTAAATGCGTATTGTAAAGATGTAACAGATGATTGATATTCAAATGGAACTGCCGCAATTAATGACAATAGGGTAACTGTTAACATTGAGACGTATGCACTGAGTGATAACCCAGTAAGTGTATATTCTTCAAAGATTGTAAGTTGATTCCCTGGAACGGTTCGGATAATCATATAAACTAACCCAACGATACCAATTAATTGGAAAATCATTGAAAATGTATGGTATCTTCCACTCCATTTCATATAAAATCCACTACCAATAGATGCTAATGAACAAAGTAAAACATTTGGAGCACTTCTAATACCAAGCGATCCAGTGTTTAACCCCTTGACTGTTGTTAAATAAACTGGGAAGTAATACATCAAAACATAAGCGTACATTGTACCAAACCAATTTGCCAGAGTAGAACCTAGAACTGACCTATTTGACATTAATTCCACTGGAATAATGGCATATTCGTGTTTAGATTCAACCTGGTAAAGAGTGTAAACTCCAAAGATCAATACAACAATCAAAGAATAAAATTGAATATTTTCCAAATTTGTTGAGGTTAAAATGATAAAAATCAAAAGGTTTAAAGCAACAAGGCTGATCCCATAAACATCAATTTTTTTCATCTTATCAGAAAGAGTAACATCCTTTAATGCAACTTCATGTGGTAAAGTAGGTAAATTCAGAGTGAAGTAAATCAAGATGAAACAGAAAACACCAATAGGAACTTGACACCAAAATGCCATTCTCCAACCCCAATTTTCAGCAATCCAACCACCTGCAATTCCACCGACAGCAGAACCAACAGCAAAGAAGATATTACCTAAACCTTGAAAAACACCTCTTGCCCTTAAAGGTACTAAATCAGAGGAAGTGATAGAAGAAAGGGAATTCAATCCAGCAGCAAACCCAGAAAGGAATCTACCGCATGTAAAAGAGGTAACAGTCGTAGCAGTTGCACATTGTAAACAACCAATTGTGAAAACTCCAATACACAAAAGGAAAGAAGGTTTCCGACCGAAAATATCACTTAATTTCCCCAATGGTTGAATTATTGAAGTTGATAATAAATAGGCAGTAACAATCCATGAAATATAAGGAATTGCATTTAAATCGGAAGCAATATCAGTCATCAAAGTTGATAAAATAGTGGCATCTAATGAAGCAAGGAATATTAAGAAGTAAATTGGTACTAAAACAGCAATAATTTGACTCTTTGGAAGTAAATATCCACCGTATGGACCTAAACCATCATCCCCGTTACCTTCTTCGTTATTAATGGCACCGTAATCGGAAGTTGAATCTAAAACGTCTTCGGCGACTATAGCGGGTAAGGAACCTGATGGATCCCCGAGAAGAGGACTTCTAACTGGGCTCAAATCACTGGACATTTGATTTACGGAAAGGAATGTTGGTGTAATGTGAGTCAAAGATTAGAGGAAGTACAAAATGTATTATCATCGGATCAATTCCCCAAAAAGGAAACTCCGCTTATTGCTCATGAGGAACTTCACTGGTTTCTGTTGTGGCCAGGATTGGAGTTGATTTCCTCTCTTCCTTTCTCTTCCGCCTTTTTTCCTCTTCCGCTTCTCTTCTGGCCGCCTCTTCAAATTCGTGCATCTTGTTTGTGAAGGTTGGGCTCCAGCGGTTGTCTACTTCAACTTGATAGCTGTAAGTTTTGGCCCACCACTTTTGTAGTTTCGAAGTGTTCGCGGACTGTAATTCAGGAGTTTTTAGCACAATCAATATGATTTTATTCAATCCAGTGGACCTTAGCACTGATTTGGAAATGTCAGAGTCGATTATCTGTAAAATGATCTCATCAAGTGTCTTTTTAATTGATTTATAATTCAATGGTGGTAATTTAAGTTCCTCTTCTTTAGGTTGTTGCAATTGCTCTATCTGTTCTGGTTGTTCTTCTTTAACTTCCGGTTCAATACTTGCAGACGGTGGGAGTTTCAACTTTTCTGCTTCTTCTTTTAACATCCTTTTAACATCCAATGCAAGTTGTTTACGTTTAAAA
This sequence comes from Saturnispora mendoncae, assembly GCA_030564545.1. Taxonomy (NCBI): domain Eukaryota; kingdom Fungi; phylum Ascomycota; class Pichiomycetes; order Pichiales; family Pichiaceae; genus Saturnispora; species Saturnispora mendoncae. The sequence continues at coordinate 330,694 of JAJLVT010000103.1, forward strand.
TCTTTTAATTTAGTTGTCTCATCAGGGAAAAGCATTTCTTGTATTTCATACCGTATGCCCCAACACCAACTTGTCATCGTTGCAACTTCATTTGCTAATACCTTTGAATCAGGTATCAAATTAAAATTTATTGTTGATTTATTCTCTTGTTCAATGATCCCCCAATCTTTATCGATATTAGCAATAGGTTCGTCGTCTTCATCTTCTTCATCGTCGCTTAATCCCCCATCAGAATCAGCTGCTTCGTCATCTTCGAAATATTCTTCACCTTCAACAAAATCTTCATCATCTTCATTGTCAATGATTGGGATATCAACAATAGGTTGCTTCTTTTTTCTTCCTCTTTTGGCGCCAGTTGGTTTAGGGGGTGCTGGATTTTCTATTTTCCTCTTTCTACCTCTACCGGTTGTATTAGTTGTTTCTGATCTCTTTGGTCTTCCCCTGCCTCTACCAGTTGGTTTTGGTTTAACTTCTTCATCGTCTTCATCTAAATCTTCCAGCTCATCAAGTTCATCAAGTTCATCAAGTTCAGGTTGCTTTGGTTCACCCCAACTACCCCACTTGATGAATTCATCAATTGGTAAAGTATATGCTTTTAAATAAGCGGATACAATTCTCTTTCTTCTACCAGCTTGATTATCAATAAAATCTTCATGTCCTGCAGGGACTTCCTCGCCGGCTTCCACGAGGTAATTTCTAATATATTCTCTATCTATTAATTTAATATTAGTTGAATTACACCAGAGATATTTATCGTCAAAGTAGAATTTAACACAGATTGAGTCTAATCTTGTCTTTGGTTTCTTGTCTAGCATAGATTCTGGGATTTCGTCATTAGAAATAACTAGTGCCGGCCATTCGGGATAGCCCTTTACTTTGGCAAGGACAAACGATCTTTCAGGGAATTCAGTAGTCATTTTTCAATGAAAGAAGTGAATTGTAAACAAAGAGACAAATGAGAAAATCATAAAAAAAAAAAGCTTTTAGGGGAAGAAGAAGAGAAAATTTATAATTTTATTAGGTCCAGGATAATTGAAAGGATGCCATTAACACCATTAAATTCCCACAATTAAGGGGTTAAAAATGGTATAAAATGTAACGTTTTCGGTGAGATTCCTAAATTTACAACATAACGACAAGTTTTTATATTGTAATCAATATATCTATAGTTAATAAATAAACAATCATATTTGTTTATATCATTTTAATCTATTTAACAAGGGCTATGTGACCATACAACTGAATTGTTAAAAATCTCAAGTTTTTTTTAATTGTAAAGATATTTGTCCTTTTTAAGATAGAAATTTAGTAAACTTTAAATACGATTTTGGTGATATCTGCTTTGTTGCTCATACAAAGCAAAATCTGGTTTCGACTAACAAGAGTAAGTAAATTAGTTTAAAGCAAGTTAATAAATGGGAACTATGAAAAATGGTAATCTAACCCATGAAAACAAAGACAGAAAGAAGAGGTAACATTACGCTTAAGAAACTTTAAAATTATAATAATATACATAGAATATACAAATACAGCTCAATTACGATCACCTAAATATCCAATTCCTAACTAATTCAAACCAATTAAATCATAAAGTTTATCCATATCAACAGGATCGTCATTTGCAGCATTTGTATTAACATTATTACCATCATCATTTGGGATATCTAATAAATTTAAATCCAATTCATCTAAATTTGAACCCATATCAATTCCATCTAAATCAACAAAGCCATTGTTTTTCTTATCATCTATGTTAACACCACCATCACCGAATTCATTTAGATTTAAATCCATTAAGAAGTCGGCTTGACTTTCCGAATTTGAATTAGCATCAATTTGACCACCATTTGGATCGAAAAAAGACTCCATCCCAGTAGCAGCCCCTGTACCATTAATTTTGGTGTCCAAAGCCTGTAAAACCCTTTCAGCTCTCTGTAAATCAATCCCCATATCGTTCATGGCAATATTAAAATTCTGATATGCCTTTTGGACGTCTCTGGCCAAAAAATTTCCATTGAAAACCCTCTGGGTAGCCACTTCCCCTCCCAATCGATTAGAAAGCCCATCAATGGCCTTTGCAGCCTCTAAAAACAGGGTATTAATTGAATTTTCCATTAGGGGAAGGCAAAGAAAAATGGCACAAATGAAATGCACACAGTCAGCGCGACTTATGCAAATCCAATAAGAAATCCTCACCATTTTGAATTTTTCTTGTCGAGTTCCCCCATTAAAGCTATAAAGGAAACCCTCCACAATGTTCGCCAAGACCGCCAGAGCCGTTGCATTTGCCACCAAGTCCCAGTTCGCTGCCAGAAGAGCCTACGCTGATGCTGCCAGTGTCCTTAAGTTGTCCGTTGCCATGCCTCATGACACCCTTCTTGCCAACAAGGTTGTTACCCAAGTTAACGTCCCAGGTGTCTCTGGGGACATGGGTATTCTCGCTGAACACGTCCCAATTGTTGAACAATTAAAGCCAGGTCTCGTTGAAGTCATTGAAGGGTCCACAACCACAAAATACTTCATTTCAGGTGGTTTCGTTTCAGTTTTACCAGATTCAAAGGTCTCCATCACAACACCTGAAGCTTTCCCATTGGAAGCTTTTGATGCTGCCAGTGTTAAAACCCTCTTAGCTGAAGCTGTCAAAAACTCTGCCTCCGCCGACGAGAAAATCGCCGCTGAAGCTTCTATTGAAGTCGAAGTCCTCGAAGCCCTTTCAGCTGCCTTGCACTGATTCTACAATGATTAGCTAATGACTTCTTATTTATTTTATTCATTCTCCTCTGTATAATGAAAATACAACTACACTTCCACATTGTCTATTTATCTAAGTATCTCTCTCTCTTATTAATTTTTTGTAAATCTCTTAACGCGTTGTTTGTTTGTTTCTTCTTCTAATTCAATTATCAAAACGCGTTATATAATGCCAACGAAAAGGCAGAGAGGGAAACAAACAAGCTCAGGCGGCTTGAGAAAGGTCCAAGAAGACGATGTGATTGTTTTATCAGATGATTCAGACAAAATCCCCGTCTCCTCAGCTCACTTATTCAGTGATAACAGTTCTGAAGAGGATGACGATGATTATGATGATCCAACCCCTGAACCAAAACAGAAAAGAAGGAGAATTAATCGTGGTGTTAGTGATTTTGCAATTGATGAAGAAGAACAAATGGTGGTTTCAAATATAGACGATATTGATGACTTCATTGAAAACCCACTCTTTGAAGATTTATCAGATCCAAATTCTTCAATTTCACAATTAGCTCAATCCTGGATTAATGATTTCACAACAGAAGATTTAGATGTTAAATTTAATGCTCTTAAAGATTTTATTAATTTGTTATTAAGATTATCTGGTTGTACTCTCCAACTATCAAAACATGATGTTGAAATAACAGATTCTGCAAAAGATACAATAACTGATGTTCAATTGAATTTTAAAAATCAAAAATTCCACGAATTCCCCCTTCTTTCACCCCCAGTAGGTCAAAATGCTAAAGATTGGAAATTGTTTCCTGAAAATGTTTCAATATTCTTTGAAAATTTAATTGATATAGCTGGTGAAAATGGTTCAATTTATAATGATGAATTTATTGGAGTTTTATTCGAATGGATTTCTGTTCTTTCAACTTCAAATATTAGATCTTTAAGATATGTGGCAACTTTTGCAAGTTTAAGAATAGAGAATAAATTATGTTCATTAATAACTAATTTAATTGATTCCTTAAATAAATCCGAAAAACAATTAATGGAAGAAAATACACAATTAGAAAAATTAATTAATTCAAATGATAAACATAACAAGAGATCTAAGAATAAAATCGAAATAATTAATAAAAGGATAAAACAAATTGAATTAAATGTTGAAAATTTTAGATCTCGTAAAGAGAAATTAACAGATTTAATTAATGAAATTTTTAATACAATCTTTATTCATAGATATAGGGATGTTTCAAATGAAATTAGATACGATTGTATAAAGCATTTGGGGATTTGGATGAATATTTACCCTGAATTTTTCTTTGATGTTATTTATATGAGATATTTAGGTTGGACAATGACAGACTTGGACCCATTAGTTAGATCAGAAGCTTTTAAAATTTTAACTAAGTTATACAAAAGGGAAAATTCAAGTCAATCACTAAAACAATTTACTGAATTTTTCAAACTGAAATTAATCAATATTTCAATTTATGAATCTGATTCTCAATCAAGATTAAATTGTATTCAATTATTAATTGAAATTATTAAAAGGGGATTATTATCAAACGATGAAATTATTCAAATTGTTTCACTTATTTACCTTGATAATGAAGATATACTATTTCAATTCCAAGGTGGGAAATTGAATCAATTTAAATTTCTTAAGGAACTGGCAATTTTAATTTCAACAGTTGAAGAATTAAGGACAAATAATCAATCATTAATTGATTCAAATAACTCGTATCCAATAAATATTGAAGAATGTCTTAAAATTAAATCATTAGTTTCAATTTTGGAAGAATCCTTTGATTATTATTTGGAAAATTATTCCTTTAAAAAAATCAAGGAAAATTCAGAGAACTCAAAATTTGAGAAAATATCAAAGATTTCACAATATATTTACCAATTGAATAGATATAATAAATTAAATAATGAATCAAATCAAATGTTTGAAATTTATTTGAATTATTTAACATTTGACTTTTATGAATTTAAAGAATTAAAATTTTTAGAATTGGATACTTCAAAGGAAATAATTTTGTTAAATTTCATAATTGGATCATCACAAATTTATTTACAAGGTAATAAAAATCAATTCAATAAAATTTTATTTTCAAAACATAATGATTCAATTTTTGATAATAATCATTATTTGTCGAAATTAACAAATAAATTAGAAACTTATTGGTCATATTTTAAAGATGATATTGAAAAATTAACTTTATTAATATATTTAATTGATTCATTGTTACTTAACAATTCAATCGATCAAAATCAGAATATTGTAAAGGTTTCAAATAATATAATTGGTTTAATTAATAAAATTAATTTCTTACCGATATTTGAATTAAATTCACTATTCTTTGAATCAATTTCATTTTATTCAACAAAGTTATTATTACATGTAAATCCAAATGATGGGATTTATAGGGAAGAAATTTTGAAATTTAATCATTCATTTTCTCAAAATATAATGGATGAGAATATTTCAACTGTTCAATTATCAAGGTTATTAATTTTAATTTCTAATGAACAAGCAAAACCTTTAATTTTTAATGATATTGGGGATGAATTATTAAAATTAATATCAATTATCCCTATGGAAAATGAAATTTTGAATTTATTAATAAAAATACTTGATTCATATATAAATTATCATTTAACTTCAATTTACAAACAAAGTTTAAATAATCCAAATGTTGTTATACCAACATCATTAAAATTTAGTGAAATTTTAAATAAATTAACAAAATTCATAAATTGTGATTCAATTTTAGAATTAGATACAATTCAAAATATTTCAAATTGTTATATTTCAAATATACTTTCAATTGAAGCATTTAAATTAGAAAATGAAAGAATAATTGCTTTATCAAAAGATTTATTATCTTCTTCACCACAACCAAATTCTTTAATACCTGAAATTTTAATTGATTCAAATTTAGCTGAGAGGATTTTAAAATTATTTTGTATTAGGGAATTTCAAATTGCTCAAATTCAAAATTTTGATAATAAATTAGAAAGGGATGAAATGGATGATGTTAATTTTGATAAATATATAATTGAAATTAATTCTCAAGACGATGATAATAATAATGATGATGATGATGAACTTAAAAAGTTATTTAATTTAAGAGTTAATGATTATTCAAAACAAAAAAAATTAAATACCTTATTAAATAATTTATGTGAATTAAGTGGGAAATTATTAATTTGTGATTCATTTAATTTATTTTTCAATAAGGAAATTTCAAATATTTTAATAAATAGGTTAAAATTAAATCAAAATTTATTAGGTGATAATTATTCAAAAGTTTTAAATCAAGTTGATTCTTTAAATAATGTTAAATTAAATGAAATCCAATTAGAGAAAACAGATGATAATTTTCTTCAACAACATAATGATCAACAATTAGATAATGGTGATGAATTTAATGACGATCCTCTTGAAGTTTCTGATAGTGAGAATGAAGTAAAAGATGCCCCAATTCAAAATGAAAATACAAATATCAACTCTGAAGAAGAAGAAAAAGAAGATGACATGGAAATGGAATTTAGTAATATTGAAGATGTTAAAAATTCAGTAACATCGATAAACACACAATCAACTCTTTCATCAATTGATTAAATTTATATTATATAACATTATTATATAAATTTAATGAAAAACTATAAACATAATAAAACTACAACCATCTAATTATTAATTCTTGAATGAAACTGCCTCATCTGGTGCAACATCAAATTCTTGTCTCGTTGTTGGTCCCTTAATAACTTTATTACTCATCATCTTTAATTTATTAATTTGTTCACCCTTGACAATTTTATCAATTTCTTCCTTATTCAAAGTTTCATACTCTAACAGACCTTCTGCTAACCTCTTCAATTCAATTCTACGTGATTTTAACAAATTCCTCGTTCTATCTTCTGAATTAACAAGGTAATCACGTGTTTCTTGATCAGCCATATCACGTAACTTACCTGACCATGTTTCCCATTTATCAGATAATTTAACAGGCCCAATCTTATCACTCATACCATAACTGGTAACCATTGCCCTTGCCATTGATGTAGCAGATGATAAATCTGATGAACAGCCAGATGTAACATTATCTGCTCCATATAACATTTCTTCAGCAATTTTACCACCCATACAAACATCCAGTCTTGCAAAACATTCCTTCTTTGTTATGTCATGTTTATCCATTTCAGGCAATTGAAATGTAACACCTAATGCACTACCTCTTGGTAAAATTGTTGCTTTATACAATGGAGTAGCCCCTTCAGTGAACATTGCAGCAACTGCATGCCCTGCTTCATGATATGCAGTGTTTCTTCTTGTTTCTTCTGTCATAACCATCGTTTTACGTTCACCACCCATCATGACCTTATCCTTTGCCCATTCTAAATCTTGCATATGAACACTTTGCTGATTTTTTTGAGCAGCAAAAAGTGCAGCTTGATTAACTAAATTCTTTAATGCAGCACCAGACATACCAGTTGTTGATCTGGCCAGAGTTTCAGGGTCAACATCAGCAGCACCAGTAATTTTTGATAAATGTAATTTCAAAATTTCAATTCTACCTCTAACATCAGGTAAATCAACAGGGACTAATTTATCAAATCTACCAGGTCTTGTAAGGGCTTTATCTAAAGAATCTGGAAAATTTGTAGCACCAAGAATAATAATTCCCTCAGTTTGAGAGAAACCATCTAATTCGACTAATAATTGATTCAAAGTTTGTTTTGCATAGGCTTGATCCTTTGATTTTCTCTTACCTCCAATGGCATCTAATTCATCAATAAAAACAATTGCTGGGGCTCTTGCTCTAGCTTTAGCAAATAATTCTCTAACTCTCTTAGCACCAACACCAACATACATTTCATCGAATTCAGAACCTGACATAAAAAAAAATGGAACACCTGCTTCACCAGCTGTTGCTCTAGCTAAAAGTGTTTTACCAGTACCTGGGGGACCAGTTAATAAAACACCCTTTGGCAATTGAGCACCTAAACTTGTAAATTTAGAAGGATCTCTTAAAAATTCAACAACTTCTTCTAATTCAGCCTTTGCCTCTTCAACACCTTTACAATCTTCAAATTTAACATTTGAATCTGTCACTTCAACAGTTTTATCATCAACAGAAGAAGATTTCATTATTGAACCATTCTCAACTAAGAAATTGAAACCATAGTATCCGGCATATGCCAATATCCCCATTGGGATAAGCCATTTAATCCATCTTGAAATAGACATCCAATAAGTTTCAGTAACAATAACATGAACAGGAGCTTGTTTTGAACCATATTGACCATTGTTTAAATTAGCAGCATTAGCTCCAACAGCAGCAGCATCTGCCAATGAAGTAACAAATTGTGGTGGTGGGTAATCAACTTTTAATTCCTTTGCTAACTTTTCAGCCTTTTCAGATTCACCAACTTTAACAAGAGCTTGAATGTAAAGTTTAGCACAGGATTCATCACTGGCAATGTTTGGCGTTTCAAATCTTGAAATGGCAATGTGTGGGTAATTAGCTGAAATTAATGCATCATAGAATTTAGCCTGTAATAATGGATCATCCATTTTAGAGTTTGCCTCCCTTTCAATCTCCGATAACTCATTGAACGAAGGTGGGACTCCAGTTGTGTAAAATCTATGCAGGGAGAAATTCGGTCTTAGAAGGCCAGCAGCGGGTATCCTTCTAAACGCCCGTCCCCTCAGAACTCTCAGTGGGAGGAACATTATTTTGGTTAGAGGAAAAAAGAGCATTTTAATTCCATGTTGGGAGTTTTTGCCACTGGAAAAAGGAAAGAGTAAAAATATTCAAAATTACGTAATGTTACGTAAGCTGCGTCGATCGACGTCGTTAAATGCGGGATTTGATATATATTCAAGATACAAGAACAGGTAGAATTGGTAGAGTCACAGGAATAATTGGTGTCAATAGCTAAAGGCTAGGGAAACCTGCTGGTCAAATTCCGCCCGTTATTAATTCAAGAGAACATTTATTTAATCCATTTTACCCTTAGGAATTCCATTTGAGCCAATGAAATTCAACCTGTTTATAATAAATCACCCACTCTCGCAATTTTTTTCACCTTTTCCAGCATCTTCTTTCTTTTCAACAACAAACAAAAAACAATGCCAGCTCCATACGAAAAGGGTTCAGCTAAGAAGGGTGCTACTTTATTCAAGACCAGATGTGCTCAATGTCACACTGTTGAAGAAGGTGGTCCACACAAGGTTGGTCCAAATCTTCACGGTGTTATTGGTAGAACCTCCGGTCATGCTGAAGGTTACTCATACACTGACGCTAACAAGAGAGCCGGTGTCCACTGGAGTGAACAAACCATGTCTGACTACTTAGAAAACCCAAAGAAGTACATTCCAGGTACCAAGATGGCTTACGGTGGTTTGAAGAAGGCTAAGGACAGAAACGATTTAGTTACTTACCTTGTTGAAGCTACTAAATAAGTATGTTTCCATTAACGTATTCATGTTTATAATACTGTACCGATTCTTTGTTTTATTGGAATTAGAATAATTTATTTATATTTATTTATTTTTGTTATTATTTATGTATCTAAAGTTTCAATTTAAATAAACGTAATGATGAATCATTTGATCCACATGCCATTATTGGTTCATTTGGTGAAAATTTAATTCTTGTAATTGCCCCCCCGGCCATTCCAACATTTTGGACATTATTAAATTCAGAGTTTTTAACATCTAAATCAATTGATAAAATTTCTCCATTATTTAAACCAACCCCTAATTTGAATTTACCATCACCTAATGCAAATGAATCAACTGATGTTACAGCAATTGGAAATTTATATGATTTTTTAATTTCTAACTTCCCATTATCATTATTTAAAACCCATAACTTAATTTCCTTATCACGTGATACGGTAACAAAGGAAATTATACCTTCACTTTCAACCCAAGCACAATCCCAAATAATTCTTGAATGGGCCTTTTCGATTATTTCAATAAGATCAAATTTTAATCCTTCTCTCTTTTTCCAAAGTGACAATTTACGATCCCTTGAAACTGCCAAGAGGTAAATATCGTTATTCATTAATTTATTATTGATTCCGGGGGTTTTACCATTAAATCTTAATCTTGTAACAGTTAAATCATGACCCAATAAGCCACCTTTTGTTCCTTGATCAACTTCTAACCATGTTTTAATATCAAAAACTCTTAAACCTGCATGGCTGAAAACATTTGATCTTGATGCACTAACTAAAACTTCATTATCAGGTGAAATATCTAATGTTGTAATTTCAAATCCATGTCCATATAATTTCTCAATTTCTGGCCAAAGTGTATACCTTTGAAGTACATCTTCCATTGGTGGATTAATTAAGTCATTAATTAACGAAGTTGCAAATGTTTCTCCATTTTCTTCTTGATCATTATTTTGGTCTTCAATTGTTGTACTATTATCAAAATTTGCTTTGTTACTTAACCCTAATACTGGCAATGTTGCAGTTTCAGGTAATGTAACATCTTCGCCCTTTTCAAACCCTGTTATTTTATTTAACATATTTGAAATTGGGTTTGGCATTTCAAAAACTCTAATAACTTTCTCATCCCCTGCAGAAATGAATCTAGTTTCATCTAACGAAGAAATAGTGATCATATCAAAGCCATGAATTTGTGGTCTTCCAAATTCAAACCATTCACCATTGGATTTATCCTTTGAATACAGTCTTGTTGTTTGATCCAATGAAGTTGATAATAAATATGATCCATTTGCATCCCAAGATAGATCCGTTATTCCTAAAGTTGACCCCGTTATAGAGTAAACTTGTTCATATTCTTCTTCAGTTTTATTTTTAACCCAACATCTAAAAGACCCAGTTTTACCATTTGTTAAAACAATTTCAATCCCATTTAATACAACCCAACAACATGTGAAAAATCCACCACTGGCACCTGTTGCAGTACTTGCACCTTTAATAGAAACTCCACCAAGTCTAATATCAGGGTACCAAACCCCAGATTCAGAATCAGGTTTCCAAATCATTATTGACGAATCAGCTGAAGATGACATTAAAACTAATTCAGACCCTTCCTTCCAAATTAAATCTCCAATCCAATCATCATGTCCCATTAAAACAGAATCAATAAAAATTTTCCCACGATAATTTGAAGAATTGAATTTATATTCTTTTGAAGTTAATAACTTTAATTTATTAGTTTCAATGAATTCTGGGGTTTGATTTGATTCTAAAACTAATTTCCAAATACGAATAACTCTATCAAGACAACCAGTTGCTATTAAATATTCAGTTGGAGACAATTGTTTAATTGCAATTGATTTAACCCAATCTTCATGACCAGGTAAAGAATTAACAATTTCACAACTATCAGATTTTAAAATTAAAATATGAACAGTTGGTTTAGATCCACCAATAAGAGCAATTATTTCATTTGAATTTGGAATTAATTGAAGTGAAATTGTCATTGAGAAAAATCCAAGTGGTAATTTAAAATCATAAGCTAATTGGAATTTCTTTTCTAAAAAGGTGAATTGATAAATTGAACCATTTGAATCACCAATTGTGATTGAATTATTACAAGATTCTAAACAAGTGACTGAATGTGGTGAAATTTGAAAAACTTGAATTGAATTGAAATCATTAACTTCAGAATATTCATAAACATGAATTTCCCCACTTTGGGCCCCAACTACCAATATTTGCAATTGTGGTAACCATTTCAAACATGTGACAGGTGCCTTTGGACCAGATAGAGTGTGAATTGATTTAAAGAGTGGGTTCAAAGCTGAATTTTGGACCAACGGAGAGGTTATCTGAACTGAGTTTTGAGATGCATAGGCAACCTGGCATGTAGATTCGTTATATGCAAAAATCTTCAAAGCTCGATTACACCCAGCAAAGATACATTCGGAATTCAACATTTTTATGTTAATTGAAAAGAAAAAATCAAAATTTATAAGTTAAAATTTTTTCCAGTTAAGAAGAAGAAAGTATTAAAGAGGATTGATTAAATATAAATATTTGATATAACTAACATCACTTACAACTTGGACATGGCAGCAACATCGGAAGATTGAATCCAGTCTTCACCGTCAGTTTCAAATCTGTCTTGTAAGTCATCCATGGAGACCTTGTCGTCTTCAACAACACAGTTGATTTGTAACTTCTTGACACCGAAACCAATTGGAATCAATTGGTGGGAACCCCATAACAAACCTTCCATTTCAATGGACTTAACGAAAGCCAACATAGCATCCATGTCGGTTTCATCATCCCATGGCTTAATGTCAATGGTGATAATAGACTTGGCAACAGGCTTTGGCTTTGAGGCCTTCTTTAATCTGTATGCTTCCAATCTTTCTTGCTTTAATTTTTCAGCAGCTTCATCAACTTCATCATCATCAGAACCGAAAAGATCAACATCATCGTCATCTTCTTCTTCAACAGCGGCAGCTGAAGAACCAGTAGCTTTTGGTAAAGTTTCAAATTCAGCAGTAAAAGAAGCAATGTGGTTTAACCATCTGGTAAAGTCTGGGTTAACAGCTTGGAAAGCCTTGTAAACGTTAACATCAGCTTGAGTGGCAGAGGTACTGTTTAAAATTTAAAATGTTAGTAAAATGCACGTGTCATTTAGATATCATTATTAACAAAGTAAATTAATATGGAACTCTCTCAGGGAAATGGCTATGTCTAGTAGCCTTCTTTTTGATACTCATACAGCGGGTCTTGAGTCCGCCTCATAAACATGGACCAAAGAATTCGATCATCATAGTGAGAGTTCCTATAAATACTCGCCAACTAACTCTTTAATAACATACCCTTCAATGTAGGACTTATCCTTTAAGTATTCATTAAGCTTTTGAACAGTTTCGTTCTTTGTGAAGTCGGTGAAAGACATTTTAACGCAAAAAGTTGTTAGAAACGGAAAAGAAGAGTCTCGTCGTTGAATTTAAAGCGAGTGAAAAAATTTTAACCCTCGAAAGGGAAGGTTAATTTTAAATCAGGGTTTTTCAAGCGGTATCTTATAGAGAAGATTGAAAGGGGACTTTGGGCTGCCCATTTAAGGGGGTTTTGTTTAGGGGATTTTTATGCGTGGGGGGAATTTGTTTATATTAGCATATCACGTGACCCGCGAATTTAAGGAAATTTTACTTTTTCGCCGTTTTTTTGACTTTGTTTTCCCCATTTGCTTCTTTGTAAACAATGTCAACATTGAATTGCAAGCCACAGGCGGCGGCCACAACGCTGGCAACGAGACTGGCAAAGTCACAGAACTCGCTTTTTCGTAACGTGGCCACTTCACGTGCGGCAAAGAGAAACGCGTCAAAGATCAATTATTCAGAGGATTATGCAGAATTGGAATTTCAAGAGGATGATGCAGGTGCTCACGAAGATGAGGGTGATTTGAATTACGAAGATTATGGGAATGTTGGTTTGGATATTTATCGTGGGATTATTAATAACAATCATATGAATTACCAAACAGCTGGTGCTAAAATGGCTCCCCAACAATTCAATGAACTATTAACACCATTCACAAACTCAACATTACCAAAGAAGCCAGAGGCAATTGTCCCTATTAAATTGAATGTTACACATAATGGACTGGTTTTAAGGGATTCTATTCTATGGAATATGAATGATGAATTATTAACAGCAGAAACTTTTGCAAGTTTAATGGTTGAAGACTTGGATTTAACTAAATCAGTAGAAACAGCAATTGTCGGTCAAATCAATGATCAATTGGATCAATATGAAGAGCTTTTCTCTCATCCAAATAATCAAATCATTGATCAATTTCTTCAAAATGAGGGTGAATTTCATGCAGTTTTAGAATTATCTGTTTACATTGGTGAAGATTTCTTCACAGATAGAGTTGAATGGAACTTTACCGATGATTTATATACACCTGAAATATTTGCTAAGGGAATTGTACAGGATATGTCATTAAGAAGGGAATTTGAAACTGCGATCGCATTTTCAGTTTATGAAGAGATTTATAAGATCAAACGTGAATTAGTTGATAACCCACAGCAAATTACACAATACATTGATACATTGCCATTCTTTAATTTGGTTAATCAGTCTATGAAAGTTGATGATGCATCACAGCTATCTGTCCAGGGGATTAGATATGACAAAAAGAAACACGGTGAAGAATTCTCACCTTCATTAGAACGTTTAAGTGAATGGGAAATTGAGAAACGTGAGACTGAAAAGGAAAGAAACTTAAGGAGGCGGAAGAGGGAAACAATGAGAGTACGCTGACATATTTTTACACGCTTTCTCTTTTAACTAATGTATTTTTAACGCGTTGTTTCTTCACCTTTATATTGTTCTACTTTCTTCTTCTTTATACAATTTTTTATTGTTCAAATGGATTATATTAACATTCCAGAGAGATCCAAAAGGGGTTCATCGCCCATTACCTTGTATTGTAAACGTTATTGGAAATTCATTACACCCATTGTCATATTCTTTTTGTTCATACTAAAATCCACATGGGGATCATTTCATCACTCAAATCCAAATTTAGATCACATTCTAGATTCAAATCCCAACGCGTCAATGAAAGATCAATACAATTCAATCCATACACATAACAGTATACCAACAGAGTCCCCTTTAAGGGCACAATTAGCATTCAATTTTCCTTATAATTCACGATCACCAATCCCAAAGACAATATTTCAAACATGGAAAGTTGAACAGGATCACCCAGATTTTCCAAAATCTTTTAAGGGGAGTGTAAAATCATGGTCAAAAAGAAATCCAAATCATTCATATGTTCTCATACCTGATCATTTATTAGATGAATTTATTGAACTGGAATTTTCAAATGTCCCTCTAATTATAAAAGCTTGGCATTTATTGCCAAAAATGATCCTCAAAGCTGATTTTTTTAGATACCTTATTATATTTGCAAGGGGTGGGGTTTATTCAGATACTGATACATTTTGTATAAAAGAAATTGATAAATGGGCCCTTTATCAACAAGAATATAAATCTGAAGATGATCATTTTCGTAAAGATCTTAAATTTGGTTCAAGTGATAAGAATGCATTGTCTTCAATTGCCGAAAGTGATCCAATTGAAGCACAGAGTAATGACATCGGTCTCGTTTTAGGAATTGAGGCTGATCCTGATAGATCTGATTGGTCAGAATGGTATGCACGTAGGATCCAATTTATTCAATGGACACTAATGGGGAAGAGGGGGCATCCATTATTACGCGAATTAATTGCCAGAATTGTTGAAGAAACACTTAGAAGGGAATCTATGGGTACAGTAAATAAAATTGAAGGTAAAGATCAAGGTGGTGATATAATGCATTGGACAGGACCAGGAATTTTTACAGATGTTGTTTTTGATTATATGAATAATATAGTTAATAAAGCATATGGGTCTGGGTATGGTATTGGGTCAGCCCATTGGATATCTGGAAAGAAATGGGAATTAAAGGAACAGGAATTAACAAAATATGGAATGCCATTACATGAATCTGAAATGTGGATTAATTGGACAACATTTACAGGAATGAAGAGACCAGGAATTGTTGATGATATTATGGTGTTACCAATTACAGGGTTTTCACCAGGGGTTGGTCAAATGGGAAGCAAACCAGATACAGATCCAATGGCATTTGTTAAACATCTTTTCTTTGGCAGTTGGAAACTTCAAGAAGAACGAATGCATTAAGAAGAATTCATATATATTGCACTGGATATTAAGGAATTCACAAGGACACTTTACATAGCAAAATATTTCTAATTTATAAATATAATACCATGAGCATATAATCGCTGTCATATACTTTTTAAACTTCTCATCCCCTTTAATGTTATCTTATCAATAATAGTAACGCTAATAAAATGGATACTCTTGGGATTGAAATGGAATCAATTGTTGCCACTTTACTGCTCCATTCATCAAGGGATAATGGGTTCAGTAGGATTGATTTGGTGGGGTTTACAATGTCTCCTGAAACACAGACTTTCAGTATTGATATAAATGCAGGACATGATGATTTTACAAGAGTTTTTAATATTTTAAGGAATAAAACCAGGTTGGGGTTAATGTCACAAGATTTATTAAATTTAATGCATTACCCTGAAGGTGTAGATATTGAAAAATTTAAATGGTTTTGGTCAATTGCTTTGAATAGTTATACAATTTGGCTTTCTCTATGTGAATATTTTGAAATTACTACAGGAAATTTTGATTCATGGGTTAGAACTGATATTACAATGTATAACGATAATGATTCAATTGATTTAATTCAACAACGTTTAGCAGATGAATTATTTAATAGTTTTTTGAGGAAATTGAGAACTGAATTGGTAGAGATTACATCTGTTTCAAATGGAAATACAAGAGGTAGATTATCTGCTGGTTTATTATCAAGAGATTCTAACGAACCTCCACAAAAAAAAAAAATTGATACTAATAAAAAGAAATCATCATCCCCAAATAAAGTTAAAGTATCTCATATGCCTGATGTTTGGGGGTATTCAGATACTTATTTTGAGCTTCAGAATTCTATTCAAAATAGGGTTTTGGAATACCTTGTTTTCATGGGTTATGATGATGCTGTAAAGACGTTTTTAAATGAATCATTAAATATTAATCACAATCATGTTTCAATCTCAGGCGAGAAGTCATTAGAATCTAAGCCTAATAAACGCCTTAACCTGGATGATGTATTTACAAATTGGGGGATTGAAACCCCAAATACTTTTAAAATTGATATGATACATGATATTGATATGGATGAAATTACAACTAGGAAATCAATTAAAAAATTGATTTTATCAGGACTAGTAGAGGAGGCCTTGAATTTAATTGAAATGAAATTTCCCTCTGTCTTAAACCGATTTCCATCAGTGAAGTTTCGTCTACGTCATTTAGAAATTGTGGAAAAGATCAAGACATATTTGGAAACTCCGAATGAAGATGTGGATGAAGACAAATTTATTGAAAACACTATGAAATTCATTGGGACTTCACTGACAAAGAGAGAAATCCTCCAGGACAAAGAGCTAACGTCACAGATGGAGGAGACGATGTTATTAATAGCTGTTTGTAGAAAAGGAGAAGAGGTTCCTGAGCCATTTAAACATATTGTGTCCAATTCCATGAGACGAGAAGTTGCAAAGGTGACAAATGATGCTATATGGAGCTACAATTCCGGGGAATCCAACAATGCCATTGTGGATGTGACAAAGTTAATGGCTTGGTCATTTGGGCCAAAAATGTCAATGAAACAGACAGCTAATTCTATGCTGAGGGAAAGACCGGGGTCCAACCTATGAAATTTTCCACATATGCGAACAATTCATAATTTTATGTCATTTTTCCTTAGTTGATAATGGATAAACAGTCTACAGACTACATTCTACGAAGTGGTCTTGCGGGGGGACTAGCCGGGATCTCGGCGAAGTCTTTGATTGCCCCCCTTGATAGAGTCAAAATTCTCTTTCAGACTAACAACCCCCATTACAAAAAGTACGTTGGATCCTTCAGGGGGATGTTTAAAGCAATCAAACATATCCACGCACACGACGGGATTTTGGGTTTATACCAAGGTCATTCTGCTACATTACTGAGAATCTTTCCCTACGCTGCTATTAAATTCGTCTGTTATGAACAACTTAGAAATTTCTTAATCCCAGAGGATAAATATGAAACTGCTGGGAGGAGATTGCTAGCAGGGGCATTGGCTGGTGTCATTTCAGTTTATTTCACTTATCCTCTTGATTTAATTAGAGTTAGATTGGCATTTGAAACCCATCATCATAACCTTCATAATCAAAAAAACATTGGGAAAGTATGGCACACCTTATCTCAAATTTACAATGAAACTCCGAGAATTGCATTTAACACAGGCGGGGAACCACGAAATAGTTCATTCTTTATTAGATTGTTTTACAATTTGGATATCCCAAGGCGGTTACCAATAATTACTTCATTAAGCAATTTTTACAGAGGATTCATACCCACAATATTGGGAATGATACCATATGCAGGAGTTAGTTTTTACTCTCATGATTTGTTACACGATGTATTTAGGTCACAACAATTGGCTCCATATACTGTTCTGAATTATGACACTGGTATACCGACATCAATTGTTAAAACAAATTCCTCTTTTGATCACAGGAAACCTTTAACAACTTGGGCACAATTACTGGCTGGTGGGTTTGCTGGGATGTTAGCACAAGCAGCAGCTTATCCATTTGAAGTTATTAGAAGGCGAATGCAAGTTGGTGGTATTGCTAATAAAGGTGGTGAATTTTTTGGTGTTGGAGAAACAATGGCTATTATTTATGGTGAAAGGGGACTTAAAGGATTTTATGTTGGGTTAGGTATTGGATTTCTAAAAGTTGTTCCAATGTTTGCATGTTCATTCTATGTTTATGAACGTTGTAAAATTTGGTTAAAAATTTAAAGTTAATTAATTTGATTTTAAATGTTAAATAAACTGGTATTATATAATATTTTTAATGATGTTTGATGTTTTCGAAATCTCTTTCTTTAATTCCACTCTTATCACACATTTGTCTAAAAATTCCTCCTTGTTCCCAAAGTTTCAATGGTGAATCAAATTCAACTCCTTCACCTTTATCCATAACTAAGATTTTATCATAATTGATAATTGTCTTCAATCTATGAGCAATACATAAAATTGTACAACCTTCAAACCCAGTTGCAATTGTATTTTGAATTCTAGCATCAGTTTCATAATCAACACTTGATGTTGCCTCATCTAAAATTAAAATCTTTGATTCCCTAACTAATGCCCTACACAAGGCTAAGACTTGTCTTTCACCAAGTGAAAAATTCTCACCATCACTTTCAACCAATGAATCTAAATTGAATTTGCTATTTGGGTTATTAAATTCAATTTCACCACAAGCTAATTTCAATGCATTATTCAATATCACGTCATCTAATTGATTAAATGGATCCAAATTACTTCTAATTGTACCTTGAAATAAAACTGGGTCTTGTGGGATAATTGATAATTTTGATCTTAATTCAAAAAGTCCAATTTTTTGAATATCAACACCATCAATTTCCATCTCTCCACCTTCAGCTTCACTTAATCTATATAATGCTGTCATAATGGTTGATTTACCAGCACCAGTTCTACCACAAATACCAATTTTTTCACCTGGAGTAATATCAATGGTCAAATTTTTTAAAACAAATGGTAATTCAGGTCTATATCTTAATGAAACATTATTAAATTTAATGTGCCCTCGTTCTGGCCAATTTGGATTAACTTCAACACATGTTGAATCGTTTAAATATGTTGCCTCTTGAACCAAGTCAGTGGCATATTCACAAACCCTTTCAACACTTGATAATTGTTGTTCAATTTCTCCCATTGATTTAGAAAATGATGTAATTTGGATTGAAAATTGAACTAAATAAGAAATAAGCAAACCAGATGCAGCAGCTGAAATTGGATACGCATTTGAAACACAAAGCATTGAAATGATAATATTTAAAGTTGCTGAACACCCATGAAGTGAAATAGCAAACCAACGTTGTAATACAATTGATAATAAATAAGACTCATTCATTTTATTAATTTGTTCAGAATTCTTATTAATGAATTGTTCATTACATGAATATAATTTAATTGTTTCCATCCCTTGTAAAACTTCATCAAAATTAGAGAAAACTAAAGAACGTGATACACCTTCCAATCTCTTAACCTCTCTAGCAGTTGCTTGATAATAACCAAATGTCAAACATAAATAGCCAACAATAAATGGAACAGTAATAGCAAACCATGGTAAGAAGATAATACATAGAATAATAACCCCAACCATATTACCAAAACCTTGACAACATAATCGACATTGCTCAGCAATTTCATTATCTAAAACATCAGTATCCTTTGTGAACCTATTGATGATTCTACCCATTGGGGTTGTATCAAAGAAAGCCATTGGTGCATGCATAATTTTATTTAATGCTTGAATATTTAAAATTTTAGATGACCTGTTTGTAATGTAAACAACAGTACAAAATTGCCAAATTGAACAAAGGACAAAACAAATCGTAATCATAACATAAATGCCAATATAAAACGCATCTGTTCTACCTTGAAATTTTCTAGTTGACCAAAATGATAACCAAACATTTTGAAATAAAGAACAAAATGCAGTTAATGCAAGTGAAATGATTAAATTACTAATTATGACAAGAGGGCCTGCTTTACCACAACCAGATGTCAAATATTGCCAAATTAATCTCTTTGGGATACCGTTTTGTCCCATTTGCTCCTTTTCAATTAATTTTCCTCTTGCATCATCAATAACTGTTGTTTGTTTTTTAATTAATTCCACTTCTAAATTTTTAATCTCTTCATCTTCCTCTATTTCATCCGTTTGCTTTGAACTTTCCATTTGAAATTGCATTAAAGTTTTGAAACCTTCATTTCTTTTCATTAATTCTTCTTGAGTACCAATATCAAAATTAGAATCCGAGTCTAGGTAGATGATCCTATCAGCAGATCCAATGAGTGATAATTGATGAGTAGCTAGAATTCTAGTTTTATCTTTTAATAAACCTAAAATACATTCATTCATAATATGTTTACCAACTTTAGCATCAACAGCACTTAAAACATCATCGAACATAATAATATTAATTTCATCCATTTGATTTGAACGATAAACAGCTCTAGCTAAATTGATTCTAGCCTTTTGTCCACCTGATAAATTAACACCTCTTTCACCAATTTCAGTTTGATCACCCGCTGGTAAAATATCAAAATCAGATTCTAATGCACACACATTAACAACATTCTCATATGCATTTTTATTAAACTCTAATCCAAACGAAATGTTATTTCTAGCAGTTGTATTTTGTATCCATGGTTGAGCACAAAGAACAACATCACCATTGATATCAATTGAACCTGAAGTTCTTGGCATTGATCCTTGGATTGCAGATAAAAGTGATGATTTACCTGAACCAATGGATCCAGTGATTACAATAAATTCACCATGCTTAATATCTAAATTAATATTTGATAATTTGAATAAGTTATCCAAGGGTAATTCCTTTTCACTGAAAGAATTTTCTTTCTCTAATGAAGAATCTACTCCCTCACTTGAAAAAGTAGTAGATGATGGAAAATCTGATGGTGAATCTTCCCAAGTAAATGAAGCATCATTGATAGAAACGGCATATTTGGATTTATCATATGGTAATTTATGATATTCAGGATCTGGGATTTCTTCCTCTGCCAATAAGTATTCTTGAACTCTGTAAAATGCAACCCAAGCATCACCAGAAGAACTTAAAGCCGTTGGTAGCAAAGAAACATGAAGAGTTAAAATATTGAATAAAGTAACAGATGAGAAGACATTAGCAGCAGATTTTAAACCACCAAATTGTCCATAGACTGCTAAAAACCCAATCATTGCAGAAACCATTGGCAATGAAACAGCAACACCAGTGACAATGTTTCTAACAACCTGAATTTTTAAAATTGTACTCATTTCCTTTAATCTAATATCCCCAATAATTGCCTTAAATGGAATTTCCCAAGCATAATATTTAATCATTTTCATATTCCCTAAAACTTCTTTTAATGCCTTGACTCTTGCATCAGTGTGTACATTAGCATTCTTTCTCCATTTCATCAAAGGTTTTGTGGTGAAAACAATAACACCAGTAATTAAACAAAACCATCCAACACCAGAAAGAGAAGCACCACCTAAATTGACACAAAGCAACACAATTGTAAGTGCCAAACCAATGGGTAATGTTAAAACAAATGGAAAATAATTAGTTGCCAAATCAATCTTGGATAAATCATTACCCAATAAAGCAGTGATTTTTGAGGAAGGGAATTTCTTCTTTGATTCCCTATTTAATGAAAATGATTTATCTAATAATACCTTTGTCAAAACACCTTTAATTTCAGCACCACAGAAAGAAGAATCATTGAAAAAATGGGCATACATGATTCCAAGAAATAAAACCAGTATTGCAACCCCAATAGCTAATCCATACCCACTATTCCCAACTACTTCACCATTTGCTTTTCTACTGACATAATTGATCAAATGTCTAATTTGAAGGGTGTTTAACCCAGCAGCTAAATCACCTAAAACTTTGTAGATGATAGATCCAGTATAGTCTCTAAAATAGGTATAATACAATGCCTTTAAAGTCATTGACTTAGGGTATTCGAAGTTTTTATCATATTTTAAATTCTTCCTATTCAATGGTGTGTCATCCAACCCACGTTTCTTCAAATACTTTAATTCAACTTTGTTCTTTTCAATAGAGAAGTATTTACGGAAAATTTCAGTTTTCCTTTCAACATCGTAACGAGATCCCTTTTTGATTTCATATAAATCATCGGGTTGAATTGTTCTCCTATACCCTGTGTGTAAAATAGGAAAACACCAAAGGTAAAAAGTTTCAGAAATGACATTTGTCAGTCTAAATGGGAATTGAATTCTTTCTTCTTCTAGAGGTATTGGGGGCATTGTTTTATCTAAGAGCAGCGGAGTAAATAGTCTCTTTTGAGGATGAATTCTGTCATCATGTAACCTTCCTTCCAAATCCTGTTTGGAGTAGTTCGGTCTCTTTGTAAATCCACCAAAGGCAAGCGTTTTTAACTCTTCCATGGTTTACTAGTGAAATAAGAAGTCGAGGGGCTGGTACTGAAAGTCAGGAAATTTCCTACTATTTAAATAGAAGAAGAAGAAAAAAAAGATATTATTAAGAAAAACGTAAATATCCGCCGTTTTCTCTTGGCATTTTCTAGCCGTTTAATTGAATGGTTGAAACGTAATTTTGTAACTAAACAACGAATGAGTTGGAATTGAGGCCTTTCGACTTTCGGAATGGAATTAGCACCCAAGTTTTCTATCAAATCAATTTATAAAAGAAACTTATATGCCAACTGAAGCCCTACAGCAATCAAATACCCCGTTAAAGCACCCTGGGCTGCGTTTGAAAGCAAAGTGGGTTCTCCTGCTCTGTTCAAATTCTCTAAAATAATCTGGATGTCCTTAGGAGCAAGTGGTGAGTGTCTTTTCCTTTGTGGATTGAACCTCTTGGGGGGTTTAGGGCCCTTCCACCGAGAGAATGACCTCTGCGTCTTTGATGTCCGTTTGAAACGGGAATTGTACGGTTTCACAACTGGCATTTTCTTCTTTTCAAAGAAACAACATCCAAATAACGGCCTCCATATGATGGGTCATATAATTCCTATATAATTCCCATAGAGCTATCATCGGATATGCAATTGCCAATGTGATGAGTCAAATGCGGAAATCTACGGTGAATTTTTCAGTCTCTTCATCAATTTCAAAGTCTGCGAACAACGATGGCAGCGAAGGAGTCATCTGAATTTCTCAGTGGGGAATTCCAACGGGCTGTGGCCCCCGATAATGTTACTGGCCCTGAAATCGGCGAAGAAAGGGATGGAAACGACTTAAAACGGAGAAAGGCCAAAACAGCCTGTCTATACTGTAGGAGATCACATATGACTTGCGACAAGGAAAGACCATGTTCCCGATGCTTGAAAAGAGGGATTTCCTATTTGTGTTCAGATGATCCAACTACCAAATCTGCTGCGATGGCTTCCTCAATTCCGGCTGTGTCGAAAACATCACCAAATTTCAATTCTGCAATTTCACCTACTACCAACTTCCCCACTTCAACGTTATTCCAATCTCCTCAGAATACCATGGATACAGTCACTCCCATGGATGGGTTACCAAA
Source organism: Saturnispora mendoncae (assembly GCA_030564545.1). Classification (NCBI taxonomy): domain Eukaryota; kingdom Fungi; phylum Ascomycota; class Pichiomycetes; order Pichiales; family Pichiaceae; genus Saturnispora; species Saturnispora mendoncae. The sequence continues at coordinate 354,169 of JAJLVT010000103.1, forward strand.
ACCGAATATTCAAATTAAAGATATTGATAATATACGTAAAAGTGATCATCAGCAACATAAACAATCACAACACGATAATGGAAATGGTGCTGAATCAACATCTACTTACCCATCAAATAATCAAGGTATTATTGCATCATCGGCAAGTGTTAATCAATTACCATTTTTCTACTCTGAACATGCAGGTTCTGAATTTCATTCCCTTACTGAGTTCCTCTCCATGATCGATGATAATGATATGATAAATTCAATTAATTTAAATAATGATCCATTACTCAAATCATTAGAAGGTGCTTCTTCAATAACACGACTCACATCTCAACAGCAGTTGCCTTATCATGAACAAAATGATTTAATTCCAAATACGCAAAACTTACAGAATCTACAACAGCAAATTCAATCACAGAAAGTTGATAAGTTAGTAACTAATCCAATTGCGAAAGCATATGTACCAAACTCAAATCAACCTTATGTTTCTGATGCTGCAAGAGATAAATTTTTCTTAACGGCTGCTGATCCAACAACTGAAATTTCACCAGAGGAAAGATTAAAACAAGTTATCAATGCAAAGTTAGAAGCTGGGTTATTGAAACCTTATGACTATGGAAATGGATATCAACGACTACAAACTTATATGGATACACATATGGCACCATCCTCAAGAGAAAGAATTTTAAAACCGTTATCTACATTTAGACCTGGTTTTAGGGCAATTGCTAAAACTTTAAAGGATATTGATTTAATTTTAGTTGAAGAAAATTTTGAAAGGATGTTACTTGATTATGATAGAGTTTTTACATCAATGGCAATCCCTGCTTGCCTTTGGAGGAGAACTGGTGAAATTTATAGGGGGAATAAAGAATTTGCTTCATTAGTTGAAGTTAACATTGATGATTTAAAAAATGGTAGGTTAACAATTTATGAATTAATGACGGAGGAATCAAGTGTCAATTTTTGGGAAAAGTATGGTGCTATTGCATTTGATAAAACTCAAAAGGCTGTTTTAAGTAGTTGTAATTTAAGATCAAAGGATGGTAGAAAAAAGAAAAATTGTTGCTTTTCATTTACAATTAGAAGAGACCGATATAATATCCCAAGTTGTATTGTTGGAAATTTCATTCCAATTCAATAATAATAAACGTGATCATCATCATAATCAATCTTTAAATTTTTATACACAAAAAAATATTTGTACAATTATTGTAAACTATTTAAAGTTTCATTAACTAAATCATAATTATTAACATTTTCATTAATATCTTTAAAATATCTTTTAACTAATCCATTAGTAACTTCACTAATATTAACAAAATTAAATTGCATTTCCGGGTTAATTTGTCTCAAATTATGAATTGATGCTAAACAATCAGTGAATTTAACTGTTGATGAAGTTAATTTAACAAATTTTGATAATGCCCTTTCTGACGAAAGTGAAATAATAGATCCATCATAATTTGAAACAATTGGTACTTTTAATTCCTTAGATCCACACTTTGCAAATTCATCCATTATAATATCATTTAATTCATTTTCAATTGATTTAAAAATTGGATGATGAACAGGTACTTCAGTTTTTAACCAAACTTTCCTGAGTGGTCCCTTCCAACAATTATGTTTAACATAATATTGCCTTAAATCATCCATTTCTGCTAATTTCTCCTTTAATTCTGATATTTTCCCAGAAACAACAATTTGATTAAACCCATTTATTGTTGCAACATTTAATTTTAGAGTATTTTGACACATTTTTAAACAAATATCATAATCAACTGGGTTAAATAAAATTGCACACATACCCCATTTTTTATTCTTCCCCGAGCCTGTTGAAATTGCACTTTCCATTAATTTACCTCTTGATGTTGCTATTTTCAAACCTGATTCTAATGTTAGAACATCTTGAATAACAAATGATGATAATTCCCCAAGTGAATGTCCTAATAAATAATCAGCTTTCCTAACATCCCAATCACTATACTTTTCAATTAATCTATAATTTAGAAAAGTTGTTAATAATATTAATGGTTGAATGAAACTTGTTGATTTTAATAATTCCATATTTGAATGATCCTTTATCATAAAGGGGGATTTTTCAGGGTCAAAAAATGAAAGTATCCTTGGATCATCAATTACTGGTCTAACTGATTCAATTGTATCTAATATTCCAGCATCTGGAGAATGTTTAATTTCATATTGGATAAGTTTGAATAAATTCGGACCAACATTACCTTGACCAGGACATAAGGCAATTGTTTCTAATAAACGTGGAGAATGATGAAATAATCGTTTAAAACCAATATTATACATTCCTTTTTAAAAATAAAATGATAATAGGAATTGTGAAAAATAATGAAAAGGAATTGTATTATATAATAATTATATACGAATTGAATATCAACAATTAACCTCAATTAATCTCTGTTTATATACAATTTCATTCAGAGAATTAACTTCAGACCAAAGAACAACACCAGATAATCTTTTCCCATAAACACAACCAGAATCTAATCCTTGTGAAAATTGCAATGTTTGAACTCCACGCTTAGCATCATGTCCATAAAATACCTTTGAACCTAATGTTAATTTCTTGGATTTCTTGTGTGAATCAATATACTCTTTTTGTTTTAAATTCCATATTTTAGTCCATGCTTTCGATTTAACACCTCCTACTTTTTCCTTTCTATCATCTGTCGGGATATCCCAATTTGGTGGTAAAAGATTTCTAATTGTTGTAACATCTTCTGGGTCCTGTTCAGATAACGGCTTATTCCAAACAATCCCACCATGAACAGCTACACCATTAAGAGGTTGCAACCCAGTTTTCTTTTTAAAATGATGTGAAACAGGGCCTATTGGTTGAATTGGTGAACATTTACTTACATATTTAATATGATCAATTGTTAATTTTTTGGCAATTTTCATCATTTGATCTAAATCATAACTTTCATCTATATCAATGGTTTTATTATTACCAAAATTTGGAGGTTCAACGGCATGAAATTGTGAATATCTTTTCAAAATTTCTAATTCATGATTCCCTAAAATACAATCAAGTTCATTTTCAATCGCAAAATCTATAACTGGGATTGATTCATCACCTTTATCAATAAAATCACCAAGCATTATAACATGATCGTTTTTCTTATTATAATCAATTAATTTTAACAATTTTTTTAATGGATTTAAACATCCATGGATATCACCGATCATAACAATTCTCTTTTTAGGTGTTTTTAAATCATCATTCAAATCTATTAATTTCTGGAAATGTGATTTAAATAGTTTCTCATTTGTTGGGATATACTCCCATTTGTCAAAATCCGGTAGTGCCTTATTTGGGTCTTCAGGGTCAATTTGTGGTTTTGATTTTGATGATCTTTGTATCAGTGGGTGTAAATAATAATTAGGGGATTTGACTAATTTGATATTTGGAATTGACATCCCCTCTGGAGCAATGTTAGGGAGTATAACCATCAATAAATAGAGCAATCCAGTTGTAAGTAATCCTAACATTGTAATCAATGAATACCTAAGAGCTTTATTCTGTTTTATAATTGGTGGAAGACAATCATCATTATCAACCTCTAGATATTCATCTTCTTCATAAACTTCGAGCAATGGAGTTACCTCCAAGGACATTATTATTACTGTATAAGCAAAAAGAGCATAATAATTTTTTTTTAAATGGTTATATGCACGTGGAAAAGAAGATAGAAAAATATGAGATTTGACTATTTTTCATTGAATTTCATTGCAAAGAAAACAACACCACTGGATTATAGAGAATATTTACATTTCAATGGTATTAAATATTAAACGCAATTTATGTTTCAAAGGTTAATTCAATTTTATATGATTTTTCTCATTACTATTATTCAAGGAATTTACAAACATTGAATTAAGATGTAAAACTATATACAACAACAACAACAACAACAATACCAATAACAACAAATAAATCACTATAATTCCAGTGACTTACTTTTTCTCTTCTTCATCATATTCACCTCTTAAAAGAGCATCTAAAGAATCAGTCAATTCCTTTGTTTCAGGGTCTTCAGGCATGTTTCTTAATTCCCTTTCTGCTTCCTCACCACCAAGGAAAGCCTTCATTCTAAATGTGAATTCCTTAATGTTTGAAATATCATAGTACCAGAAAGCACCGGAAATAGCCATACCCATCGAACAAGTTGAAAGTAAAGTTGCATGTGTAACAGCACCCATTGCATCTTTATGAAAACTGAATTTAGGTGGGACGTGATTGTGTTGATAGAAATTTGGGTTGTACCTCCTGGCAATGATCCCCCTATAAGCTATTTTTGAAGCAATGTAAGTTGCAATGGTGAATCCATAGAAAGTTGCCATTTGATAGAACCGACGTTCATTGTAGCGCAAAACAGCGTCTGTCTTTGAATCCTCAGATCCACGACCAATGAGTTTCCCGAAATCAAAGGACATTTTAAATACAAAAGAAAGAATAAGAAGAAGAGAACAAGAGAAGAAGAAGAAGAAAAATTCAGTTGATAATGGAATCACTGTTAGAAACTTTGACGCCTTCTTTGGCATAAAGGGCCTCTGTTTTCTCATTATTTGTTGGGTCCACTGCACGTGTTAAATTCCTTAGAACAGTGACGTCAAAATCGGCTCTCGCTGCGTCTACGGACGAGTTTAAAACACAATAATCAAAGGCAATACCCACCACAATCACATTTTTAACACCCTGGGAACGAAGATACTCTTCACATTCTGTATGGTGGACACCCCAGATGTCCATGAAACAAGAATAATACTCCCTGTCTTGTAAATACCCCTTCAAAACAAGCTTCTTTTCACTCAAACATGAATCAAAAGCTTGTTGAACCTCTGGGGGGAATTCAGACCCATGACTGCCTTGCACACAGTGATCCGGCCATAAAACTTGTGGTTTGGTATCTCCATTCCCTAGTGGACTGTCTGTAGACACAATTTCAAATGGTTTCTTTCCCTCATGACTTGATGCAAATGATATATGCCCATTCGGATGCCAGTCCTTTGTTACAACAAGTGTTTTCCATGGGTATATCTTGGTATCCATGAATTTGCATATTTGGGGGATAATCTCACGCCCATCAGCAACGGCCAAGGATCCATTTGGTGGGAGGAAATCCTCCTGAACGTCAATTACCAAGAGTGCTGTTGTTTCAAAGTCAATCATTGTAAGATGAAAGTGTCGTGATCCTCTGGGAGAGGTCTTCGGAGCCTTAAATTAAATGTAAATAATATCCTAATTTGGCAATGTCAGGTGTTCTTTGTTATACGAATTGTAACATTTACCTGGGAATCTGTTTATTATTCAAATTCTTTATTTGACACATTACTTACTTACCAATGGAATGTTGATAACTGTTAAAGGTTAAAATTGTATTACTGTAACTAGTAGAAATTTCCAGCCAGTTAAAAGACGCTTTACTCGCAATTGTAACAATCATTTGAATTTAGAACAGTACTTTCAAAAACCTCTTTCTGAATTGTATAACGATCAATCCATCCATTGATATGATATCAATTCCAAATCTTTAAATAGTAAATTGTACTTTTTTTTTTGTCTTTTCATCTTAATCATTGGAAGTGCTAAAGTACCCCAAAGACAATTCAATCTATTCAATCGTCTCAAACTCACTCCAAGACGCAATTATCAACATATTTGCTGAGCGATTACATAAGCATGTTGAAAATCAAATCATCGCTCAAAACGGAAATGATACGTATTTTAACAAGCTCCAAACGTATAAAAGCGAAATGGGATGCTCTTCAATGAGATTTGCCACTGGAAGTTGCTCAGGAAGTGGAAACAGCCAACAAAGAAATGGCTATTCCCGCTGTTACTTTCAACGATGTGCTAGATCGTCTCAGTGAAATGGACCCCTCTATTGTTAAAAAAGAAACAATAATCGAGACAATGAGCCCAATAATAGGACAACAACAGGTAATTGAGTTGCTTAAATGCTTTGACTCGAATTTGGCAAGCGAAGAATCTGAAGATAACAAGATTGAATTAATCACCGTGATGATGATAATGAAAATATCAAATGAATTGACTTCAATTGGGAAATCTACAATAACTATCGATTCTTATAAAACAGCACATACTTTAATGACTTCAGTGTTAGGTTTGTTCAAATATCATTTCCAATTACCAGTAAATCATAAGAATTTCGCTTTCAGGAACTTTGGACATTTAATTGCAACTGAAGAAACGAATATTTTTTCACCTTTTTTACAAATTTTAGATTTAGATCCACCATTTGAACACGTTAGAATTGATAAATTTGAAAAAATCTTTATTTTATTAACTATTTTACATTTATTCAGCAAATCCCTATGTCCAGCATTGTTGTCATTTTTAGCAACTGATTCAGTTAATGAAAAATTAGCAAGGGTTTTCAAATTTGATAATCAAAAAATTAATAAAACCGAATTTCCATTAGTGACAGATATTTATAAAAGGTTCAAATTCACTTTGCAATTAGAAGAATCAACATTTATTAATGATTTTAAATTTGATAGTTTATTAAATACAATTTTCTTTACTTCATTTCATAAAATTGGTATGCAGAAGTATCTTGAAAGTTTCCTATCATACAAATCAATTCAAGATAATATGTTGGATGAATCACTTATTCAATTAGCTTTAGATTCAATCCAATTTTCTTATCATCCAATGGTCATTACATTAACTTGTTATCATCATCCAAAATACATTGAAGTTTTACAGGGGGTCATTAATGATAAATCAAAAAATCAAACAGTAAAAGATGCATCAATGTTTTTATTATTAAATGTTGTAGATACCCTATATTCTAATTCTGATATATTTTCAATTGATGATGATCCAATAATAAAATCAGCAATTTGGGAATTTTGTTCAAGTAACACACATAAAATATTAGGTGTTAATAACAGCAAAAAATTTAAATACTCCTTACAAAAAGAGACTTTATTACCATTATTTGAATTAAGGGATCAAAATGTGAAATTGAAATATGACAATGAAATAGTATTTTTAAATAATTTGAAAACATCATTAATGAATATAAATTTAAATATTGATTCATCTGATGGTTTTCTTATTTTGAATAATTTGCTTATTGATACTGGTTGTTCAATAAGTGTTGGGTCATTTTTCGATTCAATTCAAATAATTATAATTTCAATTATTCAAAATTTAAAATTTAAAAATAACCAACATTTTTGTTCATTACCACCTACATATATTAACTCATTAGGATTAAACTTTATTCCACCAGTTAATCGTGAAGATTCCTCATTTGAATCAATGTACGATATTCATTTAAAAAATAATAACTTTGGCTCATTTTTTAAATTATTAATTGAAACTCAACATTCAAAAGGAAATCAACTTAAACAAGCAATTTATATTTTGGAACAATGTCTTATTTATATTGTTACAATTAAATTTAAAATATTTCAATATTTATTAAAATTGAACAATGATACAAATGTTTTACGTGTTTTATCACCATTTGAAGAGGAAAAATTAGAGGAATATCAAATTTATAAATTTAAAAATCCAATTACAAAAATTGGGATGTTCAGATCAGGGAAATCATTAGATTATAAATTATTAACACCAGCAGTTGAATTAAATATAATTTCAAGTTTATCATTATTAATTTTATCAGAGAATTATAAAATTTTGAAAAATTATCAAAATATTCAAGATTCTTCATTATCTAGATTTTTTAATGAATTTGTTGTTTCATCAATATCACAATTTATATTAATTTATCAAGAATTTGGTATTTTAATAATGTTTAAAATGATTAGGACATTAAATGAATTAAATTTAAATTTAATTCTACCAACTGCAACTGTTATTTCAAAGATTTTCCCAATTAGAAAAATCGAACCTACCGAAATTATTGATAATGAAGAAGTGGGTACATTAGATTCATCAATTAATGAAATTTTAAGTCAAAGTATAATTTCAAGTAATTTAGTAAGGCAATTTGTTGAATTATTTGATGATGGACAATCAAAACCATTTAAAGCATTGAATAAATTTTTAAAAAATTATCCTTCAACTTTAAAACCATCAAAAATACCCAAAGGTACAGTTAAATTAAATGTACAAGAATTTTTAAATTTAATTTGTTAATTTATTTCAATTTTTATATTATTATTTGTATATTAAATTAATTTAGAAATAAAAAATTTTACATAAACCAATTTGCAAATACTTGTTTTTGTTCAGTATTTAATTTAGAAGTAATTTTAACTTGTGAATCATTTGGTAAAGAATTAAATAATGATTTAACATTTAAAACAACTTCCTTTGCAAAATCATCTGATAAAACACCAAACATTAAAGATTGAATAACATCTTCAATAATTTTTTCTGAATTTGATTGAATAACAGGGTGTTGATTTTGAATTAATTTAATTAAAAATGAATATGACCATTTTGCAGCTAATTCATTTTGAACAATTGGTAATAATTTAATCCATGAATTTATAATTTCATTAATATCATCACCAATTTGTGAACCAAATGATTGAATTATATTCCCAATTGCACCTGCAAATGATTCAGTTGCTTGAATATTATCAGATGCTTTAGAATCGGGTATTGTAACCATTTGTGTCATTGTTGGTAAACATGCAACACAAAATGATGAATAATCATTTCCTCCATTAATTGCACAAATTCCAACACATAATGCAGCAATTTCCCTTATACGAGAATCTGATGAAGTTAATGATTGTCCAACAGGGTTTAAAAACATTTCTTGATATTGAACTGATTGATTACCAGTAAATTCAACTAAATCACAAATTGATCTTAATGCAAATTTTTTTAATGATGTATTTTCATCATTTATAAATGATGATAAAATTGGTCCAACTGTAATAAAAGCTGGTAAAAATCTTTCCCTTGAATTACTAAAAATTGAATGTAAACCATTTGAAATTTCTTCTAATAATTCTTCATCAGAATATTCATCATCATCATTTTGAACTTCTTCAATATATTCATCATCATTACCATCCCTTTCATTAATTCTTTCATAAATATCATTTAAATTACTTTGAAGTGATTTACCAAGGTTAATAATTTGATTATCATTTAAAGAATTTTGACCCATTAATGATAAACCAGTTGATAAAGCATAATAATAAGCAATGTATAATTCTGGTACTGGGTCATTACCAATTTGACTAATTAATTTATCAGCCATACTTTTCCAAATTGTAAATGATTCAGTTGATGAAACACCTGAAGCTTTAATACAACATTTTAATAAAGCAGGCATTGTAACTGCGCATGTACCTCTAACACCATCATGTAAATAAAAATCTAAACCTGGTATAACAATATCATTTGCAATTTCATTAATATATGGATAAAAATCTTCCCCTAAAACTTCAGCATATGATTTTAATAAATCAATTGCAGTTGATTTATCATCTAATATACTTGTATGAACAGCTAAATGTTTACCTGATAATTCAATAACTTCATAATTTTCATTTTGGTTAATTTCTTCTAAATCATCCTCTTCAACAATTGATATATCTTGAGTTGCCTTTGCTTGAATTAATAATGGTGGTAAAACCATTGGTAAAAATGGTAAAAATGATTTACCAATTAAATTACAAACTCTATTCCAACCTTGTTCAAGATAACTTTTAATTGGATCATCATCATCATGAATTTCATTTTGTAATTCACTAAAAATTTTAACAATTTGTTCAGCAGATTGTGAAAATTTTTCTTTACCAACAGCTTGAGCAACTAATGTTGCACATTCAATTGATTTTGCCTTTAATAATCTATTTTCTTTACCAAAATCAGTTTGCATAACTTGAATTAATAAAGGCATTAAAGTATCATAATATTTTAAAAATTTATTTTGTGCAGCATCAGCAACTATAGCAATTGTTGTTATAACTTGTTCTTGAACGTACCTTTTTGGTGCAGCTTGAAGTAAAGTTAATAAATTAGTTAATAATGTATCTAAATAAGGTTCAATAATATCTTTTGAAGCTTCCTCTGAAAAATTAACTAAAGCAGCAGCGGCATGGGCTTGAACTCTTGGTACATTTCTAGTTGATAACATTGAAATTAAAGAAGGTAAAATTAATTCACCAGAAGTTTGTTGAATTAATGGTGCAAAATCAGTTGAAATTTGACCTAATGCATTACAACCAGCATATTGAACTCTTGGGTTTGAATCTTGTAAGGATGGTAAAATCATTTGTAAAATTTTTGGAATTTCATTCATTAAAATATCAGAACAACCTTCAGTTGCTGAAGAAATTGCCATCATTGCAGCTTGTCTTTGACGCCAATCATTTGAATTTAACATTGAAGGTAAATAATTGAATAATGGAGGTGCAATTGATTGACCAGCTAATTTAAGACAAACTCTATCAAGTGATTGCCTTGCAGCATTATATTCTTCTTCATCTTCATCATCATTAGTATCGTCGGTATTATTCCATTCAGCACAATCATCATCATCAATACAAACTTCTGTCATCATTTGTAAAGTAACTAAAACAATAGTTGATGAATATGATGATTCCCTCTTACACATATTAGGAGAAGATTCTGAAAAACAAGTTAATAATTCTAAAGCTGTCAGTCTTGCATTTGAATCTAATTCTTTATTTTGAGAAACAGTTGAACAAAATGAAATGATGTTTTCGAACATTGGTTTAAAAATCTTTGGTGCCAGTTCAACTAATTCAATTAAAGATTCTAAAACTGAAGCAAGTGCAGTTTCATTTCCATTTTCTAAAAGTTTTGGAAGTGAATTTAATAAATTAGGTAATAATTGTGCAAGGGTATTCCAAGTTGATTTTGGTAAGTGTTCAAAAAAGGCAACAAAAGCAGTACAAGTTGCAATTCTAACATCATCATCTTGATCTTCAAACCCAGAATGGAACATTTGCAAAAATGATTCATTTAAATCATGGTTACTAATGATTTGAGGGGTTGTTGTTATCATTCTGAAAGTTGATTCCCTGAAACTTTTATCAGGGTTTGTAGCAGATTGCATAATAGTTGGTAATAATTCCGGCCATTGAGATGTTGAATCTTTAGCAACTTCAGCGATTGCATCAGCCAATTTATGTCTAACATTATTAGATTGTTGTGAAATGAAAGCTGATAATAGGAGACGTTTAATTTCCTGTTTAGCACCATCTGATACGTAATCAATTTGTCTAGCAGTTACAGAAAACCCCTGTTGATTTGGAGAACGAAGGGCAAATCTTCTAAAAAGAACAGCGGCAAAGGCCCTGGTACCGTCTTCAGCGCCCTGTGCAGCTTGTTCTGCTAAATACACCAAAAGAACGTCAACATTGTCCTTTGAAAACCACGTTTTGGCCAACGCAGCCTCAGCCTGTGCTCTAACTTCATTTGACGATGACGCAAGACCCTGTAGCACTTCGCCAAGCGCCACGGCCATTTCAGAAGGAATTATCGACATTTGTAAAAATTGGCTTTTCAATAGAATAAAAATGAAAATGAAAATGAAAATGAAAATGAAAATGAAAATGAAAATGAATTTTTAATAAAAAGAACAAAATAAAAAAATAAAAAAAAATTTATTTTTCACTGAACTTTCTGATAAAGTGCAAAAATGGGTTTGGCAGGAACAAAGAGCAAACAGCGTTTTGGTTGGGATCCACGGAACACGAACTGGGCGAACAACACAGCAAGGTTTGGCCACCAGCATTTGGAGAAGATGGGTTGGAAACCAGGGTCTGGTTTGGGTGCTGAAAATTCAGGTATGCAGACACACATTAAAGTGCAGGTGAAAATGGACAACTCAGGGTTGGGAGCCAACCTGCACAAGCGTCGGGAAAAGAAGGATGAGTTTGACAGTGGGGAAAATGTCCATCTTGACGCTTTCCAGAGATTGCTAGGACGATTGAATGGAAAGGAAGAACAAATAGATGAAGAAGTTGATCGTAAGCGTCAAGAAAGGATATTCAATGGTCGTTGGGGGATCCATTTTGTCAAAGGTGCCACCCTCCGAAGCACTTGGGATAAAGAAAACAGGGAATTAAAACGTACCCATGAAGTCGTAGACGGTGATTCTGACACTGAACAGAAACCAAAGAAAGTTAAAAAGGACAAGTCTAAGAAGGAAAAGAAGGAAAAGAAGGAGAAGAAGAAGAAATCAAAGAATGATAAAAAGGATAAGTCTAAAAAGAAAGACAAAAAAGATAAATCCAAGAAGAAAGATAAAAAGAAACAAGCTGTAACTGTTACTAGAGAATCAATGCTTGAAACGAAACAAACTGATTCCACACCTGCAGTCATTGGAAGTAGAATGGCACTGAGATCTAAATGGATCAGACAAAAAAGAGCTGCGGTCATGGATCCAAAAGCACTGCAAGAGATCTTCATGATCAAATAATATAATAATAATAATAATAATAATAATAATAATTCATCTTCTTTATAAACACAATAAAATAAAAGAAAAAAAAAAGAAAGTAATTTTAATATAAAGTATAGTAAGATAAACTTACATGACAACCATTGAAATTAAAACAGTTAAAACGGAAATACCAACTGTTGCCATGTAAATATTGGAAACTCCAACACCTGGTGGGGATAAATTAGAACCTGCATTGTTCCCAGTCTTGGATGAAATAGATGAAACGGTTTCACTTGATGATTTCTTATCAGTTGAATTAGAATCACTCTTGGTGGTACTAGAAGCAGCAGCAGCTGATCCATTACCAGATTCAACGGCATTCTTAATCATAGATGAACATGAGGATGCTGCTGAAGATTTAACAACTGTTGCAGACCCAGAGAAATCACAAGCAGATGAAAGCTTATCGTTTTCTTCATAGTATTTATTCAACATGAAATTCAACTTTTCCTTTGGTTCACAATATGCAACACCTCCATATTGGCCAGTTTCACCATTGGCGGAAATATCACTACAATCGATAAGATCACAAAGAACACCAAATAGCGTTCCATAGTCTTCTTCATCAACATCATCAGCAACTGCACATAAAACTGAGGATCCAATACAATCACAAACATCAGAATCTGGTGTTGGTGGTAAGGCAGTTGCAGCCTTCCAGTGACTATCTTCTGATGGACATGAAAGTAAATGTGCAGCAGCAGAAGCAGCAGAAACTTTACCAATGGATGGGGAAATACTAGCTAATTCTGATTTCAAATAATTGAAATCATCCAATGTTGAAACCTTATTACCATCAACTGAGACTAAACCATAATCATTTTCTTCTTGGAAATACATGTAAACAATCCCACCAGACCAAACATCAGTCATCTCATCAGAGTATAAAGCTGAAACTTCACTGAACTTTCTTGGCTTAATAGCATTACAACCATATTCACTAAAGAAAACTGGGATAGTCAAATTTGAAAATTCTTCAGTTCTATCTTTGAAACCTGATTCAGAGAATGTTGAATCACCACACCATTCATACATATTAATACCATAGAAATCAGCCTTAATATCATTTTCACCACAAGCAAAATAATCAGCAGATTGAACTCTAGTATGAGCATCATCATTAGCGGAGTAACCAACAGGGATATTTCTGTAACCCTTAGATTTAATATAAGCCTTAGTATCTCTAACGGCAGCTTTAATAAATGGGGCAGTATTAGTGTTGGTACTATTTGTAATAACTTCATTACCAGCGAAAAAACCTAAGATATTTTCATAACCTTGCATTTTGTCAATAACATCAGTGTATCTTTCAAAAAGTGTAACATCCCATTCAGGGTCAGTTGTAATGATTGAATCTTCAGGTGCTGATAAATCGGCAATAACATAAATACCAGCATCTTGAAGTAAATTCATACATGGGTCATGGTCAGCTTCCGGATCTAAAGCATAGACTCTAATGACATTTGTATGTAAATCAACTAAATATGGGATATCACGCTTACAGATATCTTCATCCGACAATGGGTCAACGAATTTTGTATCCCCTGTTGAATCAGCGGCATTTTTTTGATATGCAACACCCTTCATGTAGAATTGAGATCCGTTATTTGTGTAAAAGAACTTGTTCCCAACAACTTCAATGCTCGGAAAGTCATCTGCGGCCAGAGCGAGTGTGGCGACACTTGCAAGTGTCAATAGTTTGGAAAGCATCTTATTAAGCCAAAAGAGGGAAAAGAGTGGGGGAGAAGAAAGAGGCGTCAAAAAAAACTCATCCAATAATTTATGTGAGACCCTTTAAGATCGTTGGTTTCTAAAAAAAGAAGCGTGTCAAAAGTAAACAAAGAAAGAAAAATAGGAAATTTGCTCAGCATTATAAACCTATCAAAATAAATCAATCATATCATATCAAAAGGGCAGCAACCAAAGCAGCAACACCAGCTAAGCCAGACGCAGCTAATTTTTTAGCATCACCCTTAGAAGTGTTGGAAGAAATTGAAGAAACGGTACTAGATGAAGTATTATCGCCCTTCTTTGTTGAAGAAGTACCTGCAGTAGTTTCGGTAGCTTCAGCAACATCAGTAATAGTACCAAATCCAGAAACACCAGCTTGGGATAAAATAGTTTTACAGTTAGAGCCAGTAGTACCCTTAACTATTGAAGCAGATCCACTAAAATCACAAGCACTGGAATCCTTACCTTGATCTTTATAGTAAAGATCTAAGACAAATGACAATTGATCTTTTGGTGAACAAAATGAGTATGCCCCATATGTACCCTTGGCACCATCAACACTGATACCATCACATTTGATAATACCACAAATGTAATCAAATAAATCTTGGTAATCAGTTTCATCAACATCATCTGCAACAATACATAATAATGAATCCGCCATACAATCACATGAACTTTGTTCTGGGGTTGGTGGTAAACCAGTATTAGCCTTCCAGTTCTTATTGGATGTTGGACATGCAATATTTGATGAAGCGGATTTAATATCAGCGGTATTAGCAGAAGTTGGACTAATTGCATTCATTTCACTTGAATAATATTCATAATCAGCCATAGTTGAAACTGATGATTCGTCAACAACAGAAACTAAACCATAATTGTTAACTTCTTCATAATACATGTAAACAATCCCACCAGACCAAACATCTGTCATATCATCTGAAAAAATGGTACCAATTTCACTAAACTTTCTTGGTTGAACAGCATTACAACCATATTCACTAAAGAAAACAGGAAGAGTCAAATTTGAAAACTCTTCAGTTCTATCTTGAAAACCTGACTTGGCAAATGTTGAATCACCACACCATTCATACATATTAATACCATAGAAATCAGCACTGACATCATTATCACCACAACCAAAATAATCAGCAGATGGAACTCTAGTACCAGCATCATCATTGGCAGAATAACCGACAGGAATATTTCTGTAACCCTTAGATTTAATATAAGCTTTACTATCTCTGATTGCTGCCTTAACAAAAGGTGCTGAATCAGTGTTGGTATTATTTGTAATAACTTCATTACCAGCAAAGAAACCTAAAAGGTTATCATAACCTTGCATCATATCAATAACAGATGTATATCTTTCATAAAGTTCTAAATTCCATGATGGGTTAATTGTTGAAATTGATGATGTTGGCTGAGCTAAATCAGCAATAACATAAATTCCCGCATCTTTGAACATATTCATACATTCATCATGATCGGCAGTTGCATTTAAGGCATAAACTCTTAAAACATTGGTATTAATTGCTGTCAAGTAAGACAAATCTCTCTTACAAGTTTCAGCATCAGCTAATGGATCAACAAAAGATGTGTTATCAGAAGAGCTGACATCGGCTTGGTATGCAACACCTTGGATATAAAATTGAGAACCATTGTTGGTGTAAAAGAATTTGTTTCCAACAACTTCAATTGTTGGAAAATCAGAATCACTGGCTTTGACGCCGCTCAAAAACATTGAAACAATGGCAGTTGAAATTAACTGGTTAAACATCATCATTAGTTACTTCGCAAGAAAAAGAAAGGGTAAGAAATGGAGAAAAACGCCAAGATTTTTTCTTGGCAAGATGCGGGTCCGGATCTTCCTTGTTTCTTTTTGCGGAGATTGTTGGGCACTTGGATCTCTCTTAATATAATCCCTTATTCGATTGTATTATTTATAAAACACTTGCATATAATACCTAAATTCCACCGGGACTGTTAAACCCCCATTCTTGGGGTAATTTCTAAACTCAAGCCATTTTAAGAACTTTGCTGCTCCTTTAATTTAGTTCCCAATATGGAAATTTGTAAACAAATCAAGACACTTACCGCGTTTAAAACGCTCGGCATAAGCAGTTACTATAAAAAGTTAATTATATCTATTTCTAATTTCTTGGCATCAAATCCAATAGGTCAGGGGATCCTTTGGCTCGGGCTTTTGCTTTATTATAGTCGAAGGTGCCCTAGCTCCCGTGTCATTATTATCTTGGTAATTTGGTTGCATTAATCCATATGATACCTCTAATATATGTTCTGGTAAGTAATCCTTAATGTATATTCCACCAATAACTGGTGCAACCAATAACGCAATGAAAAAGCAAATAATCAATATGTATAACATGGCGTATCTTGTTGCCTCTCTCTTCCTTGACCTAACTAAACTTATTGTTCTAATTGGACTCTTTAAAACTCTACTTGGTTTAATCCACATGATTAAACATGAATGCCAATGATCAATGTATGGAACTGTCAATGCAGGTGTCAACACAATCATAATCAAATGTCCAATCATGAAATCAGCAGCAAATAAACTCATCTCTGAAACTTTAACGACAAACTCTCTTAATGGTTGTGTAAAAACATACTTCCCTAATCCAATCCATTTCCCAGACCACCAGGCCCTGTTCGAATTATCCTCCTTTAATTCCCTACTCAAAAAAAATAACTTGCTTGCTTGGAATAAAACCCTCAGATTGAATATTGATGCAGTGAAAAGAATTAACGCCCTTGTAAAACTGAACCCTTCTAAAACCCAAATACATTCAAAAACAACGATGTGAATAAAAACCCCGCTCATGTGAGCCATAGCTGCTAAAACACTTGACACTTTGGCACAACAAACACTCAAAATTGGCCCTGAAAAACATGATAATGGAAATATTAAAATCAACACTGCCATATTTAAAATTATTGGAGCCAATGTAACAATAACCAATCTAACAAGAATATTAACATCAACTGGGTACCTAACACCGGATTGTGAATTCATAAACATATACGCCATTGTTACAAAAAATGCTTCAATTAATGGCACACATACTTCTGAAGTGAATGTATTCCAAAATGGCGCTTTTTGAATATGATCCTGAATTTTCTCATCTTTAATCGACTTCTTCAATTTAGTTCTCTTCATACCAGTAAACCGGGATCTGGTCATCCTAGTAAAGGTAATCCATGAGCTATGATGCCATTTAGAATTTCCTCTACTGAGCCACCTAATAAACTCCCTGTAATCCAAGAAAAATTCACACCATGAAAACTCATGTGGATTGAAAATGAAAGGAGATAAAACTAATGAAACCAATGTAATCCAAAACCATAAAATTGCTGGTCTCCACATTGTAACTGTTGCAAATAATAATAACAAAAATAATCTACAACCTGAATAAATTGATGTTGGTGCATATGCTGAATAAAGGTTCACAAATGGAATTCTGGTGATCGAAAATCCACGACCAGTTGATATGTATCTTGCTCCACCAAAAACAATATCATTCTTCAATGAATTTGCATAAATCTGACATACAAATACTTCAAAAATCGGTGACATTGATAAGAAATGCATAAACAATCGACTTGAAGCCTTCCCTAGCCCTCTTTCTGATAATTCATGCATCATCAATGGAAGGAAAGAAATAAAAAAACAAATGAAAATTGATAAAACATACCGATCAACCCAATCCAAAACTGGTTCAAGATTTTGACAGCCAAGTGGAATTTGTAAATCACTAAATGGAACATCTTTAGAATAAATACATGGAATTAATTCATGATTCATTGCTCCCATATTGATAATTGATAAAATAAAAACTTGCAATGAAAACATAATGAAAAGGTTATTAATGTGGAAACCAGGGTGAGCATAATAAAATGATAAGAATCTATCCAACGACATTTGAGTACCCAAATAATAATACTCCCTTGATAAAATTTGTTCACCCATACCACCACCAATCTTAGTTGTAAAATTTAAAACTGATCCAAACCCTAAATCTCTACCTTTACCACATTGGAAATAATCACAATGTTTAATTCTACCTCCTCTGCAGATGGCATTTATACCAGCATAAATATCTTCATTCAAATGAAGTCCTTTTTGTGCTTTTGATATACCACCTCTAGTTGTCATGAAAATACCATTTAAAAAATCAGGATGACCATAATGCAATTTACCACCAATCTCAGATAATGTTCTTGCAAACATAGTACCAAACGTTTGTTCTTTTGATGCAGCAACATCACCTAAAACACCAGTATTCTCAGAAAATATATATTCTCTTGCCCCCACAATGGCAACTGGGCTTTCCTCTGTGTAATTAACAGTTGGTGAATAGGGATCATCAATTGGATCTTCTAAACATTCAAATTCTGCTAAGACAGATCTAATTTTCAAACATTCTTCAATATAATTATCCTGATTTGCATCGATAACTTGAATAAACTCTCCTCGATAATAAATTATTGACATATTTTGATTATCAGATTTACCATCACCTAAAATTGGATTGCCAGACAATTTAATTTTGAACTTAACCTTCAACTCACACTTCCTACGGTCATATTCATCATATTGTAAAGTATCATGGGAATCATACATGACAGAATAATAATCCATTTCACCTGTATCAATATTTTCCTCCGTGTACAGTGATGCAATCTTCATATCACTGTATGCTGTAATCATTGCAGATACATTATTTAATTCCTCTTCGTTCATTGATTGTAATTTTTGAATAGATACAAGGCACCTAAATTTTCTCTCTGACAGATGTTCCATATAAGAATCTAAAGCCTTTTCAGAATTAAAGTAACTGCTCATCTCAGGGTTTTCAACTTTATGCATCAATCTAATTGCCCTTCCATAATTCATAAAACCAGAAACAGTACGATATAAAGTTTGAGTTCTTAAAGACGCCCATAATCTTGTTCTCATTGTATAGGTTGGTGATGAGGATTTATAACCAATGCAATACAATGGCAAATCATTGATTTTATTATCAACATATTCTGAATTCCGAAGATTTTTTTTACCTTCCTTTTTCATTTTAACACTATCAGAAATTGCCATAATTTTAGTATCTGTAACAAAATGTTTCCATTCATGAGGAAACATTAATTTTAAATAATCCAATAAAGAAAGTTTTGATGCTTGATCTTGCTTAATAATTTCTTTTAAACTTAATAGAATTTTTTCACCATAATGAGGAATAAATACTGTAAATTGTGGCATTGCCTCAACTGGTATTGGTTCGGGTATAGATGTTGACATTGATTGAGCAAAAAATGAAATTCTTCTTTCAGCTTCGGAATTTGGAACATAAAATTCAGTTTGTTTTTTACCATTGTCATCTCGGCAAAGAAAAAAAGCGGGTGCCTTTAAGGTCAATTGCTCAGTTTGGTCATCCGGTACAATTGCATAAATTAATTTATGAACATGATCTTGTGATAATAAATGTTCTCGATACATTGAGATAATGATTGCATTCCAAATTTGAGAAACCATATTCTTTTTATCATATTTGACCTCCATTTTGGATGTTGCAAGTAATTTTGAATATATCCTACTGGGTAATCTTGTAAAAACATTTCTCCATGGAGATAACATTGAAATTCCACTTGAACATGACATACATATTGAAAAAACACAATTCCAGACAATATACCAAAGGTAAGTATCCAAAAAGAACAAAATCAAATCTGTTGAGAACATGAGGAACATGACAAAATAATTTTGAATGTGGCATAAATTATTCGATAGATAAATATCACCATGGCATCTTGTTATATCCATAATATTCAAATTTCTAATTGGATCTCTTAATGAAAGAGTCAAAAAGAAATAAGATTCGATAAATTTAGCACCAAAAACACAAATCCATAAAATAATTGATAAAACCCTACCATTCATTTTCAATTTTGGGTATGATCCAGTAAATGTTTTAATTGGATCAAATGTTATAGTTTTCGAAAAGAATGGAATATGAAACAATTTTGATGGGGGTACAAAAGCAAAATAAATTGTTGTCAATATTGAAATACAGAATTGAACAATTGATAAAATTAACCCTAAATCAGAAACCATATTTAAGGGGATAATACCTAAAATAAAAACTGATGGAGCAAAATTGATAATGGTAACCAATGAAATTACAATCAATCTCCAAAACACTCCTTTTCTACCTGGCCATTTCCGTGGAACAAAATTCCATTCAAATGCAACAGCAGCCAATTGTATAATACAACCAACTGTACTCCCAAGAGAAACAACCGAAAATCTAGCCTGTAAAGTGGGTTGGTTGTTTAACATATAATTATAGTTTGGTGTGTATAAACTTGGAGAATTGAAACTTGAGTAATACCAAAACATATTTAAATGAATGATCCAAATTCTACTGAAATTTGTTGCAATGTGCCACCATGACCTTTTCTCTTTATAAGTTTTATAAAATGATTTTTTCCAAATAACTTCACCGAGTTTTTTGTATCTTTCATTCTTTGGTAATTTCATCAATTTATCTTTTTTATCTTTGCTTAATAATAAAGAGTTTAACCCTGCCTTATACCAAAACAATTGATTCATATCATCATATCCAATAACTTGATCGTGATCCCTTTCACGTGTGACATATTCTTCATCGATTAGTTTATATTGTTGGTCCCTAAAGTATACATAAACAGGAGTTATTATCCTGTCAAGAAAATCATTTGTTGGTAATTTAAATTCAATATTATGTGCTTTAACATGGTGTAAATAATCTAATCCACATTGAAAAACAAAACAAAGAAATTCGGGTATAAATCTCATATTATTTGATTCACCCCAAATTTGTAAATATAACGCAATGTCATAAATTAAATCATCTGGTTTCATTTGATTGTACCGTATTCTCCATCTCCTTTCAATAATTTGAGATTTCTTTGTTGTATAAAAATCACCAGCATCCATATTGGGTAATGTTTTCTTCTGTTGAGCAATCTTTTTTAAATCAATCTCTGCAGTCAATTCAAAGTCTTCATCGAGCATTGTACAAAAATACCATTTTCTATAATTAGAATGTTCACCAGCAATGTAATCAGCATGAAGACTCAATAATGCTTTAGCTGCCGTAAATCTACTTGATCTTGAATCCAATTGAGACATAAATAATTCCAAGACATTCTTCATATTATCCTCTTGAAAACCAAATATTTGTTGAACATCTTCAAAAATTTCACAAATCCTGTCATAAATAATCAATTGATCTTGATCAGTATTGTAAGAAAAATATGGGTCTAAGTCTAATTTCCTTTCAGCTTCAATATCCCTTTCCTGTTCTGTGTGACGCACTGATTGAGGCTGCGATGGTAAAGCATATGGAAATGATGCTGGTGGCCTATCCTGAAAGTTATCAACTTGCTGCATAAATTCTCTGTTTGTTTGAAACATTGGTTGATTTCCAATATGGGTTGGCTCGCTTTGGGGCTGTTGGATATCCTGAGCATTACCAGTGAAACTCTGATATGCAAAAGAATCGTCCATTCAGGGAGTTCTGCATCATTGATAATTGTTAGTAAATATATTCAATAAATTCACGGTTTCATTTAGACATGTTTGAAGCGTGTGATATATACAAATCCTATGGATTTCAAATTCTAGAAAAGAAGAAGAAAGTTAAGTTAAAACAATCAATTTTTTTGCCCTTTCAGGATTTTGAAAAAACAATAACGAAAATAATAAAATGCTCAGCGCGACATTTTTTTTGTTTTGAGAAATTTTTTTTTTTATTTAAACTTTTCTACTAAGTGAAAAATTACAGATAAATTTCATTTTATATCAATAGCAAATGGCAGTTAAAAACTTTAAACGTGGGAATTCATTTAAGGGAAATAAATCACAAAGACCTGTTAAGAAAACAAAATCTAAATCTTTTGATTCAGACTCTGATTCCGGGCCAGAAGAAAATGGTAATGGATCTGATTTCTTTTCAGATGATGAACCGCCAGAGCAACATTATTCATCATTCAAAGGTAATAACAGTAAGAAGAGTAAAAAACATGCCCCAACAGAATCAAGTGTTAAAAGGCCTGTTTCAGTTGTTAGGCCAATCCCTGGATTAACCCCAAAGTCAACTGAACCATCATTGTTATATCAAGATGTTAGATTTGAAACAGCATTAGGGAAAGCAGATTATAAAAAAGCCAGAAAAGCATATGGATTTCTTGATGAATATAGAGAACAAGAAATTGGAAACATGGAAAAGATTATGAAAAATCCAGAGATGAAATCTAGAATGTCAGAAGAAGAAATGCAAGATTTAAAGTATAGATTACAATCAACTAAATCAAGATTAGAATCATTAAAATCTAAAGATAGAGAATCAGTTGTTCTTAGAGAACATTTGAAGGAAACTGGTAAAACATTCCTTAAAAGATCAGATAAGAGGAAATTAATTCAAAAGGATAGATTCGATAACATGTCATCTGGACAGAGGACGAAGGTTATGGAGAGAAAGAGAAAGAGAAAATTAGGTAAGGAAATGAGAGCATTTGAACATGGTAAAAACTAATGTGGTTGGGATTAAAAGGGAATGAGGATAGATATTTTAGTTATTGTTTTAATACAAACAAATAAACAAACATACATGCTAATAATGAAATAGACCGGTATGCAAATTAATTCAGAAGCTATATATAGATACATATATATATAATCTCAATGTTCTAATATTTGTAAATTACCTGTAACAACAACATTTTCTAAGATTGAACCATTTGGAATATCAATCTTTTGTCCATCAGAACAAACAATGATAACGGTACCCTTCAGATGGACACCCTTTCCAAAAAATACATTACCAGTAACAGTCAAATGGTCCAATTCTAAAATCTTTGGCATATGAGAGATTCTTTGTTGAAAATTTGAAACCTTTTTAAAATCAGAACCTAATTTAATCAATGGGGCACCACCATACCTTGATGGGTTCATCTTTAGGGCACCGTGTTGAAGGTTGAATAAATCAGATTTAACCAATAATAAATCAGAACATGTTTTAACAGGTAAGAATCTTGATCTTGGGACAACAACACCATGACCATTTGTAAAATATCTAATGGCGGCACCAACTGCAGTTTCTAATTGTAAAACATTAATTTCAGAATTACCAACAGTAATTGTTTTTTGATTTGGAATGATTTCCATGTGTAATTGATTAGCTTCAACTAATCTCTTCATTGCCCTTAAGTTAATCCAAAGGTTATTGGTATTAAAATTTGTAAATTTTTTAATTGATTTGAAGTCTTCAACATGATCTTTTGGGACTTGGGCAATTTCTAATAATCTGACTTGACCATCATAATTGATTAAGGTACCACCTTTAACATCAGCTCTAGTCTTGTCAGTCAATTCCATGATATATTCAGCACCAGTTTCAACCATATGATTTAAAATTTTAGTGTCAACAGTAGCACCAAGGTTATCACCATTGGAAACAAATAAGAATTCCTTACCTTCTTCTAATAATGTATCCAAAACACCAGAAGCTAACAAAGCTTCAAATAAATCACCATGACCAGGTGGGTACCAAGCATCTAATTTATCATTAACATTTTGTGGAACTGGCATCAAAGAATCCTTGAAAATTCTTGGATATCTTGATTGATTGAAAGTTTTAATTTTAATTCTATGAGATTGATATTTCTTGACAATGAGATCAGTATCTTTATCAGTGTTAAATGAGTTCATCAATAACAATGGTACGTCAACATCGTTTGCTTTATTCAAAAATTCAATTTGTCTTACAGCTAAATCAAGGAAAGATTGCCCCTCTCTGACTTCAATGACAGATTTTGGACCCACGCAACCCATGGAAGTACCAAGCCCACCGTTTAATTTTAGCACAGCTAATTTGGACAAGTGGGAAACTGAATCATCCTTTAGTGAATCATAGGCAACAACTTCATCCTTTGAAGGGGATGTGATTTTGTCCCATGCAAGTTGTTGAGAAATTGACTTGTCCTGTAAATATCTTCTGAACAAGGAGAAGAAGGAATCCATTTCGTTTTCAACTTTGGTCTTCTCGCCCTGGTCTTCAACAGTGTCAACAATGTGGTTAAGAGCGTTTCTCATTTGAGAAGCTGCGGCGTTAGTGGAGGTGTTTTCAAACGCGTAGGTTGATTGTGACTTAGTGTGCTTGCTCATTGATTGAGTTCTCCTTAAAAAAGAATGTTGGTTAAATTAGGTGAAGAGCATGCCCTTTTTGTTATGTCAATTCCAAACACCCCGCAAAATTCGCGATCTTTCCATTTCCAAAATGGTTCTTTAAAGGGCTTTTTCACTGGGGTTTCTTGATGTTGTGGACTTGAAAATACGGCCAATGACTTTGTGAGGTGTAGTTTGTATCAGTTGGGCTTTTCAAAATGCTAAAAGGATAAGTGGTTGTTGATTTACTGTTTCCGAATTACCCGCTGGATGTTTTTCAATCCCAAAAAAAGGGTATATTGTTGACTGCAGCTTAGTTAACCACTTTTTATAAGCTGAATTAATGGATCTTTATCTATCAGGCTTTGAATCATCAACTGTGCTGAGCACAACTGCAAAGTTTGTAATAAAAAATAAAAATTAAATGCTTTCCATTACGCGTCACGTTGATTATCAACATCTTGTCAAAACACAACATATTATGGAACCACTGGATAGTACACAATACCTGCGGTGGAAGAAAAACACTGGGTTTCTTTACAAACAATTGCAGACGTCTTCACTGCTTTGGCCATCACTAAGTATTGAATGGCTTCCAGATGTTGACCATTCAAATCAAGACTTCAATCAACACAGATTAGTATTAGGGTCATTCTCAAGTGGATTTAATAAATTTGAATCGTTGCAAGTTTGTTCTGTTGATATTCCAACGGGAACAGATTTGAATCATTCAAAAGATATTAAAGATTTCAATTTTGATACAAATACAAATGAATTCATATATAACAAATCAATTCCATTCACTAAATCTAAAAGGGACCCAGAAAATCAAAATGGAGACGTGACTCCAAGTAATTCACTGACTATAAATCAAAGAATCCCACATATTGGGGATATAAATAGAATCAAACATATGCCATCAAACCCTGATATATTAGCAACATCGTCCAATTCAGGACAAATACGTATATTTGATAGGACAAAGAAATCAAATACATTTCTTGATTCTGATTTTGATGATTCAAAAATTGTTGATGACATTGATGGTGATAATTTAAATGATATATCGGACATTTTATTACTTCATCATGATACAGAATCATGGACTTTGGATTGGAATCCCATAATACCCAAAACTTTAGCAACTGGTGCAAATGATGGTATCATAGCTATATGGGATCTAGAAAAACAATTTACAAAGCCACAGAAATTGGAATTTTCAATTACAAATAAAAAGAAATTTGCAACATGTACTATTAAAAATCCAATAACGTCAGTAACAAAACATGATTTTGGTGTTAATGAAATAGCATGGATTCCTGATCATAATTCATTATTGGCTAGTATTGGTGAAGATGGTTATTATAAATTAACTGATATTAGGACACCCAATGCCAACGTATTGGAAATTAATGTTACAATGGATAACAATCCATTGAACTGTTTAGATATAAACCCCAATGAAACTTTTCAATTTGTCACAGGTTCGGATTCTGGATCAATGTTTATCTACGATATACGATCAATTGCAAGCCCCTTGAAAAATATCCCAAATGCATGCAGCGGGTCATTGACAACAACAAAGTTTTCACCATTTTTGCTGCCAACCAAAAATAGCTCCCAGACAACAGTTGTTTCTTCTGCAGGTAGTGATGGTGTTGTTAGATTATGGGATATTTCAAACACAGAAAATGATCCCTTGCTTTTCGTTCATGGTGGACATTTGCTTGAAGTTAACGACATTTCTTGGTCTCTTTCAAAACCGGCATTGTTAGTTTCTTGCTCCGCGGACAATTCTGTTCATATTTGGGAACCAAATTTATAGATTTTCATGAGCATATATTTATTATAGACTTATTTTTTCCTCCATTACTGTATTTGTTGTTCTTCTGTTAAAAACTTAAAAAAATGATACAAGGACCAAACAAAAGAATTTATATAATTGCATTAATTGTTTCTGCGTTGATTATTTCATTTACCATGTTGCCAAAACATTACCAAAATGGGCTTTACAAAAAAATACATTCTTCCTCTGATTCTTCATCTGATAACACCTCAGATAGTGAACCAAAAGACTATTCAACAGATGATAAAGAAATAATAAGTGATGTTAATGCTGAGGCCCAACATCTTGACAATCACCTTGAGATCGAAATAGACGCTGTTCCAAATGTTGACGCTGATTCAATTCAAAACAAAAAGAATACACCAAAAATTAACAACATAATACCAGATGGATCTGATTTGTTATAGTTAAACTATATTATTCTCAAGTAATACTTTTACGAAGTCACTGTTAGTTTTCTGTTGTTATTATTATTATTTTTTAGTATATTATAAAACAAGTTTTATACCTTTTCTGCACCTGATAATCTAACAGCTGCACCATACTTTTGTAACTTTGTTAACAAGGCATCCCCACTCTTAATTAAATTATCATATTGGATGTTCTTATTATCTGCCCTATTTGTTTCAATGATCCCATTAACACGATCAATGACACAATTAACCTTCTTATTCAAAATAAATTTACATAAATCATCATCAAGGAATTCAGTGCTTACTCCAAATGAAATTGCCATTGATTTAAGTGATAAAGAACGGTATGATTCTAACAATTGGGAATAAGCACGAACCCTAATTTCACGAATATAATAATTTGCATGTGGTGCTAAATATTTGTTCTTCGTCAAAATTTTATCATATGTCTCTAATAAGTATGGGAAAAAAGATTTATACTCTGATGAATATAATGATTGAATCAAATTAAAAATTGGTAATAATTCGCTTGATTGGGAATTGATTGATAAAATTTCAGGTGATTCTAATAGTTTCTTCTTCAATTCAGGTCTTGTAAGAACTAAAGCACCTGATAAAAGAGCATATTGTGCAACATTTTCATAAGTTGTTAATTCAGTTGAAGTAAAGGTTGAAAGTGATTCTGTTAATAAATTTGATGCTTCAAGAAAATTTCTAGTTGACATATAATAAATCCCCAAATATGTCTTGTATCTATTACGTCTCTCCCAATCACCACCCTTTTCAATTAAATCATTGGCATCATCTAAATATTTCTTAATGAATACCTTGTCATTAAAGAAATAGCCGATTCTTGAAATTGTCAAATATAAATCAATCTTAGACCCTGTTGATGGCGCTAATTCAATTGTCTTTAGTAAATTTGTGACTGCATTCTCCCTATCACCAATATTTGCATAATATTCACTTAATTCAATCCACTTTTTTAAAATTTCCATTTCTGATTCATCCTCTTCATCCAATTTGGCAATCTCTTCCTTCAATGCAGTAGCCTTTTTTTCATTGACTTCAAGAAGTCCATCGTATACACTCTGATCCCATTCTAACCCTTGTAAATGGAGATCATAATACAAATAATGGAAATAAGGACCCATTTCGTTCTTAACAACCTCTCCGACGATTTCGTTGGTTAAAGTCTCATTCAACTCCCCTGAACTTGCTAAAAATACTTTCTCTGCCAATTGGAAATCAGGCACTCTGTTTAACGTTGCAACTTCCTCTAAAATCATTACAATTTGAATAAAATGATGTTTGCCACCGCGATTGAAAAGAATATTATTCTTCTCTTTTCAAGTGGTAATTCAATAACTTTGCAAATTACAGAAATGCAGCAGCTTTTTGAATCTTTGGAGAGTCACGTTAGAGAGTTGAATATGAAAGTAGTTACTCTTTTAATTTCCACAGGAATTGAAGATGAGATCATGGAGTTGTACGATATTATAGAAACGGATATGGCCAAAATCGAATATGAAATTATCCCAACACTTAGTGACTCCAGTGCCATGGAGTTCCAGTTATGGCAGTTTAAAAACAGATATAACAGCTTACAAGTGAGATACAGAGAGAAAATGATTGAGTCAAAATCAAAGGAAAGAATGGAATTATTCCATCAAACAATAGATCAAGACGATGACGAAGGTGAACTAATTGATGATATTGACAATCAAAAATATGGTTTAGATGATGAAAAATTGAAAGAATTGACCGCAAAGGAAGCTCTGCTAAATACAAACTCCCAACTAACTGATAAACTTCAGAATGTCTCAACATTAATGAAATCAACTATATTGGCATCCGAATTGAACATGGCCGAATTGGACACATCAAACCAAACTTTAGTCCATTTAGGTGAGAAATATGGTATTTTTGGTGATATGTTAAAGAAAACTAATGCATTGGTGACGCAAATTAATAAAGCAAGTAAACGTGACAGAGTAATGATTTATCGAGCGATTTATTTCTTTATTGCTGTATCAATGTGGATTATATGGAGAAGATTATTGAGGAAACCCATTAAACTCCTTCTTTGGATTGTTCTTTCAAGTATTAGGTTGATTATTTGGGGTACGTCCAAGGCTAAACCTCAAGATCCATTTATATCCAACATCAGTTCTTCAATAACTTCAAGCTCGACAACCACTGAGACATTAGCATTAATAGAGAATACCATTACATCAGTACTAAAGGATGAATTATAATATTATAATGATATATATATATATAAAAGATAAGTATCATGTATGATATGAACTCAGTAATCGTCACCTCTAGAAACAACTTCCTTTCTAGTTGGGTGTAATAAAATAGTATGTTCAAATTGAGCAGTGTAGCATCCTCTTTCATCCACTAATGGTGGGTGTTCTGATAGTATGTTAGACTTAACTAAACTGTTCAAAGCAAACAAATATTTATCATCATCAACAACTCTATCAATATATCTACGACAAAATGGTAATGTACCAAAGTGAGTATCAATAGTGTTCAACAGCTCCCTAGCTTTTTCCAATCTTGGTGTCCCAGCTGGTGTATCAGTTCTCATATAATGGGAACATTCACCACCGCTTACAACGTAACCTTTACCTGTTGACCCAAAAGTTTCAATAGCAATGGTTTCACCTTCTTCTAATTTAGTAGTATCACCATTTTTAACAATTGGAATACTTTTACCACCATGGATCTTATATCTTAAAATTGTATGACCATGTAAATTCCTGATACACTTGATTGGGTAAACTTTACCATCCAATTCAATTTCATGTGATTCCATAACTTCTTCAACTGCTTCACCAATATCAGTCAATCTAACATCGATACCTGCTGCGCTAATACCTGTGTTGGTAGCCTCTCTAACTGCTTCCAACAACGGATCATATCTATCATTAAATGTGTGAGTCCAAGCACAATCAATAATATGTCCGTTGACATGAACACCAAAATCAACTTTCATAACATCGTCATAAGACAAAACTGTCTCATCACCTGCATTTGGTGTATAATGTGCAGCACAATGATTCAAACTGACACCACATGGGAATCCCATTCCTCCTAATTTTGAATCATTTGTACCTGAGTATTCACGGACTAAATTCTCAATAGTTTCAGCAACTTCAATCATCTTCATACCCGGTTTAATTACTTCCTGTGCATGTTTTCTAACTCTTCTATGGATCTCAGCACCTTTTCTGTATTCATTCCAGTTTTGGAATTGCTGGTTATCAAGATATCTTTTTTCTTCATCAGTTGTTCTCTTAATACCATCTTCACCAGAGTAATCCATCCACTGCCCATCTGGGTATCTACCACTTTCAAATTGTTTAGAAATGGCATTTGGGAAACTTGCACTCTTCTTCTTCTTCTTTTTGTTCTTCTTCTTCTTCTTTTCTGCGTCGTTGGAATCAACGGCTAATCCAGCAGCTGGTTTATCATTGAGCACCAATGTTTCAACAGCCTTTGTGGCATTTGTAATCTCCTCTGGCATCTTATCAATTACTTTATAAAAGAAGAATAATGCGAGGAACAATAAACTTTTCCATATGCGAATATCATTTTTTTCAAAAGAGGGAGCTTCGAATAAAAATGGAATTCAACATTTCAAATACGCTTCAATAAGAAGTTTATATATTTATATTGATATTGAGGTATTTTAAGTTATATTTGGGGTTTTAAAATTTTGAAAATTCGGAAAGTGTCTAAAAAGTTATCATTTTAATAGAGTTATTTTAATATTAAAAACCCTGTGATCATCAACAAAAATTCAGTACTTTGTTGAGATTATCAAATTATACTAATTGCTATTTATTTATTTTGTTTTAAATGTATTTCTATTTTTGCTCAGAGCTTTTCCATATTTTAACAAATTCATATTGAAAACGAAAAAAAGTGTTGATTTTTTCCAATTGAAATTTCATTTACAAATATTAAAAAATGTTCAGTTTGAGATCCTTAGCAAGGCAATCCTTTGTTCGGTTTAACTCTACTTCCAACACAGTATCTACTACTGAAACTTTAGCCGGTTTTAAGATCAAACTTAACAACGGTACTCAATCAGAGAAGAATACATTCATTTCAAGGAACTTTGAATCAAAATCTTTCCGTACTGATGATCCATTTATCTATGCTACCCAGCATATAATTCCAGATAAAATTTCAGGACGTTCTGTCAGGGTGATGGAGTCTAATTTTGGGAAAAACATTAACCAATTCAATTATATGGTTAAATCAAATAACTTAAAGAGTGTTTACTATGATCAAAGGTTCTACCAAAAGCCAAATAAGAAGAGATTAGCTAAGAAGGTTGCTTTGAGAAAGAAGGCGTTTGAAGGCGGTATTGCTAAATTATTTAGCGTTGTTAAGGATGCCGTTAGAAACGGTTACTGATTTTCGAAATTGCCATTTTCATGTATATATATATATTATAATAAACAAACTCATCCAATAACTTAATGGTCTTTATTGTTTAAATTTTCAAGTGCCTCCTTAATTAAATGTGAACCCTTTGGATCTAAATTCAACGCAATTGTGAATTGCTTAATTGCTTCATTCTTCCTATTGAAATGTTTGTATAATTTTCCTAATAAGAAATGTACACTTGCTTCATCAGGGGCCATATCTTGTAGTTTTTCAAAATCAATTAAAGCATCATCATATCTCTTCATTAGAAATAATAATTGAGCTTTTTTAAATAATGCCAACATTGATAATGGTTGTAACTTTGATGCATAAATATAACTTGATAATGCATCATCTCTCTTATTCAATTTTTCTAAAACCATCCCCGAACAACAAATTAAAATTACATTTACTGGATTTATATTAACAGCTTTCCTAAAATAAAATTCAGCTTTCAAAAAATCACCTAATTTCAGGTAAACCATTCCAATTCCATAAAATGCATTATAATGACGTTTATCTAAAACAATTGCCATCCTAAAACATTCCAGAGCTTTTTCAAATGCATCACATGCAAGATATTCATGGCCTTGTAATGTATAAGCATAAACGCATTTCCCATCCATTTTTGTTGCCTTTTGAAAACATTTGATTGCCTCGTCCGCTTCTTTCTTAAATGAAAATAAATTCCCAATTGCAATCCATGTTTGTGGAGCTTTTGGATCAATTTCATGTAATTCATGCGAAAGAAAACTTAATTCAACTTCCTTGTGCAGATGCCAAAGTAATGTTGAATAATGTTCCATATCAATTAACCTTGTTCTATCTAATTTCCTTAATTTAATAAAATACTTTTCTGCTTCTTCGTAATTAACAATTTCAAAATGTAATTTACCCAATTTTGATAAAACCCATGGTGTGTTCCTTTCATTTTCAGGTAATGAATCAAACATTCTAATAGCCCTAAAACAATCATACTCACACATTGCCTTAAATGCTTTAGCCAGTTTGGCATATACGGTTAAAACTGCTTCATTATCAGATCCTGATAATGATTTTCTATCTATTATATCTTTACCAATATCAAATGTCAATGAAATTCCCCTTTTGCCAGTCACAGAATCATTTCTAGGGTAACTTGTCCCCGTAGATCTATTTGTGTTTAATGAGTTAGAAATATTGTTATTTGTATTGATATTATTAGAAAATGTTCCGGTTCCAGCCCCTGGAATAAGTCTTGATGTTATTGATGAACCATTCTTAGTTATTGATCTTTTAGATCCAAATGCTGATGAAGAAGTTGATATATTATATGGTTTTGTATTAGGTGTCAGTAATAAAGAGGGATCGTATGTTATTGGTATGTTATTGTTATTGGTATTGGTATTAGTAACATTATTTGCTGAAGATTGGTTTTGAAATGCTGGAGTCTTGGGTGTGAAATTCAAATTCTTTGTTAGTTTAGCCTTTGGTGTTTTAAATATTGAGGATGATGATTTATATCCAAGTTTATCATTGATTTCATTTGAAGTGATTATTGTTGGTGTTGTCATTTGATTTGATGGAAACCCAAAAACAGCACCTGAACCTGAAACTTTTCTTGTTGAGACATGCGATAAATCTAAATCATCATTTAACATTGGCTCTTCCAATATTTGATCAGGTATATCCTCATTGAATTTATATATTGAATCAACACGAACATTAACACCCATTAAACACAATTGCTCAAATGCTTCGAATAAAAATGGATTCAACTTTAATACATTGGCATAATGAATTGAAGCCCTTTGAATATCATTTACTTGATTGTAAAGTTTTGATAAAACCATGTAACAAGCATTAACATCTGGAGAGAACATTTCATTTGATTTTGATATTCCTCTCCATTCATTCATGGTCTTCAATAATGCTCGTATCCCATCAGCCTCCTGCTTCAATTCAATACAACATTTGGCAAATATATAAGAACATCCAACATGGGAACCACAATAATTCCCACTGGCATTAAAAGCCGCCTTGTACCTTTTTGATTTAAACAAAACGAGTGAATACAAATAAGTGGCATCAGGTGAATTTGGGTTAGAAGCCATCAATCTCTCTGCTGTGAACTGTGCCGTGTCTAAAAAATCATGTTCCAATGAGTAAAATATCGTTTCCTTATATGATGTTTTCGAATGCTCGCTGTTCAACAACATTCAATAAGATTTCCAGATGAAACGAAACAAATAGATATCAAATTGTTATTTTCTTTTCGCCCTCTGCAAAACGAAAAGTTTATTTTGTCCCAATCGGGAAATTTGCTCAGCATTTTGTTATTATAGAAATATAAAGGAATACTAATAAAAAGTTGTCATCAAATCATTTCACACCCACAGATTGGCCAGCTTCGAGTCTTTTTTCACTCAAACAAGCAATGATGGCCGCACCAACTCCTGAACCATCATCTGCTGGGATGAATTCAAATGGGAACTTTTCACCGTTACCAAGAATATCCTTCAATCCTTGTGTAGCACGCTCCTTGAATAACGGATACCTGTTAAAGACTGACCCATCTGAAGCCAACTTACCTGACTTTAGTCCCATTTTTGTAATAATAGCTGCAACACCACAAACAGATAATCTAGCGGCCCTTGTACCAATTAATTCACATAATTGATGAATTATTGAAGCTTCAATTAGGGTAATATTAATGTTGAAAGATTCCTTGAATAATTCAACAACAAATGGAACCCCGTGTTCTTCGATTCTTGATGGGTACGATGTATCCATTGCAAATGCCTTTTGTAAACATGTTATATCTTCACCCTTTAAAACTAACCCATTACCATACCATTCCAATAAAATTAATCTAAGAACTTCACCAAGGTAATACCCAGCAATCATCTTTTCGTAAGTTTGTTGACCTGGTCTTGGGGATTCATTATCAATTATAACATCATATTTGGTTCTTGGTAGGATATAGTGTTCATTGTCAAATGCACCATATTCACAATTGATAGCCATTGGAATTCCTTGTTGGTCGATATCCTTTGGAAGGAGACCTTCTAACTTAGGAACTGATTGAGCCATATCATAGTAAGCCCCATTGACACCAGTACCAAAAATCAATCCCATGATTGTATCAGGGTGTGTGTACATTGAAGCAACTAAAGTACCAGTGGTGTCATTAATCAGAGCAGTGACTTCAACGGGGATTGACTTATCATCAAGAGCTTTTTGTAACATTGGAACAACATCGTTACCTTCTACATCATCAACATCAAAACCCTTTGTCCACCTTTGTAAAACACCCTGGTTAATAGCTGATTGTGAAGCTGGGTAAGAGAAAGTGAAACCCATTACCAATTTTTCATTAATTTCGGTATCTTTAAATTCCTTTTCGATAAATTTACCAA
Organism: Saturnispora mendoncae; assembly: GCA_030564545.1. Classification (NCBI taxonomy): domain Eukaryota; kingdom Fungi; phylum Ascomycota; class Pichiomycetes; order Pichiales; family Pichiaceae; genus Saturnispora; species Saturnispora mendoncae. The sequence continues at coordinate 388,686 of JAJLVT010000103.1, forward strand.
CACCATTGGCAATGAAATTCCACAGGTCATCAGACTTACCTGTTCTAATGTCATCTGGAATGGAAAATTTATCATTGATGAAGGTGAATTTAGAATTACCTAAAAGTGTTACTTTAACAACACGAATATTCGTACCACCAAAATCTAAAGCAAGGTATTCACCTGTTTCCTTCCCTGTTGGAAAATCCATAACCCAACCTGGAATCATTGGGATATTTCCACCCTCTTTTGATAACCCTTTATGAAGTTCTGAAACGAAATGTTCGGTAATCTTCTTTAAAGTTTCTGGTGAAATGGTTAGTTGCTCTTTAATTAAGTTAAAGGCAGATTGTATATTTGCTGGAATTTCAATAGTCTAAAGAAAGATTGTGTTAGTTTTTGTTTAATTCATGTGATGTAAAGGATGGCAAATATTTAATAATATTGCGCAATTCATAAGGTGAACAAATAGTATAATCAGTTGGATATTATAAACATATCGGTATCACTGACAAACCTCTCCAATAATAATTACATACCATTTTATTTGAAAAAGAAAAACAAAGCAAGACTTCGGAAAATGGAAAAATCGAAAATTTCCATTGAATTTAAATAAAAAAATATTATATTGGGACATAATTTGTGAAGTGAGTGTTTTCCGAGAAACAAAAAGGAAACCCCCATTTCAAAGCCTTTAAACTTTATCTTAATATAGATCTATACCTTTAATTCAATCCAATATGCTTTTAAGTTTCAAAATAAGACGGGCTTTTTTACCCCAGATTTAGTTCGGGAAATGGAAAAATTGTGGGGATCACATCATTTATTTTCAAAAAAGATCTTCCGATTTTTACATTTTTATTCCGGGTGGAGAAGTTAGAAAAAGTGCTCAGCAGAAAGAAAGAAATTACAAACAAAACAAAATTACATGTTGTTCTTCAAACGGGCCAAAGTCTCAAAAAGGGCGGCTGTTGAGTCATCCTGAGGTTTGGCTTGTGCTGGTGCTGGTGCTGGTGACCCATTTTGTAATTGACTTAAAAGTCCGCCCATTACATTATTACCACTGGTTGCTGGAACAATTGGCATGGCATTGGATGTCATACCTGGTAATGCACCCGGTTGATTTGGATATTGGGCACCATAAGGTGGCTGAGAATAAATGTTTCCATTATAGTTTGACCCTTGTTGAGGCAGTGGTGGTTGATAATATTGTTGTTGGTGACCATTATAGTAAGGTGGTTGTTGTTGTGGTGGTGGTGGTTGGTAATATCCATTTTGTGGTGGTGGTGGTGGTGGCGGTTGATATCCTCCATAACCAGGTTGAGGTGGATAATACCCTTGTTGCATTGGTGGTGGTGGCAATTGGTGATGGCTTTGGTACCCTGTTGTTGTCACAGGTTTATGCTTTTGGTTATACTGTTCACTTTCACTATACTGTTGACCATACCTATCATGACGACGATTTCCACCATGTCTATCATTACGATTGTTATTCCTATTATTATTACTATTGTTATTCCCCTCCCTGTATGGTCTCTCTCTATCATCATGATTTGATCGTCTATTGTTATCATCTCTGTCTCTGTAATTACGTGATCTGTTATTTGGATTAGTATTATCCCCTCTCCCCTTATTTGACCTTGTATCCCTCTGTCTTGGTTGACTTGCTTTTAATTTATCATTAATTTTCTTAACATGTTCGTTAATCCATCCAATTGCACTCTCCATTGAGATTGATTCATAGTTGTCAAATCTAATAGCACCATTTTTACTAGCCACATCACCTGAGTCATCCTTCAATTCTTCCTTAGAAAACAACATTAAATCAACAACTTCTTCAGGTCTTGTAATTACAATCCCTGTTTTCCCACCATATGCAGCTTGACTGACAATTTCTTGATCAATCTCATCGGCATCAGTTTCAACATGTTTAATTTGACATTCAATATCTGATTCTTGGAATGTATTAACCAGCAATGAATTAAAGGATGGTGATGGTGATTGAGTTAATAAAATTAAAATTTCGGGCTTGATCAATTTAACTGGTTCGTGCTGTTGCTGCTGGTGTTGCTGTCTATCAGTTTCTGTCTTTGTTGGATCCAATCCTTCGGCCTTCATTTCCTTGTGTCTTTCATGAGTTTTACTAACTTGCAATTCCATTAACCTATTATGTAAAGGAACGTGAATTTCACCCTTGATTGCTTCGGTACAGTCTGAATCATCAGTGAATTGAACAAATCCAAACCCCTGTTTCATATTAACTGCAGCAATTTTACCATATGGCCTGAAAACTCTCCAAACATCCTGTTGCTTTAATGTATTAACAGCTAAATTACCAACGAATAATCTTGAACCAGAAGGGAAAACCATACAATTGTACTCTTTACTAAACCTGTCTTCATTTTCTAAAAACTGTTTCCATTGATCATACTCCAAGGAAGACATGGATTTAGAAATGTCAGGTCTATGACAATATGGATTAATTGGTACAGTTGGTTGTGGTTCATCCCTTGGCCTTAATTTATTCTTATTATAAGAAGTTGTAGCAGCAAAATTCAAATTCACTTGGTTACCAGTTATTGATGTACTATGGGCATTATTGTATGCTTGCAAAAGAACGGTTGATTTATCAGTTGGGGATAACGTTTCAAAAGTTGGGTCTTGTTGTAATGGGGAAGTGAGAAAGTACGTTACTATATTAGTGAACAGGGGTACATCAATCTGTTTGTTTATTTCACGGATTGGGACATGGGCGTGTTGTTCACTATTAGGGTCATATTCATTGTCCTCGTTGTCATTAACAATTTCAGGTTCTGGAGTTTTCGAGCTTTCCGAACCGTTGCTTGCTTCAGGAGACTTAATAACAACTTTCTTCTGTTCGACGGAGCCGGTTGGGACTTCCGGTGTGTAACTATCTTCAGAATCGGACATTTTCTGTAGATAAAAATGGGTAATTTAAGGGAGAAGAAAAAAAAAACTTTTATGTTCAACTTACCTAAAGCAAATCAAAACAAAACAAAATAAAAGTTTAATTAAAGCAATTGTTATAGTTAACTAAATTGTTAATGTAAATGTAAATGTATTTTTTATGTTATTTTATTTTATTTTAATAATTTAATACTTTAAACAAAAAGCTTCCTAAAGTGGGAAGAATCGGGGGTAGGGACCAACAAAAAAATGTACCAAATATAATCAAATCAAAACAGATCCACATCTGTCGACAATGTAAGCATCCTTAGATTTCACTGGCTTGCTTTTTCTTGTGCCTTGATCATTTGCTGACGAAGCTCCTCTGATCTATGATCTTCATTTGCTAATGAATGGTCAACTGGACATGGGAAGAGGGAATTGGCTAACACAATGGAGAATGCAACCACAAACGTTGATGAAAATATAGAGTTGGATATCCTTGTTCTCTGAGCTGCTCTAATGTACATGATGATGATAACAATGGGGTTTGAAAAAGGTATGAAAAGAAAGAGAGAGCACGAATGAAAAAAAAAATAATCATCATGTCGAATCCCGCAATTTTCATTGGCTTAAAAAACATCACCAGTTCAATTTTCATAAAATGAATAACTGACATTGGGATTAAATCTGACCACATTAGTATTTCCATTAACTGAGTCCTGATTTTCCAAAAGTGGTGGTTGAACTCCATGGTTATTTTCAGCGGAATTCCCCCCACTAGGATTATTATGAACATACGTTTTGTTAATTGTAGTTGATGACCTCATTCTCGAAAACACCAGATTTGGTAACACCACGCAAACAAATAACGTCCCACTTACCCCACAGATGGTCCTGAATGTTAAATTTTGGAAAAAGGCATTCATACAGTCTGCAATGACTTCAAAATACGCAGCTGACGTAATCACACTTTGTGGGTCCTGTGACATACAATCGTCCCACATTGAACATTTGTCCTCTAATGCAGGGACTCTGATCTCTGGTGAGCAATTGTTCCTAAAGTAATCCTTCTTACATGTATTAATTTCATAAATTAATCTACTGACATTCTTCGCAATTTTCCTGTCCACATCGCTTTTGATTCCAACAAACGCGAACCCTATTAATGCAAGCACAATTAAGAAAACAATTGTATTTAACCCAATTTGAATTATAATTGTTAAATTAGTTGCAAATTGACGATCAGTAATTAATGAATGCCATATTGAATTTGAATTTACTAATTTAATCGGTGAAGATGGAGGTCTTGGGAAATCTTCCAATATGAGAGAGTCATTCAACCCCTTTAAAATAGAATGATTAGAAAGATCTTGAATTACTGAAGATTGATCTGAAATTGGGGGTCTCATTCTCTTTCTCAATTTCCTTATTGGTCTTCCGGAAACTGAATTAATAGATGACATTGAGACAAGTGATATATTTGATATGTTAGCCCCGTTACCATCTTTTTTATCAAATAAATTGAATGCACCTTTAACTGGATTATCCTGCTGATTATTCCCCATATTGAATATACTTTGACCTTCAAATCTAGTTGGAGTTGATGAAAAATCCCATTTAGAAGGGGACGAATGAACTTTAGATGCATCCAAATACTCAGGGGAAAAGGTTTTCCCTTCCCTTGCTCTTTCAATTGTTCTTTGGAGGTCATTTTCATTGTTTAAGTCAGAATTTATCTCCTTGGCATTGGCGGTCACTGGAGTGAGCTTTAAATTATCTGGAAAACGTGAGGAAGTCTCTGAACCCATTGTAAGAGCGGTCTCCATTCCTTCGCTATTCCAACTTGCGTCCCTTTGTCCTGCAAACATTAAATATCCGCGTAAATACAGCAACAACAAAGTTGATATAAAAAAGATAGATTGCAAAATGCTCATGACACATACCATAGTGTAATATAAACAACTAAAAAAACAGCATAATGGTGTCTTCATCAAGTTGGGACTATCATTGTAATCCTTAAATTCCCCTTCATATTTCAGACACCTCTTCCGCTGTTTCCGTCTTCCAACTGCTCCGGATGCTCATCGTTTCTCTTCTTTCCCCCCTAATCATAACTATCTCCTTATAAGGAATCAAAGCCAATGGAATCGAAGTTCACCTTCAAATATCACGACGGCGATAAGCGCTGGAGTAATGTTTCTGTAGCGGGGACCTTCAACGACTGGTCCCCAGAAACAACCCTGCTGACCTATGACACCCTTTCAAGTTGCTGGACAAGAGACGTCAAGCTCAGTGTTTCCCCTCTGTCTAAGATAATGTACAAATATGTCCTCGATGGTGCAAAGTGGGTTTGTGATGACACTGAAACAGAGGAGGATGTTAACGGGAATGTCAACAACGTTGCTTTTACACAACCAATTTTACAAAAGTCTGTTGATGATAATCAACATGTTGAAACGGCTCTTGATGAAGACGAACCACTTGACGTGACCATTGATGATGATTGCATCAGATCTAGTCCTAATTCCTCTTCAACAACTCTTTCAAACATTCCGGAAATGGAAATCAAAGAACAGCCTAATAATGATAAGGCAAATTTAAATGATGATAAAAGGATCAACTCCACGGTTGACGTTAAGATTAAAAATATTGATGAAAATGAACAAAATATGACCTTTTGGGAATACATCAAATGGATATTTGAATTTTACATATTTTCATTATTTTCATCCAATAAAGACAACAACTGATTGATCATGGATTCACTCCTATCTTTTTTTTTATATTTCTAAATTAATTACTATTATTATTATCATTATCATCCTATAAACTATTATACATATAGATTAAAGTCTTAAAGTGGGGTTTATTTACCAAACCTCTTTAACTCCAAATATCTTGCCAATGGGTATGATACACCAGCAAACCCCATTGCTAAGAAATTCCCTATATCACCACCATATTCACCAATTTTTGCTGCTAATGGACCCTTATAATAAACTTGATTCATACCAACAACAGCACCAGCAACCCCGCAACAAAAGCCAAATGTTGCTGCTAATCCATTTGTTAAAATAATGTGATCATTCCATGCATCAAAATTATAATATGGAATACTATTAGTTGTTGAAAAAGGTGGGCATCCTAAACTTTTAATTGATTCTAAATCTGATAATGACTGAGCACTCTTATCTGTTGTATTTAAAACAGTTCCTGATTCATAATCATAATCATCCGTTGGTTTTGCATCTGTAGTGGAATCAGAAATATCACCATATAACTCTTTTGTAAATAATTTATTCAATCTTGTTGATCTAAAAATGAGATTTTCTTCAATTAACAAAATGAAGTAGATACTAATCCAGTACCCAAGCATTGGTAAGAAGTTACTTAAAATTTCACTAAAATGATTTTTCCCAACCAATGAACAAACTAATGTGATTGCAAATATAATAATGGCAATAAACCATCTAGGTAAATACCGATAACATAAATTATCCAACAGTTGAACTGATAATGCACTTGAGTAAGTATTGATTGTATTATTAGTAATTAATGATAACCATAAAATGACCAACAAAAACTTACCAAACCCATTCCATTTCCCAAAGATTAAATTTAATAATCCACCTAATGATTCTGTTTCATATGTATTAAACCATAATTGATTACCAACTGCAGCATTCCCAATTAGCATACCTAAAACACCACCAAATGTAGTTGGGATTGAAATAGCAAAAAATGTATAAAAGAAAAGTTGTACTTGACTAACATCCTCTGGGAAAACAATATAATAATCAGCAGCACATCCACCCCAAGTTGCAGTAACTGAATATGCCAAAGTGAAAAAACTAATCCTATTACCAATTATTGATAATGTAGAATCACCAACAGTTGGTAAGTCTGTCCATTTCCCAATTTCAGGACCAACAATAACCCAAAGTAAAATAATAACAATCAAAACAGCAATTCCAATGATCCCCTCAAATCTGAGTAAATAATTAATTCCAAATAAGGCAACAATTAAACTGATAATGCAGATAATAATAATACCACCACTTAAACTAACTTTACCATTACTTATCCAAGTTAAAATTTCACCACCAAGGACACAATTAGTAACACTCCAACCTAAAAATCCAACAATTGTAATCAATGAAACAATTCTAACTGTTTGTTTCCCAAAGAGATACCTTGCACCGCACATTTGTCTCAACCCAGATCTTGGCCCCATAGTTGCACAATAAGCAGCAATAGCACAGCCAACTAACTCCCCAAGTATACCAAATATTAAAGTATCTCTATAACCTAAGCCGAAAATCAATGGACCAAGAAAAAATGAAGACATTGATGTTAACCCCCCACAACCAGATAGCCAAAGCCCTGAAATGTTGATGTATGATTTAATTAATGATGTAGTCCTTTCATCTGGTAAATAACGATGGATCCCCTTAGACTCCACTCCTATTGAATCTAATTTCTTTGACAAAGTTTCTAAAGATCTTAATACAACGTTGCTTGAATTTGCGTTATTGATCTCGGACATTGTGAAAATATATTTGAATGATATTATTTGACACTGTGGTAATACTTAAGGTGAAGAAGGTGCTTGCTTAAATACGTTTGTTATCACTCACTGGATGTGACTCTTAGATTTGTCAAAATTAATCGGGTATGACCTAATTTGGCAAATTTAAACGGCAAAAAGAAAAAAGTTTTGTCAAAATTGTAAGAGAGCTAAGAAACTGTATAAAGAAATTTAAAAGGCAAACGGATGGCAAAAGAAGGGGAGAGGCATGACTTGTGATTAATCCATTACATTTGAAGGGGGTTTGCAGTAAATTGAATCCCCAATGGATTAAGCATAATTTGAGACTCATCAATAAAATCATCATCATCATCATCATCATCATCGTCGTCAGTGGAATAATCATATGGACCATGCTGTTCTGTAGATTGGTCCCCGCCAGTTTGTAGTAAATCACTGGTAGAGTTCGTATTAACGTTACTGTTGTTGTTGTTGTTATTGTTATTGTTATTGTTACCGTTGTTCAATTGGAATTGCCTTGGAGTGTTCCCACATCTATCCTTACCAAAGTTAACTTTACATTTTGAATAATCTGGGTTATTCCTAATTCCATCAATTGCCTTTATAGCGTTTGAAATATTAGTGAAATTAACAAAGCAACAATTTCTCTCTTGAAAGAAATTAATTTGTTCAATATCACCAAATTCTTTGAAATCATTGTAAAGTTTATCCTTTGTGAAAAGGATTTCAGGGATTTTATCTAACCCACCAATGTAAATATTTCTTGAAGCGCCATTCCCAACTGCTAAATTTATTGAATTTGGTAATGGGCCTGAATGTTTCCCCCATCCAATTTTTATATTCCGATTATGAATGATTAATCCATGTAATGAAGACATTGCATAAAATTGAGCAGCCGAAATTGGGTCAATAAAAGTAATGAAACATACATGTCTCTCATTGATTAATCTGACATTTTGTAAAATCCCACCCCTGACAACATTACAAATTTCTTCAATCGTTGAATCAGGATGTAAACTTCCCAAATAAACAGTTCTATTCCCTAAATTAATAGATCCACCGGTTGAAGTTGCAATCATTGCAGCTGCATTTGATTGTTGGACTAGTGCAGATGCAATTAAATCTTTGTCGATTGTATTTAAGAAATTGTCAGAATTTGGATTCAACCCTAAATATTGTGCAGCATTATGCTGTTGAGTTTTTGTAATAAATGCACATCTATCTTTACCATAAAATATTTTCCTATCTTTATATTTATCAACTAATGGTAAAGATTGAACACATCTAATAGCTGCCAAAATTGAGGTGAAGTGAATAAATGCAATCTTTCTATCAGGTAATATTTTAATTGTATCGATATCACCGTATTCAAATACATCAGCTTTTAATTCATCTTCAGTAATGAAATCGGGTAAATTCCCTAAGTAAACATTTCTGGTTGCATTAAACTTTTGAACTGAGTTTGAAATAATTGGTGAAACAGGTGAAGGTTTCCCCCAACCAATCTTCACATCACGATTACCAATTGAAAGTCTCTTTAAAATAGCATCTGAATGAAACAAAGTGGCTGATTTTTCATCTAAGAATGAAATAAATGCACAGTTCTTTGATGCAATCAGTTTTAATGATTCCACAGTCCCAGATCTAACATGATTTAACAATTCGTTTGATGTTATCCCTGTTGGGATGTTACCTAAGTAAACCGTTCTTGAACCAGTTGGATTACTATTGGAGGTTGGAGATGGGGAAGATGATTGTTGTTGCTGTTGTTGTTGCTGTTGTTGCTGTTGGTAAAGTGGAGTCATTGAAGATTGAAGATGATTAAGACTATTTGGTGTAATTGGTCTTGATAATGGTAATAAAGAGCTTGTTGTTGTTGTTCCCGTATTGTTGGATAGTAAAGATTGGTTTAAAGGAGCTAAGTTTGAAATCCCGTTTGACAAATCTTGAAACGGTGGTGGTGTATTTGTATTCGTATTTGTATTTGAGACTTGATTTATAAGGGAACTCAGTGTTGGGATTGAAGATCCAGTATTTGTTGAACTTAATGGATTCCCATAAAAGTCATAATTATTAGTAAATGATTTAGATTGTTGCATAGGGGCTGAAGAGTAAGCATCTAAACCCATACTATTTGGGTGATTTGACCATCCAGATGAATTTATTGAAAATTGATTATTTTGATTGTTTATATTTGCATTTGCATTTGCATTTGAATTACTACTAAATTCGGTAAATGAGGAGTCTCCAAAGCTTTGATTCCCTAAGAAATTATTGATGTTCGACATATTACAAATGGTATAATGATAAAAATAGTTGAATGGTGATTAAATGAGAATGTGTCAAGTGAGACCGAAATGATAAAATGTAAATTTGTGGGCTTTTTCTTAGCAAAAAAGACAATTAATGAATAGATAGACCTCTCAGTGATAATTTGAAATTGTTTAAAATGGGTTTAAACTTTTGTGAAATGTTGAAACAAGTCTAAAGGCAGTTTTCCGATCTAGATAGCAATACGCAAAAAAAGAAACGTCCTCAGTGAGTTTTAAGAAATTGTAAAAGACTATAATGTAGATAAAAGGTCCCTAGTTTCTGTGGTGGTAACTGAATCTGTGATTTTCCCCTTGTTAATGAAAATTTCAGATAATTTCCAATATTCTCCTGGAAAAGATCAACCACTATCGACGACGAAAATTTTATGTCTCTATATTCTTCTCCTCTAAATCCCACAATGAGTTCAAATCAGTCCCAGCAGCAGCTGCCGCGTGTTTCGCAGGAATATGTTGATCGTCTCATCCAGAAGCTGCAGCCCCCTCCCGGGGTGTCGAAACAGCAGCGGCTCCAGCAGCTTTTGGCCGCCGGACAGCTCACGCGTCAGGACATTGCCATATTAAAGGCCCATCAGGCAAGGAGGAACGCTGTCATTGCAGCCCAGCGTGCTGAATCTGGAAACCATCAGCAGGGTCAACAAGTTCAGCAGCGTTCTGTCCCCGGAAAGACTGTTCCAGGGTCATCGTCGTCTGGAATGACGGCTGTGACAACTTCTTCTGTCAGTTCAGTGCGTCCCCAGCATGTACCAATTCCACCGCAACCGCAATCACAGCAGCAGCCACAGAGAAAACCAGAGCCTGGGTCTACTAATGCCATGAGTAAAGAACAATGGGATAAACTAACCCCACAGCAAAAACAAATGTATAGGTTTAAACAGCTTAGAAACCAGGCAAGAGTTCACAAGTTCTTGGAAAGTGATAGTGATATATTGAAGAAATACACCAATGAGCCGGCTTCATTGGAATTTCATATTCACGACGATTATTATAGAATGGGGAATACTGATAACATAATATCTAAGAACAACCCTGCAATGAAAGATTTCCTTATATATGTAGCAAAGGGTAAACTACCGGACTCTTTAGTAGAAGTCATTAAAGACGGTGGAATAAGATTGTATGATGGGAATATTATTTTACAAGTTTTTGATCACAGAGTTAACCTTACCCAACAAACAAATGGCGATTCAAATCCTAACTCAGCCTCAAGTCAAGGTCAACCTAATGATAATGAACAAAACAATAATTCTGTTACATCTATGAATAATTCTGCTAGTAACACTTTGGCAAACAGTACCCTAGATATACACAATGTTGAAATTAATACCAATAACAATAATAACAATAATAATACCAATACTTCAGAGCAGCAACAGCATGTTAATTCCCCAAAAGAATATCGTACTCTTTTGCGAATGACACAAGCAGCAATGTATGAAGATTTTTCTGTTTCGGTTGATATGAAACCTGTTCCTGATAATTTCTTCTTAACTTATGAAAGTGAAATTTTGACAACGATGAACAGATCTTTAAACCTTCAACCAATTTTGAATCCTTTCCTTGTTGATAAATCATTATTGCCAGTAGATGAAATATTCGAACCTAAACTCAATAAGGAAACAGGTCAAATGGAATGGCCATGTAGATCAGACGTTAGAGGCGATAACTTAACACCAGAGAATTTCAAATATAAACCCCTTCATCAAGATTTCACTCAATCAAAATCAACTTATGAAAAACTCATGCTTATCTACTCACAAAGCTCTCAACATAGTAATTTACCAGCAAGTTTGAATCGTATGACGATGGGTAATCCAATCATTGGCGAAGCCCCAAGATTCGAAAGATTTAGATTCATTGAAAATTACAGAGCTGAACAGAAGCAAAAAAGGGAACATTTCAAAAAAGGGATTCAAGATCAACCTAATTTATCTAATGGTGGTGGCGGTAATTACTCTTCAAATAACCTTCCAATTCAGAATGGGAACATGAAACAAGAACCAATGATGACAGGAAGTAATAGTCCAATGATGATGGATATGAAGCAACAGCAGCAAGGAAAGAGAATCAAAAGACCGACAAAGAGAGGTATGCAAACCGAATCGCCAATTGAATATGATGATTTACAACAGAACAAAAGAAGAGCAATCAATAGAAGGAAATGATTATTAATGCATTCCCTCTCATTTTCTCGTCGATTATATATAGACACTGATACATGTATGTATTTTACAAAAGAAATTCCAACCTTTCTTTATTATAATTTAATTCTTTAAACAGTAGGTTAATAATTTTGAAACAATCTCCCTATCATTAACATCATACAGCCAAAGTCCCCATACTTTCCCATTAAAATCTCTTACAATGACAATCTCCTCCATGACTTCAACGAACATCCCCCTATCATTTTCAATCTCTTCAGATTTTATATATTGATCACCTAAAATCCCAATACTAAAATTTTCGGGTTGTAACCTATTCAAAACAATTAATCCAAATTTGTATAAAGAATCATTCTTAACTATTTGTTCAGTGGAAACCTTCGAATCGTCAGAAATATCAATCGTATCCTTTGATTCAATTTTAGAATCTTCTTCGTGTGGTTTAAACGTTGATTTATCAAACCCAAGGCCCATTTTATCCCATTGGCAACCTCGACTGTAAATAGCCAACGGCCCTTGAAACCCAGCTTTGGACCAGCTTCCGTCTTCTTCAACATATTCGTAAACAACACAATATGGTGAGATATGCAATAGTTGTGAAATTGATGGGTCGTAACGTGAAATAACGTTAAATGTTAATGCCCCTTTGTATATTTCAAATGTAGAGTTATCTTCCTCTGTGGATTTAATGGCATTGTCACCACTTTGGCTGTCAAATTGCGTAATTTCACTCATTAATTTTAGCTTTAAAGAAAAGTGTTGATAATTTTCATTCTCTCTTCATTTCAAAAATTCATTAATTCAACTGTTATAAATATATTTTATATCATGTATGTATAAACAATACCTTTTTCATATGGAATATTCTTCATACAAATTCATATGTACAAGTTACCCACTCAGTTCTTGGATTCCTCCTTATCCTTCTTCTCCTCGTTGGCGATTTTATCAAATTCAGCCTTCCAGACAGTATTTCCTTCCTTTGTGTTAACATCTTTAAATAAAATATCAAAAACATCTTGGTACCATTCAGCTGGAACTGGGGTTAACCCTTCTTTAACATTATCTGGTAATTCCTTCCAATCGGATTCATTATCCTTAGGGAAAATAATTGTCTTGACACCAGATCTCTTTGCTGCGATTGCCTTCTCCTTCAATCCACCAATTCTTAAAACCTTACCAGTTAAAGTAATTTCACCTGTCATTGCAACATCTGGTGGTAATGCTCTATTTAAAGCCAAGGAAAGGAATGATGATGTAATTGTAACACCTGCAGATGGACCATCCTTTGGTGTTGCACCTTCAGGACAATGTAAATGAATTTGTGCCCTATCAAAAAATAAGTTTTCATTGAAATTCTTAGCTAAGAACATCTTGGCAAATGAATATGCAATCCTAACAGATTCCTTCATAACATCACCCAATTGACCTGTTCTTTCTAATTTAGCATGAGACTCCTTTGTGATTGCATGTTCTAAAACTGATTCAATGTACAACGCAGAACCACCCATTGATGTCCATGCAAGACCCATAACAACACCAGGTGGAGTTGTTTGATATAGCCTATCACTAGTGAAAACTGGAACACCGACGAAATCCTTCAAATTATCAGCAGTAATACTAGCACTATAAGACTCTGGAACAATAATCTGTGGTGGTTCAACTACTTCCTCTGTTGATTTTTCATTCTGCTTCTCCTCTTCAATAGTTGTTGACTCAGAAGAGGCAGTTTCATTGCCCTCCTTCTTAGCAACTAATGTTGCGACATCTTCAATTGGGCCATCAGGTAGAACTGATTGTTTTTCCTCTTCTAACAATTCATCAATTTCTTCATCGCCAACTTCAACAACGACATTCAATGCAGCCTTTCTATAAATCTTATCGATTTGCTTTTTCAAATTTCTAACACCACTTTCTCTACAATAATTTTTGATTAATGCCTTGATCGCCCCCTCAGTTAAGTCAACATTGACATTTTCTAAACCAGCATTCTTCCTTGCTTCAGGTGCTAAATATTTTTCTGCAATCTTGATTTTTTCATCTTCAATGTACCCAGAAATTTCAATCACTTCCATACGATCTAATAATGGACCTGGAATTGTACTTAAGGTATTTGCAGTACATACAAATAAAACCTTTGATAAATCCAATGGTACATCCATATAATTGTCCATAAATGTATAATTTTGTTCGGGGTCTAATAATTCTAAAAGTGCTGCTGATGGATCACCACCGTTGGCACTATGAGAATGTGAAATTTTATCAATTTCATCAATTAAAATCAATGGATTTTCTGTTTGAGTTTTCTTTAATGCTTGAACAATTCTACCAGGTATTGCACCAACATAAGTTCTTCTATGACCCTTGATTTCGGCAACATCGCTTAAACCACCCACGGAAAATCTATAAAATTCCCTATTCAATGAATTTGCAATTGATTTACCAATTGATGTTTTACCAACACCTGGTGGGCCAACAAAACAGATAATTTTACCATTGATTTTATTCAATAATTTCCCAACGGCAACAAATTCAATGATTCTATCTTTAACATCCTTTAAACCATAATGATCATCATCTAAGATCTTCTTAGCTCTCTTAATATTATAAGAATCTTTGGATTGCTTACCCCATGGAACTTGAGTTAACCAATCTAAATAATTTCTTGTAACTGTAAACTCAGACATGACTGTTTCTAATGTATTCAGTTTGGCAATTTCTTCATTATAGACTTTTTGGACTTCCTCGGGCATTGTTAAATCCTTCACCCTTTCATTGAATTTTTCAATTAATTTATCTCTACCATCATCAATGCCTAATTCCTTTTTAATCCATTTTAATTGTTCATTTAAGTGATATTCTCTATGTCTCTTTGACATTCTCTCTTCGATATCCTTTTCAATTTGCTTTTGCAGCTCTTTGTTCATCATCTCCTTCTTTAAAACTTCAAGTGCTTTGGTTAATCTTTCACTAATACTTGTACATTCAAGTAAATCTTGAAGATCCTTTTGACTACCAGTGGCGATAGCAGCACAAAAATCAGCCAATTTTTCAGGTGAATTGTAAATATCTTGATGAAGAGAAGCACTAAAGGTTGCCAATTGATCACTGAATGACTTATTTATTGATGACATCTCCTTTAAGACATCTAAAATTGATGCAGTTAATGAAGTAACCATTGGATCATTTTTATCATACTCTTTATCTTCAATATTAGAAACATTTGCAAGTGTAATTGGGTACTTTTTCAAGAATTCAGTAACACTTTGTTCCTCTTCTTCGATAGGTTGAACTTGTTCTTCATTTAGGATTTCAGTTGGATCAAGGGGTTTTGGCTCATCGCCTTCCTTTTCACCACTTATACCTTCGATGATTTCCTTCTTTTGTGGAGTACCTTCAGCTTCAACCAAAACATCACCTTCCTTAGGTGGAAATAATTCATCAATTTGAATTCTCTTATGAGGGTAAAGAACAGCTGTCAAAGTTTCAACACCAGTTTCTTTATCCTTTGAATAAACATGGGAAGTAATTTGAGCTAAGACACCGGTTTTGAAAACTTGATCTTTATCTTCAATAATATCACTTTCCATTGTTTCATCTTTAAAGAGGAAACAACCAATAAATGGATACTTTTTATCAATTGATTCTTTCAAAGCCTTTATAACATTAATATCAGAAACAATAACAGCCTTGTAAAATCCTGGAAATAAAGGTCTTCTGGAAATAGGTAATGCAATAATCTCCGGGTAAACCTCAGGTATTTCTAATGTATTAGCATGGGATGGGATTCTTTTAGCCTTAGGAGGTTTTGGAGTATTCCCATTATCATCATCTGATCCGCCATTATTTGAAGGTGGGGTTGCAGCACTTGAAGATGCACCATCAGTTTTACCGTCGCTAACGGCATTGTCACTTTTCGAAGAATTGGTTGAACCTGGTATATCCTTAGATTTTGGTTGTGGTGGCGGTGACTTTGGTTTTGGTTTTTCAGGAATCTTCTTATCAGCATCATCTTTTGATGTGTTATCATTGCTTTCAATCTTATCCTTTCCCTTATCATTACCATTACCATTGGCATTGAAAAACATTGGGTTAATAACAGGTTTGAAACTCAATGGCAATGATAACTGATGTTGTGGTTGCAAATCAAGTAATGAGTCGGTTTGGATCTGGGAAAGTCTTGAGGCCATTCTATGCCATTTGGCAGTAGCCCCTCTAATGGCAGGTGCCCTTCTTGTTATCAAACGTCTTGAAACAGATAGCATCCTTAAGAGAAAAGGAAGAAGAGATCCATTACTAAACAAATTCGCTGGATGGCAAATTTTTGGCGGTAGGGGACCCCAAATTGGGAATTACGTAATTCACTAGTAAAGGGAATTGTTTAATCATGAAAATAGGGAAATAAATATATGTAAATACTAAGAGTATTATTAAGCTTTTGGACCAATCATATTCTCTGGCTTAACCCATTCCTTGAATTGTTCTTCAGTCAAGTATCCCAATTCCAAAGCAGAAGCCTTTAAGGTAAGACCCTTCTTGTGGGCATTCTTAGCAATCTTAGAAGCCTTGTCGTAACCAATATGTGGGTTCAAGGCAGTAACCAACATCAAAGATTCGTGTAATAACTTTTCAATTCTATCAGTGTTGGCAACGATACCTTCAACACAATGAATTCTGAAAGAGTTTGAACCATCAGCTAATAATCTAACAGATGATAATAAGTTAGAAATCATAACAGGCTTGAAAACGTTCAATTCAAATTGACCTGAAGCACCAGCAAAAGTAATGGTGGAATGGTTACCAAAGACTTGAGTACAAACCATTGTTAAAGCTTCATTTTGAGTTGGATTAACCTTACCTGGCATAATTGATGAACCTGGTTCATTTTCTGGTAATGATAATTCACCATACCCACATCTTGGACCTGAACCTAAGTATCTAATATCTTGTGCAATCTTAAATAATGAGACAGCAACAGTGTTAAGGGCACCAGACATTTCAACAATGGCATCATGTGCAGCTAAAGCTTCAAACTTGTTTGGAGCAGTGTGGAATTGTAAACCGGTTAAATTGGTAACTTCTTCAGCGATCTTTTCAGCGAAACCAATCTTAGTGTTCAAACCAGTACCAACGGCAGTACCACCTTGGGCAAGGAATCTAAGAGATTCTAAAGCAGTTTCAATTCTGGCAATACCATTAGTGGCTTGTTGAACGTAACCAGAGAATTCTTGACCTAAAGTCAATGGAGTAGCATCCTGTAAATGGGTTCTACCGATTTTGATGATATCCTTGAATTCTTGAGACTTGGCTTCAAGGGCATCTCTCAAGGCAGATAATTCTGGTAAGAGGTGCTTGGAGATTTCGGTAACAGCAGCAATGTGCATGACAGTTGGGAAAGTATCATTTGAAGATTGTGACATGTTAACGTGGTCATTTGGATGAACAGGGGTTTTTGAACCTAATTCACCATTCAATAATTCAATGGCTCTGTTTGAAATGACTTCATTAGCATTCATGTTAGATTGGGTACCAGACCCAGTTTGGAAAACAACCAAAGGGAAATGATCAAGGAGTTTACCCTCGTATACTTCAGTAGCAGCTTGTTGAATAACTTGAGCCAATTTTGGGTCAAGGGCCCCCAGGTCGGAATTGACCTTAGCGGCAGCCTTCTTCAAAATCCCAAAGGATCTGATAACTGGTTCAGGCATAACCTCTCTGGCCCCACCAATCTTGAAGTTTTGCAATGATCTTTGGGTTTGGGCACCCCAGTATCTGTCACTGGCGACTTCAATGTCCCCGAATGCATCTTTTTCAATTCTCTTAGCAATGGAAGTAGTGGCAAATGTCTTTGTGGTCATTTTGGACTTGACTGTTCTAAATGCAAGCATTTTAAAGCGGATATTTGCTGAAGAGGGAGTTTAAGTATCTAATTCATCCATTGGCCACTATTTATGCTTTTTCTATCGATGGGGTTATTGATTTCCCTCGATCCGGGTCGCGCCTGAGGTATTTATTGACACTTTGTCCACTCAATTAATTGTCAGTTGGCTGGAAACCCAGTCTATTATGTACCCCTAGTCGGTGGCTATCGAATGAATCCCAATACATGCCGCTTCTATTGATGGAAATACTGCCTTTTTGGCATTTCCCCTTTCCGTAGAAGGTCGTACGGGGACCGACTTTTCCGTCCCCGGCATCGAATTTTTTATTCTCTCTACAAACTACTCATAACCTTTTAAGAAATTAAGGTCAAAATAACCATCAATTTAATTGTATCCTTTTTATAATACATTGTAAAACCTTAGTAATAGGCAAAATATCATATAAGTTGTTTATACTCATTGAATTTGAGAACTTATTTATAAACAGATATGTCAATGTATTGTTTGGCTTATCTCTTTAATACATGTTTAATTAAATCAGTTTTTTAAATTCAATCAATTTATGAATATATATAGAGAAGCTAAATTTAAATAACGTAATACCCTTCACTGGACCCACAGTAATAAACATCACAATCCAAAGATTCGTCATCTTCAACAGAGACAACTTTCTTAACTGAAACACCTTCTAATTCCCCATTCAATTTCTTTGTAGTTTCAAATTGGACTTCCATTGGGAATAATGCCTCTTCATCATCAATTTCTTTAGCGATAACCTCAATTGACCCACTTGGGTTCTCTAATAAACCATTCAATGTCAAAATTAATCCATCATCAGTGAACTTCAATTCCCCATTATCATAATCACTAGATTCTAAACTACCATTAATAATTGGAATTATAATTGAAACTTCATCAATTAATTTACCTGTATTAACTTCATATTCAAAGGTCAACCCAATTGTACCATCGTTGTTATTATTAACCCACGTTGTTAATATTATTGGTAATAACCCAGTACTCTCGTTAGTCTTCAATGTAGATCTCCATCTTAAAACACCTAAATTCTGATCATTAGATGGAAATGGCTTGCTTTGATCTTTCAATGCAATTATATTACTGTCATTGAATAATTTTTTATCAACATTTGGATGAGTTTTAAAAGTAGTTGTAACTGTTGAATTGGTTTCAACTTTATTCATTAAAATCTTAACAAATGATAGTTCTTGATCATTGATCCTAACTTGTAAATCACCCTTAACATCCGCTTGGGAAATTTCACCCTCTCTGGTGATTTGTGCTGAGAACTTTTCATTCAATGTCAATAAAATCCCCCTGTTACTAATAGCAGGTTTCTGTGGAGTTGGAATTTCAACTGGTTCTCTTTGGTTATATTGTTGTTGCGTTGGTCTTTGTTGTTGTTGCTGCTGTTGAACTAACAATGGCTGTTGCATATCAGTTTGTATACCACCGGCTGACTTCTTCCCTAATTGCAAACCACCTCTTCTAGTAGATGCTGGTTGAGCAACAGGTTCTTCATATGCATATTGTTGTTGAATAGGTTGTGCAATTGGTTGTTGTTGGAACTGTTGTTGGTGTTGTTGTTGGTAACCATAATCTTGAGATGATACACCAAACTCAGTCAGATGCTTTCTTGATAATTCCTTCATCTTCAATTCAATAGCCTTACGTTTACTTGCTTCAGTTGCTTCCAGTTCCTTGTTTCTGTCAATGATTTCTTGAATTCTTTCTTCGTGTGAATCCATTGCAAGGAATTCCATGATCTGGCGTGAATCAACATTCTCCTTGTACCCCAAGGTAATGATCTCATCAAATCCACTAAGTAGTTCGAAGCAATTGTCGAAGATCTCACGTTCATCAACAGTTCTGAGAACTGAATTTATAACCTTGCTGAACAAATTCAAGGTCTCGATGTCCTGTAGGATGTTCGAGTGTTTGTTCGTGATCAAAACAACATAATACTCTTCCAGAGGACGGTAAACATACCTGACATTGTCATCCTCAACGCTTGTGTGTTGGCTGTTGGACGCGTTCGATAAAAGTGTTGGGAAGTTTTGCAACAACCCGGTAACTCTCTCCTTCGAAAGGTCTCTAAACTGTCTAGAAATTACAGGATTCCCGCCCCTTGTGCAAATTGATGCCGCTAAAACAACCATCTCGTCTCTCTATTTATAAACAAAACAACACGTTGAAAAGTGTCCAAAAAATTCGCTTTCTGAGAGAAATGATTTAAATATAATTGTTGGCTCAGGGAAACTAAATTGTATAAATTGAAACTATTTTGTTTAATTAAAACTGCTATTGTTATTGTAATAATTTTTTAATTAAGTTTTAACCCCAGATATTGCTTTTTAGCCATTGAAACAGGCATTTTAACACAGTCCCAATGTCTTGATCCCAAAACTTCCAATAAAATTGTTTTAAGCTCACCGTTTTTTCTTCAGCTAACAAATAGTAACATTACAACTTTATTTCTATTTATTCAAATGATCAGATCAATGATTTCCCCTCTTTGAAAATCATTATAATCACATTTCAATATTCCATATTTTTTTACTCTTTTTTCACTACTTTCGTTATAAAGAAACAAAGATGAAAACTGATTTCTATGAACTCCTTGGGGTTCTTTCAGAAGCAACAGATTTAGAGCTGAAAAAGGCTTATAGGAAACGTGCACTACAACTACATCCAGATAAAAACCCAGATGATATAGAAAATGCAACTAAACTTTTCAATGAAATCAGATTAGCTTATGAAACTCTTAAAGACCCTCAGGAAAGATCCTGGTATGATTCGCATAAGTTTCAAATTCTTATGGAAGATTCAGATAGGGCTGCTTCTGGTAATGGGTATGGGGATGATGAACAATCTGATGAAGTTTATTATGCTGGTACAACATTATATGATATCCAAAGTTATTTAAATCCAAATTTATATCAGTCTTTTGATGATTCAATTAATGGATTTTATTCAATAATAACTGTTTTATTAGATAAGATTGCATGTGAAGAAGTTTCAAGTGGGAAACAGCAAAATTTAAATGGTTTTAGTGCTTTTAAGGATGATACAAAATTTTCCAATGTTTGTGACCCAAGGGAATTACTTTATCCAAGGGTTGGTAATTCCAAATCAAATTTTGATGAAACTAGAATGTTTTATAAAATTTGGTCCTCTTTCCAATCTGTTAAAACCTTTAATTGGTGTGATGAATATAGATATTCTTCTGCTCCTGATAGGAGGACAAGAAGATTAATGGAAAAGGAAAATAAAAAATTAAGAGATAATGCAAGAAAGGAATACAATGAAACTGTTAGGAAGTTGATGACATTCATAAAGAAATTAGACCCAAGGATGGACCCTATGTTAAGGAAAAAGTTCGAAAAGGAGAAACAAGCTCAAAAAATGGAAGAATTGAAAAAGCAAGCTGACATTGATAAGAATCATAGAAAGGAACAAAGGGATCAATATATGGAACAAAGTTGGCAAAGTATTGATCATGATGATTTAGCTGAAATTGAAGAAGAATTAGCTAGAATTCATCAAGAGGAAATGAAATTGAATAACCAAAATAAAAACGGTGATGCGAATGAAGATGGCGATGACAATTACTATGAATGTATCATTTGTAATAAGATATTTAAAAGTGAAAAGCAATTTCACGACCATGAAAGGTCTAAAAAACATTTGAAACTTTTAAAACAATTACAATGGGAAATGAAGAGGGAGGGTATTGAATTAGGCATTGATGATGAAAATTTTGTTGAATTGGACTCAAATGGAGACCCTATTAGTGATGATGACGGATTTGAGGATGCTTATGAGGATCTAGATGAGTTAGATTTAACCGATATTGATGATCTCGATGATCTTGATGATTTAAGTGATCTTGACGATTTGGAAGATTTAGACCTTCAAGAGATTTTACAAAAGGAATTTGATGATGAACTGAATGTGGAAAATGAGTTTGATGATCTTGATGATCTTGATGCAGATCTCGAAGACTTAGAAATTGATGATGATTTTGATGATGATTTTGAAACACAGTCGAAGACTGTCACGGACCAAAAAGAAGGTCAATACCCTGTTTGTAAATCAAAGCAAAAGATGAAGATTACAAAGGAAGAAGAAAAATTAGCTGAATTAGAAAAGTTATTAGCTAAGACGTCTTTTAATGATTCAAGTGATGATGAATGGGGATCTAATGTAACAAAATCCAAAACTAAAAAGAAATCCAAGAAAAAGGACAAAAAACAAGATTCACCAACACCAACGACCAATCGGCCTTCCTCTACTACACCCTTTGAAACTTGTTCCGTATGTAATGAATCATTCCAAAGCAGAAATAAATTATTTCAACATGTTGATGCAACTGGACATGCAGCTCCGCCGACTAAAAAGGGGAAAAAGGGGAAAAGAGGAAAGAAGAAATGAATAGTTCTCATTTAGAAATATTCAATGTATATTAGTAGCTTCCACATATATTTTAATATCTTCCAATAGAGGAGATATTTATTTTCTCTTGGCATTTACAAATTCTTTCATGACTGTAAAGAAAATCCCCATTTGGCTGGACTGTGATCCAGGGCAGGATGACACCGTTGCAATAATCCTTGCCTGTTTTCATCCGAGTTTTGATTTGTTAGGTATTTCAACCACTCATGGAAACGTTTCTCTGGATTGTACAACTTCAAACGCATTAAGAATTTTAACTGCACTCGGTAAAACGGATATTCCTGTATTCCCTGGTGCAAGACATGCATTAGATCATATTCCTGATATTTATGCACCTGAAATCCATGGTAAAACGGGTTTAAATGGTTCGAAATTATTGCCTTTGGCAAGAATGGAATCTCAAGACGAATCAATGTTTTACCCACATTTGGCTGATCTAATCAATAAATTTAATGGTGAACTAAATATAGTTGCTACTGGGCCTTTGACTAATTTAGCCTTATTTTTCAAATCATATCCTGCTTTAAAATCAAAAATCAAATGGTTACCTGTAATGGGTGGAGGATTCAACTCATTTAATAAAAATGGTAATGCAGAATTCAATTTTATATGTGATCCTAGGGCATCCAATGAAATCATATCAGATCCAGCCCTTAAAGAAAAGATCATATTAGCTTCATTGGATGTAACATCAAAAGTTTACTTTGAATCAAATACCCAATTGAGGGTATTAGATTGTCATTCTATTGAATCGGCATCTAATTTCAGAGCAATGATGTTTGAATTGATTGATTCTTTTGATAAGAGAATGATTGCTACGGGGATTCCAGCTTATAAAGGACCAGTTATTCATGATCCTGTTGCATTAGTTTCATTATTACAATTTGAAGGTATTCCAAATGATTTGGATCTTAAATGGGACCAAAGAGATTTTGAAGTTTCCATTGGTGGTGAATTTGATGGTGCTATAAGAGACTGGAAGATGGTTACCAGTGGTGGGGTTAAGGTGCTTACAGATTTGAATGTTAAAAAATTTTGGGATCTGGTCATTGATGTTTATTCTATTGCCGACAAAACAGCATTTATCAACACTTTAGATAGAAAACAACTATTGGATGAATATCATGATTAAATGCAGACAGGAACATCTTATGTAGTATATTTAATAGATAAATTAAACGTTTATGGCAAATGTGGTAATAATTTAACTGATTGCCGATGGAAAAGGTCCTTATCAAAACTTGAAATTTGGGTTTAAGTTTGGCACTATTTCTTGTCCTTTTTACACCTTTTTTCATCTTTTTATTTATCTAGATCTATTACAATGACAATTGAAAGCTTAAAGATTAACTCAAAGGAACTTATTGAAACAATCCATTCAACAGCAGATGTTTTTGGTGCAAAGGGTGTGTGGGGTCCAGAAAAGACCCAAACTGGTGTTTGCAGACTAGCTCTATCTGATTTGGATAAAGAAGTTAAAGATTGGTTTATTACTGAGACAACAAAGATTGGATGTACAATCAAGGTTGATAATTGCGGAAACATATTTGCAACTTATCCTGGTTTAAACAATAATGCAAAACCTACAGGTATGGGATCGCATTTGGATACGCAACCAACTGGTGGAAGGTATGATGGGATTTATGGTGTTTTGTCTGGTCTACAAGTTTTAAGAACTTTACATGCTAATAATATTACACCAAAATATCCAATTACATTAGTTGATTGGTGTAATGAAGAAGGTGCCAGATTTCCAATGTCGTTGATGTCATCATCCGTTTGGGCAGGCGTTAAAACAAAGGAACATATATATGCATTGAAAGATGTTTATGATAATGAAACCACAGTTGAACAAGAATTAAAGAGAATTGGTTATATGGGTGATTTCGACTGTAGTTATGAAACAGTTCAATTGGATTCCCATTTTGAGATTCATATTGAGCAAGGACCGATTTTAGAGAAGTTAGGCAAAACAATTGGAGTTGTTACTGGTGCTCAGGCTTACAGTTGGATTAATTGTGAAATAAAGGGCATGGCTCAACATACAGGGACAACCCCATTGGAATATCGTAGAGATGCAATGTTAGCTGTTGCTAAGCTTACTGTAGGGATTAACGATATTGCTAAGAAAAACGGTGGCTTGGGAACAATTGCTAAAATGGATTTCATTCCAAATGTTGTTAATGTAATTGTTGAAAAAATTGAGTTCGTTATTGATATTAGACATGAAAATGATGAAGGTTTGAAGAAGATTCGGGACCAAACTTTTGAACTAATTGATATAGTATGTTTGAACAAAGTGGGGAATGGTACTAAATTAAAATATGAAATTCAAGAACCATTTTCATACCCAGCAACCTATTTCAATACAAAATTAGTTGAAATTATTAGTGATTCTGCAAAAGCTGTTGTTGGTGAAAACTTAATTCATAGAATGGTTAGTGGTGCTGGTCATGACTCTTGTGCAACAAACTTAGTTATCCCAACGGCTATGATCTTTGTACCAAGTGTTGAAGGTGTATCGCATAACCCATGCGAACATACTGATCCTGAGCAATTAGAAGAAGGGTTTAAAGTTTTATTAGAAACAATTCTAAGGTATGATGAACAACGTTTAGAATGAATTTTATTGTATATTGGTATCTAAGCTATAAAGCCGAAAAAAGCATAAAAAAATATAAATGAAAAACTATAAAGTGAATCCTTTCAGTATTGAAACATCAAAAAGGACATCCCAACTTGATCCACCCCAGGCAAATTTTTGTATGCTTAACGAAGTTGTAAACCCTCTCAATTTAAGAATTTCATCAAAATTATTCATTCTCCATTTGAGATACTCTTGTTGTTCTGGATCTGTAGCACAACATCCAATTACGGTAAATGCCCAAAGCAAAATACTGGCACCTTGGCAATGAACAGATAATTTTCGAATGTAACCTAAACCTGAATTAAAAATTTCCTGGACTTCCTCATCATCTACTCTTAACTCTGGATTCAACAACTTCTTTGCATATAAAGTTACAGCCTTTGCTAGAATCGCACTACCATAGCAACTTTCCATCAACTTCTTCTGTACAGATTCGTGTTCCTTTTGATAAACTTCAATTGGTAAAATTGGTGGTGTAAAGTATTTAGCTAAGTTGAAAATATTATCTATTTCTTTAATATCCTCATTTGAAAATGGTGTTTGAAGGGCCAGCCAACAAATTTTAGATTGCAATTCAATCATTGGAATTGAAGCACCAACCACAGGGTTATTCATCCATGGGACAGCACAATCAAAAATTGGTGGTGATAAATATTCTCCTAAACTTTCGAATATTTCATATGGTGATGTTAACAAATGTAAATATTTAACATCAAAATTAAATAATGATGTTGTATAATTAAAAATAAAAGATTCTAAAATTTTCCTTTGATATGGTAATAAATCAATTAAGGGTTTCTTCTTTCGAATAAATGCAATGTTCAAACTGGAAGAATCCAAATCTAAATTAGAACTCCTTCTTTTTTTCATTGGACTATTATAACTTTTTCCATTGTTTTCATCATTTGAAACAATCTGTTTCATATTTGAAACAATATTTGAAAAACTTGTAATTAAATCAAGAAAACTTGATGATTCATTTAAAACAATTTTCTTTTGTTCCTCTTTTAATTTATTTTGCCAAGCAATATCATATTGCTTCTCCTTTATTAAAACCCAAAGCTTAATAATTTCAGCAGCGGTAATTATATTTAATGTTAAAATTTCCCTATTCTCATAAACAAATTTTTGTTTCAAATAGAATAGTAACAAGAAAATCAGTAACCAATCGCAATTCCCTGACAATGTATTATGCGAAAGAAATTTAAGTAATTGAATTATTGATTCGTTTGTCTTCTTTGTTGAAACTAATTGTAATTCTTTGTCGCCATTATTAAGAGCTAAGAATGCAGCGCCACAACCTAAAAATAACGTTTGTAAAACATCGTTGTAAATTCCTGCCGGTATAAATACTGAACCTGGTTGTAGCTTAATATGGGCGATTTGTGGAGAGATTGATGTTATGAACCCCTTTGTGAAAGCTTCAAATAATAATCCATCCTTTGAACTTAAATTCAATTGTGACAAACAACGAATATTACTACCAACATCAGTCAAGTACTTTCTAAACATTGCATCCTCTTGCATTTCCTTTTTAAATTGGTGGTTTTCAACTGGTTTAACTTCTTTCTTATTGGTGATTGGTTGATGAGATGGTTTGCTGTCAAATAAAACTATATCTTCACCAATCTCACCGCAGGTTTCATAGGGGAATATATATTTTTTATTAATCACTGTCACATCGAAGTTATTCTCTAATGATTCATATTCTACATCACTTGGTGAATTTTCTATTTCTAAGTTATTGAAATACTCCAAATCTTCCAATAAATCTGTTCCCACAATTTGATGATCATTGTTACTGTTATTCATATTTGCAGTGGTGAATGATGTTGAAATGACCCCAAAGCTAAGTTGACCGATTTCATTTAGATTATCAAGGTCTTCAAATTCATTGGCTACATTTTTAACACCATTATCTTCTGCTTCTGCTTCTGATTCTGATTCTGATTTTTTCTCTTCTTCAATGTGGTTGCTGATCGCATTTTCAACAGAAGAATTTGAGTCTAAACATTCCCGTTTTATTGGTATTGATACCGTTTCTGACAACTTTGTCAGTTTAAATGAACTCTTATGCGGCAATGACTCATTTCCTTTAGGCCAAACACAGAGGTAAAATGATTTAGCACAATTTCCACATGTCTTCGATTGGGAAGACTTCATTCCATCACACTTGATTTTCCTTTTCCTACAGCAGAAACAACCATTTCTACTACGACCACCTTTTTTGATGGAATAAGTTGGCTTGGAAATAGAGCAACTTTGTTTTCGTTGTAATCTGTAACGAGACATAGACGAATGTGCTGCCCCAGAGTGAAAGGTTGAAAACATTGATTTTTGAGGGAGAAAGATGTGGGTTTTCCAATTTGGAAGTTGGATGCATATAATAGATATCCGTTATCTCTACTCACACTGGCATTAAAATTTCGGAATGCGAATTTCACCTTCCCCCCCCCCCCCTATAAACCGGATAAATAGCCACTATGGTATAACTTTGAAGGGCCGTTGGTGGGATTGTCAATTTGTTGGGGGAAGCCTCTTTGCGTTCCATTGGAACCCCCGTCTGGATTTGGACATCTACTATTATTTTACAATCGCCGCGGCGGTAAGAGCCCAAAAAGTAAAGCCGAAAATACAATGTGCTCATTTTCTTGGCGTTTTGTATGAAGGATATTATATTGTTCTATTAAGTACAAAATGTAAAATATAGATCTTAAAACGGGAAGTTGCTCTCGTGCTCAACACTTAAGCATTGACAATTGATTCAATAAGCTTAGCAGCCTTGATTGTCTCCTCATCATGCCATCTTCTACCAGTAACTTGCACAGAAATTGGAGCACCTTCAAACTTCTTTGGATCGTCGTAGAGAGAATATTCATATTTTTCAATATCATTCCTTGCAATGTATGTAGTATCAACAGGATCTAACTTAGGGTCACATTTCAAATTGGTTGGGAAAACAACATTTGGGTAATCCAAAATGTTCCAAAGATTTGTGTATCCCCAGTAATGGACAGTTTCTGGTTCAGCTGCTACAGAAACATATGTGGGAGAAATGATAAAATCGACATCCAATGAAGCCATCTGTTTCAAGTATTCAGCACGGTAGAACTCCCTGGTATATGTTGAGGATTGATACTCCTTAACTGATAAACCTTCATCCCCACATCCAAATGAAAGGGCAGTTGTAGTCAACTTACACAGTGGCTCACCTGAACCACCAAGTAATTTCTTTTGACCATAATTACTATCACCATTATAACCATTACCGCATGCAGCAATACATTCAGCAACTCCTGATGACTCCCATTCGACAACTTTGACACCAGCTGCCTTTAATTTCTCAGATGTGTGTTTTAAACCTCTAATGATCGGTGGGGTTGGCTTAACAACATTATCATCATAAACAATTGCAACTTTTAACTCATTTGCATTAAGTTCCTTAATATCCCTCCATGGTAATGGAATAATACTAGCATCATTTTCCCATGGTTTGGCATCAATTTGGACTTTCATAAACAATTCCAAATCTTCAGCTGATCTTGCAAGGGGCCCTAATACAACCCCAACAAGTTCTTGCACTTTTTCACCAGCAGGGACCATTGGTAACATGGTAATTCTTTTTTGAGTTGGTCTTAACCCCCAAACACCACAAAAAGCGGCAGGGCATCTAATTGATCCACCAATGTCTGACCCAAGACCTAAGGCAGATCCCTTCATGGCAGCAATCGCACCTTCCCCAGATGAAGAACCACCAGTGGTTAAGTTTGTATTATGGGGATTCTTTGCAAGACCAGTAATGTTATTGTTTGAACATAAATGCATTAACGATTGTGGTTCAGTAGTTCTAATGTAGAAAACACTTCCAGCATCATACAATATTTGAACACATTTGTTTGTTTCTGTAGAAACATTATCAATTAATGAAACATATCCACCATGAGTGATTTTACCTTTATAATCATAATGTTCCTTTATACTAATTGGAACACCGTGTAATGGACCAACAGTTTTACCATTTTTAATGAAGTATTCATCCAACTCTTCAGCTCTTTTTAAACCTTCGTCAATGAATAATTGCATGCCACAATTTGTCAATTGGTGAGCAGCAGTTCCTCTTTTGGCATATGCCTTGAAAACTTCAACAGATGTATAATCACCTTTTGCAATCTTGGCAGCTAAATCAACAGCTTTTAATTCTGTAATTTCAATTTCAGATTCAGTGAGAATTTTCTCAGGAATGCCAATAACGTTACCACCATCAAACTTTGGAATTAACTCTTCTGGTAAACAAAATTCAGGTAAAACAGCTTCCTTCAAGATTTTCTTGTAAGCTTCAATTTTTGGTTTGAATGTTTCAAATAATTCAGCATTTTCAGTGGTATTGACAGTAGTGGTCAATATATTTGTGGAGTAGTCGACTAACATGGTGGTTTTAGCATTCAAGTGAAGTTGAATCAAAAGATTGTAGATGGGAAAGCATCTCTATTTAACTATTAATCATATAAAAGAACAAATATGATTGCCGAGGTCATACCAGTACCTATTTAGGCATAATTCCCCGTGGCATATTTGATTCCTATATATTTATCTGATCAATCAAATTGCCTATTCAGGACTTCGGCAATTATTGCTGCTTTTCTTGCATTTCCTAATGTGATAACTTTTGCTATAGACAGTTTTCATCTAAGGAATAACATACAGATACCGATAAGTTTTACTCCTAAATGAACTTGGTTATAAAGGGAATTATATTGCTTGTAAATTTAATAATTTACCAAAGAGGTCATATTACGTCTTCTTAACTTTTTTTTGTACTTTGTACTAAAATCAATTTTATAATGACCTAATAAAAGGCTGTTTGGTTAGTAACCAACAGAAAAAACACAAACGGTGCCATATCATACAAGATTTAAGCACATGTGCCTGCTTCTGTGGAAACACCATCTAATCAATCGAAACAATGGAACATCGACGTTACCAAAAATGTTACTAAAAATAATATCTCAATGGAATCTAGCCGAAATCATCACTCTCCCGATTTGGGGTAGATGTCACTATCGGCAGCAGATCCATTTAATTGAATTATGAATAAGGATTCGGCAATGTCTAGGCAAAATCAGCAATGTATGTGGAAATTTCGTAAATCCACAGGACAGATTGGCAAGGAAATGCGGCCACTAATAGGAGATTTATATAACTTTAAGTCATTGAAGACAAGTTCCAGAGAAAACGGAGCGGATTAAAATTTTGGCGCGCCGCACTGTTAACCGAATTTTTTTTTGAGTTTGGTCATCGATAAGATTGCGATGATTAAACCGCAATTATACTTATCACGGCAAGCGAAGATCATTCTCATCGATTTTTTTTTTCTTTATAAATACCACTTGTTGGATCGTAATTGTTAGTAAATCATATACATTCATTTAAGTACATCAATTATGAGTTACATTGAAGAAAAAGTTCCATATGACATAAAAGTTGACAGTTTAACTGATGAAACTACAACCGATTTTAAGAAGGTCATTGACTATTCTGCTATACCAGGTACATCCCACTTGGTTGACTTTGAAAAGGGGGACACGGAAATCATCTTAATCCCAACTCCATCCGATGACCCCAATGACCCTCTCAATTGGTCGTACAAAAGAAAAATGATACAAATGTTTTGTATTGTGTTATATTGCTATGGTGGTTCGGTGCCTGGTTGTATCGTCTACTCAATTATTGGTGATATTGCTGCAGATCCTAAAACTGATCTTACAGTTGCTGATTTAAATGCTGGTACTGGTTACTCATTTTTATTTTTAGGCCTTGGTGGGTTAATTATGCTACCTCTTGCGCAAAGTTATGGAAAAAGACCTATTTATTTATTAGGTATATTGGGTGTTATTGGGTTCAATATCTGGCAACCTTACATTACAACTAGAGGTGAATGGTTTGCCTCAAAGATTTTGAATGGGTTTTTCTTTTGCACAATTGAATCCTTACCAGAGATCACTGTCACTGATATGTTCTTTGAACATGAAAGAGCAACTTATATGGGTATTTATGGTGCTGCTTTATTTTCTTCCAATTATGCTGCACCAATTCTTGCTGGTGTTGTTAATGATGCCCTTGGGTGGAGAATGGCTACAATAATTGCCGTCATCTTTGCTGCAGTCTGTTTTGTCTTAATGTTCGTCTTAATGGAAGAAACTAATTATGATAGAAAGTTGAGAGTTACGACAGATTCTGATGGTCAAGTTTTATCTGCTGTTACATCTGCTGTGAATCCACCAACTGGTACCCATCAGCTATCTGCAGTCAATTCACGTATTCATAATGTTTTATCAGACAACCACTTGGGAAATCAAGCAATTCTTATTAATGCTAAGGAACCAATTACCTACGCATCTGAAAAAACATGGATTCAAAAGATGTCATTAACAGGTGGTATAAGAAAGGAAAATCACTTGTGGGAGTACCTCAAGGCGCCTTTTTTTATGGTTCAATTTCCAATTGTTTTGTATTCAGGTTGGGCTTATGGTGTGACATTGTTATTTTATTCAATTGCAAACACAACAGCTGGTATTGTTCTTTCTGCTGAGCCATACAACTTTAGTACCCAATCCATTGGTTTAGCTTACCTCTCTCCATTTATCTTTGTTTTCATTCTTTACCCATATGCAGGTTGGTCAACAGATTATATCAAACTTTGGTTTGCTAAGAGGAGACAAGGTTTATCACAAGCTGAAGACAGATTATGGGTTAACATCCCATACATGATTCTTGGTCCAGCTGCATTAATTTTATGGGGTGTTGGAGCTGCTCATGGTATCCACTGGATTGGTATTATCATTGGGTTTGGCCTCCTTGCTGGTTTATGTGTTGTTGGTTGTGTTTCAAGTGTTACCTACTGTCTTGATTGTTACTCAGAATTGGGTGTCCCAGCAATTGTTGTTTTGGTTATTATTAGAAACACTATGAATTTTGCTTTTGACTATGGTATTACTGCTTTCATTACCAACGTTGGTGTCCAAAATACATTTATCATTTCGGCCTTCATCTGTATGTTCTGTATTGGTACTTTCCTTGTTATGAACTTGACTGGTTTCTACTGGAGAAATCGTACTAAAGGTGCATATTGGAGGCTTGTTCAAAAGTACAGATCTAGAGGTGTTGAAATGTAACTCCATATTGCTATTTGATTTTTATATTCTTTTATAATCCTTTTTTCCATTAACTTTAATTATTTGAAACTATATTTAATAAAAAAGTGCCTAAATATTTAAATAAAATTGATAAAATTTGCTCGCTATTTGGATAAACTTTTGGTACTTGTAATATTCAATGACTAACCGTGACAAAAGAAATATTAAGCGTTAAGCTCGTCAAACCTGATATTGTTTAGAGGCTTTACTTTCCTAAAGCAGCCTTCAAGGAAAAGGTAGCTTATTTCCCAATAAAAATAACCTAAATAGGAAGCTTGAGACTGATAGGTTTTAACCTACATATTAGGTTATTACTATTTGACTATAATGATGGATGTTGAATATTAGCCAAAGTTCATTTTTTAAAAGCAATAATTCAGACCATGCTAGCTGTAAAGCATTTTTATTGATGCGGTTATCTTTAATAATATTACAATGTTGATGATGAATTACTGAAATGGTGTAACCGAAGGAATGGTTCCTACTTAAAAAAAAGAACTTTGAGCTATTTAATAATAAGTTTGCTGAGCTAATGCGTTACGACACATCTCCAGTTGTTTTATTATTAAAAATTGATTTATCTTCAGTAAAGTTAATTAAAATGAATAAAAATTAGTTCCTTATAAAGGTTCCATTTGTATTGATATAAAAAATTAACCTAAGAGGATTTAACTTTTTAATCACTGTTTTTTAAAAACTTGGTTATTTTTATCATTAATTTTTTTCACTTTTAAGCTGGTAGTTTTTCAAACAAAAATTAATTTAAAACATATATAACCTTTTATATAGAAAAGAAATCAACTTGAAAACATTACCAAGGTAAACTAATGAATTAGCAAAATACAATATATATAATTATACAGGAAAACCGTAATAAAAAAGCAAAATATTTACTTTATGCTTTTTCTGAATACAACATATTCTTAAATACTGCCACTACAAACCCCTAAAACATGCTCCGCTACTTTTAGTAATCTAGGTAGCGGTTTAACTGTTTATTGTAACCTATATGTTTAAATGTCCCCTTATTATGACATTCGCTCAATGAGTCATTGGACAAGTGGAATTTCCTAATTAGGCAACGCGGTAGAAATCATTTTTCAATGATTTTTTCCCTTTCTTTCTCCTTAAACTCAAACAAAGATGCTATCTATAAGATTTAGAACTAGAAACTTTTCTACTAGCTCTGCCCTTTTAGCGGGACAAAATCGTATTGAAAAAATCGTCCAAAATTATGCAGTAGGCTTACCATCCAATAAGAAAGTTCACTCCGGTGATTATGTTTCAATTCAACCAGCACATGTCATGTCTCATGATAACTCTTGGCCAGTTGCTTTAAAGTTCAAAGGTTTAGGTTATGAAAAAGTCAAAAACAATCGTCAAATAGTCAATACACTTGATCATGATGTCCAGAATAAATCAGAGAAGAACCTTGAAAAGTATTCAAATATTAAAGAATTTGCTAAATCTCAAGGGATCGATTTCTACCCAGCAGGTAGAGGTATTGGTCATCAAATTATGATTGAAGAAGGTTATGCATTTCCAGGTAATTTAACTGTTGCTTCAGATTCTCATTCAAATACATATGGTGGTATTGGATCTCTTGGTACAGCTGTTGTTAGAACTGATGCTGCTGCTATTTGGGCCACTGGTCAAACCTGGTGGCAAATTCCACCAGTTGCCAATGTTAAATTAGTAGGTGAATTGCCAAAGGGTACATCGGGTAAAGATATCATCGTTGCTTTATGTGGTTTATTTAACAATGATGAAGTTTTAAATCATGCCATTGAATTTACCGGTCCTGCACTTAAGGATTTGTCAATCGATTACAGATTGACTATTGCTAACATGACGACTGAGTGGGGTGCTCTTTCGGGTGTTTTTCCAATCGATGATGTTACCAAAAACTGGTATGCTAAGCGTCTATTAAGAGTTGGTCCAACCCATCCAAGAATCAATGGCGAGACCGTTGACAACTTAACTTTGAAAAATGAAGAAATCAAGCCAGATGAAGATGCATTCTATGCAAAGACATTAACAATTGACCTTTCAACTTTAAGTGAATATGTCTCAGGTCCAAACTCTGTTAAGATCGGTACTCCAGCTGCTGAATTGTCAAAACAAGATATTAAGGTTAACAAGGCTTACTTAGTTTCTTGTACAAACTCACGTTTATCCGACATTAAGGCCGCTGCTGAGGTTATTGGTGACAGAAAATTGGCACCTGGTGTTGAATTTTACATTGCTGCCGCATCCTCAGAGGTTCAAGCAGATGCTGAAGCAGATGGTGCTTGGAAAACCCTTTTGAAAGCTGGTTGTACTCCATTACCAGCAGGTTGTGGTCCATGTATTGGTTTAGGTGCTGGTTTATTAGAACCAGGTGAAGTTGGTATCTCAGCTACAAACAGAAATTTTAAGGGTAGAATGGGGTCAAAGGATGCGTTGGCATATTTGGCATCACCAGAAGTTGTAGCAGCATCTGCTGTTTTAGGTAAAATTGCAACTGCTGAAGAAGTTATTGGCAAGCCAATTCCATCTGTTTCTCAAGTTAAGAAGACTGTTACAATTAACCAAAAGCCAGAAGGTGAAGAAGTTGCTGTTGAGGCAAGTGCCGGTGGTATTATGGACGGATTTCCAGAGTTTATTGAAGGTGAATTAGTTTTCTGTGATGCTGATAATGTTAACACTGATGGTATATATCCAGGTAAGTATACATATCAAGATGACGTATCACGTGAACAAATGGCTGAAGTTTGTATGGAAAACTATGATAACGAATTTGGATCAAAAACAAAAGCCAATGATATTATTGTTTCTGGTTTCAACTTTGGTACAGGTTCGTCAAGAGAACAAGCGGCTACATGTATATTAGCAAGGGATATTAAGTTAGTCGTTTCAGGAAGTTTCTCAAATATTTTTGGGAGGAATTCCATTAACAATGCCCTTTTGACATTGGAATTACCAAAGTTAATTGAAATGATGAGAGAACATAATCTTTCAAATGGTGAGTTAACTAAGAGAACTGGTTGGACATTGAAATGGGATGTTAAGAAGAGTTTAGTTACTGTCAAAAACAAGGATGGTGAAGAGGTCTTATCCCAAAAGGTTGGTGAATTAGGTGAGAATTTACAAGACATTATCATTGAAGGTGGTTTAGAAGGATGGGTTAGAGCACAATTAAAGAAATAGATATCATATTTTTTATAGATAAATTAAAACGATTTTGTTTACAGAGGAATTCACAAGTCTTAGATAACTGATAAAAACTATTATTTTGATTGTTTGATTGTTTGTGTGTGTATACATATATTTATTTAAAGGGCCTTAATTTCCTTACTAACTTCATCGAAACTTTCTTTATATTCTTCACTCTTACCGCTTTTGTCACCCTTCTTGCCACCACCTGGGACAATCATAAGACAACTTGTTGGTCTCTTTGTACCACCGGCAGCACCAAGGTCTTCCTTACTTGGAGTCCAGATGTATTGAACACCATTATCTTCACAGAGAACTGGTAAATGTGAGACAACATCCAGTGGGGAGATATCACCGGCGATGATCACAAGACCCTTTTCACCTTTACGTAAAGCTTTGACGACTTCCTTGACACCACGCTTAACGTGTTTAGCCTTAGCAGCCTTTTTGGCAGTTTTGAGGACCTTCTTACTAAGCTTCTTGCTTGCAAGTGGAGTGGCAACTGGTAAAATAAATGGAAGCTTGGCCTCGTAATTGTCAACCTTTTCAGACTTTTCAGACATTGCTTTTTTTATATAGAGATCAAAAGAGAATTAAAGATTTGACTGAAAAATTTTCTTTAATGAGAGGGTGAAAAAATGGTGATAATCCGCGATTTTGGGAACAAAAGATCAAATTAAATCATAATAGTTTATCATGTAACTGGGATTCCAGTAAAGGTATATACAATGAATATATAGTTGGTGCAATAAATTAACGATTGGCTTTTAAATGATACCAATTAAGGGTATATTCATTTATTCAGGAAGTTCTAAACCAACCCTTCTGGCACTTTTTCTAATCTTGTCAGTCTGTGCCTGGGAAATACCTGGGTTATACCTTTCCAGTAAATCACAGTATTCAGTTTGGGAATTGAGGAAAACTGCTATGGTTGATAAATGGTGGTTTTCCTTTGGGGTCAATTGATGATCGTGTTTATCCAAATGGGAGAACACTGAGTTGTCAATCTTAGGTGGCATGTTCATTCCAAGTTGTTCAGCAACAGCATCAAGTGCAGCACCCTCCTCTTGGTTTGTCCATTGTTTACCAATTTTCAATGCATTCATCTTTTGGTATGCAACTAGGGCCTTTTGCTTCTTTTCAAGTTGCTTCATATGATGACGGTGAGAAGACTTGAATGTGTTTTCAACTGCCGCAAGGACTCCTTCGAAAACCTTCTTTGATGACATTTGGACTTTGGAGAGATGTAGATGAATATGGGTGAAAAAAATGTATGAAAAGATGAATTTGTATATATTTTTTATCATTCTAGCTCTTTAAAACAATGAGTAAGTTACCAAGTCATTGGGTTAAGCAAGTAAGCGATGCTGTAAGAGAAAAGGAAGATGTTACATTTAAAAACTTAGAGAGTCTTCTAGTAGATTCTAAGAATAAAGATATCAAATGGTTTCTCACAAAAGAGGAATACAATAAGCTGTTAAAATCATTGTATCAATTGATTTTGAGAAAATATCCTTTAATGGAATGCCTTTGGATAGAATATGCAGAATTTGTATTTAAAATTGGAGACTCCATTGTCGCAAATGAAGTTTATGAATTGGCTTTCACTTATTTACCTAGGAATTTAAACCTTTGGATCAGTTGGTGTCAGTTTCAGTTGGAGACGCAGACAAGCCACGATAATATGTTTAATTGTTTAGAGAGAGCCAGAATTGCTATTGGTGATAATTATAATGCCTGGCCGTTTTACGAAGGATTTTTGGATTATTTAGAGATGCTTGAAACAAAGGGGATAACAATTGATTCATTTGAAAGTACTCGAGATTCACCTAGTTCTCCCAGTGGATATTATAAATTATTGAGACTTGTTATTCAAATCCCATTGTATGATTATTTAACAGCCCATGAATTGAATTTTAAAATGCTAGAAAAGGCAACACCATCAAGTATTCATAACTTTATCAATCCCCATGATCTGATGGAATTTCATAAATCAACTTATCTTGATTTGTTGAATGATTCCTCTAAGTTCAAAAGTGTGAAGGCATCATTGAAGAAGAAATTCACAGAGTTGTTTATAGTTGTTCAATATGCGACCTGGAAAAGATACCCATATGAGAGGGAATTAAAAACACAACAATACCATCCTGATAACCAGTTGACAAGGTTGGAATTGAATAAATGGAGACAGTATTTAGAATATTCTGAAGTTATGGGATTGAAGGTGGGATCAAAGGAGACAGAAATTATGATAATTCGCAATAATAGAGATTGGATAGATACTCTTTACAATAGATGCATTTCTATCACAGGGAATTATCATTATTTTTGGATCAAATGGAGTAATTATCATTTGAATTTGAACGATACACTTAAAGCAAAGGAAGTTTTGTCAAAGGCATTGGTTTGTATGAATGGGGGCTCCATTTTAACTCCTGAAAGTTTAAATGTAAGATTAAGGTTAATTGATTTACATATTTTGGAAGGTGAATTAGAAACAGCATTGGAACTGGCCTTGAAAGTTGTTGGTAAATTAAATGGATCACGAGACCATTCTGATAATATTTGCATTGTTGATATTTGGGTTAAAGTATTAGAAATTGTTCAAATCTCTGCATCAGATGAAGATTCTAAAAATGATTTAATTCTAATAATAGAGAAGGTTTTATTGATGTGCAGTCATCGGAGCATTCAGCTGAAGTTCCTTAGGGAAGTTGGCGAATTCAACGGGGTTCCCAAAGACACTGTTTTGAAATTTTTGCAATCAATTGAAGCACCAGAGGAAGATAAAGCAAATATTTTAAAGGCCAATTCTTACGCTGATTCTGTTAGTGTTAATGAAATCTTACCAACTGTCCCGAAAGACTGGCAATGTGAGTTCTTTTGAAATTGAAATTCTCATCTGCTGAGCAGCTGCGCCGGATTGAGAGAGAAGAATGAAAATTTTTTATTTGTTTCTCTTAAATTGGACACAAACAAGGGCCAAAACGCCATTTTGGGAGAGGTTTTTTCTTAGAGACACGGCGCCTGTTTGAAAGAAACTATATATACAAACTCTGACACGTTTTAAAAGAGACAACACGGGCAAATTAAACGCACAGAAACACCTCCGAAATTACCATTTGCCACCAACTTTATCACTTTTTCAACGCGATCAATTGTTTGCTGACGTAATACAAATATTGATAGAATGTCAAAGGTGCCCAAAAATCCAGACCCAACTGTTGGAACAGAATATACAATGGACTCAATTAAATTAGAGTCAATAGAACATCGTCGACAGATTTGCTCCGACATTGTGAGACAAAGGAAGAGAAAATTAGCTGAATTGTTATGCATAACATCTTCCCCTTACAAATTGATCACTTCGAATAAACAAAATGACAATGATGACGACCTTCCATCAAATGCAAATGATAACCCATTTATAAATAAGATGCTTGAATTCTTGGAAATGAATGATTTAGCTAATGGTCGTTTATTCAAAGATGATACCTTGCTGAAATTTAAATCTGATGTTGCGGAACCAGAGGAAACAGAACCAGGTAAGGTTGACGAAGAAGTGGTTCAGGAACCACTTAATAAGAAACAGAAAACTGATGAGAAGACTCAGCTTGATAACAATAAATCAATTGAAGATTCTAAAAAATCACAGGAGGTAGCATCATCCCCACAACCAAAAGATTCCATTCAACATAAAAGAGTATTTGATATACCATTGACTGTGCAGCCGACTGAGATTGAATTAAAATCTACATCAACTGATATAACACTAATTGATTTAATTAATAAATATGCACATGATTCAATACCAAATCGTGCAGATGCTAAAACAGGGCGTGATTTGAATATTGACAATGTTTCAATTGAGAATTTGTTAATTGGTTTGCTACCTGAAGGGAGACCACATAAAATTGCAGAAACAAGGTCACTGACAGAATTATATTATCATCAACAAACATTACCATTGCCAAAATTGTTGTTACGTGCTCACAAAGCATTATCAACAGATGCATACGAAACCTCCTTAGTTGAAGGTAAAGTTGCTGTGTTGCATTCTAGGATCGAAGAATTGAAAAGGAAGAATAGCTGGAGTTTAAGACAACCAAGACGTTTCATCGACCCATTTTTACAATTTGGTAAAGTTAAATTGAATGATGAAATTCAACCAATGACAAATAGGAAAACTCACTGGGATAGTTTAATCTCAGAGGCAAAATGGCTAAGTTTAGATATGAAACAGGCTAGGCGCTGGAAATTAGCTCAATGTGTTGCAATTTCTCAATCAATTCAAGATTATTGGACTTATGGTAAAGTTTGTTGTATTAAAAGGGCTAGAATTATTCATTTAGATGAGAGGAAAGTGATTCAAGATGCAATTGACGCGGCCGAAGAGGCTGAAAAGCTTAAAATGAAAAAAATTGAGGATGCAAAGGATGTTTTAGAAGCTGAAAAGAATGATGTAATCACAGAGAAAATAGCCCAACCACCTACTCATGTTGAACCAGAAACAGACACCGATAAAGATGTTGAGATGGTTGATGCTGTTGAAGAACAGCCCGTTGAACCTGTTTCGCCCGTTGAACTGGTCGATGACACACCAGAGGTCCCAAACCCTGAAGATATTATCAATAAAATTTTATCAACAGAGGAAGATCCAAAATATTTCAATTTTGAATGCAATGATGATTTATCAAAAATGAATCTCCCAAAAGTTTCTTATGATAAATACGTTGAGTCAAAATCAGATGGTCCATTTAAATTATTTGCTGATTTATCTTCAATGACTACTGGTGAAAAATCGGTCATTGATCATTTAAATTCTTATACACCATTTAATTCGAAAGAAACAGATCATTTAATTGAACGTGAACATTTTGCTCATATATCATCTTTGTTACCACCAGCTGATGAGGAGCAAGATTGGGTAAAATTGGTATTTAAGAGACTGGATATTAATGATAAAAATAACATTCATAATAGGAATGGATTATTTGGACCATTTAGAAGAATTAATATCCTTAAACCACCACATCCTCCAAAGATTGACCAATTGAATATTAGAATACCAACAATTTGGTTACCTCAAGATGATAAATATTTAATTAAATATGTTTCTGAATTTTCTTTCAATTGGGATATAATTGCTTCACATCTGTCCCCGAAATCAACCTCTTCATATACTTCAAATATTGAACGTCGTACACCATGGCAATGTTTTGAACGGTACATTCAACTGAACGATAAATTCCAATTTACCGATATGAGAGGTCTATTTGCGGAAAGGGCAAAGAAGTGGCTTGAATCCGCTCATAGAGTTCAGACCACCACAAAACGTAGAATTTCTCCATTGGGTGTGGGAACGGAATCAATTCAACGTGGTCATCGTAGATTACGTTGGGCTTCAATGTTTGAAGCAATGAAACGTGTTATGAAGAAACGTGAAAGTGAACAAAAGCCAAGTTCAAAGACACCCAAGTTTGCTAATGATGGTAAACGGAATGATACTCCTTCGCCTGCTGATTTATCCTTATTGAAATTTGAAAGGGACAAAGCAATGCAAGAATCATACAACCATTCAAATGGTAACAGATTAAAAGGTAGACAATTGTCAGATCAAGGCGTAAAGGGATCCAATGATAAATCACTTCAAAAGCAAGTTCAACAAAGGTCAACACCAAGAGTGAATAGCCAAGTTCAACAATTGGCCCGCGCAACAACACCCAATGGAACACCATTAACAAGTGATCAAATTCAAAAGTTGATGCAATTAAAACGTCAAAGGCAACAAAGTCAAAGACAGGCAATGCTTTTACAACAACAGCAACAATTAGGGCTGAAATCGAATCCAGGTAGTGGCGGCAACACACCTCAAATTCAACATGGCTCATTATCACAAACCTCACAATTACCAGGGTCACCAGCAAATATTGCATCAACTATTTTAAGCCATGGTACTCCTGAACCACAGATAAGGTCACCATCTGGCATGGTTCCAACTCCTGAACAGTTACTTCAAAAGGTAAATAATCCAACTGATACTCAAGGTTCGCCAACACCCAAGGTTAACATAAAACCTGCCAATCAATCAAGTGGCAACCGTAAAGTATCCTGGAATAATTCTCAAGTACAAAGTTTAGTTGCCCAGATTAGAGCTCAAAATCCGAATATGGATCAAGATTCAGTTATGAGAGCGGTGGCAAATTTACTTCACAAGGCTCAAATGTCAAAGCAACAAAAACAGCAACAACAACAACAACAACAACAACAACAACAGCCACAGCAACATCAAGTTGATGGATTAACAAAGTATTCTATTCAACAATTAGATGCATTGATTAATTCACCAAATGTTACAGATGCTCAAAAGCAACAATTGAGAAATTATAAGAAGAAGGCATTGGAGAGACAATCCAAGGTTGATAAAAATGCCAAAAGTTCGACTAAAATGTCAACTAGATTCTCACCACAAACAGGTACAAATAAATCTAATGACGTGAATGAGGAATCTGTTGAAAAATGGTTAAGTGAGGGGAATCTTGGAAATGATAATGATAGTAATAACGGTAACACGAGTCAACCACAATGATTTTGTTTGTTAGGTTACATATTATGTAAATTTTTGTATATTATATGTTTAAAAAGATCACATGAATAAATTTAAAGATAAATAAATTTAAATATAAATCAATTTAAATATAAATCAATCCAGAAAAATAACAGAGTAAACAAAACAAAAAATACACAGATACAAAAATACTAGAATTGAATTGAGGCAACGCCACCTTCATCAAATTGTTGACCACCAATAGAATAATTTAATTTGAATTTGAATTTAACAGAATTGAAAGATTCACCTTTTCTGTTATTAATGATAGCTGATTGTTTAATCCCTGATTTTGAACCTGGTTGTAGTGAAACACCTGAAGCTGCTTGAATATTCAATTCAAATGCCTTTGTAACAGCTAATGATAATTGAATATCATTTACTTGATTTAATGAATTATTGTCAAATGTTAATAAAACATTCAAATCAGGTTGTTTCTTCTGAATCTCATAATTTATTGTAATGTTATTTGTACTAATCAATGATTGTTTAATTGGAGTTTGAGAAGAATTTGAATTAAATTCAAAACCAAATGGATCTAATGAAGGTTTTTGTTGCTGAATTGAAGGGGTTGATTGAACAGG
Organism: Saturnispora mendoncae; assembly: GCA_030564545.1. Taxonomy (NCBI): domain Eukaryota; kingdom Fungi; phylum Ascomycota; class Pichiomycetes; order Pichiales; family Pichiaceae; genus Saturnispora; species Saturnispora mendoncae. The sequence goes on from JAJLVT010000103.1 coordinate 431,197, forward strand.
CGATGCAGGAAAGATTGGATTTTGTTGTTGCTGTTGATGTTGTTGTTGTTGTTGTGATTGACCGAATCCCGACAGGATATCTGAATTAGACAACTTAGAAGAAGCTGGATCTGAACCTAATAAGTTGATAGCACCTGAATTATCAGAAACAGTCAATCCACCTAAATCACCTAATAAATCAGTAATTGCATCATTTGGTGTTGGAACGACCCCATTAGCTGGTGATGTTGGCACATCATCATCAAAATCAATCAAATTAATTGCAGCAGCGACACCAGCACCAGTAGCTGTTGGAGCTGATTTAATGTTAAATTGAGCATCACCTTGAGAGAGGTAACCAATTTTAGTTAAGATTAAATTCATTTTATCATTTAATGCCAATAGCGAAGTAACATCTTCAGTTCCTTGTTCCTCTTGAATAATTTTTTGCACTCTTGGTTGGGAAACTTTAACAGTTGAAATTAATTCTGCCAAAGTTTCATCACTACGATCAAGTTGCCCTTGATTAGATGAATTGTTTAACATTTCATCAAGGATATCAACCTTTCTTTCTAATTTTCTTAAATCTTCATGGACTTTTTGTTTTGTCTCTTCTAATGCTTCATCCTCTTTAAAACCAGACATGATTTTCATTAAATCATTAGCCTCTTTCAAATCTTGTGGTCTACCCCTTCTAATTAATTCGTGCAATTTAGCACTTTGGGCAATTTTCTCTTCATTTTGTAATTCTTCAATTGATTTGATGTTATCACTTGGATTTAAAACTGCAACATCCTCTTTCTTAACAGCTGGAAAATCATAACCTTTGCTTCTCAATAATCTATACATGTCCCTAATGTAAGTTAAATCATCTTTATTCCTTGAAGTTTTACAAATTGTGTGGACCCATTCAGCAAGAACAGCCAAAATTTCCCTTTGAGATCTTGAATAAGCTGGTGGCGGTGTCTCTGGGAACCTCTTTACCAATTCATTGAGGAATTCCTTTCTTGAAATTTGTAAGTGGACTGGGTACCCACAATTTTTCACTAAGTAGTCTAACAAGGTGATTGCCAATTCTGAAACCTGTGGGTCTCTTGAGTTGACTAATTTGACAACTGCAACACAGGCTTCACGAGGAAGGGACCCTTGTTTAGAATTGATCAAGTCACATATTTCTAAGTTCAATGCAATGTTCGGTTCAGTTAAAGATGGACGGCAAGCTCTATCTGTTGGAAATAATCATTGTATTGTGTTAGTATATAGTTTTTAATTGGGGCAATGTCATAAATTAAAGACACTTACGGATTCTCCTGAAGAGCTTTCCACTGGCGCCTGGAAGGGAATGAAGTGATGACATCGGTAAAGTTCTGATGGTCAAAACAGGTGGATTCATTTAAAAAGAGATCTTGTTGGCGACGACGATTTTAAATTTCATTCATTTTTGCTCATTGGCTTTGTATTGTTTACACAAATTTATAAATCATTTTTTTCAATTTCAAAGGCTTGAAAAAACAGCAGTGATGTCAGTCTTTTCAGAGGGCAATCCAGGAGTCCAAGTAGAGACGACCTGTCGGATCGCTAGCACTGTTGCTCTCTTCTTCATTTGTGTCCATTACCCTGTAACTGTCCAGGATATTGAATGTTACATCATCCTGTGGTTTGTATACTTCTTCACCAACGACCTTACCACCACCAGCTTCAAGTACGCTCTGCCAAGTAGCACGGTATCTCCCACCGGCTATTTCCTCTAATTTTTCATCATATTCTAAAACTGTACAAAGGGATTTAACATCAACCAAAGTCAAATCGACAGTTGTAATCCCTGATTTAACAATAAATGAATTGATTTCATTCAAGTTTGGTAAAATAGAACCCATACCGTTAATTTGTTCTGCTGGGTAACTATATTGTTTCAAGCCATTTGGCAGGAACCCCCTATTCCTGAAACATTGAGGGTATGTTTTTTGTGCCACGAACTTCCAAATGACAATAAGCAATGAGTCAATAAAATCAGTATCCAATTCAGAATCTGTGAACCATGGACCACCCGTAACATCGATGGAAGGTGTTAAATGGTATAACATGTAAATTTTTCTAGTTGGGAACTTTACTGATTTGACAGATTTGATATATGATTGAGATTCCAATGACTTAAGACATCTCAGGACAATATGTTGATGTAAATTTGTCTTTGCCTTGATTGTCTTTGTCCAGATACCTTCCCTACCAGAAGCTTCAATATGAGAGTAAACAATAGCTTCATCGGAGTTCATGTTCTTTATTTTAGCTGCTTCCTGTTCACTGACCGGTGAAAACAACACTTGCTTCTCACCATCTTCGTTACTCTCTGACTGTTCCATTAATTTCATGAGACCTTTGTTCAAGATGATCTGTGCATGTTCCATGAAATGGGCCGTATCTTCAAAGCCACAAAGCTCTACAAGCTCCTGCTGCGTATATACACCCTTCCCTCTGACCAGCATCGTCTCATGAAGCTTTTTAGCCTCCACTGTGAGTTCAACGGCTTCAACACTCATCTTTTTGATTCTCTTTTATGTCTTAATAGAAAAGAAAGAAAAAAATTCAAGCAAATTCTTTAAAGGTTATCGAACAGGTATTGAAAAACGAATTGAAAATGGCAGCTGCGATTTTAAACTTCAGCGATTCAGAAGAGGAAAACGAAAGAGACAATCAAGTGAAGAAAACAGGGTTTAAATCACGTAATCGCCAGTTGAAGTTCAAAAAGAAAGAAAATTATGTGAAATCAAAAAACACCAGTAATCTAATAGACAATAATAAGGAGGAAAATATGGAGAAGGAACCCCCACTTATAATCAAGAAACATAATGTAAAATTTCAAGCAAATACACCAGGAAAAAATGATATGAAAGATGGGTTCATTGATTTGATGAATAAATACGGTGATGTGAGTTCTAAAAGGGAAACTGTCACAGAAGATGATGCAATTGTTGCAGAAGGGTTTTATCTTGATCCAGAGTCAATGGAAGAAGACGATGTCCATAATGAAGAAGAACAAAATATAGATATTAACATGGGAACCACCATGGCCAATCGACTTAACCATGGTGCTGAAATGAACATCAGGAACATTGAATTACAAATGTTAAATGAAGAGTTTATCCCACAGGATTTGGAAAGTGTCAAAAGAACAAGGCAGGTACTTGAAAGGGACACTATTGGCTTGCAATTGGACGATGATAGTTCTAAAGTCGATGACTATATTAGAATTGATGACACAGTTTCAACCAATGGTAAATCATCTGAAAAAATGAAGAGGGAAATGATCCAAATGGCATTGGATGATGCAGAGAATGCCGTTGATGAAGATGGCTCTGGTTCAATTTTAATTTCCAATTCCAATATAATTGTTAGTTATCAAGAGGTTCCTAACTTTAACGATGTAGTCAATCGACTCCAAAGCAAGATATTAAAACTAGAATCCTTGAACTTGAAGCAGCAGTTCAAACTTAAACAGTTTAAATCGGAGATGACGAAAGTCGGTTGAAATCGGTTGAGAAACTTTAAGCGCGTTGCCTAATTAGGCAATTTGGGAAGCGCGCTTAAAGAGTCATTAGGAAAGACTATAAATTGGAAGTTTTTTTCCAACATCTTTCTTTTAACCAACATTATATAATCATCAATGTATAGATCATTTTCAACCAGTATAATGACCAAATCAAGTGATATCAGACATCTCATTTCAATATCTGATTTGACAACCAATGAATTCAAATCATTAGTCAATAGAGCAGATCATCATAAAAAGTTGATAAAGTCAGGTTTAAAACCAAAGCAATGGCCATTACAAGGTGAATTAGTTGCCATGCTTTTTACCAAGAGATCAACCAGAACCAGAATCTCAACAGAAGGTGCAGCAGCATACTTTGGCGGCCAACCAATGTTTTTAGGTAAAGAAGATATTCAATTAGGTGTTAATGAGTCCATGTATGATACCGCTAAGGTTATATCATCAATGGTTTCATGTATATTTGCAAGAGTTAACAGACACAGTGATATCCAACAATTATGTGAACATTCAAGTGTTCCTATTATAAATTCCCTTTGTGATACATACCATCCATTACAAGCCATTTGTGATTTATTATCCATTAAAGAGCAATTCAATGGTTCCTTAAAGGGACTAAAATTGGCATGGATTGGAGATTCAAATAATGTTATTAATGACTTAGTTATTGCAGCAATGAAATTTGGGATAAATGTTGCAATTGCAACACCAAAAGATATAGAAATGGATGAAATGATAATAAAAGAGGCAGCAAAGGTAACAGAAGAAACTGGCGCTACACTTGAATTGACTCATGAGCCATTAGAAGCTGCAAAAAATGCTAATATTTTAGTTACTGATACATTTGTTTCTATGGGTGAAGAAGCTGAAACACAAAAGAAATTAAAGCAATTTGAAGGGTTCCAAATTAATAAGGAATTTGCCAGTGTTGCGGCACCAGATTTCAAATTTATGCATTGTTTACCAAGACACAAGGAAGAAGTTAGTGACGAAATTTTCTACGGTCCAAATTCCATTGTTTTTCCAGAGGCTGAAAACAGACTTTATGCTGCAATTGCAACAATCGAAGCTTTTGTTGTTAACAAGGGAAAATTCCTTTAGGTGATTTATATAGAATTTGTAGTTTAAAATCGATAATAAAGAATAAGTTTTTTTTGAAAGATGTGTGTTTTCATTTGTTGACGAAATTTAAAATCCTTTGCAATTGATAATGACATATGCACCACCTCTTGATATTTTGGAGAGAATAGATTCTCTGTTAAGGGATCATGGGATTAGTGAAATAGCCACTGTCATTGAGAAAGTGGAGAAGGAGAAATCAAGAATAAATTCCCAGTTAAAATTGGAAGCCGATAATAGATTAACCGACTTTGATTCCATGATGTTGACGATGAAGGATACAAGCTCCCAGTTACAAGAGTTGAAATTGAATGTTTCCAAGTTAGATGAATTACAGAAAGATAATTTGAATGATAATCAGAATAATTTTAATATTTTCGATGAGGCGATGATTGTTATGAATAATATCTCATCAGTGGAAATGATGATGGATCAAATGAATAATTTTGAAAGGGATATTAAATATGTTGACCATTTGATTGAAATGGAATTTAAGTTAATTGATGAAGATTTAAATGATGATGGTGATAGATTTATCAATTCAAATGGTGATAATTTTTTAATGGCCCATTACCAATTGAACAAGTTGATGGATTTTCATGATAGATTAAAAGAAAAAAAATCTAAATTACCTCAAACTGATCAAATGATCAATAAAATTAACAATGATTTAACTAAAGTTGTTTCAAAATTTGACCAATTATTAGAGAATATCATTGATAGTATATATGAGTTTTATTTTACAGGAAATTTTGAATATTTGATTAAAACAGCAAAGGTTATTGAATATGAAGAAAAGGAAGATTTAAAAGTTAAAATTTGGAAAAATTTAACTAACGATGAATCAACCCATAACTTTAAGATAAATAGATTAGAGGAAAGAGGATATAAATTAAAGTTCAGGAATTTGATTAAGGTTACGATCCAAGAAAAGATTTCCAGTTTAAAAGATGATGAAAGGGATCCATTTAAAGCGTGTCAAATTGTCGTCAATAAAATGTTACCAAATGATCCAAATGACCCAATTGCTAATTCATATTATGATATTTTAACTGTTTATAGAGAAGCAGCAAAACGATGTGCCCCAATTCAATGGAAATTATTTTCGAATGTTTTAGAATGGTGTCAAATGGTTATCAGAGATGTAATTTTAAATGTATTAGATTCTAAAGTTTATACTGATGATTTAATTGGGAAAATTATTCACTTGAATTTGGACAATAGAAATAGATTGATGAAGATGAATATACCAAATCCGATTGTCAAGAGTGTTTCATTATTACCAGATGAGAGAAAGAGAGTTATATTGAATGATAGATTATCAATAAGAATGAATGATTTACAACAACATATAAACAATTTATTAAAGAGGGATATGAAAAATTTCCAAGAGTTATGTTTAAATGGTGAAACAAATGATGAATTAAGATTAAATGTTGCAGCCCCAGTTATTAATTTATTAAAATCTCATTTTGGATTAATTGATCAATTACATGATGAAACTATAACAATTGAATTCTTAAATTATTTTGGAAATGAGATACTGAAATTTTATTGTAATTCATGGAATAATTTAATTATGGATTCATACCAAAAATTTATATCAGGTGAAGATAATTTATCATATTTCCCTGAACAATTATCAAATTTGAGTGTTTATTTCAGTAAATTGGCAGATGAATTAGAAATGAAATTAGAAATCACAAATTTGAATGATGGGGGGTTTGAATTAATGAATTTAGGTACAATTTTCAATATGGAAGGATCAAGAAGTAAAATTGAAGAAATTTGCGACATATGTGTTAAGAATTCAATTGATATAACAGTTGACTGTTTGAGTATTTATGCACAAGTTACAATTCACGATGTTGATATGTTGTTTAATGAGATATTTAAAAGTGAATGGTATAATGATCAAACATTGATTGATAAAATATTAAAATTAATAAGTGAGAATTCATTTGAGCCGTTTAAGGAAGTTGTTAATAACCATTCCAATGTCCCAGATGAAGTCATGCATGGATTGTTAGATAAATTTATTGATGAATTCATATTGAAGTATTTGGATAGTTTGAATAATCGTAATAAAGTTTTGAATGGAGTTGATAAAGCAATTAGTAGAGATTTAGGGAAGATCAATGGGTTTTTGCAATACTATGGGGGTGACGATGATGATGAATCAATTAAACTGTTAGTTTTAGAATATGTTCAAACACTAATGGTTAATAATAATTATGAACAGATGTGGGTTGAGATAGTTGATTCAATTCCTAACATGCCCATTGATATACTAAGGATTATCTTGGAATGTAAGAAGGAAAAGAACATTGATTCAACAATAAAGTTATGTGAGAATATAACATCAGTGAAGATGGATAAGTCATTTGAATTTTTAAAGAGGTTTACATACAGGGGCAGTAATAAGCGGAAGTAGATCTTGCTTTAAACTTTTATAAATGTAATTGTAAAGAAAACAGTAATATCGGAGTCGAATTGTATTGGGATTGTGATGAATCCATCTGTATCATTATCCCATAAAGATCCAAAAGAGGTTTGAATTGAATTTTCAGCATTCATGGACTTTTTAATAGTTGTAGCCATGACGGTGTATTTGAATTGAGACGATATCGTGTTCAAATGACTTAGTATTTCGTTTATTGACACGTTTATATCATCAACACCATTCTTCTCCAATTGAGAATTAATGTATATTTTCAACTCGTCTTCATCTGCTGGCTGCTTCAAGTGTTAGTAAAACCACCCTAATGACGCGTCTATTGGATACATACGAATTTAGAGAAGTTTCTTGAATTTACAGACAAATTCATTATTTAATCAAAAACAGCACGTGGTTTGTGTTTGAAATTGAACATGCACGAAAATTAAGAGAAATACACTGACAGTAACTTTATTCTCTTTATCTGATAGATAACAACCAAGGCCAAATATGTCTTCAGCTCCATTGTTACAAACCAGTATGTTATTTTGAACCAAGGGATCCACACACGGGGGATTTTAACGGACCGGATATCATCAATTTACGCTATATAATTTACAGTATACTAACAAACACATTAAATTCTAACAGCCCCAGGTAAGAGAATCGCGTTACCAACCAGAGTCGAACCGAAGGTCTTCTTTGCCAACGAAAGAACATTTCTTTCATGGTTGAACTTCACAGTCATCCTTGGTTCATTGGCAATTGGGTTATTGAACTTTGGTGATAAGGTTGGTCGTTTAAGTGCCGGTTTATTCACATTCATTGCTATGGCAACAATGGTGTACGCATTAGTGACGTACCATTGGAGAGCTAGTGCAATTAGAAGAAGAGGTTCTGGTCCATACGATGATCGTTTTGGCCCAACTGTTTTGTGTATTTTCCTCCTCCTTGCAGTCATTGTCAATTTTATCTTGAGAATCAATGCTTGAACGTTCTCCCTTTTATAACTAACATAACATTAATAATATTGGTATATTCTATTTAAGAAAAGTGGTACCTGGTATTTGATTTTCTAACGGTTTTTCACTTTCCTTTTTCCTGTCAAAATAAATAACAAGATGAACTTTTTCGATTTCCCAGTGGAAATACTACTAAAGATAACAAATGAATTAGATGTGAAAAGTGTGTTACAACTGTCAAGCGTTTCAAAAATGGGAAATTTCATTGGAAAGGAAGTTTTATTTGAAAAGTTTCATTCTTTAAGACCACTGATAAGATCAAATTTCAATACAAGTGTTTCATCACCAAATGCTTCAAGCGTTATGACACCTACAACTTCTGTAAGAGAACATCCAATGATTGATATGGACGCTGTTAATTTAAAATTGGAAGACCATAAAGCTAATAAAACTACAATTACTACTTCATCCACCACTATCACCGATTCAGATCACACCATTTTACAATTCAAAGAGGAAGAAAAAGAAATGGATTTAAGAGTTCACGAAGATGAAAGCAAGATTTCAATTAATATCAACTGTCAGTTAGATGGACAGCAATATGTTAAAACAAGATGGAGTGCAACTTTATTACCCATTGGATCAACAAGTTGTTTCAAAGTCCCAATGGAATCCACGAAAATGGGATATTTTGAATTTTGTTTTTCCAATTTGGGGGAAGAACCGTCGCAATTTGGGTGCTATGATTATGAAGCCGTTTACCGATATAAACTTTCATTAAACAGGGTGTTTATTGATAGAGATTTGATGTTAACACTTGCTGAGCGTCTTATGTGACTGGTTTCCCAAATAGGAAACACACCCGAAGACCGCACCAATAATTGATTTTTTGTGATTCCCTCAACGAAACATTTTGGATTTTTCATTAATTTTTCAACTCACTTCTCCATCAGTTTGAAGTATCAAGAATAATGTCTGACGCTATTACCATCAGAACCAGAAAGGTTTTATCTAACCCATTATTGGCCAGAAGACAATTTGTCATTGATGTCATTCACCCAAACAGAGCTAACATCTCAAAGGATGACTTAAGAGTTCAACTCTCTGAATTATACAAGGTTGAAAAGGACCAAGTTTCCGTTTTTGGTTTCAAGACCCAATACGGTGGTGGAAAGTCATCTGGTTTCGGTTTAGTTTACAACTCAGTCTCCGATGCTAAGAAATTCGAACCAACTTACAGATTGGTCAGATACGGTTTAGCTACCAAGGTTGAAAAGGCTGCCAGACAACAAAGAAAGCAAAAGAAGAACAGAGGTAAGAAGATCTTCGGTACTGAAAAGAAGGCTGCTAAGAGAGCTGCTAAGAGAGCTTCTGATTAATTGTGTTAAATTTTTATACAATTTATGTGTATGTATCCTCAAAACAAATTTTAGTAATATAAAGAAAGATCAATAAAAATAAAACTAATAATAATAATAATAATAATGTTATACTATAAAACTTAATATATGGTTATAAATTGTAAACTATCTTGGTCATCATTATACCTCATTTTATTTAACTCAATGTTGTTGTAATTGTTCTTGTAAAATTCTAACTTCCTCTTCTAATTGTTTCATTTCTGATTGTAATTGGGCTAAATCATGATTTAACCTATTCTTCTCGGTATGAATATTCTGTTTCCATTGCTTAAACCTTTGATCCTCATTCCGTAATTGTTCTGCGAAATATCTCTTCAATTTCTTTTCTTCTTCAATGAATTTTGGATTGTTGATAACCCTATCATTTAATTCATCATCCTTATTTGATTCATCACCATTCTTCAAACCATCACCATTCATCATTTTACCTCTAAATGTTTCATAATGAATTTCTTTTGTTGAAAGAATTAAATCTAACATATTTGTCCTTAATAGTAAACTCCTTAGTTTCCTGAAATCACAATGTTGATCATTTTCAATTTCAACAATTCCCCATGGGTACTTTCTACCCCTGATCATTTGTCCACCAACTTCGTATTGATCTTCTGAACCAATTATTGAAAATGGCATTGATTCAATTAATTGCCTTGCATGATCACTGGCTGCTTGATCATCAATTTCCATAGGTGGGGAATAAATTCTAATGTTTTGCACTTCAATGATTTCCCTTATTCTTTTCTTAAATTCAATCATTTCATTTGGTGTTAATGTATCTGCCTTTGCAATAATTGGAATTAAGTTAACCCTATCACCTAACTTCTTCATAACTTCAATATCTAATGGCTTAAGGGAATGCCCAGTTGGTCTAATAAAATATAAACAGGCATGAACACGTAAATCATTAATCTTTTCTCTAATCGGTTGTGTTTCCTGTTTCATATATGAATGATGTTGATCATCCAAGAAATCAGTTATTGTAATCCATGAATTCTTATTATCGACGTTATCACCTAAACCTGGTGTATCAATGATATTTAAATTCAATTGGAAATTCTTCTCTTCTAATTGGCATTTAACAATATCAATTTCAACAGTTTTCTTAATTGGTTTATTTAATCTATCCTTCGCACTTTCATGTTCTTTCAATGTTGTTTGAAACAAAGTGTTAACAAATGTGGTTTTACCTAAACCAGATTCCCCTGCTAGCATAATGGTAAAGACTATCCCTTCTTTTGTGACCAATTTGTATCTATATAATTGTAATGTTAGTAAAACGCGTGCTAAAAAGGGGGTTAAACGCGTTGATCCCAATATAGAGACCATCTGATGAAACATACCTTTGGTTTGGTAAGTTGGAGATCCCAACTGCTTCCATTTCGGCAACTTCAGTCATCGTTTTCACAGTTAAAATTAAAGCAATTTGTTGTCGTCGTCAGGTTGAAAAAAGTAAACATTGAGATTCAAAATTAGATTTTCTGTGATTTTAATGAAAGGTTTATTTTGAAAAAAATAAACAACATTAAAAGGTTTACGTATTAAAACATTTGTATAACACAAATTAGAAGAAGTTAGAAAAAATAAAGAAGTAAAAAGAACCGCTGGTAAAGAAGTTAGTTTTTAAATTTTGTTTAAAACTCTAAATTTTCATAGAATTTCTACCGAAAAAGACAATTTAAACATTAACATGAATATATATATATTGGTTTAGGTTTAAAACCATCAAATGAACATCGAAATTCCCTTCAAAGAGATCACTATTTAAGAGTTTACCAATATGAAAAAACGAGAAAATTTATATCCTGTCGGATATATCGACTTTCTTCCTCTCTAATTGGTTAAATAGAGATCATGTGGACCACACAAAGACTTGGACTTGGTGTGATCCGTTCATCACACAGTTACCCAATTTTATTAGGGAAGTTCATTGCACCACTTGGTAAAAGATTCACTTCAAATTCATCATCCCCATTGAAGATTACTAAGAGTCCAAATCAAATCAACCAAATGAGATACCAATCAAATACAAAATCAGAAAAGACCCCCCTTCTTAAGAACGAGAAGAAAACAGATGATCTTACTGTTGATTCTACTCCTATTGCACCAAAGAAATCAAGTTCAATGAAGGAAATCATGGAATTGTTGAGATTAGTTAAACCCGAGTTAGGGACTTTGTCTTTAGCCATGGTGTGTTTATGTGTTTCATCAGCTGTCAGTATGTTATTTCCATCTGTGATGGGTAAGATTATTGATACTGCTAGGGAAAGTCTGGAAAGTACCACAAGTGCTATATTATCTCCTACAACTATATCAATTTTGAATATCGATATGCCAATGAATGTATTCTATGGTTCATTATTAGGGATCTTTGCAATTGGATCATTAGCTAACTTTGGTAGAATTATTTTATTGAAAAAAGTGGGTGAAAGTGTTATGGCTAAATTAAGAGTTGATATTGAAAGACAACTATTTTATCAAAGTTCAAAATTTTGGGATACTTATAAATCTGGTGATTTAATTTCAAGGTTGGTTAATGATTCAACAATTGTTACAAGATCAATCACACAAAATGTTTCTGATGGTATGAGATCAACAATTAGTGGTTTAGTTGGTATTGGTATGATGTTATCAATTTCTGTTAAATTAACTGGTTACATTTGTATTTTATTCCCTGCATTAATGGGTATTGCCTTTGTATTTGGTAGAAGAGTTAAGAAGGTTTCCAAAGAAATTCAAGCTCAATTGGGTTCATTAACTAAAGTTAGTGAAGAGCAATTCAGTTTTGTTAAGACAATTCAATCATTTAACAATGAAAATTTCGAAGTTAATAAGTTCAAAACTGAAGTACAAAAATTATATGACTTAAGTATTTACGAAGGTAGATTGAATGGGTATTTTTATTCAGCAAATGGCTTCATTGGTAATACATTTTTAGTTTTATTATTATCATTAGGTGTTTGGATGGTCAGGACTGGTGAATTATCAATTGGTGATTTATCATCATATTTGATGTACACAATTTATTCTGCATCATCAGTTTATTCACTGTCCAACTTTTATTCAGAATTGATGAAGGGGGTTGGTGCATCTGAAAGAGTTTTTGAATTATTGAAATTGAAATCTGAAATTGATCCAACAGTTGGTTCTAAAATTGATGTCCTCAGTGGTAATGGTAAGATTAAATTTGAAAATATTGACTTCACCTATCCAACAAGAGAGAACCATAATGTTTTTAAAAATCTGAATTTGACTATCAATAGGGGTGATCATGTTTGTCTGGTTGGTCCTTCAGGTTGTGGTAAAAGTACTGTTACTCAATTATTACTGAGATACTATGAACCAAAGTCAGGTGATGTTACAATTAACGGTGAAAAATTAAAGGATTTAAGTTTATCAAACTTTAGAGCTCAAGTTGGGATTGTTCAACAAGAACCAATGCTATTTTCTGGGTCATTACGCGAAAACATTTCATATGGTTATCAAGAAGCATCAGATGATGAAATCAAGAAAGTTTGCGATTTAGCAAACTGTACTTCATTCATTGGTAATTTTCCTAATGGGTTGGAAACTGTCATTGGTGCAAAGGGTGCACAATTAAGTGGTGGTCAAAAGCAAAGAGTTGCATTGGCTAGAACTTTATTATTAGGTTCAAAGGTTTCATCAAATGTTAGGACAGTTTTACCAAATGATGCATTATATGGTGATGATAATAGATTATTATTAGGCCCACCAATTTTAATCTTGGATGAAGCAACATCTGCATTGGATGCTCAATCTGAAGAGGCAATCAAGAATACATTAGAAATGAGAGATGATGCTGGCTTAACAACGATATCAATTGCTCATAGATTAAGTACAATTAAAATGAGTAGTCGTGTTATTGTTTTCAACCAAAAGGGTGAAATTGCTGATGATGGTTTATTCAATGATATGATTGTCAATGAAGAAAGTGAACTGAATAAATTATTAAACAAGAGCACATCACACGATGACACTGAAATTGAAAAGACACTTGAACAGGAAAAAAAGGATGTTTAAGTAAATAATTGAATATCTTCCTTTGTTTGTAAATAGGTTTTTAACAGTATTTTGTGTATATATCAAACACTTTTAGTTACGATTGTGATTATGATTATGATTATTATTATTATTATGAAGATGATTTTTATTATTATTATTATTATTATTATTATTATTATTATTATTATTATTAGAAAAGATTGTCTGACAAGATTTTAAAAATTCAATTAGGATCACTTCTATCCATAATTTTCCAAAGTATTGAGTTTAAACCATTAACAAACATAAACAAATCATTTGATCCATCATTCTTCAATCCATGTTCTCCCTTAGATCCAAATGATTTTAATACATGTTTATGACCAAAACTTGCTAATCCAAACCAAGATCCTGATGCAATTAATTTTTCAATTAATGTAAGTGGAATTACTGATGGAATCAAAGAAGAAGATTTGATAATAAGGACTTCAACATCTAATTCATTTACTACTTCAATTGGTTCATCAAAATGAACAGCATACGGATCCATTGACGTGTCCAATTCAATAATCGCAGGTTCTTCACCTTCATATTTCAACCATTGAAAAATCTCATTTTGATCATCTTCATCTTCATTTATTTCAAAAGATGGCACACCACATTTATCAAAGAAATTAAATGAAATATCAAAATTTTGAGTTGAAACATCCAAATTGGATTTCAAAATGGCATCCAATGCATCGGATGATTCTCCAGCAATTGCTAACTGATAAACATTGGAGTCAATGTTTGATGCAAACCATAATAATCTCATATCATTTGGGTCATTAGTTTTACCAAATGTTTGCAAATCAAAGGAGTGAATAAACATTTGATTTACAAATCTCTTATTCCCCTGTGAGAAAGCCGATTTCTTAAATTTAAACCCTGATCTATGATACGTTTCTTCATCTAATTTGATAGTAATTGTACCATTTCCAATTGAAAATGTATTTTGATGTGTAATATCCCTTCCAATGGGTAAAAATTTAACCAGTTTACGTAAACTAGATTCTAAACCAAGAATGAATGTTAAAACCATCTCAAGGGTTGTTGAACATTCAATTTGCATTATATTTAAATCGTTTAAAGTTGATTTTAATGCGTTTGAACTCGTTTTTGGGACAACAACCTTTAATTTTTCAACAAAGTTATGCTGTTTAACCCATTTTGTAACTCCAATAGAATTAGAATCTTCAAATTGCGAAATTTCCTTAGAAATTCGACATCCCTCTGCCATTTTTCAATTGATTCAATATGAAAATAATAATGAAAAGTTTCAAGTATTTCACCATTTTGACTCACTTCATTTCATTGAATAGAAATGCCATTTAAAACGGTCCAATCTGAAGACGAGAACCCGTTCTCTAAAATAGTGGCTGGCCAGACAATTGTGGAGATTCCCTCGTTCGAATTGGAGTGCGGGGAGATAATTTACAAGGTCCCGGTGGCCTACAAGACATGGGGAAAGCTAAATGAAGCCGGGGACAATTGTATTATTATTACACATGCCCTTACAGGGTCCGTCGACGTTGCCGATTGGTGGGGACCATTGCTTGGTAGAGGGAAAGCCTTCGATCCTACCAAATTCTTTATCATTTGTCTCAATTCATTGGGGTCGCCATATGGATCTGCATCTCCACTGACGCATGATCACGAATTCGGTGAACGGTATGGCCCTGAGTTTCCATTGTGTTCCGTTAGAGATGACGTAAGAATCCATAAGATGGTTTTGGATAATTTGGGTGTTAAAAGTTGTGCTATCTGTATTGGTGGCTCCATGGGTGGTATGTTGGCGTTGGAATGGACTTTTGTTGATGAAGGAAAGTTTGTTAGGAATCTAGTTGCATTAGCCACTAGTGCTAAGCACTCTGCTTGGTGTATTTCTTGGGGCGAAGCACAACGTCAATGTATTTACTCTGATCCAAAATATGATGATGGGTATTATCCATTGAATGATCCTCCTGTTGCTGGTTTAGGTGCGGCTAGAATGTCTGCCTTGTTAACTTATAGATCACGGAATTCATTTGAATCAAGGTTTGGTAGATTGGCACCAACTGAACAACAAAAGTTAAGAACAGCAAATGATGAAGCTTCTGCCATTGTTGATGATCATCACAACCATGACAAAGAACTGAATTGGTCTGTTCATAACGATGGTGCTTCAAGGAAGAAATCATTTGAATCACGTCACACTTCAAGGTCAAGTTCTGTGACTTCAGAATTACAATCAGATGAATTGGCCCATCTACCATCAACTTCCTCTAATACATTCTCACCATCAACTAGACAAAGATCATCAACATCACGGAGATCATCATCTCGTCGTTTACCTCAGCATTTCTTTTCTGCTCAATCCTATTTAAGATATCAGGCACAGAAGTTTGTTACTAGATTTGATGCAAATTGTTATATTTCAATTACAAGGAAACTAGACACCCACGATGTTGGCCGTGATAGACCAGAGTTTAACAATGATACAGCAAAGGCACTACAATCAAGAACTCAACCTGCATTAGTTATTGGTATTTCCTCAGATGCACTATTCACATTAAGTGAACAAATTTTCATTGCAAAACATTTACCAAATTCAACTTTGAAGAAACTAAATTCACCTGAAGGCCATGATGCTTTCCTCTTAGAATTCGAAGAGATCAACAATTACATCATGGATTTTCAAAAGGAAAATTTAAAGGATATCATGGAGAACGAAGGAAATAATGAAGATTGGAAGGATACAACCGATGAAGTTAAAGATAGTGTCTTTGGTGAAGCTGAAGATGTTGCTCAATGGTGAACAACAATTAACTACCCCACTTAAACAATAAAAAAAATAATGCCACAAACAAAAAATTATACCCATTTTTCAACAAGGTGAATCAGGTATTTACTATAATCATTCCTTCAACGGTGATCTCTTTTTATGATAATCAATCTAAAACTTTTATAACATTTTACTATATTTGTCAACAGCGTCTTGGTATATTGTATGAAATATAACTTAAATAAAGATTAAAAAAAATAAAAATAAAATTATATCAGTAACCATGAGCCCTCTACTTGTTCACTATTCTCGCTTTCACTTTCACCTTCACTCTCTTCCCCCTTATTATTATTTTCTGACTTTCGAACACTAACCTTCTTTGCATAATCCATCATACTATATATTGAATCAATGGCATTTTGTACTCCATTCTCTGAGGTAATAGCCTTTCCAACTAATTTTGCTTTGTCAATTATCCTTTGATTTGTTGTAACCTCCTTCAATGCTTTAGCCAATTCCTTACTATTCAATGATTTCAAAGCAACACCGCATCCTAAATCTTCAACTCTGTTCGCATAAAACTTCTGATCTCCAAAAAATGGTTTGATAATTGTAGGTAATCCGAATTTTAATGATGCACCAGTGGTACCCGAACCACCATGATGAACAGCTGCATGAACTTTTGTAAATAGCCAATCATGAGGAATTGAACCAGCATTGAAAACCTCATCAGGTAAAACAAGTTCAACCTCATTTTTGTTACTCGATCCTAATCTATCAGACCAACCTTTATTCAATATACAACGAACATCCGCATCTAAAACAGCATCAATAACTGCTTGAGTTAGTTCCCTAGGATTTTCAACCACAATAGATCCAAAACCAATATAGACAAGTTTTTTACCATCAGTTTCAGCTTTCTTAATGAATTCTAATAACTGCTTAGGTGGTTCATAATTAGATGACTCATTCAAAAACCAATAGCCTGTAACCTTAATCCACTCAGGAAAGTCAACAGAGGGTGGGAATACAACAGGTGACATATTGTAAAGAAATGGAATACATGCTAATTCCATATTAGCCAATGATGTCTTTTGTAATCCTAATGTTTCAACTCTCCATTTATTGACCTGATATGATGTCCCTCTCCAATATCCGTTTTCAAATGCAACATGTGTCATATAATTATATGCACCGCCTAATCTTTGATCAGGTACCATGAATGCATGTGGATAAGCCCTTGTTCTAGTCCAAGGCATTGTAAATGCTCTGAAGTAAGGTATTTTCAACTTTTCTGCAATATGGATACCACCAATTGAAGATGGTGATTCAATTAGAACATCAGTGTCTTGACAAGCCTTCCACGACGTAATTAAAAGGTCATCGATCCATGATTTAAATTTAGCCTTTGCTTCTTTGATAAAAGAATAACTGATCGATGGATGAGATACCATTAGTGCCATTAACTCAGAAGGATCACCAGCTATAATATCAAATTCAATACCATAAGATTCAATCCATTCTTTAAATTCAATATGAGTAACGATTTTCACCTTATGCCCTTCCTTTAGTAATGCCTTACCTAAAGCAATATATGGTTGGACATCACCCCTTGAACCAATTGTAAGCAATGTGAATCTATATGGTTTTGAAGGTTTAACTTCAGTTTTAACAAATGGATGATCTTCAACAATAATTGGAACATTAATTCCTATTTCATCAATTAATTTATTCTCAAACAGCCTAATCTTTGCATAGTCACTGTTTATTAATTGTGAATTTTCAACTGAAATCCCACTATTTGGTTTCGATTTTTTAAAAGTATCCAATATTTTCAGAATTTGAACTTCACAATCGCTTCTGGCTTCCTGGGAACTAAACTCAAAAAAGAGCTCTTCGTGCCCATGAATTAGAATTACTAAACCATAATAGCCAAATCTGAACCCTTGTTCCGTATTGACATTTTCAATGTCATTAAGAGGTAAAATCATAATTGTACTAGAACCAGGAAGAGTAGATCTAAAACAAATTTCGTTTTCTCCAATGTATAATTTACCATATGTTGGGAGTCCTTTCATTAAATAAAGATGATATGTTGCTAATAATTTTGAATCAGAAAGTGAAAACCTTTTCAAAAATCTTGCGTTGCAACTTTTCCTTTTACTTTCACTCTTGACAAAGTATTTGTCTTCCCCTTCCATTAAGTCTTCAAAATGACTAATAGAACCGGTAGAAATTAGGCTATGTGTAAATGCTTGTATATTTTGAAGAACGGATTTGGTATTCCATTTGCTTTTTTCTGAAACTAACTTTGAAGAGTCTGGTGAAGCATGTGTTGTATCTTCAACTATTTGTAACTGTATATCATTTTTTTCAATATTAACACTCCCACTTTTCTCACGTTTCCCAGACACAGATTTCTTCATTGGTGAAACAATCAGTTTTTTATGGATAGGTTTTGTGTGTTGTTCAAAATCGCTATCATCGTCAGAAGAAAACACATCCTTTAATTTAGAAGCTGCATCTATAATTGGTTTAAAATTGTTGGTACTGACTGCTGATGACGTTGTTTTAATTTGTTCAACTTTTGACTTCATTAATTCAGAATCCATCAATGAGCTCATATCATCTTCAGAATTTGATATTTCAATACCCGCATTTTTTATCACAGTTTTAATTTCAAGGACAGCTTGATCTCCCTTAGAAAAAAACATAAGAAAATAATCATCAATTGCAAATGAATCTGCATTTTCAATAACTTTAATTCTTAAATTCTTAGTGACTCCAATAACTGAAGTCAATTCTAAATCAAGAATATTTTGAAGTGGAATTTTAATTGCAACTTGATCACCTTTATTCCTTGCAGCAAATATAAATTTTTTTAATACTGTTACCCAACTACGAGCTCCATCCAAATTATCAGCTTGAAACCAATGAGTTCTATTTTCAGTGACAATTTTGATCCAAATAGGTTGCTTTGGTTTGCTTTTGTCGATTGATCCATGAATATCTGCTCTTAAGGCTGTTCTCAAATCAATAACCAACTCAGGGAAATACAAATCAGTGGAATTTGCATAAATTGCAAATGTATTATCCCTTAAAATTGCCCATTTTCTGTGAATCCTAAAAGAATGAAATGATTGAATTGATAATGATCCCGTTTTAGCAATTACACCTTTCGATTTCTTTGGTAGAAATGCAAAAAATAAAATATTTTGAGTGGTGACATATAAATGTCCTTGAAGCAAAACATCACCTAATAACCAACAAGAATAATCACCAACAAAATCTTCTGTATCACTAATTCCAAAATCATTCCTAAGTTTAGCTGATAACAGAGCAGCTTTTTTGGCAATACATCCCCTCTCTTGATCAGTTGAGCCTAGCTTACTGACAATTGATAACTCGAATC
Source organism: Saturnispora mendoncae (assembly GCA_030564545.1). Lineage (NCBI taxonomy): Eukaryota > Fungi > Ascomycota > Pichiomycetes > Pichiales > Pichiaceae > Saturnispora > Saturnispora mendoncae. The sequence goes on from JAJLVT010000103.1 coordinate 450,873, forward strand.
TTGATTTGCTTCTCTGTCCATTATCATCGGCCTTCAAATAAATATTATTACTTTTTAATATTGTATCGTTATTGGAAGTTGACGATGAAAGACCAGATAAGTGATCATCGCCTTGAACATCGTTTAAATCAACAGGTAATTTTGACGTTTTAAAATAATCTTCCTCGTCATCCTTAATACCTAACGGAGTTGTATCACTAATAGAATCATTTTCATTCAAAACCTTTTTAGCTTCTTCATCATCATCTTCAATATCTTGAAAACCTGCATAAACGCTTGCAGTTGTCAAAAAACCAACAAAACTTCTTGATACACCTTCTATATCTTGGCCTATCATTGAGTTTCTCTCAGGTTTGTCGGATTTATTTGGAATTCTATTAATTGCTGATTTTGTCAAGTTAACTGATGCTCCAATAGAACCAGACGTTAATGCGCTTTTTGTTAGAGAAACAGAAGCACTCAGTGGACCGGACGTTAAACTTCTTGATAATGACATTGACGCACTAATAGGATTTTGGGTGTGTTTAGATATACTAGAAAATATCCTCCTTGGAGACATTGATAACCGCCTTTGAACGCGTGGTGATTTCATATCCTTCCGTGGTATCCTAATATCAGTATCCTTATCATCGTCAATTTCTTGCTCAGGGGCATCTTCATAAACAGAATCACCTTCAATATCACCATTGTCATTGTAATACAACTGATTAATAGGATTTGGAAATGTAGACAACTTGGAGTCAATACCATTGACATGATCATTTGAATGCTGATGGTGATTTTCGGAGGCAATGACATATGGAAGGCTCTGGGGTTCACCGGAAATAGTGGTAGGAATCAATTTAACTGCATCTATATTTACCGAGGCCACGGTATTGTTTATCTTGTCAAGGGTATCACTTGGGGTATCTTCGGACATGATAATAATATAAGTTATTCAAATTACGTATTTTGGTCTCTTTTTTATAGTTGCAAAAAAGATATCACACAATTAGGTATTATATACTTAGCTCACTATAATAATCTAATTATAAATATCACTACGATAATAATAATTAAAAAAATTGGTAAATAAAATAGTGTACAATCTTTGGCCTGGTTTCAAAAAAAAACCTGATTTTTTAAAGTAGCTTTGTTTTCAATTAAAATCTATAAAATTATTTCAAAATGCATGTAACTTCCATTTGACATATTTAGCACGATCATCCACCTCTAATACAACTTCTCTCAAATTTCTTAATTCATACCGTCCAAAAAGCAAAGAAATAAGCCCATTTACCGTTCCAGTGGTGAGTATCAATGAGCCAAAAAAGTAAAACAATATGGATGACCAGGGAGCTCTGTATGATACCACTGTTATAACTGGCAATATACCAATGCATATAATTAATGATAAAATGAAATGCCACATTCTCCAACTCCTTTGCCAAGTTAAAGTGGTACCCATGTAATCTAATATAATATCCTTCAATTCTTTATAGACAATCAATTTCTCTTGTAAAGGGATACCATCTTGATTTTCATTTATTAATTTTAAAGTTGTACAATAAGCAAAATGATCGGAGTATGACCCAATTTCTGGTATCTTATCAGTAAACTCCACTGTTGCATTAATTGGTTTCAACTTTGATTTATCAATGAGTGCATAATCTAACCTGCATGCTTCATCAGGCCTTCTATCTGACCTCCAAGTATTCAAAATTGAATCACATGTGGTGGCAGCCCTGATGATTTGTTCCCATGGTTCCATTGTTTTAACCATCTCCAGATTCGTTTTACCATTCAAAACTTCCCAACTATCGGTTAAACCAGCTTCTTTTTCAAATATATTAAATGGTAATGAATTTGGCCTTGAGTTTAGATCACCAACTAATACAACGGAGTGCCCCGCATCCTTTAACTCATTAACTAGCATTGCAATATCCCAAGCCTGACATGCTCTATGGCAATCATATGCAGCATCCCCTGAAATTGCATAAGGAGCATGCATATGAGAGTTTAACAATGCAATAGTCGATCCATTCCCAATATGTAAAATCGTAACAGCTAAACTTTTACCAACATACCAATCACCCCTAAAGAAGGCCGAAGGTCTTCCATTAATTGGGAATCTATAAAGGAATGATTTTTCAATTGGAAATTTTGATAACACAGCTAACCCAGGCCCTGCAATTATCCCCGATGAAAACCATCTTCTAAATGGGTATTTTTCAGCACATACATTGGAAATATACTCCCAATCTTCTGAACTCCAAATTTCTTGAAGTGCAATAATGTCATAATCCTTTTCATCTGATGTTTGACTTTGTGATGCAAACCTATCAGCAATTGCAATTAATCTCTCCTTACGAAATTTGGAAACGTATTTCAAACCCCAAGTATTGAATGTAAGCAATTTAAATGTAGCACCTTCTGGGATTGCATTGTAATTTGAAAAGCTTGAGTCGTATGAAGGGGCCACTACTGTTGTTCTGGACTTCAAACTGTTCTTGACACTAACATCATTCTGTTCAGTAGTCATGATCTGTGAATGTAATTAAGTGCCAACAAAAGAGAAACTAGATATCTTTGTTGTAAATTTAAGTAAACAAGAAATGCTCAGCTGGTATCAAGTATGATGTTTTAAATAAACAAAGGCAAACATTTTTTTGAATTAAGTTAGCAAATTATAAAGTTCCATTACTAATACGATAATAGGTAAAATTAGCTAATTTGGTAGAAGCAGCCCTGATTTTAGTTCAATGCGTCTTCAAATACGTTATAAGCTTTGTTTCATGAATTATTTAAATTTATTTTGATAGCGATTGCCCAATGTTTATCAAAAGTTTAACTCTTCACAAGTTTTATAACCTGTCGCAACATCAAATTTGGTAATGTTGAATGACTCATACCTCTCGAATAAATTTAAAAATTTGTTTATTTAGACATTGAAAACCTTTTGCCTAATCACCATGTTGCTAATGTTACATTGAGAATCAAAAAAAAAAAAGTTATAAAACAAGCCTTTGAATATGAATTCAAGTTATCTATTAAATAATTTACACAAAACCCACATATTGTGTTAAAAGCATTTTATATAGGAGAATAATTTTCTCTTTGATTTAGTATATGTTGACTTTTTTTCATTAATAGAAATACCAAACTCGAGCTCATTAAAATTAACCCCATCATCAATGTATAAGTACCACCCATTGTCATTGAATCAACCATTCTGGAAAGACAAGAAACAAAAATTGATGATATTCCACACCTGAATAAATTATTCAATGCTGTAACACCACCAGTTATATCTGGAAACAGATCAATTAATACTGTATTAACAACACTCATCGGATACATTATACATAATGTGACAAGGAATGTCATGACCAAAACAACTGCAACGTCCACACCTTTTGCAATACACCAACCAAAGGTAACAGTTGCAGCAGCTGCTATTAAAGAAATCGGCACAACAGGGATTAATCTACAATTGATAATATTAAATGGGGGGATTTCTTCAGCCTTTTCAATTTTGTCTTTGTATTTCAATTGATATTTCTCTTTCCTGTTCCTGTAAAGGAAATCAATTAATCGCCCGGATGATAATGTACTTATTACAGTGGCAACACCAGGTACAATAAAACACAATCCAATTTTTAATACGGTGTAATCATAAGTTTCCTTTAATTGAATGGATAAAGTTGTTTGAAGTATAGTCCAAGTTGCGAATTGAATTGAAGTTGGTAACAAAATGAAAAACACTGATGGCCTCTTAATCAAAGATAAAGGTTTCCATGGATTATAGTGTACCTTCCCTGGTATTAATGAGGGGGAATTTGCAGAATCATCAATCCTATCTTTCAAATAAAATAAAGTTGGAGACCATTGATACCATGTTTTTGGTCTAACTCCTAAATTTCCTACATATCTCCTATTAGTTTCAGGTATTAACAAAAACACAGATATGAGTAAAACTCCATTGATGATAGCACATAACCAAAAGATAGCACGCCAACTCCAAACAGTTTCCATAACAGCTCCCAACAAAGGAGCTATTGCCTGTCCAGTTAATGTCAACCCTGCTGTTATTGTAGTCAACACCCCCCTGTCTCTCTTGGTAGTCAAATCTCCTACACTTGCAATAGTTATACTAATTAAGGGAGCAACAAAAAGGGCTAATAAACTTCGGAACAATATCAAACACCAGTATTGTGTAGTACATGCCAATGCGATGTTGAACCCCACTCCACCTAAAAGACATAACATAATAATAGGTCGCCTTCCAAAAACATCGGAGAGACTTGAAATAAAAACAGGGGAGGTGGCCTGTAAAACCAAATAGGAAGTAATACTATAGTTTATCCGATTTTCAGTTGTGTCAAAAGCTTCAGCTAATTTTGATAGGGCCGGCCAGTACACAGGCATTGCAAAACTGGAGCCAATACCTGCCAATCCTAAAATCAATGATAAAAACAGTCGTTCATGTATAGTTAATATTGTATGAGGTACTCCGTTGATATAGAGGGAATCCATTAAAATAAGTTTTGGAAAACCCTGAATTTCGTCGTTTTCCCGCTGAATGGACTTGATATCTTCGCTGTTATAATCATCATATCCTAGCACACTATCTTCCATCGCATCATTTGCTAAGGAAGACATTTCAGGTTTTATTTTCTTCAGAAGAAAAGAAAATGATGTGAAAACCGTTAGCCCTTTCTTGTTTTTCTCCTGCTTTTATTACGATAGCCGAAAGATAAAGACACAGTTAAATGGGTATCAACTTTCAATTCTGGTGTGGTGGTTGTTGTTGCTGTGAATTGGGTGTCGGAACTATTGGCGGTGTCCCAGAAACAGCCGGCATGCCATTTCCTCCCACATGGTAAGGGAACATCCCTCTTTGATATTCGGAGTACAGTTGGGGTGACATTGTTCCCTGATATTGTGGACTGTGAAAAACACGCGAGTCTCCGACCAGGGAGTATTGCTGACTTGGCCCGGCAACTGCTATTCCGTGTGGTGGTGGCGGAAGTGGTGGTGGCGGAGGATAATGCATCTGTGCATACATTCCATGAGACGGATTGTTCAACTTCGGAGGTATTATATAAGGTGAACCCAAATGTGAAGGGGTATTCCCAGACATTTCTGACTGCGTTCTCTTATGTGATTTGCTGGAAGTCGATGATGTCGAGGCATTAGAGGGCTTGTGACCCATCCTCTTCTTGATGATTTCACCACTGGAAGATGTGATTAAAGATACTGGCCGCGATGATAATGATGATGATGGCAATTCCCCTGATGGAACGCTATAATGCTGGAATTCTATCCCTGTTTCACTGGCTCTAGGAATAGTTCCAGTCTTTCCCAAAATTGAATTCTGTGTTGAAGTTGGGGTGGTTGGTCTTGTAGAGATAGGCTTGTCCTCTTTGACTTTCGCATAACTTGGCAATGCTGTCTGAATGATAGACTTCTCCATTTTTCCTACTCTCTGTGGGACACCCTGGGAAAGGTCTCTTGTACTACTTACATAGGGTTGTGTAAACTGCCCCTGATCTGGATTTGATGAAAACAAAAATGGAATCAAATGGGGTGGGACCTGGGCCTGTAAGGCCATTTGAAAATATTGCATGGACAATTGGAGATTAATACAACGTTTGTCCTCTGTTTGGGATCTCTCCCTTTCCAATTGAATCTGTAACATTGATTCTAGTAAGCTATCAGAAGATGGTAATGTGTCATTTTCTTGCAGATTCAAAAATTTAACAAGAGAAGGTCTTGAATTTGTTGGGGGGACTTCCCCAGTTGGGTTTGCTTTAAACTGGTACTGTGGCATTTGCTGGCAATTCTTGTGTATTTGAAACAAGAGAAAAACTAGTCTGTTTATGGGGAGGGGGGTTCGTGAGACTTGGTTAATTGGAGGCGCAGATTAAGATTCTCAGTTCAGCTTTGAATAGGAAATTGTCAAAAGGCTGTTTATTTCCAAATTTGTTATCAAAAGAACAAAAGAACAAAGAGACAGCAAAGCATTTTTAGATTCTGGCTATTTTCACATTCTCTCTTTTTCATAATTGATTTCACAAAATGTCTGATAAAATCATTGATGGAAAGGCGATTGGTTCAGACTTACGTGCTGCCATTACTGCTGAAGTTGCTGATATCAAACAGAAAAACCCAGGGTTTGCCCCTAAATTAGTCGTTGTACAAGTTGGCGAAAGACCGGATTCTTCTACATACGTTAAGATGAAACTAAAATCATGTGCCGATGCTGGAATTATTGGTGAACATGTCCAATACCCATCTGAAATCACTCAACAGGAAATGATGGCAAATATCAAGATGATGAACAATGATAAATCAATTCATGGGATCCTCGTTCAATTACCATTACCACCACAATTAGATGAAGAAGCAATCACCAATGCAGTGTTAACTGAAAAGGATGTAGATGGATTTTCCGAGTTGAACATTGCCGCTGTATTCAAGAAAAACTCCCAATTGAAGATCGTTCCTTGTACTCCAAAAGGTATTATGTATATGTTAGATAAGGAAAATGTTCAATTATCAGGTAAAAATGCCGTTGTTTGTGGTAGATCTGATATTGTTGGTGGTCCTTTATCAAAACTTTTGGAAAAGAAAGGTGCAACTGTCACTGTTATTCATTCAAAATCCACTCCTGAACAAAAGAAATTCTTCTTAAAGAATGCTGATGTAATTGTCAGTGCTGTTGGACAAGCTAATTTTATTACAAAAAATGATATTAAGGAAGGAGTTGTGATAATTGATGTTGGTACAAATTGGACCCCTGATTCATCAAAGAAATCTGGTAAGAGAATGGTGGGTGATGTTAATTTTGATTCTTGTATTGAATTAGCTTCAAAGATAACCCCTGTTCCAGGAGGAGTTGGCCCAATGACTGTTGTAATGGTTTTAGATAATTTGTTACAAACAGCTAAGGCACAATATGGTTTATAGTTGCTATATATATATATATATATAAGTAAATGATATAGTTTATTTATTTATAATGAGCTGATGTACCACCATAAAGCATCTCCCAAAGATATGCTTCACTTAAAAGCATTTCAATATCACCCTCTTCCCAATTTTCTGTTTTTGAATTATCCTGTAAAAACATAATAACATCTTGAAAATCCATCTCCATTAAAACTTCTGTAAATTTCCTCAAAAATGCACAACAAACATAAACATGAAAATCACTAAATCCATTAGGAAATTCAGATAAATATGTATCCCACATTCTTATAATTAAATTCAATTTAAATTCTCTCATTAACATACAATTCATCCATCTAAAAGCAAATTGAATAAAATCAATATTCTCATTTTGAAAATGTAATGCCAACCCCTTTTCATCCCTATCAATTAACCTTTTCAATTCATCAATTTGTCTAAAAATACCTGGTTGTTCATGAATGTAATTATCTTGAATTGTATCTAAAACTTTTGTTAAACACCAAAATGTATCTGCTTCAATTATATTCAATAGATCCGATGGTAAAACTTTTGGATCAAAATTTTCAATATCTATATCATCTGTTAAATATTGTGACATGAAAACTTGAAAAAACGGAGTAACTAAATCATTTATACCCTGAACATACCCACTTGCAGGATGTCTAATTGCCCATAAATAAAGTATATTCTCTAATGACCTTTGTGTTGTTGGGAATGAATATAATTTAATTGATGGATTTGTCCTTGGCACATCAATATGAATTTGATGCCATATTCGTTCTTGCTTTTCAACAGAATGTAATCTTGAAACTGATTTTGAATATTCTTTTCTCTTTCTATCTAATAACGAAACTCTGGTCGAATCATTTGTTGAGAGATAATTAACTAAAATCTGCCAAATTAGTCCCCTTATACTATTGGGTATCCCCTTCCATGCGATATCTTTTAACTGTTTCATATCAAATGTTGGCGACGTTAAAACTTTGACGATTTTGGAATATTTTGTCGCATCACTCTTAGTTGTAGCATACATTGGCAACATCAACATATTATACGGATCAGTAACTAAATCTTGATAGCCTTTTTTCAAAACTGGGTAATTATCATCACGTTCAAAATGTTCTTCACATTGTTGTTGCTGATCTTGTTGATCTTGTTGATCTTGATTTACATCCCCAATAATAACATACCCATCAGCATCATCCTCAATGGCAGTTTTAACCCCTTCATCAATATATAATGATCTTAAATCTGGATAATTTGGTGTTGAAGGTGTAAACCCAACATTCCAATCATCATCAGTCATTACTGTATTTAAACTCTTTTTGGATTTAGTAAAATTTAAATGTGGTAACTTTGACTTCTTCTGTGATGAAGTCCCATTTAGATCCCCATTGGAACCAATTGAATGCGTTGAAGTTGATTTATTTAAAGATGGTCTATCTGAAGTACTTGTCCTAATTACAGGAGACTCTAAAAAAGAATGTGCACTAATACCAGGGGACTCCGATCTAGCCAAAGCAGCTGGGGATTTTGAATGACCTGCATGATGTTTATAATGAAATGGTGAAATTGATGTTATTGATTTTATAAATGACTTACTTGCTGAGTTTTGATTGTTTAAAATAGGTGAATTCTTTGGTGTAACAAATTCAGGGTCATCTGCTGTTGTTCCAATGACTTCAGGGGGCTGGAAATTAAAATTATCACTATCTTTATCTTGCTATTAAAAATATTGAATATTCACTTTGGTGACACCCACCAAGTAAACGAATGACGTTAGTAACTGTCTTAAATTAGAGAGATATTAAATAATATAACATACCACTATTGGCTCGTGGTATCCTCGTTTCCACATTCTTGATATTTCCAAGGAAATTAATCAAATATAAAAAAGATGTGCTTCATGATGGAGGAAAACCAGAAAATTCAAGTTTCTGAACACAGTAAGTAAATAAATCAAATCAAATGGTCCTTTAGACCGGCACTCCAAAGGGCGTGTGTGTCATAAATGGAATATACCATTGTCTTTGATGCCATTCCTTCCTTTCCACGAACTTTTAAGTCCTCTATAACGTCATTTAGTAAAATAGCCTTCCCAACATTCATCGATCCTGGCAGTCCAGTGAAATCTACATTAACAACGTGGATATGAAAATGGTAATATGTTGGCTGGTAATGAACATACAATCTAAGCTTATCCCTAGTAATACCATCATATTTATCACTGACTTCTTTTAATAAGCTCTCTTGGATCCTTTCTAAATATTCAATATGGTTTGAATTTAAATCTCTGATTGACGAAATTGATTCATCATAAACAATACAACAACAGTATAACGATTCAATTGATTTCCCATCCCATTTCATATCAGGTAAAACAATATAATCTTCGTTCTTGAAAAGCACTCTATCAGATTCAACACCATCAAAAAGAATATTCTTAACCCATTTAATTTGATCCATCCTTTGAGTCATAATATAAGGCTTAACAATTGATTGGTAAACTTCTGGTGTTTCTTTAACCATATGATAAACAGATTTTTGATATTTATTTATATGCTTTTCAGTAGCAGGGTAAATCAAATTGGCCTTTGCGGATGGTAAAGTCCTCAAAGTTTGATCTAAAGTCACCATTGACCAATAGTAAATGTCATTATTCGCTATGAGATCTACGTTTAAAATGGGTAATTCATTAATTTCACCAAATGAAGTCTTTTCCATAGTTAAAATTGCGTTTTGATTACGAATTTCCCCCAAAATGATTACCTTTTTCCCCAGAGGGTCATTGTCCAACACCCTGATAAATTTGAAACACTCTTTAATATCTTTTATGTCAAATTTAGACATTGTTTATATTTATTTCTTACGTAAGTCGCCATGATCAAAATCTAATTTTAAGTAATAATAAGCCACAATGTATCAACTTATTCCTTATTATTACAAAATACTCAATGGGGATCACAGATATAATACCTGGGCGTCGTACCATTGAAAGTTCTATGAAGAAACGTGAATATGAGTTTCTAGACACCTTGGGCGCGGGGTCATTCGGGACTGTTAGGAAGGCTATCCAGAAATCAACTGGGCGTGAAGTTGCTATCAAAATCATTTTGAAATCAAGGTTACATGGCCATTTGGAAGTAGTAGAACGTGAAATTGAACTCTTAGCTAGTATAAAACACCCTCACATTGTAGAATTGATTGATTCCTTTCAAACAAAGCACAATTTTTATATTGTTACTCAATTAGCAACTGGTGGTGAATTGTTCGATAGGTTAGTTAAAAACACTTATTTTTATGAATATGATGCATGTGAAATCATTTATCAAATGTTATCCGCAATTGCATATTTACATAAACTTGGAATTGCCCACCGTGATATTAAGCCTGAAAATGTTCTTTATTTATCACCTGAGGATAATTCACCAATTGTCTTAGCTGATTTTGGAGTTTCCAAAAAGGTCGATCAATCCGATAGAAAGTTAACTGGGGTTGCTGGATCATTTGGATACATTGCACCAGAAATTTATGCAGGTGAAGGTTATGGTGATTTATATGGTCTTGGGAAGGATGGTTACACCCTGTCATGTGATATTTGGTCATTGGGTGTTGTCGCTTATACATTAATTGGTGGATATTCCCCATTAAGAGCACAAACTCCAAAGGAATTTCTTGATGAAGTTAGAACTAATAATTTTGTTGTTTTCCATACCAAATATTGGTCAAACATTAGTGATGATGCCAAAGACTTTATTGTCAAGTCATTAGACATTGATAATAAGAGGAGACCATCAGCTCAGGAATTGTTAGATCATCCATGGATTGTTAATCATTTATTAACTAAGGAACGTGGGAACGATGAAGAGAATATTATTTCAAATATCAGAGAAGGTTTCAATGCTCAATCTAGATTAAGAAAGGCTGTTAGAATTGTGATAATGAAGAATAAGTTGGATAGATTGAGGCAATTACATGAAGAGGAAGAAAGTTTGGATGATGATGATTTCACTGATTTCACTGATTTCAATTATGTTGGATGTTCAGAAGAACCAAAATTAATTGAAAGTGTTGATTCTATGTCAATAAGTCAAAAGAGTGAGTCCTCTTCAATGCGAAATAGTTCCAGTTCAACTTCTGAGAGGTTGAAGGAATTAAAATCAGCACAACTTACTTCAACTTTCCATAATCTGGTAAAGGCGGCTGTTGAAAGCAAAGAGGAGATTCGGAAGTTCCAAGATGAAGAAGATGCACAGAAGGCATTGAAGAATGGAGAACAGTAAAGTATGAACTTCGATTAATTATTGTATATGTTAATTATCTTTGATTTGATTTTACTCCAAAGTTGATTTTGATTTAATTCTAAGTCACTAGGAACATTATGCTATTCGGATGGTTAACAAATTTATTTTAAAACTATTTCTTTACATTGTGCATGCAATGATTAAAATAAAAAACATGTTTAAACATGTTTAAATATGTTTCCAGTTTCTCCAACTGAGCTTAATTTTTAATTTTACGTTCCTGAAAATCAATATTTTCCGTGTAGTAACTTACTTCACCTTCCAAAAACTTGCTTCTTTGAAACACATACCCCTCTCCCGATCATTAACATCGAAAATTGTTACAAGTATTTAGTCATATTGACATTACGTGTGAATCAATTATAATAAAAAACATCTAATAGTAATTTATGCTTCGGATTAACTCTTTGACGTAATTTTGCCAAATGCATCAGGCCCAAGCCAAGCTTTCAATACACACAGGCTTGGCTTTAGTAATTACTTGGCAAATATCGGGCGGTTCTTCAAAATCCCGAACAGTACTTTATATTATTAATATGGAAATATCGGCTTGCGACTTGCATTTGGCCAAGTTTTAGATCTTGGAAAGTCCTTGGCATGAAAACCTCCCATTATTCAGTCTTATTCTTGGCTTTGGATGTAATCAAAGACAGCCTAGTCTAATGTTACTGATTCTTATTGTTGCAGCCACCAAAAACCGTTTGAAAGAACCCTTAAATAAAATTCTAGATTTTAAAATCTATGCACGAAATAACCTCATGCACAAGAAGTGAATAAATAATAATAACAATGTAAAATAAACCAAACCCCTTTTCAAAAGCAAAGCAATCAGTTTTCAGTAAGCGTCCATTCCTTTGATTAGGAAGACCACTAGGAATAGCATAGCTTAGTGAATGAAACTAATATTTTTGGCTTGGATGGAAGGTATCTTATTAGCATTTTATTTTTTTGGGTTTAACGGATTTTATGTCAGAATTTAATTAATTCCACTCCTGTAATTTAATCGATTGCCATTGGATGGATTAAATTAAGAACCCCATATCTCTTTTTCATTTAAATACCAAGCTTTACACCTCAATTAAGGTAAAGGTTTCAATTCATTGGTTGTCAAGATGAAATTACTTCCAATTCTTTTATTAGCCAGTAGTGCATTAGCTGACTGGCAATGGTTTAATTACCACGAAGACTATTTTGTCATCAACTCTTGTAACGCTGCTGTTGCTGGTGCTGCAAAATTATGTAAAAAGCCGGATAAAAAGGGTGCCAAGACATGTTCCTGTGTCGAACCAAATTTCGTTGCTTCATGGTTGAAATGTGCATATGAAAGGATGGAACCATCTGCAGCAGATGAATGGTTTGAAAGAACTTGTGAAGGTACCAAGGGTGCTTTAACAATAGATCAAGCTCGTGAGGCCTATCAAAATGCCACTGGTCACTTTGTTGATGTTGCCGAGCAATTTGTCAACTCTTCAAAAGTGTTTAACCACCCAATATATTCAACTGGTCAACATTTTGAAAATGTTTATTACAATAACTACTGGTCAAATAAGAGTAGAAGAGGGAATGTCACAACTTCTCACTACCTTGGTATTGCATTCATGGCATTCACTTTTATGGTCATGTTAGGTTCTGGTTTAATCAACTGGTCACAAAGATTATCAAGAAAGGTACAATTATCTGGGAACAACTTCTTAGTTAACTTATACAGAAGACACCTTTCTGTTGGTATCTTTTCAAAACATTTGAATCCAACAAGATGGGGTTACACACCAGATAAAATGGAAACATTCTTTATTACTATTATGTTACTTTACACAATTTTGGCATCTTCCATTGTTGGTGTCAAGTGGAGAGAAGGTGATATTTCTTTTTCAAACTACCAAAGTGGTACCTCAAGATATTATGGTGATCGTTCAGCTATTTTATTAGTATGGAAATGGCCATTACTTTTCATCTCCCCAGGTAGAAACAATTTCTTACAATGGGTTACAAGATGGAAATATGGTAGATTTGTTACATTTCACAAGTGGATTGCAAGATGTGTCTTAATTGATGTTTTAATGCATGCATGTTCATTTGCCAGTCAAACTTATGGTTTAGGTCCTGCAAAGGCCACTAGTAGATTGCATGCCGATTGGTACATTTATGGTATTTCTGCAGCAGTGTTCTGTGCTGTTATTTTCATCTTTGCTATCTTCCCATTCAGACAACGTTTCTATGATATTTTCAAATTAGTTCATGTATTTTTTGCCGTCTTTATGCTTTGGACTGCCTTAATTCATGCTAGATCCCAAGGTTATGAAGGTTTCTTTTATGCCGGTGTTGCCATTTGGTGTTTTGAATATGTCGTTAGAGCTTTGAGAATTGCATTATACGGTTACAGAAAGGCCACAATTTCATACTGTTCAGATGATCAAGTTTTAACTGTCATAATACCTGAATCAAAGTTGTTAAAGGCATCCGCTGGTTCTCATGCTTTCTTATATTTCTTAACAAAGAAGGATTTTTTTAAATCACATTGTTTTACTGCTGTTCCATCTCCAACTCCTGGTTACATTGAATTTTACTGTAAGGTTAAAAATGGTTTAACATTGGATTTAGCCAAATTAGTTGGTGAACAAAAGTCTATTGAATTAGGGGTCCTTGTTGAAGGGTTCTATGGTGAATCATCCCCATATCAATATTTTGATAAGACTGTTATGGTTACTGGTTCTACAGGTATTTCAGGGCCTTTCTCTCATGTTTTGAAATTGGCAAAGGCTGATGGTGAAAGGGAAATTAAGTTATACTGGTCTGTTAGGACATTAGCTGCATTGGAATGGTTCAAGGATCAAATATTACAATTGAAGGATACCCAATGTAAGCCAATTATCTATGTTTCTCAACCTTTTGCTGATAATTCAAGCTCAGGTACTCATACTTCAGACAACACTTCCTCAGAGGAGAAAGATAATGAACAACCATTGGAAAAGATTATTACCAGTGAAAAGGATATTGCCAAAGAAGTTGGGAATGACCTGTTAGACTGTATTGAAATCAGACATGGTAGACTTGATGTTGCAGAATTAGTGGCCGAAGAATTATCTAACGCTAATGGTTCTGTAGCATTTGGTGCTTGTTCTCACTTTCAAGTTGTTGATTCTCTGAGGGAAGAAGTTTCTAAGAGCCTTGCAGTTACTGGTAAAAGAACTGAATACTTTGAAGAAATGCAAACTTGGTAAATTTTTAACTTCATGCTCTATATACATCTTTTTCTTTCATTATATATAATATTATTATGGTTTATTTTCTATCTTTTCTTTTCATACGTTTTTAAATATCTCAATTTTCAAGTATTTAATTAATTCATTAAATCTCATGAGCTGAAAAATTTATCAGTAGAAGAAAAAAAAATTTTTTTTATAGGCTTTTTAAGCATTTATCGTTTGAATCTAATTTGACATGAGTGGAATTGGAGCACCGCAAGCAAAAAGCCAATCATCGAGAAAGGGCAGAAAGGCCTGGAGAAAGAATGTTGATGTGTCTGATGTGCAAAAAGGACTTGAAGAAAACATTGAGGAAGTTATTCAACATGGTATTAAACTTTCAGATGCACAGAGTGAAGATTTATTTTTCATTGATGAAGAAGCTGATGAGGCTACAGAGGAAAAATTGGTTAAGGACAACGTTAAGAAGTTGAAAGCCAGTGAAATTTTAGCTAATAAATCAAAGGTTAAGCCATTATATGAAGAAGGTAAAATAACAAAACCAAGAAAGGTCCAAGGTGTTACTAAGAAGGAGATGAATAGACTTTTGAGATTAGCTGGTAAGGTACAGGGTTATGATAAATATGAACAACGATTAAGTGAAGATGGTATAATCAAATCGAAGGCATTTGATGTTTGGAATACCCTAACTGCTGAAGAGAAAAGATTAGCAGAATTACCAGCACCATTAAAAGAACAAAGTGTTGCATCATTTACAGTTGCTAATAAAGTTCCAAAGACATTGAAGGAAGCCCCATTAAAAATTAAAAATATTGAAGTTATCCCTCATGCTGGTAAATCATACAATCCAACATATGAAAATTGGAAGGATTTAATTGATTCTGAATACTATAAGGAAAAGACTCACGATGATAAGAGAAACAAACTAGAAGAGTTCCATGCAAGATTACAATATATTATGGATAATGATCACCACAGTGAAGTTGAATCATCAGGGTCTGAAGATGAAGAAGAAGTTCAACAGGAAGAGGAAGAAGATGATGATGAAAAGTACAGACTTTCAGTGAATGCTGTTACTGAAAGAAAAATTAAGACTAAGACTAAGAGGAATAAGGAACAGAGACATCTTGAAAGGGTAAAAATTGAAACTGAAATCAAAGAATTGAAGGCACATATTAAAATGTTAGAACAATTACCTGAGATTTTAGACGAAGTTTTAACATCTGAGCAAGACCAATTATCAAAGCCAACAGAATCAAGGGGTGAACGTAAATTAAGAAGAGGTACTAGAAAATTAGGTAAGTTTGATGTCATTGAGGGACCAATTGAAGTTAAATTGAGTAATGAGTTGAGTGATTCATTGAGAAAATTAAAGCCAGAGGGTAACCTTCTTTATGACCAAATGAAACGTATGCAAGCTAAGGGTATGATTGAAACCAGAAGAGGCCGTGACAGAAAGAGTGGTAAAAAGAAGAATACAGAGAAATGGAGTTATAAAGATTTTAAATAAGTTTATAAATATGTTTACCATTCAGATTCAATTAATTGAGTAATCTCTCTAATGGCAGGGATTAAATCATTCAATTCCCATTCACCACTTAAACTTACATAACTTGGAACACTATATTTTTTCGAAATTAACCCACCCATTCTCTTCGTTATATCAAATAACTTTTCTTCGGAGTTGTTCAAAAGAGTTTGGTGAAATGGTGTACTCTCTCTCATTGATGGAATTGTGTAAACGTAACAACCGAGATTGGTGTCAATTCCATCCTTACTTAAATGTAACGTTATAGGCACTGTATTTCTAGCTTCTTTTTGTGGTTTTTGGCATGGAATAGTCAAGGACATTTGAAACTCCCCACCTATTAATGGATCTACAGCTTTATTCAAAGACACTATTCTTGACATCTTTAATTTGTAATAAGGAAGAATTGCAATGAAATTTTTCTGATCTGATTAAATGCGACAGGAATTTAGTATTTTCAAAAATAAATAAGTTTTTCCAGCAAGTAATTAAAATGTAATTTAGACATTGTGATATAGAAAACATTGGGGTCTCAATGGTCTTTTTAAAATTGCGAAAAAGCCTTCCTTTCCTCTAAAAATTTGAATTTTCCATTTTAATGAATATCCGTTTTAACAATTTGTATTTATTAATAGACAGAAAGTGAAAAACATCAAATTTTCTTTAAAATTTTATTTTAAACCCCCAAATGAAATGATAAAGTTTAATAATTAACACCACTGGAATCAGAAAAATTGCAGCATTTCAAAGCTAGTTTTAAATATGCAAAAACACCCAAATTTTATTCAATAATTTCAAAAACGTCAGATCAAGATCTCTTAATTTTGTGAAAAAATTTAGAATTGAATGTGAATCAACATTGTTTCATCTTTATTGATCTATGCCTCCAATAAGAAACATCCGAACCATCGGAGTGATAGCAGTTGTTGTAATTTTCTTACTGTCAGTGCTGCCATTTTTATCAACAACCCCTCCAACAAATCTGATCATCCTACCATGCCATTCAGTTTATAAGGATGAACTTTTACCAGAAGGGAAAATTGATCCGAAGGCAGGTATTGACTCCAAATCATGGATATTAGCCCCTTTCCAAGTTGAAGCAGACAACCATCTTTCATTCATCGATCAGGTTGAGAGATGCAAGACTTTAATCGATAAAAGATCAGAACATGCAATTTTGATGCTATCAGGTGGATACGCAAAACATCAACTTGAATTAAGTGAAGCACGATCATATCTGAACTTAGGATTACAAAGAGGATGGTTTAGTGAATCTATGATCAACAAATCAGTTTACTTAGAGGAATTTTCAAGGGATTCATATGAAAATGTACTATTCAGTTTGGCCAAATTCTATAAACTGTTTAAAAAGTACCCTGAAGTAATTACAATCGTTGGTTTTGAATACGAAGAACCAAGATTTGTTGATTTGCATTTGAAAACTTTAGGTTACACTGGTGAAAACGCTGAGTATATTGGTATTGGTCCCGACTACCCAGAAAGATCTCAGTATGAATCAGTCAATGACTATAATATTAGGAAGGATGAATTCTTTAAGGATTTAGAAGAATCTGAAAAGAAATATGTATATGACTTATACATCGAAAATCCATTCGGTTCAATTGGTTCAAAATTACATCAAAAGAAAATTTCAAGGGATCCTTGGAAGAAAAGTGATAAAATATCAACATTAAAATCAAATAGTGATCCATTAAATTATTTAATTAGCCTTGGCGATATGGAATTAGAAAATGCTATCTCAACATACGATAATTTTGTACTACCATATTTACCTTTATCATAATCATTGTCATAATCATCATAATCATAATCGTCATAATCATAATTATAAAAGTTACATTATTTTATACATATAAATTTATTATCATTAACATTAAACAACTTCAATACCATCCAATAATCCTTGCAATTCAAATTTTCTTAATTTCATTTGTTCGATTTTCTCCAATTCACCCTTTAAGTATAGCATTTCTGTATCTTCATTTTCAAATTTATTCAAAAATTCATCATCAATCTTTCTGAATACAGTACTTTTATCATCTTTTAATTCTAATATCCAATCATGGTATTTAATTAAACTACTCCTATTCGAAATTGTAACTAATGTAATCCCCTTCTCCTTTAACAATTCGAATAAAATATCTTCATAATCATAACTAATAGCTGATGTTGGCTCATCAAGCATAACGAATTTCTTATTATGAAATAAAATTCTTGCAAATATCATCTTTTGTCTTTCACCACCACTTAATAATTTCTCCCAATTTGGTTTACCTTCAACCCCACCAGGAATATACGAATCCCTTATTTGAATTTTAGAATCATTTGAAATAATTTCTTCTAATATCTCACCTTTGAAATCATTGTTTGGATCACCAGATGGATTATGATCTAAATCAAACCTTTCTAATAAATAATCTAAACCACATTCATTCAATATTTCAATTATTTTATCATCATTAATACCCCTATCAACACATTCCTTCCAATTTAATGGATAAATTATTTGATCTCTCAATGTACCACTAACAAAATAAGCTTTTTGACTCACATACATTATATCATTATTTGTTGGCTTACTTAATAATCCATTCCCATATAATGGCCATAATTCACTGATTAATCTTATAATTGATGTTTTACCACTACCATTCTTACCATGAATGATCAAATTTTGTCCCTTTTGGATATTCAAGTTAACATCAATTAATAATGGTTGCCCATTTGGTCCCTTGATGTTTGGAGGAATTATATTAGAATGTTCAATTCTTAGCCCTTGGAAATTCCTTTGGATTGTACCCAATTGGAATGATGGCCCTCCAGAAGATGGTCTCAATTTTGTCTTTGAAGCAAATGATGTCATATGATAATTAGATCCAAACCCACCTGTTAATTTATTACCAGTTGGATCTGTATAACCATATTGGAATGCTGCATCATGACTTTGATGTAAATTAACCAATAATGTGAATACTCTATCTGTAATACCATTCAATCTTGAAATATCTTTAATTGAATACATTAATCTTGAACCAGCATCTGCCATTGATAAAATCAATCTTTTGTTAACAATAAATGATTTAATATTTGATGATGATGAAACTGCATCATGTAAACTATCTTTTGAGTCCATAATAATTGGCAACCCTGCAAATAGGTACCCAAAAGCAGGCCACACTGATTTAAGTATATAATCTTCAATCAATTGAAAATTGAACTTTTGATTAATTTCATATTTCAAATGATGTCTCAACTTATTATAAATATCATTAACCTTTAATCTTTCAATTTTAATACCTTTGTAAAATGAAATCTCTTCACAATTGTTAATTAAATTTAAGTTATAATTATAGTAGATACCTTCCAGGAAAGTTCTAACTTTCCAAATCTTACTAAAATTAGGTGACCAGTTCCTTAAAAATAACCCTGTTATTAAATAATTTGACAATATTCCAAATATTCCCAACGCACCAATATTATCACGAAGATAAAAGGCAAAAAAAATCAAATCTACAGTTGGTTTTCCAACGTTTGTAAATAAGTTCGTTAAAGAATCACAAAATTTCTTAATATCTTCAGTGATGTATTGATCAAAAGTTTCATGCTCCATTTGATATTCCTTCAAATCATTATGATTAAATTGTAATTTATAATAAGCCATTCTTGAATCCATGTATAAATCATGACAGTATCTAATTAAATTAGTTCTAAAGTTAAGTGATAACCTACGTGAAAGAAATTTAATACCTGCATTAACATATGAAGCAGGAATTGCAAAGAGAAACCAATAAACAATGTTTCTTAAGAAATGTCTTATATTAAAACTCATTAAATCTTTCATTATTTGACCATCTAATTTAGTAACTAATAAAGTCATCCAAGTTCTTGCAATGAGAAACACAATTTGAGTACCTAATAAATATGCATTTTTATCCATCATTGTAGGTATTAAAATATGATTCCATATGATATAAATCTTTTCAAAAAATTGAAATTTAATAACCGATTGATAACGTTTCCCATTTGATGTTAAAGAATAAGATTTTTGAATAAGAAGCTTTTCATTTTCTTTCATGAACCTTTTGAAAACTAATCTGTCGTGTTCATATTTATCGATATTTGCTATTGGGGTTGATAATTCAATTTTTAAATGTCTATCCTTATAAGGAACATAAATAACTCTATTTTTCCCGCTGTTTGATTGGGAACCATTTGACCTTGAAAGTGCCAATTTTGACCTTGATCTACTCAATCTTAACCTAGACAGAAGCTTAAAAGCGCTCGGTTTAAGTAAATTAACCAATTTGACTAAATAGAAACTCGTAGATGAAACAATGAGTGCCCCAATTGTTGCTATGAACAACATAACGGGCTTCGAATGTGGGTTTATATTAAGATATTTAACGAATTTGACATAATTTAGCCAAACCCTCTGTTTTGATCTGTCCCATTGGGCAATTACTCTTGCCCAATGGTTCAAATCCCGTTGAAGTATATTAGTTATCATTATCTAAAAGAAGAAGAGACTTAAACCAAGGAGGAATCCCGCTTCTGTGCTTAATTCCCTTTTTAAAGGGCTGGTCATCAAATGAGGGGGGAAAATAAAAGTTACACCGAATTTTCCCAGTAAAAAGGGAATCCACAACAATAAACCCCCCCAAACACCTTCCATAACTCATTGGCAGTGAATTAGGGATAATTCCACATTTCTAATCATATTATTACACGCTGAGCACATGAGCACTTTTTAGAGCCAATTAAATCAGAAGGAATTGTAACTGTCAAAATTTGTAATGACCCTTTCAGTGAAATCTATTTCTTTATTAAACTTAACAGAATTCAATGTTTTTAAGAACAATTAGACCACAGAACACACGTTTTGCCTCTGCCAATATTATCAGGACGTTATACACTGCCAATAACACAACAAATTCCACTTCACAGTCCCCATTTTCAACTTCTGAAGCACAATCTCAAACACAACAAACAAAATCAGCTTCTACACCTCGTAGGCGTTGGGCTAGACATGTTATTGGAAATTCCCTGACTCAGGAAATGAACAATGAGACAAATCCTTCATTAGAAATCCCAATTCAACCGGAAACACCTTCTCCGACATCGGAATCAATGACTTCAAAACCACAAAAGAGAAAGAGAAGGTCTTTAAAGCCATTGAGATCTCCAATAACGTTAACAGAAACTGCCATGGATCATTTAAGGGCATTAAATAAAGGACCAGAACCTAAGTTAATTAGAATATCTGTTAGGAATAGGGGTTGTTCTGGTTTATCATATTTATTAGAATATGTTGATAAACCAGAAAAATTCGATGAAATTATTGAACAGGGGGATGTTAAGATCATCATTGATTCTAAGGCACTTTTCAGTGTTATTGGTTCTGAAATGGATTGGGTGGATACACAATTAAGTAGTAAATTTGTGTTTAAAAACCCAAATTCAAAGGGTACGTGTGGTTGCGGTGAATCTTTCATGGTTTAAATTAATTCACCTAACCAATTAATCTTCTAATGACTATTACTTAACGCATATATCCATAAAACCCCATCCCTTTACTACCTATATATTCTATGTACCTTTTTTTTTAATTAATTTTGCATTTATCAATTTAATTTTTATTAATGTATTATTAATATCCTTTAGTATTACAAAGCTTATTATTTAAAGTTAAAAGGATTCTTCTTACAAGATACTAGTCTCCCTCTTCAACCATTGGTGTTCCCATGATTTCTTTTCAAATCTACCATCATATAGTTTAAATATCTTTGAATGGTATTCATTGATCCATTTCTTTTCATCTTCACTCAACATTTCAACATTAATCAATTTCTTACAATATGGAACCATTGTTGTTGTCTCAAATTCTATGAATCCATTTAACCCTTTCTTATCTTTTAAGTAAACCATATTTTCAATTCTAATACCATACTCACCAGGTTTATAATAGCCAGGTTCATCACTAACCAAATGCCCCTTCTTAATTGTATTTTCATTACAATATGGCCTAAATCCAATTCCAACACCTGCTGAATGAACTGGACCATATGAATCAACACCATGTCCTGTACCATGTCCATAATCTAAACCTTCTGACCAAAGGAACTGCCTTGCAATACAATCAATTTGGAAACCTGTAACTTTATTATTTGGAATAACAAGTCTCGTTAAGGCAATATGCCCCTTCAAAACCAATGTATAATTCTTAACTTCTTCTTCAGTTGGTGTACTAAAATGTAAAGTACGTGTGGTGTCCGTTGTACCATTCAAGAATTGAGAACCTGAATCACAAAGATAAATCTTTTCAGGATTAATGATTGCTGACCCTTCAACAGGTGGTGAATAATGTATAATTGCTGAATTTGGACCCGTTGAAGAAATAGTTTCAAATGAAAGACCCTTAAAATTTGGTAATGTCGAACGAATTTGTAATAATTTCATTGCTGCTTCATACTCAGAAATAAATTCACATTCTTTAATCAATTGATTCTCTAACCATGAAAAATATTTAATTAAAGCAAACCCATCATCAATTTGAGCTTGTTCTTGACCTTTAAGTTCTGTCTCATTTTTAATTTCCTTTAACTCTTTAATTGGTGATGGAAGCTCAATAAAATTTTTGGCGATGATGCAATTAACCATTCTCCAAGAAGATTCGTCAGTTAATAAAATCTTCTTTTGCTCAGAATTTAATACAGTGGCAATCTTTCTAATATCAGTCCAAATTTCTTTATAATTCTTTAGTGAACAATTAATTTCCTTTAAGTAACCTTTAATAGAATCAAATCTTTCATGATTATCTGTGTATAATGTCAATTTATCCTTACCTTCAACAATTAAATAACTGTAAAACAGCGGATTATATTCAATGTCATCACCTCTAATATTTAAAAGCCAAGCAATTTCATCCAATGCATTTACAATTAATGTATTTGAACCATGTTTCTTAAAATAATTTTCATCCAATCTATCCAGTTTTGATCTTGTAGTTTCACCACTAAATTCATCACCTAATTTTATAATTGGTTTAAATTCCCTGTCAGATGTGTCTTCAAATTCAGACCAAATTAAATCAACTAAATTATCCCTAACAGGGATTAATTTAATCTTATAACTTGAATTCTCTTCCAGTTTGGTATCAATAATTCTTTGAATGGATTGGGAGTGTTTGTAAGTTATTAATTTTGGATCAACACCAATGTTAACCAATTCGCCAGAGTCTAAACTTAACATAGCAGCTTGGTCAACGGCCCACTGTTCCCATGACGGGGTCCCTGGGGTACTTAATCTAAGTAAATTCCAATTGAAATCTAATTCATTGGCTGCTTGAGTAAAATATCTACCATCAGTTGCTAAACATGCCAAACCTTCTTGTTCTTCATTTAACGATCCCAACTCTCTAGTTAAAATGGCAACCCCTGCAGAACCAGTAAATCCAGAAATAAATTCACGACGTTGGTCTACTGGGGATGTGTATTCACTTTGATGTTCATCCTCAGATGGAACAATATAAACACTCAAGTCCTTTTCTTTCATCAATTTTCTAATCGACTCTAATCTCAACGTGGTATTCACTTCCTTGGTGGTACACTTCCCCGGAGACCCTGGAAAAGAAGACACTGAACTGGATCTCCGGCGGGATCTGCTCGTATGGGAGGAAGACATCATTCTCCTAAGATAAACCGAAGACCTTTGCTGGTTTCTGGATAAGAGTCCTGGGGAACATGTACAGTTGTTGCAACGGTTTGTGGGGAAACGGTGGCCCTGAGACGCCTGTTTGATGGTAGTGGCGCCAGACAAGTTGTTCTTCGAAATCAACGAGAACATCGACGGCTTGTTAGAAATCATTTTGTGTGTTGGAAGAAGAAGGTCATCATCGTAAGAGGGCAAATGAAAATTTACCGACCTTAAAGCGAGGAGGATTTGATTTTTTTTCCTTACGTAAGATCAACGCTTATATACCATGAGTTTCGATATAGCGGTAGTTGTGGATCTTGTGGATACTTTATACCACCCACAACAGGCGGCAGATGTGGTGAGGGCCTGCCAGCGGGAAATTCAGAATCTCCAGCGTCAAGTATGGGCTCCACAGCTTGCACACGAGCTCTTGCAGACAGGAAAACAAACCTCCCAGTTCATGGGGGCCGTTACATACACTGTTTATATTACAAACTACATAGACGCGCTGGACCGTAACTTTGCTGCTCAAATCATAGCTGAAATTGTCTATATAGTGCAAAAGCAATTGGATAAAGTTGTTTTACAGAAGATGCTTTCAAATCTAAGTAAGTTGATCCCCATATTGAAACTTAATTTAATACAAGACTTGTTTGAGGAATTAAATAAGTTGAATTTAGATGGTATACAGATGGTTCAATTGGGGTTGTTAACTTTAAGAAATTTAACTGATGAATTATCAAGAGGCGAGTCAGGGTCTTTAAATGTACATCAATTAGTACATGATGAGATTTGGCCTATTGGAGAATCTATTCTTAACTCGGAGGATGGATTTAAGAATTTTAAATCGTTATGGTTTGAAACCCTTTCTTCTTGTATCAGTTACATAAGTAAAGCTGAATTTGAAACTGTCTTGACCTTCAATTTGAATCCATATATTTCAATTTGTATAGATGCATTGGAATATACCAATGATATTGATGCTTTGGATATTCTGTTAGAAATTTATGACACAAATCAATCTTTGATAAACCATGAGAATAAATTGAAATTGGACCAATTGATCTTCAGTGACTGGTGTTGGAAATCAATTAATGCAAATGAATATGATGATAATGAAAAATTGGCAAAATTGATTTCATCATTTATGGAAAGTGATATTATAACATTAGCAACAAAATTGATAAAGCCAGAATTTGATTATAAATTTGAGCTATTGTTGAATTTAACAATGCATAATGGGAAATTACCAATAGTGGAAGAGCCTTTCTCAAAAGAATTATTGAATTTTTGGGTTCTCTTTGCTGAGGCATTTGATTATGATTATGATAATATTACTCAGTTAATACAAAACCCACAAAGAATCGAAGATTTAAAAGTCAAATCAAAAAATCATTTTTTAAAGTTGTCAAATATTTACTGGAAGAAATGCCATCTTTTAACAAGGGATGAATTAGACGAATCGGATGATTTGTTTAGAGTTTTTAGAAGAGATGTTGGTGAATTATTCGAAGGCATGGTTACCATTGTGAAATCTGATTTATTTAACTCTCTTACAAATTCAATTCTAGTCAACTTATCGAATGTCAATGAAAATATTCTAGATATTGAATCTTCATTGTATTTATTAAACTCAATTTCATCTGTTTTCACAGAGAATAATGTTCAGTCAGAAAATATTCAAGCAATATCAACGTTATTTCAATCTTCTTATTTTGGCACCTTAACTAATATGCTGGATGAATATTCATCTCAAGAAAATAACCATTCATTAGCACCCTATTTCACAAGAACATCTATATCATTTATTTCTGAAATTACATGGTTTTACAAATCAGCTGAAAATTCACAATATTTACCAATTACCTTAGATTTTCTTTTCAAATGTTTACAAACTCCAATTAAATCAGATGGCTTCAACTTTCAAGAATCATCTTCAAAGGCAATCTTAAAAATTTCCAATCAATGTAGGTCCCAATTACTATCTTTGATTTCAATATTTGAAATATCATCGAATTCAATCCTACAAAATGAAAAAATAAATCCAAATATTAAATCCAGGATTATTAGAAGTTATGCTGCTATTTTGGAATGTATTGATGATTTACCTACTAAAGCTGTTACAATTACAAGAATTTTAGATACTTTAAAATTGGAATCATCGAAAGTTCTAAATCAATTTGAAGAAAATAAAATTGCCACAAGTGAACAACTCGAATTAGTCACTGAACATTTACTTTCATTACTTGCCTCTTTAGTTGGATTAGCAAAGGGTTTACAATTGCCAACTGACTGGGAA
Organism: Saturnispora mendoncae; assembly: GCA_030564545.1. NCBI lineage: Eukaryota > Fungi > Ascomycota > Pichiomycetes > Pichiales > Pichiaceae > Saturnispora > Saturnispora mendoncae. Next base: position 476,877 of record JAJLVT010000103.1, read on the forward strand.
GAATATTTTGTGTCAGCTTCAAATAATGACGTTGAAGACAGTGAACCAAATTTTCAAATAATTGAACAAGTTTCAAAATTTTGGCTTTCTGATCCATATGAAATCCATAAGAAATCAATTGAAATCATTTCAGTTTATTTAGGTATACTAAAAACTAAATCAAGCTTGTCTGATTTGGTGATGTCGGAAATTATTTCTTTCTTTAAAGCAGGGTTGAGTGAGTCAATTCCTGGTCCATTTGTTTTACCTTATGATTCAATTATGGATTTTGTTATTAAATGCTTTAATGCATCTAATATACATCAACTGACTAATTTGATGGATATATATGCACATGTAATCAAAAGTGTTTCAGTAGAAAAGTCTCAATCTAGACAATTAATTAATTTGTTGAATAACATTAAATTAAGTTTGAATATTTCCCCTATTGTTGATTTACATATTCATGAAATGATTAATTTATTAATTTTTGGCCCAATAAATGCAATTTCACAGGATTCTGATTTATTACAAAGTGCATTCAGTATGATTTGTACTATTTTGACAACAATTCCAGCATCTTTTATACCATCAACAGATACAGGTTTACCAATGGATTCATTTAAAAAAATTATTTCTTTGGCCTTACACGAGACTCTTACATCAAATGAACGGTTTGTTGTAAAATCTAATTGTGATTTTTGGATTGCTATGTCACACAATAAAAAGTTCACTAAATTAGAAAAGGATTTTATGAATGAATTTTTTGATTCAAATGTTGATTTAAATTTATTATCAGATAATGTTTTACAATTGATTAATAGTAGTGGACAACAATCTCAAACTTATGGTCAAGTACTATTACAAGTTTTAATTTTTGGAATGTTAAACACAGCAAGATCAAATGTTGATTTCTTTGCGGAAGTTTTGAGAATTTATGTTGGAGATCACCCATTAAGGATTAAATATTGGTTAGAATTTACAATATCTCGTCTGATTGATAATAAATTAATTGCCGCAGATAAAGGCTCCATATTTGTTAAAAAATTAACTGTTTCAAGAGGTCAACGCGTTGCATTAAAATTAATAAAGGAATTTTGGAGGGAATCAACAAACTCAGTTGATTTCAAAATGTAGAAAAGAAAAAAAAGAGTTAACTTGTATAAAAAAATGAAATTATAATGTTATAAATTTACAGAATTAAATTCCTCCACTAAAGCACTAGCTTCTAAAGAATAATCAATTGGTGCTAAACCAAGAACTTGGTATCTTGTTCTATCAACTCCATTGTAACTATCCAATTTAGCTCTAATTCTAAAAGAGTATTCTTTGTATAAGACATTTTTATCGAGATAAGATTTTAATCCAGACTCATCCATATCCTTTAACTCCTTTAACTCACCAGCAGATTTACCAATTAATGTTTCTGCTTGATCATTGAATAAATTCAACCAAATTTGACCAGTTGAATCTAATGCAGATACAGTTAAAATATATCTCCAAATTGGTTGATCATGATTAAGTGAACAAGTTTCACAACGCCATTGTCCATCAGGTTGTTGAATGACTTTCTTAGAACATCCTTCAGATGCACACGCTGGGTAACAAAAGGTATTTTCAGTCCTAACATAAGACACATTTGCCTTTAAATTATAATAAGCTTGACCATCAGGTCCAAGACCCTTTGATTCAATTGACGAAATTGATTCTCTTTGTTTTATTGATTCAAGTGAATTCAAATCTCTACTTTGACCTGCACCACCACCTATTGACTTGACCGATTTAAATGTTGAGTTTGATCCATTGTTATCAAACCAACCCTTTAGTTGATATGCCTCTGGTAAATCAGGGTTTGCCATCAAAACGGCGGATGGAATTAATGATAATTGTTTGCCACCAAAGTCATTGATTTTACAACCTTTAATGGCAACAACAGTACCCTCATCAATTTGAAAATCCTTTGCTAATTTATTCCAAAGACCAACAGTTGCTTCAAATCCAGTATCATCAACTAATGAAATATCTCTTCTTGTATATGGTTTACCAGATGATTTTGCAACAATTTCACGTGGTTCACCAACAGATTTAACAATCCCAACAACATCAACAATGGTATTATTTTCTGTGTTTTGTAATTGATCAAATTTCATCAAATGAAATTGAACCTTTGGAACTGAAGTATCATTTAAAACTTCTTCAACAATGGTATCCCTATCTAAATGTATTTCATGATCATTTGATAAAGTTGAATATTGCTTTTTTGCTTGAGTGATTGCAGCTTTTGTAATGTAGTAAACCTTATTTTCCTTGAATAAATCATAGAATTTATCAGCAGTTTGATTGAAACCAGTTGCCTTAATTTCTCCAGTTTCATCTAATAAATTAACAGAAAATAATTTACCCTTTCCACGTTGATTTGACCATTCACGTAAGTCTGATTTTTGAGAAACACGAGCTTTAATAGACCAGGTGCTTTGATATGGAGATAATTGATCAATTGAAATCAAATTAGGAAATTTATTTGGGTTAGGAGCAGTGACCGAAGCAGCGGCTGGAGTAGTAACGGATACAGGAGCAGCGGCTTGAACTTCTTGCTTCTTAACGCCTGTTTCTTGTATAAAAATATCATTTGGAGCTAATGTTAACTTCAATTCATTTGGATGTTCATCAAAATATTTTGTTAATGAAATCATATTAGTGTTAACTGGTTCAGTCCCTTGAGCAATCGAATCACCACCGTTAATAACAATGTAAAGTCTCCCATTAAGTTTTTGTAAGGTGTAGTCAGAAACTCTGAAGACACAGAACTTGGATATTGGGCCTTTGAATGAAGTTTTGATGACACCATTAATTTGATACTTACCATCGTTCAACATAACCTTACAACGCGTGTTTTGATCCTGTAATTGTTTCAATTGGTGGATATGTGCATATAACGCGTCCCCAGCCTTCAACTCCCCAGTGAAAACCTTATAAAACGACCCTCCAACGAGATTTTCCATAGTGTTTTTATAAAGAAAGTGGGAAATTTAACGCGTCTCATATTTTCTTCTGTGGAAAGATCAAAAAATCCAAAATTTCAAGTCACGTGATAAAATATAACAATTTTACTGATTTCCCATTTACCAATGTAGAAAGTGTAAAGAGAAGCCGGGGAAAAAACTAATAATATTTTCTGACTGATAATGGGGATACTAGGACTGGTCCCCCTATTTCAAGTGCTGCCTCTTTTTTCCTGGGAAAATCCAAAATAACTGTCGCAGTAGACCACTTTTTGATCTGGAATTTCCTCCAACAGCCATTACCACAACACAACACAACCAAGTGTAAACTTTTTTTACGCTTGTTACGACCAAGGTGTTTGATCGGCGGGTTTTCAATGAAACTGCAAATCCAACTTACGTAATCCGCAAAGCCTCGTTTTGAAAAAGGGAATCCAGTGGAATGGAAAAGAAAGCTACAGACACCGGAGTTGCACCATTGGATCCAGAAAAGTTCCTAAGTTGCATTGTCATAAATAAAGTAGGGTGGACCCTGAAAAACCTTTTACCAATATTTCATATTAAATTAAATACCGGAATTGGAATGTATTCTTATGGCTTTATCTTTCTTTTCCATTGATTTCTATAACTCTTACAATTAACTAGTATGGATTTAGAAAATCAATCTTCACATTATACAATTCCCGTAAAGTCCCTCTATGGCTTGTTTGATCCTAAATCTTTGAAACAAGTTGCAAAGTTAGGGGGTTGGTCGCAGATTCTGTTTTCTTTGAACACAACCGATGATTATCGCAATGGGCTTTCTTCTGATGGACTAGATCTGGATGAAAGGCAAAGAGTTTATGGGAAGAATTCCATTCCACGCAAAGTTCCAATTACATTTTGGCAATTGTGTTGCGATGCATTATCAGATACAACCATTATTATTTTGTCAGTATTTGCTGTTATTTCTTTGATACTAGGGCTTTATGAAACCTTTTGTTCTCCTCCTGATTTAGACGAAGAAGGTAGACCTTTACCGAAACTGGATTGGGTCGAAGGTTGTGCCATTTTATTGGCTGTAGTTATTATTGTTTTAGTTACAGCTGTCAATGATTACAACAAGGAGAGACAATTCATGAAATTGAATTCTAAGAAGGAAGATAGACAAGTAATTGCTTTCAGAGATGGTGAAAAATCATATATCCCAATTGGTGATTTATTAGTTGGTGATTTATTATTCCTGGAAACAGGTGAAATATTACCTGCTGATTGTATTTTAATTCATGGTGAATGTGATGCTGATGAATCAAGTATTACTGGTGAATCAAAAACTATTAAAAAAGTAACAATTGATGAATCATTAAAATCTTTTGATTTTGATGGTGATTTGGATATTGGCGACAAAGGTGTTTCAGATCCTATTTTACTTTCAGGGTCCAAAATTATTGCCGGTCATGGTAGGGCAATTGTTGTTTGTGTTGGTGTTAATTCACTTTGGGGGAAAACAATGATGTCTCTTAATATTGAAGAACAACCAACCCCATTACAAGAAAAATTGGAAAAGTTAACAAGTGGCATTTCAAAATATGCATTCGTTGCTGCTGTTTTATTATTATTGATTTTGTTACTGGAATTTTCATGGGACTTATACAATGGTGAATTTGAACAGTTTTCAACAGCAAAGATATTATCAAAGGTAATGAACATTCTCATCACATCCATTACAATTGTTGTTGTTGCATTACCTGAAGGATTGCCATTAGCTGTTACATTAGCATTAGCATTTGCAACTACTAGAATGGCTCAAGATGGTAATCTAGTTAGAGTTTTAAAGTCTTGCGAAACAATGGGTTCTGCTACAACCATTTGTTCCGATAAAACAGGGACTTTAACAGTGAACAAAATGAAAGTTGTTGAATACTTAGTTGGTGATAAACGATATTTGAATATTGATATTAATGACAGGCTTCTGAATGAATTACCATGGAGTGATGAATTAACAGAAAATATTTTATTAAATTCAACAGCATTCCAAAATAAATATTATGAAAGTGATAGTCATGATGATATGATACAATACCATGAACCTGAAAAATCAATTACTGGTTGGATTAGATCCAAGTTTGGATTAAATCGATCTTATCAACCGCTGTTACCATCCCCAGCGTCAAGGTCATCAACGGATAGTATTGCAAGACGTTTGGTACCATCTTCAAGTTCATTAGAAGGGCACCCAAGACCTCATGATTCAACTGATCCATACATTGGTTCTAAAACTGAATGTGCCTTACTTTCATTTGCTTATGATAAATTTAATAATTCATCCATTGGACATCTTCAACAATATAGGGATGCAAGTGAATCAAAGTTTGTTCAAACAGTTCCATTTGAATCGTCACTGAAATGGTCTGGATTAGCTTTAAAGAATGATGATGGTTCATTTTCAATTTATGTTAAAGGTGCTGCTGAGATCATCTTGAAGCATTGCAAATACTATAAATTACCAAATGGTGAAGTCAAAGAATTGGATAAGAAATCAAGACAAAAAATCCAAGATGTAATGCATGAAATTGCAAGTAGGGCATTACGAGCAATTTCGTTAGCATCGTTTACATTGGAGGCTAATAAATGGGAAAAGTTAACATCTGAGGAATTTATTGATTTTCCATTTGCACTTGATTTAACTGTTGGTATTCAAGACCCCCTTAGAGAGGGTGTTACTGAGGCAATTGAAAATTGTTATCGTGCAGGAGTTGTTGTTAAAATGGTTACTGGTGATTCATTATTAACAGCAAGAGCTATTTCTTTAAACTGTGGGATCTTAAACAAAGAAACATACAATGATGAATCATGTTACATTGAAGGACCGAAATTTAGAAGTTTGTCAGTTGCTGAACGTAAGAAAATTGTTAAGAATTTACATGTTATGGCAAGATCAAGTCCCGAGGATAAGCGAATTTTAGTTGAAACATTGAAATCCCTTGGTGAAGTTGTTGCGGTTACAGGTGACGGTACCAATGATGCCCCTGCATTGAAATTAGCAGATGTTGGATTTGCAATGGGTATCAGTGGTACAGAAGTTGCCAGGGAGGCAAGTGATATTGTTTTAATGTCAGATGACTTTTCATCAATTGTTGATGCAATTAAATGGGGTAGAACAATTGGGAATTCGATTAAAAAATTTGTTCAATTCCAGTTAACTGTTAATGTAACAGCAGTTGTATTAACATTCTGGACATCTGTTGCATCAAAAGAAAATAATAGTGTTTTATCAGCCGTTCAATTGCTTTGGGTTAATTTAATTATGGATACATTAGCAGCATTGGCATTAGCCACAGATAAACCTGATGATGATGTACTTGATTCTAAACCAACAGGGAGAAGTGATACAATGATTGATATCAATATGTGGAAAATGATTTTAGGGATGTCATTTGTTCAATTAATTGTTACATTACATCTTTATTACCATGGTGGGATTATATTTTATGGGAAATTAAATAATGAATTATCAGGATATGAGAGAAAGACAATTGCTGCAGCTAATTTTAATACATTTGTTTGGATGCAAGTTTTTACATTATTTGTTTCAAGAAAGTTAAATGAGTGTCAAAATGTAAGGTCATTTTTTGGGAAATTTAACAGGGCTAACATTGGGTTTTTCCAAGGTTTGAATAGAAACATTTATTTTATTTTGATTGTTATTGTTATCTCAATAGGTCAACTATTGATTATGGAATTTGGTGGCTATGCATTTTCAACAACACCACAAACACTTAAGATGTGGATTTGTGCATTCTTAGGAGGGTTTTTAATGATCCCTGTTGGTGCTATTTTCAGAATGATTCCAAGTTACTGGATAACAGATTATTTACCAATGGCTACTATTTTAAAAGTTGTAGATTTTATTGAATGGGTTTTGTTGGGGTTTGGATTCTGGGATATGGTTTATGCTAAAGTTTTTGGAGATGATGATGATAGTAATACTAATAATAATACTGATAATGATGAAGAACATGGTAATGAAACTACGTCAAGGTTACCAAGTGAAGAATATTTTATTGAACCACATCCATCTAATGAATCTGCTTCACAAAGGGAAGCACATAATATGAAGAATTTGAATAGATGATTGATTATTAATTCTTTTATGTAACATATAAGGTAATTTTATTTTTAAATATCTATATTTATATATATATGAATACACAAACATATCACTTTGACTCCAATTTTAATTCTAAACTGGTTATGAAACCATTATAGAATGGTTGAAAATGAACAAAATTATTGAATATTGGTTTGAGATCAATTAAACCATTAATAATATTTAATAATTTATCATTTTTTGGATTTTCATCTAATTGAATTAATAACAAACCTTTTAATTCATTTATTGCAATTTTAAATTCATCCAATGTAAATGATTTTATATCACTTGAACTTGAACCAAATATTGATTTTAATTCATTAAAAACATCTAATATTTGAATTATTTTTAATTTTATTTCATGTAATGATTGGAAATTAGCCATGATTTTATTATTATCATCATTAAGAGTTAAATTTTTCAATTCCAAGGAAGTTGAATTAACATCTTCTAATAACGAAGTCATTGAAGATTTCAAAGTACTTGTTTGAAATTGTAATCTTGTAATACCATCATATTCATCTTCCTTTTCATTTGAATATGATACAATTGAATTTGATTCCATTAATTCATTGAATTTGAGTGTAAATTGATTAGACAACTGAAGTGTGAATGAGTCTAAGATATTTATCAATGAATTCAATTTCCCTAATGATGAACTATTGTCATTGTTAACTAATAAATTTGAAATTATTTGATCAACATAATCGTTTATTTCAAAATCTTCAACGTTGGTGAACTGATCAAGTAATTCCTGTTCTATAGAGGTGGTCATTATGTCAATAAAACGTGTATTAGATGAAGTGGAAATCGACGATGCTGTAATTGAACTGAAACAGGAAGGGATCGAAAAGACGTGGATCAGGATCAACAACCAGAGTGGTGAGTTTGAAATTGAAAAATGCCAAATGGTCAAATCCAATAAATTTGAATTGGAATTAAGAGAATTACCAAAGCGGACATTTCAAACTCCTATAACAACATTTAAAATTGATTTGGATGGTTCAAATGATTTGAATTTATCATGTATTGACTCAAATGGGAATATATTTCAAATTGGGTCTTTTTATGGTGATTTAATTACATTCCCAAAAAATAACAAAAAGGGGGTTATTCAAGTAAAGCCTGATGATGAAACTTTTAATATTAAGAAAAATGCCCAATTTATGGATATTACAAAGGTTTTGATTTTGCCATCAAATTCTGTTTCAATTTCCCTTGGAAGTGAAGGAATTTTAAAAGTTTGGCCAATTCCAAATATGAATGAAAAACCAGCAAGGGAATTAAAACAGGGGGTTAATACATTTGAAATAGTTGGTCGTGGTAGAAATATTATAACCGGTTGTTCAAATGGTTCTATTAATATTTTTGAATTAGGTTCAAATGAATTAATTTGGAGCGGGAGAAGAATTAAATCTCTGAATGATGAGGTTTTAGCCCTCAAGGTTTTTGATTACAAAGTGGGTGAATTAAAACCACATGAAAAGTTATTTGAAATTGAAGATAAAATTATATTCGTTGGTCATAAAAGTGGTGTTATTTCAATTTGGAATTTAAATAATAGGTTATCAATCGGTGAAATAAACACAGGTTGTAATTCAATTAATTCAATTGAGGTTGATAAGTTAAGTGGTGATATTTTAATAGGGAATTCTAATGGCTCAGTTCAAAGATGGAAGTTTAATTTTCAAGATAAATCAAGTGAATTACTTTGGGAGACAGTTGTTGAACGTAATAATGAGGATGGTGACGATTTATCCGTTAATAAGATTTTATTATATAAGGATAATGTAATTGTTTTAACAAACAATAAATTGCTTAAATTATTTATCACTGATGGTTCTCTTGTTGAACAAATGATCGGGTTTAAGTTTAAATTAAACGATTTTTGTGTTTCTAATAATAATATTTGGACAGTTGGGAAATATGGTCAAATATTTGGTTATTTGCTTTAAGATAATAATAGTATGGTTAACAATATTATTATTATTATTCTTATTATTCCTTTTATTATTATTATTTTTTTTTATAATAGAGGAGGCAAAATAAGAAAAGGAAAATAATAATAGGAAAATAACTGAACCATTTTTGATCGGTAATTTTAATTATCAGAAAGAATCTGAAGATTTTTCTAGTTATATAAATGGAGCTATATATTTAAATAATATATATAAAAGTTAACAAATTTAAACCTTGATTTAAATATGGGGAAAGCAAAATTTAGTAGAGTAAATATTTTTTTAAAGTTTGAAAATAATAGAAAAGGTTTTAGTCTTTTTGATCAATACTCCCACTGCCTGAATTATTTATCTGATCATAAGTATTATAAGGATAATTACTATTGTTTGATTTTATAATTGGCAATGAATTTGGAGTACCAATTCTAGGTAATGGAATTGGTTGATACATTTGTTGAGGATGTGTTTGTTGAGGATGTGATTGGTCATACATGTATACATGTTGAGGATCTAATTGGGGTGGTTGTTTTTGTATTTGAATGTAACCATTATAACCCCCTGGTGGTGGAGGAGGAGGAGGAAATCTTAATGGGATTTGCCTATGAATTTGATGGAAATCGTGTTGTGACTGTTGTTGTTGAGCTGTATGTGGAGGTTGTTGTTGTTGTTGTTGTTGTTGTTGTTGTTGTTGTTGTTGTTGTTGTTGTTGCTGATACTGTGGATCATAATAACCGGGCGGGCTAAACTGCATTGGGAATTGATGCAATTGCTGAGACATTCGAAAATTTGGTTGTGGTATAGATTGATAATATTGTTCATTATGTATTGGTTGCTGAAATTTATCTTGTGGTTGATCTTGTAATTGTTGAGATTGATCCTGAGATTGTTGCTGAATTTGAGTTTTATTATCAATTTTAGTTTTTTGTTTTAAAACTTGTTTACCAACACAATGGAGACATTTTTTATTCTTATTCCGATTTGGAGTATATTTATAACCGGGGTACTTTTTAGCATGTTCACTTTTTTCCCTTTCAGCTAAATCAAGCCAATGCTTTTTATCATTAATAGATAATAATTTCCAACGTCTTCCTAATTCCCTTGAAACTTCAGAATTTGTCTTCAGTTTATTATCATCATCAACAATATCTTTATGATGTGTTTGCCTGAACAATATAAAAGCATTTCTTGGTCTTGGGATTTTATTTTTTTCATCAGCTTTACAAGTACATTTTGAAGATTGAGTAGATTCATATGTAGAAAAAACCTGAGTTTGATTTGTAATATCCTGCGATGTGGAGAATGTAGTAATTTTTTGAAATGGCGATTTAACTCTTTGTAATGAAGGTGACTGCATACCTTGATTTGGGAGATTTTGAATGGGTGAATGGCTTAGTAATTGTTGTGGAATTGGAGACATTGATCTTGGTCTTGGGATATAATATTGATTTGGATAGCTTTGAATTTGAATTGGGGGGAGGAGTTGCTGTTGTTGTTGCTGCTGTTGTTGCTGTTGCTGTTGTTGATGATGATGTGTAATTGGTCTTGGCGTGTAAATATGTTGCTGTTGATGTTCTTGATCAATTTCCTCTTGTTTTATCAAAGAAAAGGAGTTATCTAAATCCGATTCTTGTTTTATTTGTTGATGATAATTTTGAACTTGCGATGCAGACGATGATGTATTGGTAATAAGTTCGTTCAGGGGCGGAAGCTTCGTAGCTGTATAATCGTTCGACAAAGGGTGTTGCTGTTTCTGATAATTGTTCATTATATTTAAACTAATTACAGAGACCTACTCGAAGTGAACAGAAGAAAAAAAGACAAACACAGAATCTGGGTGTAGCTGTTGTGGAGAATGGAAAAGAAAGAAAATGGAGTTTAGAAGAATGGAAACCGAAAAAAGAAACCGCTGGGTTTTTCCGTTAGATAAAAAGAAACGAGAGACTACTTTTGTGACTAAATCCACTACCGCGGTGACAAGCCATTTAAACATCCCAACCTATTATCTTGCAAAATTAACTATACCCTATTTCCTTAACAATCCAATTCACCCTATTGTCCACTGGAATTCAATTCTTTTCGTCTATGCTGACTCATTTTTTCACTCGATTGCGCCTCAGTCGTAATTATCTCACCTTGATAACTCCACTCCTCCCCTCCCTCAAAAAAACATTATTTTTTTTATAGAAGCTCTTTAAACACCCGCCAACTTCTTCTATATTCATAAAGCCGCACCATTGAGACAATATCCCACCACTTTGAGGTGCATTGTTACAACCGTTATACCGGCCCACCCAGCAAACGCTTATTAATCATTTTTTCTTATATATCCATTCCCTTCACCCAGTCGCTTCAATATGCCCCCTCCGGTCTTAACATACCCAAAATGGCCCGTTTACTTTATCAGCCTCTTTTGGTTTGCATTTCCACTCATGTTTCCACCAATCACCAATTAAAGAGTGGAAACGTTTAGTTTTGCCCTTGCATGACTTATATAAATATTTCGCTCAGCGAAGGCACATTACTCCGATAAAACGTTTTATTTCAAGTCAGAGAAAGAAAATGTAAAAAAAAACGGTTTTTTACCGAAATGACGTAATCTTACGTAATGCTTACGCAATCTTACGTAATGCTTATGTAATCATCAATTTTTACTTTCTCTCTTTCTATGCGAAAGAAAAAAAACCTTTATTGTTTCCTATTTGTTGTTGTTGTTGTTGTTGGTTCTTTTTGCTTATCACAATTGTCATGTCACAAAGACATTCCTTACCATTTCAAATGCCCGGAAAGACGGGCAGGAAAACAGGGCTGACTATATACGGTACTCCAAAGAGGGGTGCAAATGGGATTGAGGATTTGAACAATTTCTACCTTTCTGATGATGATATAAATGACAACCCAAAAGAAAATATAACATTACCTGAACCAACAAGTCCAATGAGAAGATTAAGTATACATTCTAATAAACATCAAAGATTAAAGGAATTGGATACTTTGATTTCTGAAGATAAACATGAGGATTTAGAACCTGAGTTACAATTACCAAGAAATGAATTAGAAGTTGAAGATGAAATAGAATCAATTTCTTCTGCTGTTGAGGATGTCGAAGAAGGCGAAGAAGAAGAAAGCGAAGCCGAACAATCGAGAATTGATGATGAAATTAAATCTGCTGAAACTTTAGGGGAACCTATTATAATAGATAAGGAACAATTAAAGAATTTGAATTTGAGTTCTAAATTAACAAAGAATATTGCATTGAATAATAAATCAAAAAATAGATCTTTTAATTCACAATTGATTGTCAATGAAAAACCTCTGAATAGGTTGAGTTTAATAACTGAAAGGAGGAAATCTCATGTTACTGAACGACAAGATGAAAAAGAACAATCGGAGCAATCTGATGTTGAACAAATAATTTCAAGTGATGATGCAGAAAATGGAAAGGGACAATCAGAACAATCTGATGTTGAACAAATAATTTCAAGTGGTGATGCTGAAATAGAAAATGAAGAAGTACAAGTTACTTCATTAAATAAAGAATCTTCATCTGAAGAAGACGAAATGGTAAATGCCATTTCAGAGGAATCTATAGCCTTAGAAAGCCCCCAATCTGAATCAGTACCAGACGATCAAATTGAAAAAATATCTGAACAAGAATTAATTGTTGAAATAGAAGAATCTCCAGAAGTTCACGAAGTTGACCCAATTAAAGAAGTAGATCAAGTTGATGCAGATGATGAAATTGAAATCAACGATTTAGATGATGGCGAAAACGAGGAAAAAGAAATTCAAGACGAAGAACTTCAACAACATACATTTACCAAAACAGTTTTAACCCCAAGCCGCTTAAGAAGATCAACTAAATCACCTGTTAAAACACCAAAGAAAAGTCCAATTAAAAAGACTTCTGTATCTAAAACACCAATTAAGGTTTCAGAACCATTGAAAAATCCCATGATCACCAATAAACCAGTAGTAAAACCACTAAGGAAAAATACTACTACTTCCACTATAACCAATGAACCAATTAGAAGATCAACACGTCATAGAATACCACCCGTTGCATCATGGAAGAATGAAAAGGTTGTTTATAAAACTGAGAAAGTTAACGGAGTTTATGTTAAAACAGTTAAGGATATTGCACCAGCAATTGAATCCCCAGAACCAATTATAAGGTCACAATCCTTGAAAAAACCTTCCAATGCCACAAACAAGAATATAATAAAACCTAAAACAACAAAGAAAACTCCAATAAATAAGAAAAGGAGAAATCAACCAGAACCAGAACAGGAAAATGAATTACAACCAATTACAAAGAAATCTAAAAATTCAAGAATTATTGATCCATATGAATTTGAAACACCAAATGGTGAACCAGAGTCAGATTGGCAAAAAAAGTCATCAATTTCAATACCTGTTTTTGAAGGACCAGGGACTGGTACACAAGTTGAAAGGGTTGTTGCATGGGCACCAAATTCATATAAAAATTCAAAAGTTATAACAAATGATCAAGAAAATTTTAGGATTAATACTCTTTTCGATATTGATAGTGAATTTTGTGGGGCTGGTATAATTGAAATTGGATCAGGGGATAAAAAAGCTGTTAAATCTAATAATGATACATATTTTATTTTTCATGTTATAAATGGTTCATTAAACGTTAGTATAAATAATACTACATTTACAGTTACAAATGGTTGTACATTTGAGATTCCAATGGGTAATTATTATCAATTTATAAATACTGGGAATGATACAGCAAAATTATTATTTGTTCAAGCAAAATATGTTGTAATTGGTGAAAGTGATGATGACGATGAAAGTGGCGAAAGCGATGATGAGGATGATGATAATAATAGTGATTAAATAATTTAATCTTTGTACTTTAATTTTAAAACTTTTGAAAAATCTTTTGAATTATCCTTATTTGAGAAGTTCCTCTGGAATAATGATTTTAGGGTATCTTTTGTTGAATGTGTTGTAGTTAATGATAAATTTGATTTATCATATTTTTTTATTTTGATGTTTAATGAATAAGTACACAACTTTCCACGTTTTTCACATCTTTGACAAGAAGGTTTTCCCTCATCACATTTGACCTTCCACTCTTTACAATTCGCACATCCTGTACGTGACCTCTTTGCAAATTTTGCCATTTTATTCTTTATTTGAAAGTTAAGGAAAACGAAATATCAAGATATTAATTATTTATTAAATAAATAACAACAAAACATAAAAAAAAAACATGCTCATAAAGTCATGAAGTGAAAAATGTCAGATATGAATAAAGTTTTATACAATTTTATCAATATTACCAGAATATTCCTTTTCATTGTTAGGCAACTGGAATGAACGTACAGTTAAATAAGCGTTTTCCTTGTTGGCCACACCAGCATATGCATTATACCAACCAAGAAATGAAACAATTACACCAATTACACCAGCAGCTCTTAAAACTCCATGGTGTTGTCCCATGTATGCAATAGTACAAAGAAGAAGGTAAATATCAAACCCAGCACAAAATGAAAACAATGCCAAAGTTGATTTCATTGTACATAAAGTCAACATTGAATTGAAAAGTAACCATCCAAGATAAACCAACCCCATTGAATGATTTAAATCATTAGTTTTTGTATATTCAACATGAAACCATGGTATACTTGGTACAGCTTGTGTTATCCAAAAACCAGCATATGATGCTAACATAGTAGCTGCGAATGTATTTTCCAATGCCATTTCCCACATACCAGTTAATAACATAATTAAACCACCATAAAAGATTGCCAACCCAACTATTATATTTGAATTTGAAACACCCATTGCTTCACTTTGTATAAGACCCATGACGAAAATTGTCATTGCAAAAGCTGACAATCCCAATGGAGCTGGGTTACCAAATTTGTGAATTGAAGGAATTGCCATTCCAGGGTTTAGCGTACCACCAAAAGCCTGTATGAGGTCCTCCCTAAGGAAGTTACGCTTTCCCAAATGAATGATGTTCCCATCGTTACTTGTGTGGATTTTATGAATTACATGATCTCCATTTGAGTTAATGGATCTGTTTGTTGAATTGCTCAAGATGCTGTTTATTTCGTCTGTTGGGATTTCCATGTTAGTTGTAGAAGAAGACTTACAGACCTGAGAAGAATACTATGGGTTACATCATTTCTTTTATGTTCTTTTCAATATCGGTACACCCCATAGAAGAAGCACAGCCGTTCTGTGTGGAGAGGGGACAAAACCGGCATAAGTTTACAGTTATTACTTATAACTTAACCAACTGAGCGAGTTGTAAGAAAAAACCCCCTATTGATATTCGAACAATGCAGAGATCTTGATCTGCCAAGCCTATGTTTCAATTCCCCACATTGTGTTTGTCTTCAAGCCCAAAGGATTTTTCTATTATTTTTTTTTCCGAAATTGGGAGGGGGGGTCCGCTCCGCTTTTCGACCCCACTTTTGGCCAATGGAATGGTCATTTGGACAAAAAGAAGCGGTAGACACATAGTTTCAGCGTGCCGACATTGGGATCGTATTCTCTGATGTAAATAAACCCAGATGGGTGCTTTAAACTAGTTGAAAATATAGCAAACCAAGCCCGCGGCGCTTTCTCCGGATTTCCACCAATCAAATCGCAGAGCGCGGCAAAACCGCCGAAGTAGGCGAGGGATTTCGGCGGTTTTGCCGCGAAGTATAAAAGGTTGTCCACTTTTCCTGTTGTTTCCACTTCTAAAGGACAAATGACATCCCAAAGTACCTTTAAAAAGACAACATTCCTGTCAAAAATGGGTGGGTTCTTTGATACTACAGATGAAACCAATTCAACAACTTCTTCAAATGATTTGAAGCCTTTTGATTCAAATACAAATTCTTTCACAAATGAAAAGCCTTCAAGGTTGGTGATAACCCTAACTATCATGTCTTCCATATCTGGGTTAATGTTCGGGTATGATACTGGGTATATTTCCTCAGCTCTTGTTTCAATTGGGGAATCTTTCGGAAGCCCTCTTACTTATGGTGATGAACAGTTAATTACTGCTGCCACTTCCCTTGGGGCTTTAATCTTTGCCTTCTCAGCTGGGATCATTGTTGATTTCCTTGGAAGGAAACCTACTTTGATGTTCTCCAATTTCTTCTTTATTATTGGTGCTATTATTCAATGTTCTGCTAAAACAGTTTGGACAATGGTTTCTGGTAGATTCATTATGGGATTTGGGGTTGGCATTGGTTCACTCATTGCCCCATTATACATTACAGAATTGGCACCTTCAAGGTTTAGAGGTAGATTGGTTGTAATGTACTGTTTAGGGATTACTGGTGGTCAATTAATTGCTTATGCAATTGGTGCCGGCTTAGATAAAGTCCATAATGGTTGGAGAATTGTTGTGGGGATTTCAATGATACCTGCTGCTGTTCAATTTATTGGGTTTGTTTTCCTTCCTGAAACTCCAAGATTCATGATTATGCAAAATAAAACAGAAAAGGCTATTGAAGTTTTAAAGAAAACTCATCCAAATGCTTCACATGAATCAATCTTAGGAAAGGTTATGGAATTGCAATCCGAAGATAATGAAATTTTAGGAAATCCATTCCAAAAATGGTGGACTGCCGTCAAAGAGCTACATACAATTCCATCAAATTTCAGAGCTTTATTCTTAACATGTGGATTACAAATGATTCAACAATTAACAGGTTTTAATTCATTAATGTATTTTTCTGCTACTATTTTTAAGAGTGTTGGTTTCGATGATTCTACTTCAGTTTCTTTGGTTGTTGCTGCCACTAATTTCATTTTTACAATTGTTGCATTTTTCCTCATTGATAAAGTGGGACGTAGGAAAATGTTATTACTTTCCCTGCCTTTTGTTATGGCATTCCTTATTTTAAATGCAATTGCTTTCCATTTTATTGATATTCAATTTATTGGGAATGATGCAATTGTTCATGGGGATCATCATACTTGGGGGATTGTTATCATTGTTTCAATGATTTGCTTTGTGGCTTCATATGCTATTGGTATTGGTAATGTCCCATGGCAACAAAGTGAAATTTTTCCTCAAAGAGTTAGAGGTGTTGGCCTTTCATATGCATGTTCTGCTAATTGGTCTGGTTCATTAATCATTTCATCAACATTTTTAACAATGCTTAAGAATATTACACCAACTGGTACATTCTCGTTGTTCACTGGTTTCTGTTTCTTAGCTTTCATTGTTATTTATTTCACTTACCCTGAATTATCCAATTTAGAATTAGAAGAAGTTCAAGATATTCTTACTGGTGGATTCCAGATTAAGAAATCAATCAAATTGGCCAAATCTAGGAAGAATCAAAATCAACAAATTAAAATGGATAATGTTGATAGTGATTCCGTCTAATTCATCATAAATTAACATCCAAATAAATACCACCACAATTTATTATATTATTAGCATATTTCTTCTTCATTTCTCTACTTTGTATTATATAATTTTCATCTATATTTTCTGTTAAAATATTAATTATTTGCATTTGAATAAAACCGTTACCATAAAATTATTTGTAAACTCTTTATCAAAAAAAGGTGATTAAATTTATATTTAGTAAATAAATATGCCAGGCTTCAATATTGAAGATGTGGAAAACCCCCCTCAAACTTTAGACCCCAGTTCATTTATTTATGTTCAACCTCCTTCAACTTTAGATCATTTAATTTGCCCTATTTGTAAATTACCATTCACAAATCCATATTCAACACTATGTGGACATACATTTTGCAAATTATGTTTATTTGAAAGTTTAAAAAGCATTTTAGGGAAGAAATGCCCCCTTGATAGAATCCAATTGAATGTACCAACGGAACTTTTAGAGGGATTACATCATGAATATGAGTCAAACAATGATATTGATAATGATAATCAAAATAATGATGAAGATGGTGATAATGATGATACTGATATTTATCCAGCTCCAATAATTTTAACTAATATGACAGAAGATCTCAAAGTAAAATGTCTCAATCATGAAAGAGGTTGTGATTGGGTTGGTCAACGTTGGAGTTTGAAAATTCATTTAGTATCAAATTGTCCATTTACAAATATTAAATGCCAATGTACAGAATTTGTTCAGCGGCAATATTACAAATCAGATCATTGCGTTCATAAGGAAATTGAATGTTTCAAATGTTTTAATTTAGTAAAGGAGATTGATATTGAATCACACTTAGATAATGTATGTGAATTAAATTTAGTTAAATGTACCGGGTGTCAACTAATGTTTCCAAAAATGTATATAACAGATCATGAAGAAAAATGTCCGAAAATTTATTTACATTGCCCAGGTAAAGTTAATGGCTGTGATTGGAAAGGTCAAAGGGATTTACTTTTAAATATTCATGAAAATGAATGCGTATTTTTGAAATTGAAATCAAAGTTTGATTCAATTGATTTATCATTAAAAGATTTAACCGATGAAAATGTATCATTAAAATTACAAATAAGTTCTATATTGGATGCCGTTGTTAATGGTAAAATTCAGAATTTAGGGTACAATTTCAATGAAATTTCAGATGTTAAAGATTTGCAAAGGTTAGAACCTTCAAAACCAATGAAGATAAACATGGGGAAGGTGAAAATGATGGTTGGGGAATTAGATTTGAATAGGCGAATCACAGAAACTTTAGTTCAAGAAAATGTTACGTTAAGAGAAGAAATTGCAAATCAAAGAGCAGTTTTGACAACAATGCGACAACAAATGCAATACATTCTTCTTGATCGTCATAGGAAAAATTCAAAATCAGGAGATTCCATTGATAATTTGAAATTATCAACTAAATTGTAATTTTATCTTTAATATATTATATACCACTCTTATTTCTCTCTTATTCTTTTCTATTCAAATGTCCACTCAATTGTTAATAGACAAACATGTTTCATATATCAGGGACCTTTTTCGTCATCCCTCCTTTCTTGAACATTATATGGCCGAACATTTGAAGATGAACGCCTTATATTGGGGGTTATCAGCTCTTCATTTAGTTAACAGGACTGATGATTTTAAAAAGGATGATATAATAGAATTCATTCAATCATGTTATGATAAAGAAACAGGCGGATTCAGAGCATCACCTAATCATGACCCACATTTACTATCAACATTATCAGCACTTCAAGTTTTAAAACTGTATGATGGTTTAGACATATTAAATGATGAACAAAGGGAATCAATTATAAATTTCATTAAGTCAATGCAACTTGAAGATGGATCATTTCAAGGCGATAGATTTGGGGAAGTAGATTCAAGATTTGTTTATAATGCACTTCAATCACTTTCAATATTAGAGGCATTAGAACCTAAAATTGTTGATCCTGCAATTGATTGGATTTTAAAATGTCAAAATTTTGATGGTTCATTTGGAATGGTCCCTGGTGCAGAATCACATAGTGCACAGGCTTTTACTTGTTTAGGTTGTTTGTCAATTGTAAATAAGTTAGACGAGTTACCAAATAGGAAATTATTGGAATGGTGGTTAAGTGATAGACAAGTTGAAAATGGTGGTTTAAATGGGAGACCTGAAAAATTACCTGATGTTTGTTATTCCTGGTGGGTATTGTCATGTTTGAGTATGTTAGGTAAACTTGATTATATAGATCAAGACAAACTTCAACAATTTATATTATCATGTCAAGATGATAAAATTGGAGGTATAAGTGATAGACCAGGAAGAGGGGTTGATGTTTATCATACATTCTTTGGAATGGCTGGGTTATCATTAATTGGTTATGGTGATTTAATTGAAATTGATCCAATTTATTGCTTACCATTAGAAGTTACAAAATCTATAAAGAAATACCCATATATTGAGGGGTGATTTATAATGCTAATATAATTTTTGATGCTTTGATCTTTTACTATTGGGGTAATATTCAATATAATTGGCATGTCCATTAACTAAGAAATTACCAACATTGGCAAATTCACAACCTTTATAATTCCTAATAAAAGCTGGTGATGTTTTATCAGATAATAAGATAAAATGTGGTAATGGTGTTAAATTCATTGCATTCCAATAATTACTTGAAATAGGTCTTATCTTATTAACAAATGGTGATAAATCACCTTGATCTAATATAGTTTTAACAATTTTCTTTGATTCGAAATCTTGAGCTGATTCATCCAAAACTAATTTATCAATTTCTAATGAATTTGGATTTTCTGTTTGTGATGATGTTTGAAATTGGGAGAATTGTGTTAATTGACTATTTGGATAATTTTTCATTGCCTTGTCAATTTCTTCTTCTGATAATTTACATAGATATGTTAAATCATTCCTTCGGAATCTACCACCTAAATCATCCTTCACAATGGCTATTTCATGACCAAGATAATTTATTCGACTTGGATTACTGATAAATTCTAAATGTTTAACAACCCTCCTTAATCTATTAGTGAATAACTGTGGTATTTTAATTTTTGGCCAAATAGAATTTGAATCTTTTGTAACCATTGACATCCATGGATCTTTATCCCCTGGAACAATGAATAGTTTACATTTTTCACAAATGTTTGGGTATGATTCCATCACCAATGCTAGATTATCAAATGATGATTTATATAAATTAGAATTTGTTAAATGATTGGTTGATGAGCCTTCAGTAATTGTTATTGATTTACTGGAAAATGAACCAATTAAAACAATACCAATAGGGACCCCACTTGATTCAAAATCAGTCCCTGTTTCCTCTGCAACATCCTTTGCAATTTGGTAAACTTTGATTTCCTCTTCTAATTTGTCTAATGTCTTTTTTAATAAATTTAATGTATTTGAATCATCTAAGAATAAATCCCCTCCAATGAATACAATTTTATGATCTGGATGATTTTGTAATTCACTTTTTAATAAACCTCTGAATGATTCAACTGATGTACCATTTTTATTGAATGGCCATTGACAATCAGTGTTACCGAATATTTGCTTCGTTTGTGCTCTTTGTTCACATGGTGGGTGATTAACTGATAGAACATGGAATTTATTTGCAGCTGAATGGAATCCATCAACAATAAGGAAATTCCCCTCAACAAAATATGAATCCTGTGGGAAAATACATTGATCTAATATTAATTCAATTTTATCAGTATCATCCTGTAATTGCCAAATCCCCATACTATTTAAAGTAATCATACCGAACAAGGCAAATCTCTGATCATTTCTACCTAGTAAATTTTTAATAAATGTGAATGATTTAGGTGCTATTGATTTGTCATATGATTTGAATTGATCATCACTTGATTTTAAATAATATTCATTTCTCATTGTACGATCTCTCAATAGGTATAATTTATTAATAAAATGATCCACAAAATTATTGATTCTAGGTAAAAGCAATTTTCCAGATTCTGATGATGAATTGGCGGTATATTCCAGTCTTTTGTTCCTTTTATCGTATTTAAAGCCAGGGTAATGGTTTAATTCAACATTTCTGAAATATTGCATCCAATCGACAACCGATTCAGGTTTAACTTGGAAATTCAAGGCCAGACTTGTGTCCATGGAAATATCACCATCTTCATCAATGATCATACTTGAATCAGGATCCAAAACCAAACTCCTCTCCTGATTGTTGACTTTTACTCTTGCTCTCTTTTCATTTTCCAAGATTTCACCAATGATTTCATCCACACCGGCACCGTTCACAAACATTCCCCTGCTTTGCTGTTTCCAAAGTCTTCCCACAGCGTCCAGCATCAGCGTGGTTTTCTGGTTCTGACGCCAATGAGCGCCATAGTGATGTCCAATGAACTTCGCAAGAGACTCAAGAGCGTCCGATTGGATATTCAACCCGTGTTTTTTCGAAAGAATCCTGTAAGCAACAGGCCTCAATACGGACGGCTTAAGCTCTGTCGGCAAAACAGGATCAGAAAGCAACGTCGTGTCCAAAAACGACGAATCCATTTAATATTTGATATAAGAGAGATTTGTTTACGCGTTTAGAGTGTTTAACGCGTTTTCAATCTTAGGGCAAATTTGTTTATGTTTCATCTTCATTTGTTGAAATGTCAAATATCCACAGTTTGCGAGGGAATTCCACAGAACGTGGGAAATACAATGGAAGAGCATCAAATAGACATCATAATAATAAGACTTTCATGCATCAATTTGGAGAAAAATTGCCCGAGAAACTGACAGATGCAGAAAAGGCCAAACGAAAGAGAGATGCCATGGAGTTCCTCTATAAAGAGACAACCAGTAACCACAAAACCGCCCTGGATTCTGTTTTGGAAAAATCGAGAGCAAAAAGTGATAATAATAGGGACCCAATCAATAGGAAAACTTACGAACTATTAAGAGAAAGACCAATAAGAAATATATCAGATAGAACAAGGAGACATATATTAAGAGATGATACAATAGCTGACAATGTTGCAAGGGAGTCTCTTAAATTTCAACGTCAAGCGATTCCTCAAAAATATGGAAATGATAAATTGCATTCCTCTAATAATAAATCTACATCATCATTATTAAACTCCCTAAGCGAATTTGGGTCAAAACTTCTGGGGTCAATTCTATACAATGAAGCTCAGACGGATTTGAGAAGGACATCACCAGTGAAATCTTCTTATGAAATACCACAAACAAAACCAATACTCGAGCAAGAATTGAACTCGACGATAAACCTCCAACAGGCGAAATTGGATAAGATAAATAGAGATATCGAAACCAGAAAATTAATGGCAATGAACGAACCATTATATGAAAATCAATATTTACAAAGGAAGACAGAAGGAATTGAGGATAAACTTCAATCAATTCTTAAAGAAGTTAACAATGATTCCAATGATAAATTATTGAAAGAATTGTTAAATATAAAAGATGAATTAATTGGCCTTAAGAAGAAACAGGAATCAAATAATATGAGGTTTGAATCGAGATTTGAAGATCTTAAATTGGAACAGCAAAGAAATAAGAGGAATTTTGATAGAATGATTCATGAATTGGATGAAAAGAGGGATGATTTAGATCGTGAAAAGGATAAAATAATACGATTATTAAAGAAAAGGAAATCAACTAAACAACATACATATAGAAGAGATTTATCTGAGATATCTGATAGTTCATCATCTGAAGGTGAAAAATATCAACCTATTAAAAGAGTTAGAATAAATAATGATGAATTAATGACAAAAGTAGATAAACTTAAAAAGAATATGTCAAAATTGACATGAATTTTATATTTGTATAGGTACTACTATTATTATTATTATATTATGATGTAAACAGTGGAAATAGAAAGTAAAAGAAAATATATGCTAATAAAGAGAGACAGTTTGTTTATATTCGTCAATGATTGAAATGTTAGTTATTTAATGTGCATGGTGGACATGTCCAATAACGTTTCTTTTAATCAAATTTAATAAACCACCATCTCTCTTTTCAAATTTTGATTTATTAGATGAGTAATCACAACCGACATCAACTTGATCACCAAAGTTGTAAGCAAAACATGAGGTACCTGATGAACATGGCATAATAACCCATTTACCAAAATTACAAATTGCAAATTCCCCATTTGCTGAACATGCTAAAGCACCTTCATTTGGACACGAGTCTGCTGAACCCAAGTATAAACCAGCATTAAAATTAGAATTCATACATTGTGCCCTTGCTAAACCAGTTAAGCTAGAACAGTCTTTTGATCCTGATGTTGGCGCAGATGTTGGCTCAGTAACAGGAGTGGTTGCTGATGAAGTTGAAGACGTTGTAACTGTTTCCATAGTAGTTGGTTGTGTGTTATCAGTAAAGACAGTAGTATCAACGCCCTTACCTTGTGTTGTTTGTATATCAAGTGTAACGGAGTCAGAAACTGAAGAAGTAGTTGGTTGGATATCAAGTGTTGAAGAAGTCGTTGTCTGTTCTGTGGTGACTGGTTCTTCTGTAGTAATTGGTTGCTCAGTAATAGTTGGTTGCTCAGTAGTGTCTGGCTGTTCTGTGGTTGTTGGTTGTTCTGTCGTAGGTGGCTGTTCAATAATGGTTGGTTGAGTAGTTGAAGTTAAAGCTGCATTGGTAGTTTCTGGTGCCGATGATTGATCATCACCCAATTGATTCAAAATATCTTGCATGTTATTGGAGAATGATTTCCCATTAATTTGATTCAAATTGGACCAGTAAGCGTCCCATAACATAATACCACCAAAGTGATTAGAACCATCGGCATTTAAGATATCATTTACAGTAGATTTAACTTGATCAGGAGTAGCATAGCCAGAACCAGCAGCTGATGGTGAACCTGGTAAACCTAAGTATAACTTAACGTCCTTATTTGGTGAAACTTCATTGGCATATTTAACCCAAGTATCCCAATTGAAGTTTGACCCTAATGTAGAACAATAATTGTTATAGAATTGAATGAATGCAAAATCAATGTGTGAATTTGACATCAAATCACCAACGGACGCATCAGGATATGGACATTGAGGGGCAGCTGAAATATAATAATTTTTTGAAGAATCAGCATTATAATACTGTTTTAATTTATTAGCACATGATGCATATCCAGTTTGTGAATTTGCTTCAATATCAAAATCAAACCCATCTAGAATTGCATCATCAAAAGGCCTTTCTGTTGATTTATCACCATTACCAAACATATTCCAAAGAGTAGTACCAAATTCTTCACCAGCTTCATCTGAATCGAAACCATATGCACCTGAAGCACCACCTAGAGAAAGTAAAACTTTCTTACCTTTTGATTGACAAGTTTTAATATCATTTGCAATTGATGGACAATGAAGTAATCCATCTTCAAATGTTGTTGAACAAATACCTGAAAAGTCTAGACTATTTGTACCTTTTCCAAATTCGTAAAGGAATGACAATATAATAATTTCTGCATCTTCTGATTCACAAGTAGACGCAAGTGAACCATAATTACCCTGACCCCAATAAAGCGCCACATTGGCTGCTGATGTAACCAATGAAAATAATATGGAAGAAATAATAACCTTTGAAAGCATTTTAATGGTTTTGATGCTAGTCCACATGAATAATACTATGAATTAGCGGGAAAGAGTCCCCTTTTTATAAGAATACAATTGAAAAATTCCACGACGCGCTAAGACATCTCTTTTAGTTCCTCCTTTGGTCAGCCACCCTCTCTTTTGGGCAAAATATATTCGTAAAAGTTCAATTAACATGGAAAATGGCTGGTGACCTTCCTAATTGGGAATATTAAATCAACCATCCATTTAAGTCTCCCCAGCATTTCTCACGTGCCTAGAACTTCAAAGAGCCTCATTGTAACTAATCAGTATCGAATGTTTTCAATTAACAAAATAAAACTTATGAACAGCCAACTTGGTAGTTTGCTGTGGTTTCAAAATATCTAAATTGGGAAATGTAGTTATTTTGAAACACTCTGTAGTTATAACTGTTTTCAAGTTGATTGCTACGGATTTTACATATATTAGGGAATCGATAAGGTTATTTAAAGAAGCAAATATACATGTTAATTATAAATAATATGTCAAGCGTGTAAAATATAAAAGTAAACTCTGGATCTTAATTCCACAGTGGATTCATCACGATCATTTTTAAATAACGGTGACCAATGTTCCATTTCAATGAATTCAGGATTGAGTCCAAAATCTTTACATGTTTCAAAGAATTTCATATCATCATCAAATAATTTTGGTCTGTGTGGTGTGAAAGTTACAAGGATTTTTCCTGTTTTTGGTGTCACTAACTCCTTACAAGTTTTTAGTAATTGTAAATGTTCCTTATGATTAAATATAACATCACTTAAAATGATTATATCAAATGTATCTCTTTTCGATACTGTATTTGATTTTAATGAGTTGACAATTTCATTAGTTTCATTCCCCCAAATAAACCCAATTGCCTTTGAGTTACGAGACACATTATTTTCAATTATATTACGTTCAATATTGGTAATCAATTCAGGATCAGGGTAATCAGTGCAAATTACGTAATCAGCCCCTAAATGGGCACTTAATATTGATGGTAATCCACCACCTGCACCAACTTCTAATACCGTTTTACCTTTAATTATATCAGTTGCATTTGACTCCAAGTATTTAGCTAGATAAAGACATGCATGTGTAAGGATATGTCCATATAACGGTGAAGAACCAATTAGGTTTATTTGTAAATCCGTGTTTGTAGTAATTGTATTATAAGTTGCTAGTGTACCCTTTGGAATAGGAGGTCTGAAATTAGCAGGCTCTTCAAAAATCGAAGTCATTAATTCAGGAACCTCTTCCATTTCACCTTATATTTTATTTATAAGCAAACCAATGTGTGATCACATTTGGCTGAAAATTTTTGAAATTTTATGAAATTACTAATAATGGGATGAAATCCGGTAATTTACGAGGTTTTGGAGAAGCAAATTGTCTTCAATGTAATGTTTAAATTATTTTCTATTGTTTTCAGACTAAATTTTATTGTGAAGTTAATGTTATATACAAGGTATTTGATAATTGATTAACCGAAAATGAGACAATCAGTTGGTATAATATGATAAACAGTGTTTGAAAATTTAATACCACTATGAAGCCTTAGTTAACCACATTCTGTTCCCAAACAGAATACCAAAGAAAGTTTGCTATTGACGGAAACTGAATAGGAAAAATGATTTGTGCTCTGTGCTTTTGAGAAAAAATATAAAAATAAATCAACCTTTCTAAACTGTCTACGGACATATCATATACTTTTTTTAAAGGAAAAGATGAACTTCAGGGTTGTATTAACACTATTGTTTTGCTCACTCAGTTTAACTGCTGCTGAACCAGCTGATGAAGTAGTTCCTCCAACAACTGTTGACCCGGCAGCTGCGATAGTCCCACCAACTCCCGTTGACCCAGCAGCTGCGATAGACACTCCAACTACTGCTGACCCAGCAGCTGCCATAGTTACTCCAACTACTGCTTTGGTAACACCGACTACCCCAACAACAGTTGTTCCAACCACGACTCCAACAACAGCTGTTGTTCCAACCACGACAACTCCAACAACATCTACGCCAACCACGACTACTCCAACAACAACAACAACATCGCTTGCTAATGCCCCCACCACGACTGTTGATACCGATACAGACACTGATACAAACACAAGTACGGACACTGATACCGACGACCAAACTACCACTTCATCAACAGGTACCCCTAAATTATATACTACAACACAAACATTAGAATTAATGCATACAACACTTTTAACAACTCGTGTATTGACCTCAACATCATCAATAACATTTGCATGGGTTACGATTGTTAAGCATGGACAAACTGTTGTGACGTCATTACCATACACACAACAATTTTCAACACAATATACAGATGTCCCTGATGTACCACAGGGTACCATCGGACTTGGTACTATTAAGGGTACAGTCGGTACATTAAGAGCGTATGAACAGGTGACCATAACTACACACGCATGAATTCAGTTCATTATAGTGTATTTACATTCTCTTTATATTCTTTGTATTGTATTTTATAGTTTTAAAGGTTTTCTCTGATTTAAAGTTGAGATTCTATATATATATAGCTATAGCAAGTTCATGATATGCATCAAAAAATTATATTAAGCAAAATTTAATTGGTTTCATATTGTTGAAATTAAACAACAATTGTTGGTTTTGGTTTACCAGAGGTTTCCTTATGGACAAAGAATTCAACTTGTTCGCTATCAGGTAAACCAAGAACCTTTTTAAAAGTTTCACCAATTGGCTTTAATTTTTCAATATCACATGATTTAGTCCATAAACCAATTCTCCAAGCACCCTTTCTGACATTGAAAACGATACCATTAACTTCATTGACTTCACTTTCCATTTTTTCAATTGTTTCACCAATTACTGAAAGAACAGCAGTTGTCCAAATGTCATTAATACCTTCAGTTCCCATTCTGAATTTATAGTTCCATTTACCACCTTCAGCATTACGAACATCTTCCCATTCAGGTTTAATATCTTCTCTAAATAAATGGTAATCGGATTTTAATGGTAATTCATTTACATTAGGGATAGTGTGAAAGACACCCCAGAATTCTTCAATGGTATCAAAGGTGACAACCTCCTTTAATAAATCAGCCCAAGACTCATTTGGATCAATTGGTGGTTTTGTGTACCATAAGGTCCATTTTGAATTTAATGGGTGCTTAACGGTGAATTCTTCCCTTGATTCCAAAACGGTGGTTTCCTTTTCGTTCAAAGAAAGATCTTTAGTGGCGTTGTTCAATTCCTCAGTGGTCATTTCTTTAGCAAGACGAAGATTTCCTTTAAACTTGATGAACGTCCAAAGAGCAAAAGAAGAGGAAAAAAAAAATTTTGCCAGCGTCCAAAATCGCTAAATTGGGAGGAAAAACAATTTTTAATGATTTGCGTTTTGTTTCACTGAATGGCAAAAGAAGTTAAATTATTAATTAGACGCCATTATGATAGCGGTATTTTTCATAGCAGTGGGTTTAATTTAATACCAAACAAGATATTGTTTTTTAAATATTATATTATTTTTTTCAAAATTATTGCTTCACCTATTCTAAGACTCTAAATTTCATATCATTTATATTATATTTCTTAATGGATATAACAAATACTGAATTATCAACTAAGGGAAATTCACAAGGATTCATTGTTGATAGGGGTTTAGTCAAATCAGGTAAGAAAATTCATGGACAAAACCCTGCAAATCTAATCCCAAAGATTATCAGAGAAAAGATATTAGATTCAATATATTGGAAATTAATAATTCAAGATATGAATTTATACCAATTGATTGATGAATGTGTAACTAATGTCCAAATGATTGGTGTTTATTCAAACAATATTAAGACAAAGCCAAGTAATTTCATTTGTTTGTTATTACGTTTAATCCATTTAGATCCAACTACGGATATAATAGAATACCTTATAAATGGACCCAGTCAATTCAAATATCTAAAAGCATTGGCTATTGCATATTATCGATTAGTTACTGAATCTGATATTGATATATGGACTCAATTAGAACCCCAGTTGTCAAATTTTAATAAATTAAGAGTATTCAATCCAAGTAAGGGTATTTGTTCCCTAATGTATTTTGATGAATTTGTTGATTTGCTTTTGACCGAGGGAAAGTTATATGAAATGGTATTCCCAAGGTTGGTAAAAAGGGTAGTATTAGAAGAAAGTGGGTTATTAGAACCAAGGGAAAGTTCAATAATGGATGAGTTTGATGATTTAATAGATCAAGAAGAAGTACACTCAACAACATAATAACACAGATTAACTTATTTCTATTTATATATAAATATTATACACGATTGTAACGGTTCAATCCTCTAAATTAGAACCCCTTAGTCCTTGATTTTGGTTTCTGCACTACAGTCTTTGGACCAGTTTTTGACTTAGATTTCTTTTTAGGACGGAAGATTGCATCACTTAAAATGGCATCTAGATTCAAATCATCTGGGAGGATAACCATACGTACCATATTCCCTCTTATTGTTATTGAATCAAGATGTTGTTTGTTTTCATTGTGGATAAGATCAGCTTGTGTGAGGATGACGTTCATAGCTGGAGAAACTGCCTTGACAGTCCCTGTTACTTGACTACCATCTTTCATTTCCACCGTCACACGTTCATTACGGCATTTTACTAGGAAATTTACTAATTTCATTATAAAGAGAAGATGGATAAAAGAAAAATGTACGAATAAGAAGATTGAATTTGTTAAACATTGCAATTATTCCCCAAACAATAGCAAATTTTAAGGAATATATAACAATGAAATGTATACTAACCAGATATTTTCATTGGCAACTGGCTTTAAAAAAAACCAAAATACCTTTAAACTCCGGATTTTTCATCTTCCTTATACTACAAAATAATTAAATAACTGAATTTCAAGTATGAAAAGCAGCTCCGGATCTACTGAACCGCTATTCAAAACATTTGCAAATGTTATAATCTGAAAAACTTTATATTTACCCCGTTTACATTTCAACTAAAATACACAAATGCATTTCACTATGAGGGTTCCTCCAAAAAATAATTGCTTGATATACTTAACTAAATCTTATTTCCCTCATCTCAAACAATCAATCCACTATGGTAGACCTTATCATCAATCCAAGCAGCTCCCATCTGAAGAAGATCCGCTGTGATACTACACCAGCTACACGCGTTTCTTCCATCATTGAGGCCTACGCAGAAGCCAATGGCAAAATTGACCCGAATAGAATCAAATTGTCATACACCGACGAAGAAAGTAAAGAAAAGACCAAAAGTAAACGTACACTTAAGTCCCACTTAACACTTGAAGAAAATGGCCTCGATTTTAAATTAAATCCAACAATTCATGTCTCTGCCAAAGACGTTGGCCGTCAAATTGGTTGGAAAACTGTTTATATAATTGAATACCTTGGTCCTATGTTCATTCATGCATTGTTTTATTACTTATACTATGACGCTGGTAACGTTACCAACACTCAATTGTTGGCTTTCAATTTGACTTTACTTCATTATTTAAAGAGGGAATATGAAACTCTGTTTGTTCACACATTCTCAGCAGATACAATGCCATTTGCCTTCCTCTTTAGAAATTCAGGACATTACTGGATTATCAATGGTGTTTTAATCTCATTTGCTATTTATGCTCCACAGGGGGTTGAATACAATGGAATTTGGAAATATGTTTTCCATGTTGCCAATAGATCAACTGAGGAATTGGTAGTTTATGGTGGTTTGATGGTTTTATTTGAATTAGGCAATCTGTATTGCCATGTCCTCTTACGTAGACTACGTTCCGATGGTTCTAGGGAACACAGAATCCCAAGAGGGTTTGCATTTGAGTTTGTTTCATTCCCTAACTACATGTTTGAATCTTTATCTTGGTTAGTTTTTGCCTTAATGGTTAACAATTGGTCTGCTTACTTTTTCCTTATTGTTGGTACTGGGACTATGATGGTTTGGGCTAAGCAAAAACATTCCAAGTACAGAAAAGAATTTGGTGATGAATATCCAAAGAACAGGAGAGCAATGTTCCCCTACGTTTTTTAAATAAATCAGACATTAGTTTATATTCTTCTTGTATATTAATGTAGTCAGTACGACATTTTAACTTCAATGCAATATTTTTTTATATTTACATTAATTAAATGGCATGTGTAATATAATTGAGTTATCTCCTTGTTTCGTATCACTTGTTATTCTCTCATAAAAATATGCCAATAGACCCTCCAATTAGTGGAGATCCACCTGTAGGTACTTTACCTTTGATTCCACCGGCAAAGCCAGGGAGAACTTTGAGAAACCACGCGTCTCATAACCTGATTCGACAACATTCAACATCTTTACAACCATCGCACCATAAGCAATATGTAATTTTGCGTGATAAACCACAACAACAACAACTCACCAGTGGCCCAACATCCCCACTGGTGGAAACAAGTGGATCACCGCAATTGAAACCACAAACTAGTCATAATTCCTTGGTCTTTTCAGGGAAAGTTAGACCATATATTAAAAAGCAACCTTCAGCAAAGTATTTATTCAGTGTTGACGATAATGAAGATGAAATAGAAGACGACCTGAACCAAGAATATTTAGAGGGGTACTCTGATGGTTTGAGACAACGTATAAAATTACCTGCACCACAATCTGAGGACCCAAAAAGAAAAGGGTTGGAATCTGAAATTGTTGCTAATCTATCCAATGTTTCCAAAGATTTGAAGACGTTGAAAGAGTTAAATGGTGATACAGAAACTAATTATTTTACAGAGAATGTATCACTTCCGGATTTAAACGAATCAAGTAATATAATTGATAATGATAACGAATGTGATAATTACGAATGTGATAATAATAATGACGATAATGACAATGATAATGCATCCATTAATTCTGTTGATTCTTTTACATTACGTGAAAGGCAAGTTGCCATCAATGAAACTCATCCATTTGGTATCCGTATCTGGAAACCTGCTATTTATAAAAAGGATAGAAGTGTTCAAAGAGAAGCAGAAAATGATATTCATTGCACACCAGGCACATCAAGGAAAATTGGATTATCTGTTAAATTTGCAAATTTAATCTGGATATTAACATTTGGGTTATTCTTATCTATTATATGTGGTTTAACAGGTTCTTTTACATTTATCTTTTCAATTTGGTTCAATCCAAGAAATAATGATTCTTTAAAGTATGCAAAGTTTTATTGGTCTTTGGGGAAATATCTTTTCAACCCATTTGGTACTTTGGTAATTCTTAAAAGTGATAAGAGATATATGGATGAGGATGCCAATGTTGGTTCTTCAGTTGATGAATTTGAACGTTGGAGATCAGACAGTCAAGGTCGTTTATTTTTTTCTTCAACATTGAATCAAGTTACCTCAGAGGAATCAAGAGCAAATAGTTTTCAACAAAATCATAATGATGATGATGATGATTCAAATGTCACATTTTATAGAAAAAGATTTTTTGGTAGAGGTCAATGGAATATTGGTAGAGTTATATTTTACATTCAATTCTATTTGATTATTTACCCTATTTCATCTGTTATTGCCCTTTCAATGTGGTTAGGTGTTTTTACAATTCCTATGGCCAAAGTATTAACAATTGTTTATTCTCATATTAGACGTCACCCTTTGGCATTAGCGTTTGAAAATGAAGAACATTATTATAAAACTCATATTTCAAATAATACAGCAGCTTCCAAAAATGATTCATTCCTTATTTTAACTTATAGATCATTTGGCTTTCATTACTATAAATATACTGTTGATGGTACCAATATTTTTTTCATCAATTTAATATCACTTGTTATTTTCACAATTGTAGATTTTTACTTATTGAAAGAATCATTACATTGGCAACTACTCATAACTGATTCAACATTCATTTTCTGTTTGTGTTTAGTTTCTGTTATTCCTTTAGCATATTTCATTGGTCAAGCAGTTGCTTCAATCTCGGCACAAACATCTATGGGAGTTGGTGCTGTTATTAACGCATTCTTTTCAACAATTGTTGAAGTTTACCTTTATTGTATTGCACTTGATCAATCAAAGGCAAAACTTGTTGAAGGTTCTATTATTGGTTCAATTCTTTGTGGTGTTTTATTATTACCTGGTGGATCAATGTGCTTTGGTGCAATTAAGAGAAAAACTCAAAGATATAATCCAGCATCTGCTGGTGTTTCATCAACAATGCTTTTATTTTCCATCTTTGTAATGTTAGCTCCATCAATATTATATCAAATTTATGGTGAATATAACGTTGTTTGTTCTCCATGTATTGGTGAAGATCAAAGCAAAGATTGTAATAAATGTCATTATTTTCAACCATCAATTGCCATTGATACATTATACGTGAATTATTTGAGACCATTCAGTATTATCTGTGCTGTTGGATTATTTTTATGTTACTGTATTTGTTTATTATTCACCTTGAAAACACATGCAGCTTTGATTTGGTCAACTCCAGTTAATGAAAAGAAACAACAACAACAGGTAAAACAACCAGTACCAGTACTTAGTTCTGGAGAAGACCAAAGTATCTCCTCTAACATTGATTCAAGGAAATTTCAAAGACCAAATCTTCAAACACAGTCATCAATTAATATTTTACAACCAAATCAAAATCAACCAATTGAATCTAATGAAGGGGGTCATGATGCACCAAATTGGTCCAGAACTAAATCTACTACAATTTTACTTATTTCAACTTTATTATATGCTATAATTGCTGAAATTTTAGTTGATTGTGTTGATGTTGTCTTAGTTAATTTTAATGTTAATCCAAAACTCTTGGGGTTAACTATTTTTGCATTAGTTCCAAATACAACTGAATTTGTTAATGCGTTTTCCTTTGCAATGCATGGGAATGTTGCCTTAAGTATGGAGATTGGTTCTGCTTATGCATTACAGGTTTGTCTTTTACAAATCCCAATTGTTACATTATATTCAACATGGAAATTTACATCACAATACTATTCTTCTGGACAGCAACAATATATCATTCCAAATTTACCAACATTAACAAGTGGGTTTGGACTTTTATCATCAAATTCATTAAATACAGTGTCAATTTCAAAGATTGTTGGTGATAAAATTGATGTTGGTAAAATGTTCCCATTAATTTTCCCCCATTGGGATTTCATGGCTTCTTTAATTGGTGTTTATATGTTTACATATATTTACACAGAGGGTAAATCTAATTATTTTAAAGGTTCAATTCTATTAACATTATACGTTGTTTTGTTAATTGGATTTTATTTTGCTTTGCAGATAATGGATAATAATTACATTAATTATAGTTTATAATCACTTGTTAATTCCACGAAAAATTTGTTTATATTTATAAGACAAAATATCTAGAGTAACATGTAATGGAAGTTTGATTTCAATTGACGTTGACTATATACATAAATACATAAATACATAAATAAATAAATACATAAAGACAACCAATTTAAACTGATGCTGCTTGAGTGATTGCTCTATCTAAAATTTCAACACCTTCATCTAAAGTTTCTTCACTAATTGTTAAAGGTGGGACAAATCTAATAACATTACCACCAGCAGTGATGATCAAAAGACCTAAATCTTTTGCCTTAGCAACAATTGGTGAAGGATCATCTTTAAATTCCAAACCTAAAATTAAACCTTGACCTCTAACATCAACAATCTTATCAGGGTATTTCTTTTTTAACCCATCCAATAAACCTCTTAATTGAGTACTCTTGATATTAACTTCATCAAGGAACTTTTCATCTGCAATTCTACCAAGGACATTACAACCAATACGTGCCCCTAAAGGATTCCCACCGAATGTCGTTCCATGGTCACCAACTTTCAAAGTCTTTTCAACTTCTTCGGTGATCATAGTTGCACCAATTGGGAAACCATTACCTAAAGCTTTAGCCATTGTAACGATATCAGGGTGTGCTTCCTTTGGTAATTTTGAATGTGCCCACAATGTACCTGTTCTACCTAAACCACATTGAATTTCATCATAAATTAAAAGGGCTTTATTCTTTTTACAAAGGGCTTTTAATTCCATTAAGAATTCAGGTCTCATTGGGTTAACACCACCTTCACCTTGTAATGGTTCAATAATAACCCCGCATGTTTTCTCATTAATTAAAGCTTTAACTGATTCAATATCATTTGGAGTTGCAACATGAACACCTGGGATAAGAGGAGCAAATGGGGCTTGATATTTTGGGTTTGGAGTAACTGAAAGAGCACCCATTGTTCTACCATGGAATGATGATTTAAAAGTAATGAATTCAGTTTTATCTTCACTAATTGACTTACCATGTTTCCTAGCAAATTTCAATGCAGCTTCATTAGCTTCGGTACCAGAATTACAAAGAAAAACTCTTGATGCATTATATTGACCACCGAATTCCTTTGTTTTGTTGATCAATTGTTTTGATAATTCCAAAGTCCAAAGATTATGATATAAATTTGAGGAATGCATTAAAACTGATGATTGTTCAGACATGATTTTGGTAATTTCGTCATCAGAATGACCCAATGAAACAACTGCAATCCCAGCAGTAAAATCAACATATTTATTTTGATCTAAATCGTAAAGGTATGACCCTTTAGCCGATGTCAGAACCATTGTTGGTCTGTTATAAGTTGTCACTGCGTATTCTGTGTGATCTTTAAGGAAATCTGCAGAGGAAATCCATCTCTTTCCAATGGAGGTGGCTCTAGCCTTTAAAATTGGTCTCAACATGAGGAATTGTTGGATTATTCGTTTGTTGGAGAATGAAAGGCATGTCTCAAAAAGGTAATTTTTTATTAACCGCGCTATGCATCTCCCAATCAGAAGTGAGTCACTTTAAAAAGTTTTAAAAGGGTTATCAAATGTTGACATTTTTTACATTCCTTACACACTAAGAATAGCTGATTTTAATAACAAGCTGATACAGCTTTTACAGCTTGGAAATGTTAATATTTCATTGTAAAAAACGCACATTGATTTTGGAATTCTTGAAAAGTTGTCAGAAAACCACAGTTTTTTGACCATTGACTTCAAAATGTTGAATAATCCCTAATGGTAACGTTTAATTAGCCCCTGTTCCCCTTTTTTGTATTCCACAAATTAAATATCATTTCTTAGCCGGGTAATTTCTATATTTTTCATTTATTCTCACCAAATTTTTTTGTTTCGATTTTTCAACATCAATTCAACTTGTTTTCTGTATAGAAATGTCAAAACTGTTCAACGTTAACACTGTTGAAGCGTTTGGGAAATTACCAACGAAGCTTCAGACATTTTTCACCAGATTTCCACCGGCACCATTGAAAACCTATGCAGAGAAACCAACATTAACAACAGCAGAGGATGCAAACCCATTCTTACCTAATAAACATCCAATTACAGGTAGAATCCATGAACCATTATACTCTATGCGTCGTCAGAGTGATTTATTTAAATTAGCTTATAAGTTTGGTATCCAAGATTTAATGCCAACATTAGGAAACGGTAAGAAATTCTTCAGTGAAAAACAAAAGGAATCACCTATTCTTAAGGGTGTTTTATATCCAAAGGGACATAAATGGGAGAGGACTTATGCTGCTAGGAAACAAAAGATTGCAGATGCTTTGGAGACTGTTGATGATTTACTTGTTAAACATAGAGGTACTAAGTATAGAAAGAGATTAGAAAGAAGGGAATCCGAACAAAAGACATGGGTTTAATTTAAATCAATAAATGTCGATCGTCATGTAAGTATTGTTAGAATTTTTTTAACTTAATGTATATATACAGGTTTAGTATTAGTTAAAAACCTTTTTAAGGATATCATCCTCAGTAAGTTCAGTATTTTCTAAAGCTTCAGCAGAATCAACAGTTGCAGCCCCAGAATCAGACATCTTTGCCTTTAAGACTTCAGTTAAATGTTCAGAATCAACCTTCCATTTAGCAATGATTGCATCTTCAGCTAGTATACCCTTTTCATTATGAGTTTGTGGGTAAACAGAACCAAACATTTCACCTTGTTCCCTTGCAACATTTGAATCAATTTCATCTTGAATTTTTAATTGATAATATTCGAACTTTGATTGTTCATAAGCATCTAATATTGATTTATCTTGAGATTCAATTAAATAAATTGATCTTTGAACAACAGATTCACCGTCTAATTTCTTTGTGAATTGCCTAATATTCTCCCAATTATATTTCCCAGCTTCAATTGTATGTTCATTTTCTACCAAGTTTTTTGGATCTGCCAATTCCCATGGATGTTGCTTATAAAAAAGGGAACGTAATTCATCTTCAATGAATTTCAATTCTTGGGGTCTCATAATTTGAGAGATTGAACTTGAATTTTTGTTCTTTTGAGGTTTAATTCTAGTAAGAAAATACCCAGAGGATAATTTATCGTTAATGGAGTTAATTTCATTAACTTCAGAATCTTTAATTTGCTTCAAAACGTCGAGTCTGATTTCTTTGTTGACTCCATGTTTCGGCGGATGGTGGGCTAAAACACGGTACCATGCTGGCTGTTCCTTAACTACACCATTCTGGATGTATTCGGACGTCCTCTGCAAGATCTGATTGGCTGACTTGATGGAGTTCATTGATTCCGTGCTATTAAAGAATTGTTAGTTTGTTTGTTGTAATTGGAGAAATTTTTCAAAAGTTGGTTGATTATGTAATCACAGAAAACCCGATTTTTAAAATGGCAGTTAATATTAATTAATTTTTTTTTTTTTTAATCATTTTTTGTTTTTCAAAATGATTCAGAATGATTCAAAAGTGAAAAATGTTGAATTAAGAGAGAAATGACATAAAAAGAGGTCAAATTGCCATTGAGGAGTTGAGATATTTGATGAATGTTTAATTACCGATGCAAGAAGAAGAATACAAGGAACACGACTACGAGGCCATAACTGTTGAATTGGGTGATAATTACATCCCAACAGAAAAGGAAATGGACCCCATTTATAGAAGACTCGATTACAGAATTATCCCAGCCTGTTGGGCTCTTTATTTCTTAGCTTCGTATGGGTCTTCTGCATATGGTAATACACTCACAATGAATGCTGATACGGGTCACTCCCTTATTCAGTCTCTTAACTTAACTCGTCATCATCTTTCAACTGCATCTGCCTTGTATTTCGTTGCTTACATTATCTTCGATTTACCAATGAACTTAATCATGACTCGTACAAGTCCACAAGTTTGGTTGTCTAGAATCATCACTGGTGTTGGTATTTGTTACATTTGCTATCCTGCTGTGCACAATGGTCAGGGATTAATTGCAATTAGATTCTTAACTGGTTTTGCAGATGCTGGTACTTGGCCCGGGTTATCTTATTATATTTCTTTATGGTACCCTGGTCATAGAACTGCTAGGAGAATTGGTTATTATTTCACTGCTGCTCAATTATCAGCCGCTGCAGCTGGTTTAGTTGCTGCTGGTTTCCAAAGAATGGATATGGCTAGGGGTTTACCTGGTTGGAAATGGTATTATCTTGTTTATGGTGCTGTTACCATTGTTTGTGGGATTTGCCTTATTTGGTGGTTACCTGATAGACCTTCCCATTTAAAGACTGAGTTAACAAACAGATGGTCATTTAGATCAAAGTTACCTGAGCCTATTATGAAATTCTTAACCGCTTCTGAACCATTGACAGAAAGAGAACGTCGTTTACATTATCTTGATATGAAACATAGATACACTAATCTTAAATGGGGTTTTAAGGATATCTTGAAAATTTTACTTGATTTTAGAACTTGGCCATTGGTTATGATGTATTTTGGTGTTGTTGGTACTGGTATGGGTTTGGCTCTTTTTGCCACAACACTTATTAAAACAATTAACCCAGGATTATCAAGTATTGACGTTTCACTTCTTTATGCTCCTATTTGGCTTTTCGATTTAGCTGCTATCTTAATTTTCACTCCATTGGCTGATAGATTCAAGAAATGGAGAATTTGGATCTTCTGTTCTTCAACATTAATCATTATTATTGGATTATTGGTTACATCATATGCTCATGGGCCATGGTCAAGATGGGGAGGGTTGTTAATTTGTGGTTTCGGTCTTGGCCCAACTGTCCCAATTACTATGACTTTAGCTTCTGAAATTATGTTCTACAGATATGGTGATATTGGACCTGCTGCTGCCTCTGCCATTGTTTCTGGATTAGGTAATTTAGGTACTGTTGCAGTCTCTTACGCGCTTTACTCCGGTTGGCCTGCTGATAAGGCTAGATTGTACAGAAACTCCAACATGATGCTAATCTTGATCTTAGGTGTCAGTATAATTTCCGCTATTATTTGTTGGTACTTTATGGAAATTGTTGATAAGGGAGTCTATAGTGAAGTTTATGAAACGGAGCATTCCGAAAAGGAACTCGCCGCCGTTGAAGATTCAGCAGCTTCTTCTTAGAATATATTTCTTTTAATAGATTAAAAATAATAACTAATTTTCCTCAAAAACTCCGGAATAATGTTCTCCTCAAAACTAATTGAACACTTCCTCCTTTTCTAACCCTCTGTTTTCTTTTTAAAAAATACTAAACCATGTCTGGGACTTACAACGTAGCCATTGTCGGAACTGGGATATTTGCTACAAATGCACATTTACCTGCAATTCAAAAAAATCCAAAATTAGTTCCTGTTTCCTGCTATAACCGGACTAAGGCCAAGGCAGAAGTTTTCAGTGAATTAAATGATCCGAAATTGAAAGTTTATGATCAATTGGAAGAAGTTTTTACAGACGATTCAATTGACATCATTGATGCCTTGTTACCCGTTCAATATAATCTTGACATTGTTAAAAAGGCCATAGATGCCAAAAAGAACATTGTTATTGAAAAGCCAATTGCCGCTAATATTGACCAAGCCAAACAAATTGTAAAATTAGCAAAGGCAAATCCACAATTAATTATTGCTGTGAATGAACATTGGCATTTCCTTAAAGCTGTTACTGAAATTAAAAAGGGTTTAGCTCAAATTGGGAATATCGTTGGGTTTAATTACCATTCTACTGGTGCTTTTAATTTCAATAACAAATATATGACAACTACTTGGAGACAACACCCACAACATATCGGAGGGTTTTTAAGTGATGGTGGTGTTCATCAATTGGGATTGTTGACTGCTGTTCTTGGGGAAGTCCAAGAAATTAATTCTAGAACCGTTCAAGTTAGAGAAGCTAGTGGTGACATGGATACTGTTTGGGCTCTTTTTAAAATGGAAAGTGGTGCAATTGGTACTTTCAACTACGGTAGTGCTTTTGGTAACAAGGACAAAAAGGGGTTTTTTGAGATCCTTGGTGATAATGGTTCAGTTTACTATGATTTTTCAAAGATAGGTGGTGACAGATTGGTTATTAAAACAGGTGGTTTAACTGAATCTGAGGAATTAAACAGTACTGAAATTCATATTAACAATGAATACTGGTCTGTTGATAGGGAATTTGAGATTTTGTCTTTAGTTTTAGCCGGCGAGTCTCAAAAAGATGCTCTATGTTCCCCAGAAACGGCATTTCATCATTTGGCAATTGTTGCAGGTCTTCTTGAAAGTTCAAAAAACAACGGTGCAACTGTTAAACCACCTACTTGGGAATAATTGAATAATATAACAAGCCATTTCCATTATGAGCCAATTTTTTTTATATTTTTCTATTTTAGTATAACGTCATCTTTATCTTTTCTTTATTTATTAATACATTGCTATGAAAGAGGGTAAATCCATTCATCAGGAAGTGCCACAACGAAGGTCAAGTTTTTGGAAATGGTCAGCTATTGTCAGTCTGGCTTTACTCTACGGCACAAGTCTGCTTGTATCTCAAATTAACTCTCTGTACATCAATTATAACCAATTTAGGCAATTTAAAGTCCAGGACGTTTCCAACCAAAATAGGTTGATTAATGGGAAATTACCATTGACATTTGCAGATGTTAGGAATGGGACTTTTGCCCCTGAATTCAATTCTATTCAATGGATTCAAACACCAGATTCTTTAACTAATGACTCCGGGGACTATATTGTAGTCAACGATGATAAATACACATTAAAAAGTCTATTAGACACTAAAGAAGAAACTATTCTATTTGACATTGGTAACACCATCCAATTTAATAATAAAAACTATTCTATTGAAAGTGTGGAATTTAGTGATAATCTAAAGTTGGCTTTAGTTGGTTGTAATAAATCACATAATTGGAGACATTCAACGTTTGGTACTTATTTTGTCTTTGATGTTCATTCAAAACAATTGAAACCACTAGTTTCAGACTTAGAATCTTTCGAAATTGTGGCTTTGGCTAAATGGTCACCGGATTCTAATAAAATTGGTTATGTTTTAAATAACAACGTTTTTGTTATGAATGTTGGTTCATTTGATTATTTTGAAACAACCCAAGTTACATTTGATGGTGGAGCCCAAATTTTTTATGGGAAACCAGATTGGGTTTATGAAGAGGAAGTTTTCGAAAGTGATTCAGCTCTTTGGTGGTCACCTTCATCATCTCATTTAATAATACTAAGATCAAATGATACTAGTGTTCCTGTTTACTCAATTCCATATTTTGCACAAAATCTCCCAATTAATGAAACTGCTTATCCATTAATTAAGGATATTAAATACCCAAAAGCTGGATTTGATAACCCAATTGTTGATATCTTAATATTTGACATTAACAGCAAACAATTAAAACAATTACCAACAACTGATCCATTTTATAATGATGGTGATATTTCAAATGATGATAGGTTAATTACTGAAGTCACATGGGTCGGTAATGATCAAGCATTAATTCGTGTTACAAATAGGGAATCTGATTTAATGAAAATATTTGTCGTTACCTGTTCTCAACAACTTTCATCTATTGTTTCCAGATTTGAAGATGCTAGGGATACCAAAGAATGGTTTGAAATCACTCATAATACTCTTTACATTCCAAAATCAGATTCAAGACTTGATGATGGTTACATTGATGTTATTGGTGTTGATGGGTATGACCATTTGGCATATTTCTCACCTGCCAATTCATCAGAACCAAAATATCTTGTTACAAAGGGTAATTGGGAAGTTGTTGATGGGCCAGCTGCTTTTGACTACGTTACTGATAAAGTGTACTTTTTATCAACTGAAAAATCATCAATTGAAAGACACCTTTATTCAGTTAATTTAAATGGAACGGAGAAAACTCCATTGACACATATTGGTGAACCAGGTTGGTTTGATGGATCGTTTTCAACAGGAGCTCGTTACCTTTTATTAACTTATAATGGTCCAGATGTACCATATCAAAAGTTAATTGATTTACACTGTCATAAAGAAGATATGTTTACATCAAATGATAAATTAAAGGATACATTAAAAGGATATGAAATTCCTCAAACTAATTATGGGAATGTTACTTTGGCAAATGGAATCAATGTTAATTACAAGGAGAATTTACCATTAAATTTTGATCCAAATAAAAAATATCCATTGTTATTTTTTGTTTATGGTGGGCCGGGGTCACAATTAGTTAATAAAGTATTTTCTATGTCATTTTCAGCTATTATTGCATCTGAGTTAAATGCGGTTGTTATTACAGTTGATGGACGTGGTACTGGGTTTAAGGGTAAAAAATTCCGCAATATTGTTCATGACAAGCTTGGACATTATGAAGTTGAAGACCAAATTGAAGCTGCTAAATATTGGATTAATAAGGGATATATTGATAAGGAGAGAACAGCTATTTGGGGTTGGTCATATGGTGGGTATATGACATTGAAGACATTAGAAAAAGATTCTGGGGAAATCTTCAAATATGGTATGTCTGTTGCCCCAGTAACAGATTGGAGACTTTATGATTCAATTTACACAGAAAGGTATATGCATACACCACAAATTAATTTTGATGGATATGAAGGGTCAAAAATTGGGAATAATATTGAAGGTTTTAAATCTGTTAAAAAGTTCCTTATTATGCACGGTACTGGTGATGACAATGTCCATTTTCAAAATAGTTTAAGATTAATTGATGAATTTGATTTAAATGGTGTTGAAAATTATAATATGTACGTTTTCCCAGATAGTGATCATGGGATTAGGTGGCATAATGCTGGGAAAGTTGTTTATGATAGATTGTTCAGTTGGATTCAA
This sequence comes from Saturnispora mendoncae, assembly GCA_030564545.1. Classification (NCBI taxonomy): domain Eukaryota; kingdom Fungi; phylum Ascomycota; class Pichiomycetes; order Pichiales; family Pichiaceae; genus Saturnispora; species Saturnispora mendoncae. The sequence goes on from JAJLVT010000103.1 coordinate 520,048, forward strand.
ATGGCCTTTGATGGTACATTTGATGATGAGAAATATACCATGGCGTTGAATAATAATGCTGGTGGTGATTTACCTTTATGGAATTATTTGGATAGATATCCAAGATATTAATAGATGAATATGTACTTATAGTTTGAACTTTATACCAATAATTAATAATATAGCGAAGATGGAAGGGGCATATACATAATATCAACTAACTGTATATATCTTTTTATGAAGAAAAACATAGACATTACACAAAGAAAATTATTTCACTAAAAATATCCTTGCTATAAAGAGTATCCATCCAGTATGAAACTACTCACTGTTATTAATATATATTTTGTAATGATCGTAAATTAAGTTAAACGAACAGTTGATTTTTTATATTAAATGATGTATATATTCAACAAAGGGTAATAAATCGCTGTAGCAAGTAGTGGTAGTAGCGGTAGTAGTGGTAACAATAATAATAACAATAATAGTAATAGTAATAGTAATAGTAATATATACACATGCCTAAGTATATCTATATATAATAACATTTTAATTATTGGCGGAACGCATATCCATCCAAACCGTAAGCCAATTCTTGTTCTAGATCAAAGTCATCAGGAACTGCATAATTCATTTCCTGAGGTCTTGGTGGTAAATCAGTTTCATTGAAACGAAGAGTATCTGTTGGTGTCAAAAGAGAAGGTGTATCAGCGGTTAAATATACATTTCCACTTTGATGTTGTTGTTGTAAATATTGGGAATCATAAAGTTCATTTGGCACGAACTCATCAATTGGTTTAGTAGGTGTCATTGAAGCAGGAGGTTTATTTGTATCAGGAGTTGTTATATTCGAAGTTGAGCCAGGAGTCACATTGGATTCAAACATAAACTGAGATGAATCAAACATCTGATCTTCATCGTTGTATGGACGACGAACAAATTCCCTAAATGCCTTAACTTCCTTAACGATCATGTACCTCATTTCATTTAAGTCATCACAAACTTCAAAATCAAAATTGAACTTCTTTGGACATGCAGGTTCATCCAATGGGTCATGCCAGACTTCCAAATATGGATGTTCCAATGCTTCATCAACAGTTATCCTTTGTCGTGGATCAATTGTTAATAATTTATTTAATAAATCAATTGCATTTGCAGATGCATTTGGGTATAACGATTCAAATGGGACCCTTTCAACAAATGGTAAATTTCTAACATAAGATTGTGCCCTTGATGATTTAATGTTATTTATAGTTTCTTCATCTGGAGTCCCTAAAACACGAATGATTTCATTCAACTGGTCAACATAATCTTTCCCCTTAAAGATAGTGTATCCACCCATTAACTCAGCAAAAATACATCCAACTGACCACATATCAATAGCCTTTGTATAACCTTGGAAAGACAAGATAATTTCAGGTGCTCTATACCAACGGGTGGCAACATATTCAGTCAAGAACCCTTGATTTTTTTCATCATCAGATGAGTACCCCCTAGCTAAACCAAAATCACAGATCTTCAAATCACAATCAGCGTTAACAAGTAAATTCCCTGGTTTCAAATCCCTGTGTAAGACATCTGCTGAATGGATATATTTCAAACCACATAATATTTGATAGATAAAAGACTGATGGTGGGAATCCGTCAAACTTTGTTTAGATCTAATGATCTGATGTAAGTCACATTCCATCAATTCCTCGTATAGATATATTTCATTGAAATTCCCATGTGGATCAGGTATGATATCCAAATCACATAAAAAGGTGATGTTCTTATGTCCCCTGAAATGGGCCAAGAGCTTGATTTCACGCAACGCCCGCTTGCAGAGAATCTTCTTGGAGAAGATGTTAGTCACTTTCTTGATTGCAACCTTGTCATCGCCCTCTTCAGATTCCGTGCATTGTGCTGAACAGACAATCCCATAAGCTCCCTGACCAATCCCCCGTTGAAGCTCAAAACGCCTGTCAACAACAAAGTTCTGGTTGAACACTTTAAAATGGTGATACAAATCGCCATACGGCCCCTGGTAGATCACAGAGTCTGACATTTAACCAATTCGATTGGGAAAAGAAGGTGAATTGTTATTTTTAACTTCACTTGTTTCTCATCTTCAATGTCTGCTGTAGCAAGCAATGCCCCTTCTACTGCCCCTGAAGAAACTAAGCCTCTTCCAATAAGTCGAGGAGATGTGGGTTCCATCGTGGCTTCTTTTCAGAAACTTCTAGGGCCCAAATGGGACCATTACCAGACTGCAATTTCAATGTTCTTAGTGGGTAAGTCGACTAGAGATGAACTCATGTTGGAAATTGGGGATATTATAGAAGAACCACTTCAGAAGAAGCTTCATAACCAGTTGCTAGTGGCGATGCTTGCAAATTCGTTCAAATCACATCCCATGGATGGAATTGGTGGTGGTTTTGGTTCTCAAAGAAAGAGGAAGAACCTCTCCAAATCATCACAGTGGGATCAAATAAAGAAAGTGGTACTTTCACTACCCATTAAAGAACGTATGAGAATTAAAGCTATCACAAGGGAATCGGGGAAGAGAGGGCTCACATCAAATATAATTGTTCAAACAAGACAAGCTTTGGTCCCACGAATCCCCATTGTGACAAGTGCATCACAGGACATGCAGAACAAAAATTTAGCTAGGACAATGGTAAGTGTTAAGGATATATTGGATATGGTTAATGCACCATTAAATACAGAGACATATGAACTACCAGAAAGAACTGCACTTCGAGATCGGATGATTGGCTCTGCCAGAGAATATGGTATTTTAGGGTCTGTATCCTTGAAAGCGGCTGATGTTCTTTATCTTGGCTTACAAAACCATTTGAAATCGATAATTTCGTCAGCATTGGATAATGTTATTGCTTCATCTGATAATAATGTTAATACCAATGGAAGTGGGGATAAAAAGAGGCAAATTAGTTTAACCATGGAAGATATGTTTGATATGTTCACATTGACACCTCATTTAATTGAACCCTATGGTTCAATGGATTTCCTAACAGATGCACTTTTGAAAAATGATGATGATTATGATATTATCACTCGATATAGAGAAACTTCATCAGCCACATCAGTACCAACTGATTATGAGGATATTATTAACACGGGTCCTGGTGGCCCAGTGTTTGTCGTACCAGAAAAGATTTCACCAATATCATACCTATTAAAGCCAAAATCGTCTTTAAAAATAGAACCTCAAGGTACTGGTTTGGGGCCTGTTTTAGGAACTTCAGAGGAACTTCAATGGTTGATCAATGATCTTTTAGCTGGTCAGTGATCTGCTCCTAAGCTTGTGTTTACTTTTAAGTTAATTTTATAAATATTTAATAACCACTTTTCAAACTACTAATTGATATCATTATAATCTACAATCAAGCCACCTTGCAATGATAATGGTTGCGTTCAATTCAAATGAAACCCTAGTGAAATTTCCAATTGATTCAAAATTCCCTATTTTAAATAGTCAAAGTTTTGGATTTTTCCTCAGTGGCGAATTTCTTTAATTGAAGAATACAATTCTCTTTTTACCAAAATGGTTGATTTAGAGCCCACTGTGGACGCAAAGAAGGTGGAATCAAAGCAAAAGAAGCATTCTGATGAGGAGGAGCTTAGTGCCGAAGACCAGAATTTGAAAGAGCAACTTGAGATGCTTGTAGAGCGTCTAACTGCTGACCAAATAGACCTCTACTCTCCATCTTTGACACAATTGAAGAAATTCATCAGGGAATCAACATCATCTATGACTGCTGTTCCTAAACCATTAAAGTTCTTAAGACCATTTTATCCTTCTCTTACCCAATTAAAGGCATCTTGGACTGACTCTAAACTATTGGAACAATTATATGATGTTTTATCTGTTTTGGGGATGACTTATTCTCAAGAAGATGGTGAAGAATATGTCAGAGAATCGCTTAAATACAGATTGCTTTCAAATGTTGATGATTCAATTGCTGATTGGGGTTATGAATATTTAAGACATTTATCATTAGAAATTGGTGAAGAAATTGATGAAAGATTGGAATCAAACAAACCAAAGGATGATTTATTAGAATTATCACGAATCATTGTTCCTTACTTTTTAAAACATAATGCTGAAGCTGAAGCTGTTGATTTGCTCTTGGAATTAGAAGAAATTGAAATGTTAGCTTCATATGTTGATAAAAGTACTTATAAGAGAGTTTGCCTTTACATGATTTCATGTGCTCCATTGTTAGCCCCACCTGATGATTTATCATTTTTGAATACTGCTTACGTTATTTATTTACAAAATCACAAATTACCAGAGGCATTGTCATTGGCAATTAGGTTAGATAATGAATCATTAATTGAATCTGTATTTGATTCAACTAATGATGAATTGGTTCAAAAACAATTGGGGTTCATTCTTGCAAGACATAATTCATGTTTCAAATTGGAAAATGAAGAGGTCCAAAAATGTATTGGGAATACCCATTTATCAGAGTATTTCAAATACCTTGTGGATGAATTGAATTTATTACAACCAAAAGTCCCTGAAGATATTTACAAATCTCATTTAGAAACTTCAATTTATGCAACATCCTCTAAATTGGAAAGTGCTAAACAAAATTTAGCTGCTTCATTTGTTAATGGGTTCCTTAATGCAGGTTTTGGTGATGAAAAGTTGATTACAAAGGAAAGATGGGTTTATAAAACACGAGATGAAGGGATGCTTTCGACAGTTGCTTCGCTTGGTCTTGTTAATCTTTGGGATGTTGAAAATGGATTTCAAGCTTTAGATCAATATCAATATAACGATCGTAAGGAGGCAAAAGCTGGTGCAGTTTTAGGTATGGGTGTTTCAACCTCTGGTATAAGGGATGAAATGGACGCAGCATTCTATTTGTTACAAGAATATATTCAAAATGAAGAAGGTGTATCGGATAATGTTGTTACATCAGCCATTACAGGGTTAGGGATTGCCTATTCAGGTAGTCAGAATTCTTCAATTTTAGATTTATTGACACCAATGGTGAGTGATCCAAATTATTCATTGGAAGTCCAATCATTATCGGCATTGGCATTGGGTCATGTTTTTGTTGGTACATGTAATGGTGAAATTACTGATACAATTTTACAAGCCTTGTTAGAAAAGGAACCATCTGATTTAACATCGAAATGGATTAGATTTATGTCTTTGGGTCTTGGGTTGTTATATATGGGTAAATATGATCAAGTTGAAGATGTCTTAGAAGCAATTGATGCAATTGAACATCCAATTTCAAAATCCCTCAGAGTTTTAATTACAATTTGTGCTTATGCTGGAACTGGTAATGTTTTAGAAGTTCAAGAGTTATTGCAAATGTGTACTTCAAAGTCACCAGATGAGGATGAGGATGATGATGATGATGATGATGATGAAGGTGATGATAAAGAAGATATCAGACAAGAAATTGCTGCTGCTACTGCTGCAGTTGGTGGTGAAAATGCAGATGTTGCAGATGTTTTAAGACAACTCCAAGATGGACAATCCAGTGCAACTTCTAAGACTATTACTTCAGATGATGTGAAAACTGAAACAGGAGATGATGCAGCAACTGCTGAAGATGAGGAAACCAAAATTGATGAAGAAGATAATACACATCAAGGTTTTGCAGTTTTAGGGTTAGCGCTTATCTGTATGGGTGAGGATATTGGACAACAAATGTCACTACGTCATTTTGAACATTTAATGCATTATGGTTCACCATTAATTAAAATGGCTGTTCCATTGGCCATGGGGTTAATTTCCACATCCAATCCAGAAATTAAAGTATTTGAGACACTTTCAAGATATTCCCATGATCAAGATTTGGATGTTGCATACAATGCTATTTTTGCAATGGGGTTAGTTGGAGCTGGTACAAACAATGCGAGATTAGCTCAATTATTAAGACAATTGGCATCATATTATATCAATGATCAAAATGGATTATTTATTTCCAGGATTGCGCAAGGGTTAATTCACCTTGGTAAAGGGACACAAACATTGAGTCCATTCTCCATTGATAAACAAAATCTCTCTAAGGTTTCATTAGCAGGGTTATTAACAGTTGCTGTTTCCTTATTGGAACCAACATCGATGATTTTAGGACAACATTCATCATTCCTTTATTATTTGACGCCGGCAATTAAGCCTAGGATGTTGGTGACGGTTGATGAGGATTTAAAGCCTTTGAAGGTGAATGTACGTGTTGGTATGGCTGTTGACACTGTGGGAGCCGCTGGGAAGCCAAAGACAATTACTGGATGGGTTACACATTCCACCCCGGTGTTACTTGGATACGGGGAAAAGGCCGAATTGGAAGATGACGAATACATTTCCTTGGCTTCCAGTTTGGAGGGTGTTGTGATTTTGAAAAAGAATCCTGAATTTGTTAATTTGGAAAAGTCATGAGCACTTTTTGTTTTGTAGTTGTGTCGCGTTGAATTGAAATCCCAATTCGTTGATAATCTTCTTTTATAAGGAATAACTCTTCTCTTGTTACTTAATTGCACAATGGGATACATTGAAAGCACTCTCGGTGTTTCTGCGCTTTTTGTTGTTGGAGGGTACATGTTGTTCACAGGGTCAGGCGAGAGCTTTGACGTGGGCCACTTTCTCATGACAACCTCACCTTACATGTGGGCGAATTTAGGGATTACTTCATGTATTGGTTTCTCAGTGGTTGGAGCTGCATGGGGGATTTTTATAACAGGGTCTACTATCTTAGGTGCCGGTGTGAAAGCCCCAAGAATTACCACAAAGAATTTAATTTCTATTATCTTTTGTGAAGTTGTTGCAATTTACGGGTTAATTATGGCAATTGTCTTCTCATCTAAATTAACATCCGTTGAGAATGTATATACAATGGAGAATTTATACACTGGGTATTCCCTTTTTTGGGCTGGATTAACGGTTGGATTAAGTAATTTAATTTGTGGTATTGCAGTTGGTGTAACTGGTTCAACAGCTGCAATTTCTGATGCTGCTGATTCGTCATTATTTGTTAAAATTCTTGTTATTGAAATTTTTGGTTCAGTTCTTGGTTTATTTGGTTTGATTGTTGGTTTATTAATGGCTGGTAAAGCTGGTGAATTCAAATAATATTAATTATTATTATTTTCTTCTCTTTATTATTATAGTAGTCATTATCAGAATATCATTCATATTTATTTACAGTGTACATCATTAAAAAAGACTAATATTCTTATTAAGTTTGTATAAATATTATTTGGATATAATAATTGTAGGGGATTAAAGCAAGCTCTGAGATCGTTTCTTCTATTTAAACATTAATATATCCCTCCTTATTATTATACTTTGTGTTCTTGTTCTTGTTTTCTATTTATAACTTTGATGTAGAATCTTCAACAACAGCACCATCATTAGCAACATCTAATAATTTCCAAGAACAAACAACACCTTCTTTTGAAAATCTTTGAATAATCCCATTGGCAATTTCATCAAAATTGTCAGTAGCCAGGACTAATATAGTTGGACCTGCACCACTTAAACAAATACCCATTAATGAATCATGGGTTTTTGGTGTAAATGATTTTATTATATCTGTTAACCCTGGAATTAAAACCTTTCTATATGGTTGATGCAATGCATCTTGCATTGATTGGTAAATTAATGATGATGATGGTGGATCTTGACCAACGGCACTTGTTAAAACTGCCAATCTTTGTAAATTGAAAATAACATCCTTTTTACTATACTCATTTGGTAATACACGACGTGAGTCTTCAGTTTTAACTTCAAATTCAGGGATAATAGCAATACATTTAATTTTTGGATTCCATGGGTATTTAACATGAGCACCAATATCTAATGGTGCATCATCAGGAACGAACCCTTTAGGAGTTTCTGGTGAAGGTAAAATCTTTTCCAAAGGTTGATTAACTTTTGCTTCTTCTTCTGGAGTTAATTCACGAAGGAATGAACCAACAAAACCACCCATCATAGTTGCAGTAATATTATCGGGGTGTCTTTCAATCATCAAACAATAATCTAAACATCTATTCTTATTGAAACCAAATTGACCAATTTCATTAGCTAATAAAACACCTGCAACAATAGCAGAACCTGATGAACCAAGACCACGACCCAATGGTATTGGGTTTGTAACATGAACTTTAGTCCCATTTGGAAATTTCATAACATTATTGGCATGTAACACATAAAGTGCAGTTTTAGTGATTAAGTTCTTATCACTTTGTGTAGGAACAGTATCGGCAGAGTCTGAATCCTCTGAATATGATAACTCAACATTGTATGGGTCATCATTTGAAACTGATTTTGATAAGTCCCCCTCTGATGGGACTGAAACTTGTAAAGTAAGGTATAAATTCAAACCAATTCCTAAAACATCAAACCCTGGTCCAATATTAGCAGATGATGCTGGCACTTTAATCAAAAATTCTCTGCCCATTTGACTTTGTTTCTTTTGAGTCATTTCAAATCTCATGATGAAAAATGTGGCAGAGAGAAGAAAAAAAAATAAAAAGGTGACATTTGAAAATATTACGTAATATTACGTAATATTTTGTTTTTGTTTTTCCCTTCACAACACGAAAAAATGGATGTTGAAAAGCATCACAAATTGAACAGTAACTGCTATTTCTTTTTATAGAAGCATCACTAACGCGTTTTGAGAGTCAAGATGAATGGAAATCAGTTCATTGGCCCGTCCCCAAAGTCTGGGGACCTTGAGGCCGCTACATTGGCGATGGAAGAGGAATACCTTGCAGTCAAACGACTCAAAAGGTTGTCAATTGGGAATTCTCTAATGTTCGACCCAGATCTCCCGATGGTTGATGATCCGATCGTTGCTGATTCTAATAAAAACTTGGAAAATACATCCAATAATAGACATTCCTTTAATGATACCCATTCTTCACTCTCCAGTTCAAATTCTATTTCAATTTCAATTTCAAATAATGATTATGACGATGATAATGATGATGGCGATAACAATCATGATGACACCCATACAGTCTCAACTCACGGTAAACATGACTCCGATATTGATGCTGATGACTATTTAGACTATGATGATCAGGAATTTATTAACATTGATCCAGATTCATCTCTTACAGACTCTGATATATGGGTGCCTGCAAATGCCCATCCAAAATTAGCTCCAGAGAATTTTAGACGACATGTTGAGCAACAGGTATTGGAAATTCAAAACAAGAGTAAACTGCAAAGAGCAGGTTCTGTTAAGTCTGCATTAAGTAGAGAACGAAGATTAAATGATCAAAATATTAATGCAAACACAAATGCGAGATCAAGCTCAATTTCAAGTTCAACAAGTTATGTTGATGCCGTTGATGGGTTAGATTCTCCTAATAATAGTCCAAATAAATGGAGTAGGAAGCCAAGTTTGAGAGAGTTGACTGTCCAATTGGAAAATTTATCTCAAATGGCAGGTTTAGACCATAATGATGCTGCATCTTTAGCCAGAACATTAAGCACTAGGTCAATTGGGATAACGAATGTTGAGAAACAGGCATTTTCAGAAAGTTCATTGGATCAAATAAACAGAAGACCAAGGGACTCTTCGATGAATGAAGATTCTCGTGTTAGAGAAGGATCAATACAGACTGATAATACCAAACATGAACCTCAAATTGACTTACAGCATAAACATGTATATAAAGACATTCAAAGGATGCATAAAAATGTTGGTGGCCTTAACAGAAATGGACAGATTTCATTTAAACCTTCAAGTAGGTTACCTGATATTCCCCAATCTCCGAAGAAATCACCATCTTCGGTTAATGTTCAACAAAGATCACCGACTTCACCCCCTACCCAACAAAGATCACCATCATCTCCTCAATTGCAACAAAGATCACCTTCTTCTCCTCAACTGCAACAGAGATCGCCTTCCTCTCCTCAACTAAATCAAAGGATTCAAGCATCATCATATGTCAATCAGAGATCACCTTCTTCACCTTCATTGGGGCAAGGATCACATTCAATTCAGCAATACCAACAACAGCAACAACATCAACATCAACAACAATACTATTACCAGCAACATCAACAACAGCAGCAATATAACATGAAATACCAACAAAATGTGTATTATCAGGAACAGTTACAACCAAGGCAAATGAAGAATGGTCATCAGATGCAACAACAACAGCAACAACAATATGGTACTGAACAAAGAGGTCAACGTCAACACCGTTCTCGTCAGCTTCATCAACAAAATCAATTACATTCACCATCTCAACAGAATCACAGACATCGTCAACAACAGCAACAGCATCTAAATCAATCAAGATCAAATGGTTATGGTCAAGTTTCACAACAACAACAACAACAACAACAACAGTTAAATTATTACCAGCAACAGCAGTACTCACATCCTCAAAAACAGCAACATATTCAAAAACAGCAACATATTCAACAACAGCAACAACAACAGCAACAGTATGGACGCCCTCTTCAATCAAATAAAATGCCAAGACAAAGGCCAAGATCAAAGAAGCAACATCTCCCACCAATTCAAACTGTAAATCGTCAGCCACCATCACAGTTATCAACCTCATTGCCAATGAATCAATCATCTAGTGAAAATCTATCCATGATTGATTCGCCAACTACACCAATAGTCAATATTAAAAATGAGGTTGTTGAACCTAATGAAAAATCTGACGATATTTCAAAGGATTTGAGTAAGATATCATTGACTACAAAGGCTGAAACAGTTACAACTCAAGCTGACGAACATTCGTTTGTTCCGTTTTCAGAAAATGTTACAGAACCTGTTGCTCCAATACCTTCAGAAGTTAAATCTCCTGTTAAAGTTATTAAACAAAAAGATGTTAAATCGAAGGAGAGGAAGACATCATTCACATCATTCTTTAAATTCAAATCAAGATCATCCTCATCATCTACAACTGGAGAACAAGAATCAGTAATTGAAAATCTTCCAGCATCAAATGGATCAGATCATGTGTTTGATTCTCAGAAATCAACAACTGTTAAATCAGCAAATTTATCAAACAATACTACTTCTGGTAATAATTTCAAATCTTTATTCACTGGTAAAAAGTCAAAGAATGTTGAACATGGAAAAGAAATTGAAATAACATCACCATCATTACCAACATTTGGTTTAAGGAAGAAAAGTAGTATGGATAATATACCACGTTCTAAAAAGATCAATCAATCTGATAATTATCAAGTTGATGTTATTTCAATTGAGAAAACTGTAAATGAAGAAATAGCTGAAAAGAAAATTACTCCATTGATTATTGATACGCAAAATCTCAAATCTGCTCCAACTAAGCATTCAAAGCTAGCCTCATCAGGGGAACAAGTTTATGAAGCTTACCCATTATCACCATCTGCCATGTCTCATTCATCTAGCAAAATTGATAATGAAAATGAAGAAAAAAAAGAAGAATACAATGGCTATGAAAATAATGAAAAACTGGAAATTAATGACAAAGAACAGAAACAAGATCAAGAGGAAAGTGTTCCTGGTGCTTTTGTCAATGATGAAAATGTGAACTCGGAAGATAACATTCCAAAATTAGAGAAAGTTGACTCAGTTGAAAGTGAAAAGGCCATCATTGAAACAACAGATGATCGAGATGAAATGGACATTGAAAGTGATCTAATTGATTGTGAAGAGATTGAAAACGATGGTTCTGATAATAGCAATGATCAACCAGTTGAACATTACAAAAGAGATGAGATAATAATAACAAATACAACTGTGACATCAAGTGTTAACGACACAACAGAAATAACAGATGATGAACCTAATAAAGAGTTGTTACGGCAGGCATTATTAGAGACGATTAAATCACAAAAAGTTACTAAACCAAATCAACCATTAGAAATGAGAGATTCGGCATTTGGATTCCCATTACCACCAGTTTCTTTATCAACTATTTATATGATTGATCACAGATTACCTGTTCATGTTGAGAGGGCAATTTATAGGTTAAGTCATTTAAAGCTGGCTGACTCAAAGAGACAATTAAGACAACAAGTTCTATTGAGTAATTTCATGTACTCATATTTAAATTTAGTCAATCATACACTTTGGCTACAAAAGCAAGAGGAGGGGGATATAAGTATTAATTAATTAATTATATCTTTACTATTAGAAATAAAACTACCTTATGAGTATTTTATTCCTTCCTACATTATATACATATACATATTTACACATTGTTTATTATTTATAACTAATAACAAGCATTATAATGAAGCAGTCAAAATGTAAAAATAGTTTGAAAATGACCAGACCCCAAATATTAATAGTAACCAATAAATTATCCTAATTGATAAATTGTACGTATTCCCAATATCAAGAGATGGGAAGCCAAGCCAATTACAAAATGAATGTGCAATTATGCATGACCAAACATTTCCTGTATTTATCAATATCCTATTTGTAAGATACCCAAATAGTGATGTGTAAATAAATTGAAATGAAACAATTAGAATAGCGTTTCCAATTGGAATAGGTTGGGGGGTTTTCCTAGTTACCAAATTATGTAAATGATGTAAATGGGCAAACCCAAACAGGAAAGGTGTTAGCCAAACAAGTTTAGAAATTGATTCATTGTTAATAAAAAATCTTGGTGTCCATTCAAATACATTTGAGGCTTGCATTTCATAGGCCAAAAATGGTGATAATGATAAACTTGAATAAATCAATTCCTCTGTTATAGGGGCTATTATTATATCTCTAAATATCCCTAAAATCCCAGCATGTAAATCCAAACCTGAATCTAATTCAATTACATGCTGAAATAATGGGCCAATGAATAATAACATGAACAATGCTAAAGTTTTCAACATGTGTATTTGGGTTTCAAAGTTAAATAAATCTGAGAATCCAAGAATTGACATGGCAGATTTGTAATCGGGAGTTACTTGTAAAACATTAGTTAAAATGTATGGTGCAGTTAATGTCAATGTTAATGTAATTAAAATAACTCTAATCAATCTTGATTTGATTACATGTCGTTCATTCCTATCACCAATAGGCGGGTTAATATAAAGAACACCAACATATAAATTAGATACTATCACAACATAAGCTAAAACCTTGGTGAATTGATTCATGCTTTGAAATCACTTTACAATTTGTTGTGCTAAATGAAGAACATCTGAAACATCTTTACAAAAGGAAGATGAAAAATAAATATAAAGGAAACATGCTCAGCATATCATTAAAATTTATCAAGATTTTCCTAGTACAGACCCTCTTAAATACCAAGCAGAAATTATTGCCATGAACCCAAGAGCCCCACAGCCAATAGTGAATGGGTTTATTATTGGTTCTCTTTCTGTTGGATATGGCACAAGATTCGGAGTGGAAATTTGCGGATTTGAAGCAGCTTGAACGAGAGTTGTCATCAATTCACCAAGGGAGGAAGTCCAATTGGAGGAAACGTGCAGTGGTGATGAAAGAAATAAGGATTTTGTGTATGGTTCAGGTTGATAATCGGCTCTTTGTTGTTGTCTATCCAAATCAGCTTTTAATGCAACATAAACTGTTGGAATTGTATCTAACTCGCTGTACTTGCTTTTCAAATCAATCAAATGTTGAAAGGATGCAGAGTCTGATGAATCATATGCAAAACAAAGGACATCACAATTTTCTAATTTGCCATTATTTTCTAATATCGCAGTTTCTAAACCTCCAAGTTCTTGTAAAATAAGGTAACATTGTTTCCCTCCAACTATTTCCACATTGTTAACGGCAACTTTTTGACCTAAAGTGGGGGCATGACCGGTACTGAATGGCCTACTTAAAAAAGCCTCTAATAATGAAGTTTTCCCGCAACCAGAAAATCCAACAATAAAACAATTGAAAACTGTCCTGTCTGGTACAGGAGTCCTATAAATTTTACCATCTCTTTTTTTTAACCTTCTTGGTTTTGTGACATGGAGGGCCGATGTAGTATCAGGTCCCCTTTTAGAAGATTTTGCATTTTCTTCATACCCAAAATAACCTAAATATTCTAATGTTGTCCTATAATCTAAATATGTTGTCATTGACCACTGTGCTAACCATCCTTGTAATGTAACATATCCCTGTTGGTTACAAACAACACTCCTTGGGAAATTAGTTTCCTCCCATGCCTTTGGAATCCCAGGAGTTGGATAAAATAAACGTTCAAGTTCCATATCATTTAATCCACCATCGTTATCCTTGTCAAACAAGATGAATAAATCAACAAGGAATTTATACCCTTTGGGGGATAATTCAACACTTGAATGTTGTGGAATATCCATTTTAGGGTAGAGGATCTTATCATCGATTGAAAGGGAGTCAGTATAATGGAATTCCCTTAAAATCCCCCAAATAGTTTCATGTCTTCCAGATTCACAATAGTATTTATTCAATTTAATGAAACCTTCTTCATTGATCCCCCTATCAGTAAACAATCCCAAGTTAATTTCCTCTAAAGTGTTTTTGATATCTTGGAGCTCGTTAAAATCTAATGTCTTATGGAAACACCTCTGTTGAAGTTCTAAGAACTCATTCTCATTTAAATAGCCATCTTGATCTGTATCACAAAGGTAAAATACTCTTTTCAACGCAAAAACAGCCAATGGTTTCAAATTAAAATACTTGTAATCATACAAAGGTGCCAGAGGGTGTGTAACAGCCCTTTGACAAAGATAAAATGCCTTATTAACATTATGATTGATTTTAGCGCTAGTCCTAATGCAAGCTTCAATTTCCTTGAACTCCAAAAGCAAGGGAGTAAATTCTTCATGTAAGATAACTTCGCTTTCTGTATCACTTGCCATATCCATATCCATTTTATTACAACACACAACAATGGGGAGATTAACCCCCATTGATCTGAACATGGGAATCCAGTAAAGGGAAATTCTCTCATAAGTATAATGATCAGCATAAACAAGCCATATGCAATTGGCCTGGCGGATCTCGTACTGTAACTGGGGGACGTTATCCGCTGGTGTGTCCACAACTATAGTTGAACTTGAAGAGTTGGAAAAGTCCCTTGGGATGTTTATCGGCGGGACAACGCTCTGAATGTTCGGGACAAAGATCTCCTTGGTCAAACTGGTTACCAGAGAAGACTTACCAACACCCTCATCACCGCAAATCACAATTCTCACCGTTTGGCTTTCCATTTGTGACAACAAAAGATCTTGTCGTGAGTCTGAAATTTTAATCGTTTTCTCTCTTTTGCCATCAGCATTTTCATTATAAGATCAACTATTGAAAATGGTATGTTTCCACTGAAAACCTTGTATTTATCTTAAGAAGAATACTAACAACGCTTTAGACTTCCATTGGTACTGGATATGATCTTTCAAACTCCATCTTCTCTCCAGATGGACGTAACTTCCAAGTCGAATACGCTGCTAAGGCAGTAGAAAGTGCATCTACCTCAATTGGGATCCGTTGCAAGGACGGTGTTGTGTTAGCCACCGAGAAAATCATCACCTCAAAGCTTCTTGTTGCTGGTAAGAACAAGAAAATCCAGTCAATTGACAGACATGTTGGTGTCGTTTATTCAGGGTTAGGCCCTGATGGTAGACATTTTGTCAATAGGGGGAGGGACGAAGCACAATCTTTTAAATCCCTTTATAAATCCCCAATTGGTTGTGAGGGACTCATATCTAGATTGGGATATTATGTTCAAGCTTACACATGTTATAACTCCGTTAGACCATTCGGTATAAATGCAATTGTCGGTGGTGTTGATAAGACTGGGCCTCATCTTTACATGGTTGAACCATCTGGAACCTATTGGGGGTATTATGGTGCTGCTACTGGTAAGGGTAGACAAGCTGCAAAGGCAGAATTGGAAAAATTAGATTTGCCAAACATTTCAGCTAGGGATGCTGTTAAGGAAGCTGCTAGGATCATACATATTACACATGAGGATAACAAGGAAAAGGATTATGAATTGGAAATTTCTTGGGTTAGTACATCTGAAACTAATGGTATTCACCAATTTGTCCCAGCTGATATTCTTGAAGAAGCAAAGAAATATGCCGAAGAAGAAGCTAACGGTTCTAACAGTGATAGTGACAGTGAAAGTGATGAAGAAATGGCTGACGCTTGATTTTTGTAATTGTTATATTTAGAAATATTTTAATCGTAGGATACAAAGCTCATACTGTTGCTGTTGCAGTTAGCTGAATTAGTTAGTAATATACATGTCAGTGATAATATCGTTCACCTTCTGATTTTTAACATTCTAATCTCATCCTCTAACTCCCTTACCTTGACTTTATTGGCTCGCCTCTCAAATGATAGGGCCTCTTCTGATTGCTTCCATTTTTTAATCATTGTTTCTAACCTTAATTTAGATGTCAGATCATCCTCTTCAACCCCTCTGTCTTCATAATTAAGGTATTTAATATCTTTCGATTCTTTAGCAATTTTTAATTGATTGTTCAAATGGTTAATTTCATTTTTAAGAACTTTAATCTCTTCATTTAATTTGGGAATTTCCATGTTATTTGCTATGTTATTTGATAATTTAAATTTCTTAAGTTCCTTGTTTTGTTTACCCATATCTTGGTACTTTTCAACCAGCAAATTCGTAACTGTACTATTATGTTGCCAAACTGGATTCATTAAATTTCTAACATTTTGAAAGTTAATTAATTTACCATCCTTTTGATACTCATCACAAATAATGACTAATTTCCTCAAAATTGATAAAACTTCCTCAATTGATTCATGTTCAAATATTTTACTGGAAATGCTTAAAAAATCACTGTGGAATCCAATGAATTCATTAACATAACCATTTAATGTTTGTTGTAATAATAAAACGAATTCATTAATAGTTTGCTTGTAAGTTACAATCATTTCATTCTGTTTCTCAATTTTGAAATTTCGATCTTTTAATGTTTCCTCTAGCATGTTAATATTATCTTTTTGTTTCACACTCTCGTTCATCAATTGTGTCAATGAATCTGTCTTTATTGATGAAAAACTTATATCTTCATCGTTGATCCTTCCCTCTTGGTCATGTTCAAATTCCTCAGAAAATTCCGTGGGGGTTGATCGAATCACTGAATCTTCATTACCATAAAATGGACTCTTTGTAGGACTCTCTAGTTCTTTTAACTTATTCACCATTGCGCGAACTTTATGTGATACCACTTGTAGCATAGTACCCAGATTATTGAACATAGTCTCTGAACTGATATCAGATATATTAGAGTCTTGGAATCCTTCTAAATATGAAAGAATATCAACAACAGTTTCAGACCAATGTTCATATTCTGATTGTTTTTGTTCTTGTTGATCAATTAAAACTGAATTAATATTCTGTAATTCATTCAGATCTTTATTTAAATCTTCACATTTTTCCTTCAAGTTTCCCTTTGATGTTTTCATACTTAAACTATTCAACTGCTCGATTATTTCATCACTTATTGGTTCCTTGGATTTATGTAATAAGTTATTTCGTATTATTTCCTGTTGTAATTGAATTTGAACTTTACAATTAATCAATTCTTTATTAAGTCTCGTTATATCTGCACCAGCTGATATCCTATCATTTATATTATCATGAATTTGATCAGAATTTAGAATCTTAGATAATACATTTGGATTTAAATCAATATTTGTATCACTTGTAAATGAAAGATCGGTTTCTGAATGATCATTATGGGTCATCACGCGGTGAAGACGTTTTACTGGTGATTTTCTATTTAAAACATCATCGGTATTATCTATATCAGTGGCATTTGTATTTGGTTCAACTAATAACGCTGCCTTACTATGGTCCAGCTTCTGATCAATTTTATCCAATGTATATTCAGCTGTAATTGTGTTCCTAGAAGAGGGTCTTGTTGTATGTGACTTAACAGTGAACACTGAACCTGGTGTATTCATTATATTCCCGCTATTAACAGATCCAAGGTTCAATGATGTATTTCTCGAAGATGAAGTTGTACTAAAATCATCACCATTCGCTCCTTGAGATACAGTCTCACGGTTTTCTAAATGCATCTCCTTTAGTTTTTCTCTTAGGGGGTTGTCATCATCAGAGATGTCAAAACTGGATAATTCCTCAATTGATGTTCCCTCCTCTACAGTATTTTCATTATTTATTTCAACATTTGATTCAATTTCCTCTTCAGTGTCAAGTCCAAGGGATGAATCTATATGATCTACTTCAGCTTCCATATTTAAAGAGATTTGCCCTATGATAGAAAAGATAAATATTGAAACTTTTGAAAAGTAAACATTTAACTTTCAGGAAAAATTGCCCTATTATCAAACAAGTTTAGATCTAAATAAGACCCTAAAAAATACTGTAAATTTTTTGTTTGTCTCTTATTCAGATTAACCTACATGGTTTTAATATGACACTGATATCCAAGAGATTTTTTAAAATTGAATTGGAATTACCAATTATGTTTTAATAAAATAACTTTAAAAATTGGTCAATATTATTAAACCTTAGTAAACATTGCTTAATTGAAGCGAACCCCCTTTTATCAACTTTCCAAAGTGGTTACCATAACATTAACATAATTAAAATTTAAAATAGTTTATTTTTGAAAGCACTAAGCTTAAAAGTCCAAATGCACAACACAAACCATGTTGTGAAAATATATACTGTTTACAAAGTATTTAACCTTTAAGTTAATGCTAATAATATATTGAATGACGGGAAGATATAAAAAAAATCTATATAATAAGATATCACTTCAGTAGCACTGATTTTGCATCGTGGTCCATGTCGACGTATTCGAATTCCTCATCGAAATTACCATTATAACCCGGTGTATAAACATTTGACAGAGCGGGAGCACTAGTAAACCCAGCGGAAGATTCAACTCTTGAATGTTCATATTCCCTCCATGTCATTTGTTTAATATTGGACCCATCAAATTCACCATCTGTATCACCATGTGACCCTTTATCACCACCTTGAGTTTTTCTTGTATCACCCCAAGAGAAATCATCAAATTTCCAGTATGAGTAACATGGGAGAACAAAATTCCAAATTGGTAACGAGATTAAGTAAATTAACATCCACAGAATGTATGTTAAATTTGAAACTGTAAAAACAATCAAAACTGCCGGTAAACCAAAGACAATTCCCATAAGGACAAGTGAAAGAATAGGAGTTGGTGTGGAAACAATTGCAATAATAATGATGTAAAGTGTGAATGTAATAGATGCCGGTAAAACTAATGTACCAATTAATTCAACAATAATAACAAATTGCATTGATAAACAAAAAGCACCACAGAGATCTTTAACTAATGCTAATTCCATTAAATTATGCACAGTTGAATTAATCCAACGACGACGTTGAGATAATAAAACTTGAAATTTATCAGGAACAACTGTTTTGCATGCCGCTTTAGGAACGAAAACTTGCTTTCTCCTTGGGAATGTACGAAGCATCAATGATGATAAATAACGATCCTCACCTAATAAGAGCAAATTCTTCTTATGCAACGAATCCAAAACATTCTCACTGTACTTTTCAACAATATCTGAATTTGCGAGCATTGGAACCCAAACATTCATTGATTTTGGTGATTTAACACGATACATACAGAAACAACCTGGTAAACAAGTAACTGAACCAAAAACAGATTCAAATGCCTTAGACTGATGATGTGCCAAGTAATATTCAAAAACTTGAATTGCTGTGACCCATGATTGTGCCTTATTCGAAATTTTTGTTTCACCACATAATCCCATAATTTCAGGATCCTTAACTAATTCTGCATTCATATGAGTCAAAGAATCTGGGTAAATAAGAGTATCTGCATCAACCATCAAAATTGATTCATACATTACTGTCATTAACCCAGTTATTTGCCAAATCCCTTTGAGCATTTCAAATTGTAATGGTGTCATTCTTTCATTAAATGTAACAGCTTGTAAGAAAGACATTAAAATAATTTGAGAATCTCTCTTACCTCTATTACCAGGCTTGGCAGATGCCATTTCTGATTCAGTACCACATTTCACAATCAAAATAACAGGAATTTTCTGTTGTTTTTCAACTGGAACGGTTAAATCATCATATTTATAAAACCCTGAATAAACTTTAGCCATGTTATGTCTCTTAGAACCTTGTGCAACAGAAACATAAGAATAAGGTTGAACTTCATCAGCTGGTGTGGCAAAATCTGTCATCATATCTAAGCAAATTTCAGGTGTTGATTTTTCATTCCCTGCACCAGTGATCAAACCATCACAAATAATAACAATCATTTTATGTGAATTTGGATAATCAGTAGTTGCAATAGAATCAACAGTTGTTCTAATTCCATCTGCATCTTCAGAGTAACAAGTGACTAAACACATTGTATGTATCAATGGGAAATTAAATGGTTCCCAACTAACAGGAGGTTGAGGAATAACATTAGGGTGAATTAAAGCCCTATCTAATGTTTCCAGTTTTTGATCTTCAAATGGATCCGATTGAGAAACATCCAATTGACTTGTACTAAAAATAGATTGATGTTTAGTATGTCTACTAGCTTTTCTCTTATGTTTATTTGATTTTTTTGATAATAAATAAGCTTCTGTTGTCATAGTTAAATACTTTGGTTGGTAATCATTTGAATTTTGATTATCTGGAATTTCTGTGTCATCAATAAAATCATTTAAATCCCCACCCCATGATAAACGTAATTGCTTTCTTTTATTGTTATAATTAGCTCTTCTCTTCTTTGGGACATTTCCAATAGGGGCATTGCTATTTGGGTCATTAACCCATTCATCAATAACATTATCTCTATCTCTCATTTCCTTGATTGGGGTATATGATGCCCCTTGAAGTGGAGCAACGATCCATTTAAAATAACACGCAACAAAGAACTTTGAAAAAACAAGGGACAAAACAAACACAAGTGAAACATAAAGAACAACAGTTGAAGCAATACAACCAATTGTTGTAACATCAACAACACCAACTTTAGCAATTTCAACTAAACAATCTGCTACTTGTCTTTCATGTGGTTCAGTTAAAATCAAAGAAATATCAGACCCAATCAATGATTTATCATCTTTTATCTGGTCAAATAAATCAGGGTAGGATAAATCACCAGTTTGTATCCAATCTATAAATCCCATATCAATAACTTGTCCATTATAGACACGGAGATTTCTATCAGATGAAGAAATATCATCCCAGGAATAATATAGATCACCTTGAACAATTAAGTTATAGAAGTCAGTTCTTGAATTTGCTGATGTATGACAAGCATAACCATAATAATAATCCCAAACAAAATTTGGCTTTGTTGAACCATCCAATTCTAAAAGTTTACATGGCATATACCATGCCAAATCACCTTTATCATTAGTAGGTATTGAACTCCCCTCCCTTGGAACAATTAAACCTTTACAATTACCATTCACATTTTGGAATAATAATGATGCATCCTTTCCACCAGCATTTGTTGGGGGGTATAAAATATTCGCACTATCTAAGATACCAGGAACAGCAGGATGTCCTGACCCTGTTAAATTATAGGCACGTCCATTAACAACAATGTATTCAGTTGTTAAATCCTGTTGTTTCATTCTCTTTGTTAAATTAGTACATGTGGTTCTTGTGAAACCAAATGTTAAAAATGCAATGATTGCACCAACAACTAAAATAAAACTAATCAACCCAATTTTCTCTCTCCATGCATATTGTCTATCCTTTGTTTTCAAACCAAATAAACTTAAAAGTGGGGCTGGTGCCCAGAATGTAATGATATAACAATAAATCTTCCAATATGGAAATGATTTTTTGTTAATTTCCAAATCCATCCTTTTTGCTGGCAAAGCAGTGTAGACATCATCATGGCCATTAAGTGGCTGATTTTCATCCCCACCATGATTCCCCGATTCATCATTCAAACCATACATTTCAGTTGGCTTTAAAACTTCAAAAGGATCATCTTTGGCAAAACTATCTTCCTCAGTGATAGGATCAGCATCAGCGTATTTAGCAGAAGCTGGTCTTAAATCTGCATAGTTCAAGTCCTGCATTTGTATATCATTAGTGTAAGTCCCTGCAGAGCTTGATCCTCTTTTTATTGATCCGGACCTGTGTTGGGAACCAATTGTTGTAGCGGACACAGGCCTAGCACGATCTCTTCTAACAAGAGATTTCTTTCTACGGAAGTTTCCCGATTCAGGATCGGGTTCCTGTAGCACATTTGAATCGCCTGAAAAGTCACTGTAAGGGTGAACCACTGATGATGTAAATGTTAGTAAACTCCACAAATAAGTAAATCCCACCGGGAAAAAACCCCACAACAGGCTACTAATACATACTTTCCAACTAAGCCAAAATCAAAATACAATTTAAGCTCCAAGAACTGAAAAGGGCAATTTTTAAAGAAACCTTCTAAGAAAAGAATTTGATCTAAAAAAGGCGAAAGTTTATTGTAGTAAAACGCGAAACTATTTTAAGTTGAAAAGCTTCTTTGCTTATTGAAGCAAATTGGAATGTCGCATAGAAAGAGACTTTACAGACAGAGAGACGAGGCCGAATCCGATGGAGAGGAAGTCCCAGTTGTAGGGAGCTCGCCACCACCACCGGAGGACCGGTCAGAGCTTTCGCCGCCCAGAGATCTTGCGTCTTCACCCGACCTCAGGCCGTTTGATAATGAAGAGGGCGACATATTGGAGATGGACGACGAGATGGAGGAGGCCACAGGGCGGGACCTTATTGGCGACGATATGATGGACGATTATGAGGAAAGACCAGAAGAAGACACATACGATGCAGTGGGTATTGATGATGAAGACCAGCGTGAATTGGACATTGGACAGAGAAGAGCACTTGAAAATGCCATGAGTGCCAGAGACTCGATGAGGAGATCTACACAGGGGACCAATTTGGAGTTAAGTGACGATGGTGAAGATCATGATGAGGATGATATTGATATGATTGATTTACCATCAAGGAGAAGGAGAAGATTCTCTGACGAGGAAATTCGTTTGGAAGGAGAAACAGCGGATCTAACATATGAAGAATTAGGAGATATCAAAGCACAGTCTTTATTAGAATGGATCTCAAACCCTGTTGTTACAAGGTCAATTGCAAGAGAGTTGAAAACGTTCCTCTTGGAATTTGTTGATGATCATGGTAGGTCAGTTTATGGTCCTAGAATTAGGACCATGGGTGAAGTTAATAGTGAATCATTGGAAGTTAATTTTGACCATTTGTTGAATTCGAAGGCTGTTATAGCAAATTTCTTAATTCGTTGTCCAGAGGAGATTTTAAAAATCTTTGATATTGTTGCAATGGAAGCAACAGAAATCCATTTCCCAAATTATACAAGAATTCATTCTGAAATCCATGTTAGAATTGTTGATTTGAATAGTGTAACCCCATTAAGGGATTTAAGAGAAGAAAATTTAAATCAATTAGTTAGAGTTTCAGGGGTTGTTACAAGAAGAACTGGTATTTTCCCTCAATTAAAGTACGTGAAATTTGATTGTTTAAAATGTAATACCACATTAGGTCCATTTTATCAAGATTCAAATCAAGAAGTTAAAATTCAATTCTGTACAAACTGTGAATCACGTGGTCCATTTAGATTAAACTCAGAAAGGACAGTATATAGGAATTATCAAAGAGTGACAGTTCAAGAATCACCAGGTTCAATCCCAGCCGGTAGATTACCACGTCATAAAGAAGCAATTTTACTTTGGGATTTAGTTGATGCTGTTAAACCAGGTGAAGAAATTGATTTAATTGGGATTTATAAAAATGCATTTGATGGGACATTGAATGCTAAGAATGGATTCCCTGTCTTTGCCACTGTTTTAGAAGCAAATTTCATTAAACGTAGGGAAGGATCAACATCAGGCGATGATGATGGTGCATCTCCATATCAATGGACAATTGAAGAGGAAAAAGAATTTAGGAAAATGTCAAATGATCCTGCAATTATTGATAAAATTATTGGGTCTATTGCTCCATCAATTTATGGTCATAAATATATAAAAACAGCAATTGCATGTGCATTATTTGGCGGTGTTCCAAAAGATATTAATGGGAAACATTCAATTAGGGGTGATATAAATGTTTTATTATTAGGTGACCCAGGTACAGCTAAATCACAAATTTTGAAATATGTTGAACAGACAGCTCAGAGAGCAGTTTTTTCAACAGGTCAAGGTGCTTCTGCAGTTGGTTTAACTGCATCAGTTAGAAAAGATCCAATCACAAGAGAATGGACATTAGAAGGTGGTGCACTTGTGTTAGCTGATAAAGGTGTTTGTATGATTGATGAATTTGATAAAATGAATGATCAAGATAGGACATCAATCCATGAAGCTATGGAGCAACAGTCTATTTCGATTTCCAAAGCGGGGATTGTTACAACTTTACAAGCCAGATGTTCAGTTATTGCTGCTGCCAATCCAATCGGTGGTAGATACAACGGTTCAGTTGATTTACAGAGAAATGTTAATTTAACAGAACCTATTTTATCAAGATTTGATATCATTTGTGTTGTTAGGGATTTATGTAACCCTGAAAATGATGAAAGGTTAGCTGGCTTTGTTTTAGATTCACATATTAGATCATACCCTGTTGATGAAAATGAATTAGAAGTTGTTGAAAAGGCTGATGAAGAAATGGATGAAGATGAATCTGAAACTGTTTTCACATCAAGGAGGAAAAAAATATTAGATAAATTAAGAAAAGAAAAAGAAAAGGAAATTTCACCAATTCCTCAAAGGGTGTTAGTTAAATATATTTATTATGCAAGGAGTAGGATTTACCCAAAATTAAATCAAATGGATATGGAAAAGGTCAGTAGAGTTTATGCAGATTTGAGAAAGGAATCACATACTACTGGGTCATTTCCTATTACAGTTAGACATTTAGAATCAATATTGAGAATAGCTGAATCTCATGCAAAAATGCGTTTATCAGTTTATGTTTCCAGTAATGATTTGGATAGAGCTATTAAAGTTGTTGTTGACAGTTTTATTGGGGCACAAAAGATGTCTATTAGGAAACAATTACAAAGGTCATTTATGAAATATACCTTACCTTCAAGACGTTAATTTAAATTTAATGTTTGTATTTTTATTAATGAATTTTACTAATATGCTGAGCACTTTTCCGGCGTTTTTACCGAATTGAATGGAAAAATCAACATGAAATTTCTTTTCAAACTTGTTTTTATTATTTCTAATCAATTCTTGATGTCATTGACAGTTGTGAAATATCCGGTTAGGCCAAGAGAGATATACACCTTTGTTCCAAATCTTATAGGGTTTGCGAGGGTGATCCTATTGGTTCTTTCATTCTTTTCAATGAAAGGATACCCAACATTAACAATGGGGTTATTTTATTCAACATCTTGTTTATTAGATGCATTTGATGGGTATTATGCTCGGAAGTTTGGTCAATCAACTAAATTCGGTGCAGTTTTAGATATGGTAACAGATAGATGTTCAACATGTTCATTAATTGTTTACCTTTCAATTTTATACCCGAATTTTTACATTGGATTTCAAATTTTAGTATCATTAGATTTAGCATCACATTATGTTCATATGTACGCTCAAATAAATTCTGGTTCAAATTCTCATAAAAATTTAAATAAGGATGCAAATTGGCTTTTAAAATTTTATTATGAAAGTAGGACATTCTTATTTTGGGTTTGTGCATTTAATGAAATATTTTATGTTGCATTATACCTTTATCATTTTGATTATTTCTATATTCCTGGGACTGATATTGATGTTTCGTTATTCCTTGTTTTCACAAGTGCACCAATTTGGGCTTTTAAACAATTTTGTAATGTTATCCAATTGGTGAATGCATCTGATTTATTGGCTGAATTGGATGCCAAGTTGATGAATGCTGAACATGTCAATAGGACAACATCACTGAAAGCATCACCAACAACTACTACTACAACCACAATAACAGCTAATTAAGGGAAGCTAAATAGTACATGTATAAGTATAATATCTATACCATCTATATATTATCTATAAGTGTATTTAAGATAAAGTGTTTGATTCAATATTTGACTTAATTTGATCTAATGAATTTAAAAGAATTTCAAGTGATAATTTAATAGAATCATCATATTTAATCCACAATGGATAAATAACAGTTGAGTATTTTAATTCACCGGTTACATTCTTTCTTATGTGATGTACTAGCAAATTATAAATCGATTGCAACTTTAATTTAGTTTCTAATGTTAACAATTCATTTATAGCCTTTTCGGTAGCCTTTTCGCCGTGAACAAGGTTTAAACAAGGTTTTTAAAAACAGTCCATTAGACATTTCAATTGCCCTGAATAAATGCCATTGTAAACGAGAGAAATAATAATAAAACATTGCCAGTTTGAAATATCAATTGAAAACTTCTGAACATTAAAAGAATCATACTGAGAAAAATGTACGTGTTATAACATAGGTAAAATGGTACTTACCGGTTCCCAAATTATATCCATTGGGTCGAATATTTAAATGTTTACAATTGATTGTAAAGAATTGTCAATGTGATCAACAGCCCAGTTTGTAATTCCGCTACTATTACTAATGATTCTAACAGACCCTATAAGAATACTGATGGTAATGAAAGCAATGTTTGTCCTCTGTATAACGAAAAAGAAATATATTTTATATTAAGATAAGATAGCTAAGCAAATTGCCCCTTTTACATCTATATCAATTAGAGATAGCAGCTAATAAACTAGTTAAGTTTGAAACAAGATCAGTTTCATGATCTTTTAAAAACTCATCGATTTTTGCTTCGGGGTTAAAATCATGAGAGATACGCTGGGAAGTGGAAACATATTCGTATGGTATCTTGATAGAGGTTCCACCAATGACATTCATAGAATATTTCTTGGCAAGGCCAACCATACCATCTAACGCAGTTTGAGCAGCACTAGGGCCCTGTGCAATTACCAAGACTGGTTTATTCGCAAACTCATGAAATAAATGGTCCATCATGATTTTGAACTGGCCAGTGTAGGAATGATTGTAAACAGGGGAGATGAAAATGAAACCATCACAAGAGGAAATATCCCTAGAGTATTTTTGAATAACTTGGGATTCATAACCTTCAACAGTTTTGATTGCCATTGGGGGGATGAAGTTCGTTTGCGCTGTAAGGATTTCGTTTGTTGGAGTGAAGATCTGACACTCTTCAGCAACGCTAGAAAGATGGTGTTGAACCCACTGTGCAAGTCCTATGGAATTGGAAAGCTTTCTGTTAGATCCAACAAGGATTCCAATCTTCATTTTGTTTTTCTGTTGTACTGTTTGAAAAGAAAGAAGTTCCTATCTAAATCTTACAAAT
This sequence comes from Saturnispora mendoncae, assembly GCA_030564545.1. Lineage (NCBI taxonomy): Eukaryota > Fungi > Ascomycota > Pichiomycetes > Pichiales > Pichiaceae > Saturnispora > Saturnispora mendoncae. The sequence goes on from JAJLVT010000103.1 coordinate 547,331, forward strand.
GCCAAGAATTCCCGTTTTCAGTTCATGAAATTTTATATTTTTCAATATGTGCAAATAAATACAAGAAGTTTCTCATCAAAGGGATTTCAACTCTACCCGTTGAACAACGAATTCATTTGACTTTCAAAGCACTATCAAATGACAGAGCAGAATTATACCAATAGAATGTCCCTTGTCCAGAGAAAATTGCGTGAACACATGATTCGCAATGGGGAATTGTCGGATTCCATTCCCATTCCCGTTGACCCCAGTGTTTTAGCAAAGTCAGCATTTGGTGCAACAAGACGTACTACTCCTACCATTTCAAATATACAAGAACCCCTTTCAGAGAAGAAATCAGGGCCTAAAATGGTGATGATTCAAGATTTGGAGAACCCATATATCAAAGAGGCAGTAGCTAGAATTGTGGTAAGGGATGTTGAAAAGAGACGAGTTATAGCAACGATATTTGCATTTTTAATATGGAGATTGGTGAAATCTTTATTTGGACTGTTAGTTCTTCCATTACCACCGATTCATTTTGATGCTTGGTTTACATTGGATTTAAATTGGGGGGTAGATGTTATACAATGGGTTTTATACCCCGTTCTTATTTGGAATATTATTTCCAGTGTATACAGATTGGCCAAACCTTTAGATAAGTGTCTTGATTTACCCTTGACGCGCCAACAAAGAGAGTTGGTTGGATTACCACAAATTAATGACTTGAATGGAAATAAACTTGAAGATGATGGTGAAGAGAGAGATGAATGGATTCCTAAATCTCCTCAACAGGGATCCATTGAAAATGTTGATAAACCAGTACAGATTAGATTAGAAGATTTGGATCTGAATGATATGGCCAATCTTAACATTTCTCCAAGGTCATCTAATACTAATGCCTTCAGTTATAATAAAGTGATCTAAGTAACAATAAAAATAATAATAATAATAGTATGTAATAGTATGTAATATATATACTTTAGGAGTTAACTTACTCTAATGGCCAGTAGCCAGGGAAAATGAAATGCATTTTTTTTAACATTTCTGAATTCATTGCGTGTGGTTTTGTTGAAATTGACATCTTCATAGACCCATTCAAATCTTCACCAATGGTTCCATTTAATAAAAGTGGTTCTAAAACATCAATAACTTTCTCTGCAACAATGTGTGCATTCTCTGAATTAGCAGTTAAATTACCAACAACGGTTTCAACGGTAACTGGCTCAGCATCAACTCTCCAAGCATCATAATCAGTTGACATACAGATCATTTGATAACTAATTTCTGCTTCTCTTGCTAATTTAGATTCTGGAACACATGACATGTTAATAACTGATCCACCCCAAGATTTGTAAAGTCTTGATTCTGCTCTAGTAGAAAATGCTGGACCTTCCATACAAATTAAAGTTAAATCATCACCTCCTTCAGATTCCCTTGAATGGAAAATGCAGTTATCACCCTTTAATAAACTTTTACATGATTCACCAATGATATGACCAACTTTTGAATCAAATGGATCACCAAATCCAGCATGACCAACAAATCCCTTTTCGAAAAAGGTACTTTCTCTAACACCTTTTGTTCTATCAATTATTTGAGTTGGGATAACAAAATCCCTTGGCTTAATATGTTCTTGTAATGATCCAACAGCAGAAAATGCAATAATACATTTAACACCAAGTGATTTCAAAGCAGCAATATTAGCTTGATTTGGGACATTAGTAGGTAAAAGCTCATGATGTGAACCATGTCTAGCTAAAAAGGCAATTGGGGTACCATTCTCTGTCTTAGAAATGGTAATTGGTGATGATGGATGGCCCCATGGGGTGTTAACAGTAAGTTTTGCAACTGGAATAAGTGTATCAAGCTTATAAAGACCAGTACCGCCAATAATGGCAAGTGGAACAACCTCGTTGAATGTAGTAGGGAGCATTGGATCAATTATTTAATGTTGAAGCTATTTTCTTCAAAAGATAATAAACGTTGAAATTAATTAATTGTCACATGCGAATGGACTGCCATTGCGACATGTTATTTGTCGCCTTTCAATAATATTCAAAACAGTAAACAGTTATAAACAAACAAGAAAAACAAGAATATTCACTGGGGTTTAGGAAAACTAGGGACTTCAACAGATATTAGGACAAGAAATGGTAAATTTCGGAGTTATTTTGATTGAATTGCAATATACACCAATGATGTTCTGGTAAAGAGTATACGAATTGGTAGTCTCTATTCAGGTGTTTTATAGATTGTTAATGGCTTGAATAATTCAGAGCATTCACTATTCACAATTTAAAGAATATTTATCTTTGATAATATTCTTTTTAAAATATTCATTACAGAGCCCACAGATTAATATTATTCGCTTAAAGAATATACTGATCTCTAAAACATGTTTCTTATTTTTAAGCTTTTGAGGGCAGGGGAATGAATATTTTATTACAGTTTAGTTGATTTCATGTCTGATAGCAAATTGACAAAGGAAGACTATGATAATAAATTACCCCCAGAGGGAGGAACAAGGGCTTGGCTTGTTCTTTGTGCAGCTGCAACAATCATGGCTTTATCTTTTGGAATGTGTAACTCATTTGGTGTGTATCAAACCCATTATGAGGAGGTTTACTCAGACGTTAAATCTAATATCATATCCATTATTGGGTGCCTACAAGTGACAATGACATTTTTCTTGGCTGTTCCATCAACAATGGGGATGCATTTAGTAGGTGGACAACAATTAATGGTTTTAATTGGAGGGGTCATGGCCATTTTAGGATTTATGTTTCTATCAATAACAAATGAATTATGGCAAGTGTTTCTTGCACAGGGGTTATTATTTGGTATGGGATCAGGTATAATGTATGTACATTCCACTGGAGTTACATTTCAATATTTTGATAAAAGAAAGGCTTTAGCCCAAGGGATTATTACATCAGGGGCTAGTTTAGGAGGAGTTTATTGGCCAATTGGGGTCAGAAATCTTATTAATAAAGTTGGGTTTGGTTGGGCTAATAGGATTATTGGGTTTATATACATCCCAATGGTTTTATTTGCAGTTTTATTTTTGAAACCAAGGTTGAAATTAGAACCAAGGAAGGAAGGTGAAAATATAACAAGAGTTAACTTTAAAGTGTTGCGGAACTGGAAATTTGTCTTATTATCTTTTAGTTGGTTCACTTTCATGATGAGTTTATTCCCTGGGATGTTTTACATTGATTTATTTTGTATTAGAGCAGGAGTTACAAGGGATTTTCAATTATATTCAGTTGCAATTATAAATGCCTCAGCATTAGTATCAAGACTTTTATCTGGTTTCATTGGGGATATTTATGGACGAATGAATTTGTTAATACCATTTTTATTATTATCAGGTATATTCCCATTAACAATGTGGTTACCTCAATCAGGACAAGGATTAAAAATTACATTTATTATATGTTGGTCATTTGTTACAGGTGCTCCAGTTTCCCTTTACCCAACAATCATTGGACAGTTATTCAAAGGCCCTAATATTTATTCATATCTTTCAATATTTTTTGTTTTTGGAGGGATTGGGTCATTTATTGGACCAATAATAGGAGGAGATTTTATACCATCGGGGGGTAAATCAAATGGGATTGAAGGGTTTAATAAATTATCTATTTTTTGTGGGGTTTTATCATTATTTTCATGTATTTTAGTTATAACGATAAGATTAGTTTACAGTAAGAGGGTACTGTTTTATAAAATTTAAAATTTAAAAGTTAATGTATTATATAATATATAGATATATACAGGATATTGGGATTAATACACCCTACAGAGTAATTCACCATCTAAATCTTTTTGAACAGCTTCGTGAATATTGATGATATCCTTAGTACCACGAGGTCTAACAAAAACCACCTCACCAGGCATCAGGGGCTTAACAGAACGAATTCTATTACCATTAGCGAATTCCTTTAATTCCAATGAAGAGGCATAAAGTCTCCTATTTGGCTTTGAGATAAGTTGTAATTTTGAAAGCACAGGCTTGTTCTCCCTGTATTTGAGAGCCAACCAGAGACGACGGGAGGAGACGTTGTCTGGGGTAACGTCCACGGGTGTGAGATCAGGCCCCATTGTAGACCCACGCTGGACCGAAGAGAGAAATCCTTCCCTGTAGAGGTTGAGAGCTAACTGCAGCTGCAAACGTGAAAATGGAATGGATGTTAAAGGAAGCTTGGCCATTCCAACGTTCTGGAGATGCGCACAGGTGTTGGCGAGAGTTACTAACGACATTTTTTGTTGTAGTAAAAGGCAATGAAAAGGGCAACTTTTCAAAGAAGTGTGAAAAAAATGAAAAATTCAGGGAAGAAGTGAAATCCACCCCATTTCAGGACAAGTGTCGTAAGGAAATGTTCAGAACAACAGCAGCAAGGAGTTTGTTCAGATTGAGAGCCAGACCGGGACTGGGATGGAGGACTGCGGCCACCAGTTCCAAAGTCATGGATGACCGTATGCAGTACAAGTGGTTTCTTCTCGTAGCGGCGTTTGGTACAATGGTATATGTCAATGTCGTTGGCCGTATTCAGGACCAAGATCATGCTTCCAATTTGGAAAAGTATAAGAAGAACTTCACCCCCGAGGAATGGGATGACTACATTTCTCAGATCGAACGTAAAACAATGCTTTTGGAAAACAATGAAGAATGCTATCTTATACCAATCCCAGGGAATTCAAAGGAAACTCAGGGTATTGTTAATAAACTAGGTGGTAAAGAGAATGTTTTCACCTTGGATTTAAATGATTTGGTCAAATATCAATTGGAAACCCCAAATGCTAAATACCATTTTGTTCTTAAGGATAATTTCGAAGCTGAAGCCAAATCAAATAAACAGGGGTTCAAATACATTTTCACTTATAAATTAAGACCAGGGCTTTTTACACAACTTGTTAATGATGCAATTAAAGTCGCCAAGGAGGAAAACCCAACTTTTGGCAGATTCGTTGTTTTAAACTACCCACCAACTATTAAAGAAGCTGTTAAATTTGAACAAAATATCACAACTAATGATTTTGTTATTAAATTCAACAAGAATGATGATTCTGATATCATCCAGTATTTTGATACAGTTGATAAAACAATCTTACTTGATGATTTGAAACAATTAAGTCCTTTGAAAATTGATGCTTCCTCCGTTAAGAAACAGTTGATAAAACAACCTGAACAAAAACAACATGTTTGTCTTGCTGATATTGAACCAGACTCTTCTTCTTCTGCAATTCACCGTGCTCAATTTAAATTAAGACAATTGAATCAACCAATTAGATTATTCGGGGAATCTGATGATGATATCATTAATAGACTCTCCAAACTACAAAATTAATTTAAGGGCCATCATCTATTATTTAATAAACCTTCTCTTGTATGTATAACTTTTTTGTAAAGAAATAAAAAAAAAAAACATTATTTAGCCATTATTTAAATGTATCCAACATCAACTGAACATATTCATGATCATTCTTTTGATTTAAACTATACTCATAACAAGAACCAATTTTCAATTTTGGTTTCCTCTGATCCCTGTTAATTGCCCAAAAGGAAATACATCCAAGATTCTTACTTTTGGCAAAATCTAATATCTCCTTCCAATCCCCTAAACTTATAGTTGTTATTTTATCATCATTTTTACCAATCATTGGACATGCACCAATAATCTTCCAAATATCTTCATTAGATTTATCAGTAAATACACTATGAAGAAAATCAAACCCATTTTGTAATATTTGACAACATTTCAAACCCCATGATATACCACCATTGAGTTTCGTATTAAAACACATAATCATACAATTGAAATATGAAACTTCAACACATGCATTTTTCATTTCTAAAATTAGATCCTTAGTATTTGAATTGAAACCACCACTAAATTCAATTGGTAAAGTTAATGACAATGATAACTGTCTATTAAACTTTTTCAAATACCCCAATTGTAATCCATATGCAAATTTAACCCATAAATTCCTCTTATTAAAATCTTCAATTGATCCACCTTCAATATCCAAGTCAACTGAATCTATTTTTAATTCCGTCAGAAGATTAAGAACATCAACAATCTCTTCATTTAAATGTTTCCCAGGGGTTGGAAATTGCCCTAATGCTCCTCCAATTGATAAAGTAACTTTAATTGAACTTTCTTCACAAGCTCCCCTCCATGATCTAATTTCTTCGTATCTGTCACTTGTTAAAAACGCTAAGGTAACATTCTTTAATTTTGGATGAACCCTCTCGATGTCTTTAAGCGTACTGATCTTAAATTCATCATTGCCCCTTGACCATGCATAAATATATGGCGATAGTTTAATATTTGTCATTTCTCCTCCTCTACTTTAAGAAAGAAGAGAGAGTGATAAAAAGGCAATTATAATTCAATTTTTATCTATTATGTCACTATGAATAAAATCTAATTGCCTCTTAACTTTACCATTTAATAATTCTAAATCATCAGTTGTACCTCTTATAATTTCATCCAAACTGGCATTATCAATAGAATCAACAAATTTATATGATTTTACTCTATCTCTCTTTGGAGGTGTAACAAAACTTGGAACTGGTAATCTCTTATCATTAGAACCCTCACTGAATTTATTCGTATACCATGGTTCCCTCAGTTGGGTCATATCTCCCAATGGCCGCAATGACCCTAATGGTTCTCCTCCCATGTTTGTATTTGTTGATAAATACCCAGGATATGAAGTGATTGTTAAATCATCTAGAGGATGACTTGCTTTCCTCTTTGAAACACCCATATACCCTCCACTATTTTCCTTGTCATTATACAACCCCATATCTAAGAGCTTAGGAGTTAAATCAGCACAAAAAGACGCGTTATCACGATGTTGGTCTTCTGGGTCCTGGAATATCGTAAAACTATCAGTATTTACAGCCATTTGTTTCTGTTTTTTCGTTGGGGAAGCCTTCAACTTTGTAGGACTCTGTCTCTTTAACGGGGTACCAAAAAGGTTCACTTCTTTTGACTTCAATGGCGTTCTTTGCATTTATAATTGCTAAGGAGGGAAATGACCAAAACAAAGTGCGTTTCTTTTTAACATCAAAAGATGTCAGATAATAATAATAATAAAAATCAATATGGGAGACGCGTTTGGGACGTTGAAGAATATGCAAAACGCGCTGGGAAGACTGGAGAAGTTAAACGGGGTAAAGGTCCTGTTTCTAACGAATCAATTCTGAGACAAATCGACCCGTTGAATCAAAAGTTAGTTAAAGATGAATGGTTTAGATGTGATTTATGTAATAGAAAGTTTAAAGACAGTGTTAAATTAGCAGATCATATTTCTGGGGCTCAGCATGCTGCAAATATGAACAAATTCAAGGAAGAAAACCCGGAAATTCAACCAGATTTAGAATCGGTTAAAATACATTTAAGGAAACTCAAACTAAAATTAGATAAACAGGGTTGGTTAGCTGGCCTTGGCCTTGGAGGTTCAACAGAGGAAAGAATTAAAAGACAAATGGAAATATTAGAAAAATCAAAATTAAATTCAAAAAGACAGAAATTATAAATATGGCTTTAATACCCAATTGATACATTCATCCATTTCTACTTTATTAGAGAATTTGGAATTGAATATAGATTCTAATTTATATTGAATATCAACTTCATATGTTACATCAACCGTCCTATATAATGAAGTGATTCCAATTTCAACTGATACTTCTTTATTGAAAACTAATTTGACTTTTGTTTCAGGTGATACATTTGTACTAACTGTGTGAAAGAAATTATCATTATCATTTTCACTAGATTGGTTATCTTCTGTGTTATTATCACCAATGAATTTTTCAATTTGGATATCCCTATCACCCCATTGTTTCAACATTATTTTAACTTCCGCAATGGCAAAATTATGTCTTGAATACATTATTATTGGTCTGATAAGAAATCCATATTTTTCCCTTGGATCAATGACTGATTTCATTTGTGATGACATGGCCATTGGTGGAGAATTCCTCATTTCTAAATTACGTTTATGTGATTCACATAATAATAATCTCAACAATAAAATCAATTCGTTTGCTCTTGAATTCTCCGATAAGTTTAAATTTGATGATAAAATTGATTTTGGTTCATTTATTTTCATTTTGGATATTTCAATTATAAGTTCACCAGATGTTGCACTTGGTAAATGAAATCTAATCAATGAATTCATTTCTAAACTATCTTCTTCATCATCAATTAATTCAACATTTAATGAAATTAACCCTGTAGCTTCCTTAATTAAATGCCAATATAATTCATTTTCAAATAAAACAAACCTTGACTTGGAAATTTCATTCAAAACTATCTTCGAACCACTAGTTTCAACAATACCCTCATCAAATAATTGTGGGATTTGCCGTTGGAGAAATTCTAATGTATTAGATTCGCCAATTAACTTCTTTTCGTTATCTTCCATTTTATATATCTTCAGAACACACACATTTTCGCCACCCCAAACAACATCTCTTTCTTTATTAACAATTTTATCAAATATAATATGGCCATTATCACCTCTTTTCAAAATCCCAACTCCTTTATCATAATAAATAGACCCTGAATCACCAAATCCATATTTAACACACATTTCTTTATTAGATGTTGATGTAATAATCTCACCAGATTTTGCAATATCGATCATATCCCCCCAATAAACTTTATCAATTTCAATTCGTTGTTTCATTTCAACACTTGAATCATGTAACATTTCACTACATTGTTTTAACATTTGTAATTTCCAACCCCTACCAATCAACTTAGCACGTTGAATTTCCAATCGCCTATCCTTAATTGCCTTTTCTTCATCAATATCTTCTGGTTTTGGTATAACTGAATATGACAAAGACCCCGTTTTAACATGTTGTTTAATCAATGATGACATTGTAGTTTGTGCTGCATTAGGTCTAATCTTAGAAACAACTAAGGAAACTAAATCAGATGCAATATTAGCTGAATTAACTGCTGCATGAACATGTTGAATCATAACTTCTCTTTCCTTTATTGATTCTTTTATATAAATACTCAAATCATCCTCATTATCATTCTCATCCCCCACCTTAGTTTCTTCTGGGGAATTGATACTCTTTTCTTCCAATCCTTCCTCTGTGATATTTTGGAAATTACCATATTCTGCAACTATCTGCTGGATTAATTCCATACTGGGTAATTCATTATGATTTCTATTTTGGGCCCCAGAAGAGTAATGGATATTGGGTAAAGCCCCATGTGTGTTTTGAAACAACACAGGATCAATCTGCATTAAATCTGGCTCGTGTTGAGGATACTCCGATACAGGTAGTGGTTCCATTTAATATTTGAAGAATAAACAAGAGTTGAAAAAGATTACATCTGGATAGTGAAACTAATTTCAACATCCTTTGCTTTATTTACCATTCAACATGAGTTCTGCGGATTTAAACGCAGATTTTGTGGATGAGGACCACATGGAAAGTTTTAGACGGGCTTTGGAACGGGAGGATGACGATGTTTCCTCTTTTAGAAGTGAACGTTTGACATCTCAAAATGATTGGACCCCTGTTTACAACAAAACTATCACATCCACAGATGAATTATCATGGTCTTTCAATGTACTACGTTTCCCTCTTTTGATTGGCACATTCACTTGGACGTTTTTATTGTCATTGGCATATTTTGCCATTAGAATATCAGTGGCAATTTCAGAATCAATAACCCTTGCAAGTGATAGACAGAGAACTAGATTAGTTAAAAACTTGAAGAATTCTGAGAATTATAAGGAATATGTTGTCAATGCAAAGAAATTAGACGCTTACTTAGGGCTAGATAATTGGAAAACTGATGATAGGTATAAATACTATGATTACAAAACAGTAAGACGTAGTATGAACAAAATGAAAAAATATAGACTGGCTAATCGAACAGAGGATTTAATGGTGTTATTACAATCATGTGTTAAATCCAATTTTGGTGGAATTGAAAACCCACTACTATATTCACATACTTATTTCGGTACTAAAAATCTTATCCAAGATTACAATGATGAAGTTGTAAGATGTATGGAATTCCTTTCCAATTCTCCTAATATCAACATCAAAGAAAAGAGAGTCTTCTTCAAGATTCTGGATAAGAATTTTGGTAGAACATGTCTTGTTCTTTCTGGTGGAGCATCATTCTGTTTAAATCATTTGGGGGTTTTGAAAGCTTTAATTGAACATGATTTAATGCCTGATATTATCAGCGGCACTTCTGGTGGTGGTATGATTGCAGCAATGGCTGCAACACGAACCAATGAAGAATTATTGAAATTGATAGTTCCCGGATTATCAAAACAGATAAACCCATTTGGTTCTGAAACATTTTGGCAAGGCGTGAAGCGTTGGTGGGAAACAGGTGCACGATTTGATTCAATAGAATGGGCAAGACAAGGCCAATGGTGGACTATGGGGTCTACTACATTTAAAGAATGTTTAATACGAACTGGTAAAGTTTTAAATATTTCAACTGTACCACATGATATCCACTCTCCAACGATTCTCTGTAATTATATTACATCACCAAATTGTTGTATTTGGTCTGCGATGCTCGCATCAGCTGCTGTCCCTGGAATTTTAAACCCTGTTGTTTTAATGGAAAAAACAAAGGGAAATTTTATTAAACCTTTTTCTCTTGGGTCCAAATGGAAGGATGGATCATTACGCACTGATGTCCCATTGCGTACATTAAACGTTTATTTCAATACAAAATTTTCAATTGTTAGTCAAGTCAATCCTCACGTTATGTTATGGATTTTTAAAAATAGGGGCGATATTGGGAAACCAATTTTACGATCTAGAGGACCTAGGGGGAAAACATTTAGAGGTGGATTTGTTTTATCATATCTAGAAAATTTGATTAAATTGGAGATTATCAAATGGCTGAAATTAGTTAAGGAATTTCAATTATTCCCCCAATTATTACAATCAGACTGGTCAAATTTATTCCTTCAAAAATTTGATGGTACAATTACTTTATTCCCAAAAATTAAAATAATGGATTACTTTTACATTCTGAGTGATCCAACAGAAGAAAGATTAGCAGATATTATTCGTAATGGTGAACATACAACTTGGCCAAAATTAGAATTTATCAAACATAGATTAACAATTGAACGTGCGGTCCGCAAAGGTCTTGAATCGTGTATTAATGTTAAACCAAAGATAACTAATTCAACAAATATTAAGAGTCAATTATTACATTCAATAAAACGTAAAAGAGGTTACCCACATCCTGATGACCTTTTTGAATTAACTCAAAATAGCGATGATGTTGATGATTCAGAAACTGATTTAGAAGCCCCTATGGATTTAGAAGGAAATGGAAGTGATCCAAATTTAACTTTCTTGGGTATTAGGGATGATAAACTTGGATTCACAAGTGAGACTGAAAGTGATATTATTAGTGGTAGTTCAGAATTAAGTGAAAATGAGCTGAGCAGAGAGGCTTCATTAACAAATAGGTTGGGGCAATAGATACCATTTGTCATTAGTTATATATCTTAAAAGGTAAGTTTGGCAACATAAGTATATCCTTTTTAAAATTCAAACATTCTTTCATTATGTTTTTATTAAGACAAGTGTTCCAGTAATAATTTATGCATATAAATTATGTCTTAAAATGTAAATACAATGATTATTTATTCTTAAACTGATGTAATCTGTAGCTATATAACTTAGATTCAGATATAGTTGTTGGATTGATCTGTTATGGCTCAGCAAGAAACTCAAAAATCTTGAATTGGTAGGACAAATCACCGTAATCATCCACTCCATAAATAACCTCATCAATTTTTTCCTTTAATCCTAGCTCTCTCATTTTACTCCACAAGTCTTCTCTGACATCTTCAAAACGGTCCCTCATACCTAACATAAAAATTATTTTTGGATTATCTTCCTTTGTTGCCAAAATACACTCAACAGCCCTTTTTACCCATCCTGGATGATCCGGTGCATATACAGGATCAGCAAACACTAAAGTTTTAAATTTACCATTTGTTGAATATCTTAATGAATCTGTATTTTTGATAAATGGTACAGGATTTGTCCAATCCAGGGGAGTTACAAGAATATTATCTTTCATAGCATTAGAAACTTGAAGTAAATCGTCCATTGAATATTCCTTGGGTATACTGATTCCATATTTCAAACCATTTAATTCAACATTCCTCATTAAATTGTTTATAATATTTGGTAAATCTGTAGAAATTACTCTATATCCTAATTCTGCAAGCAATATCGTTATTAATCCTGTACCAGCCCCCATTTCAACAATTACATTTTCTTTTTCACCTAGCCAGTTCAAATTGTTTGAATTGAAATCATTCATTATCCTTTTGGCCAATTCTCCGGATGCACCCCAGGTTATGTTACCAATTTTATCACCAGTCATACCAGGCTCGTGTAAATTAATTACAATATCACCAATAACCATTTTCCTATTCGTATCACCCTTTAGTGCGGGAGCAGAGAAAGATGTCATCACCTTTGAAGCTAAATTGTAAATATCATCTAACTGTTCTTCACTGTATGTAGGAAATGGATACGATATTATCCTTGTTAAGTAGGTAGTTAATGCTTGAGAATGTGATGTTGGAATTTGTCTAATTGTTAAAACCGAAGCAATTGAATGATTTAAATATTTACATAATCTATTGAATTCATCATTTGAAATTGATTCAGGAATCTCATTGGATATTACATTTCTTTGGAAGTTGGTTAGTTGTTCAGGTAATAATAAATTCAGGATTGTTTTTAGGATCGCAAAAGGTGGATTTATAGATGGTAATGGTAAATCCAATGGTTGAAGTGGAATTTCTAAATCTTCTTCTTGAATCTCTGTATTCACCTGTTTTTCTTCCATTTTTTCTACAATAAAAACATTATCCACTTTTTGTGATATATCTACTGGTTCAAAAAACGATAAAGGGTCAAAATTGGTCATTTTTCAATGATTTTGTAAAGACCTTAAAATTTTTACTGTCAAAATAAACCTTTGCAATTCAATTTTATGATGGTTTTAATGGTTTTTTTGAGAAATGGAGAATTTCCGAGCTTATTAAAATGGATTTACTTTTGAATAAAATCACTAACTTGTTGTTTAATTACATAAGAAACATTTTAACTTATAAAAGTTACAAAAGTGTATAAAATTAATTATTTATTTATAAAATATCAAAAACCATATTGGGTTCTGAATTCTGAAACATTCATTCCAGGTTTAACTTTGTCAATGATATCCCTTTTATCCATTGCCAAAAGTGCTCTTTTCAAAGTTTCAATTAAAGAACCAGATTGTTCAGTATCACTAACGAATGAGCCATCCCCATCTGGGTCTTCCACTTCATGCATGCTCAAACCAGTGAGCAATTGATCCACTGCATCCCTATACATGCCCATGTTAATAAAGGAAACCCCCAAATTATATCTAGCACGAACAAAATTTGGGTTCAATTGTAAAGCTTTTGAGTATGATTCTATTGCCTGTTCAGGTCTATTAGAATTAGCATATGATGCACCCAATCTATTCCATGATAATGCATCATTTGGATCACATCTAATTGCAGCTTGAAAACAGTCCAATGTCTTATCATATTCTTCCATTGAATAAAACAAAACACCAAGTCCAGTTTGAACATCGGCATCAACATTGGCACCACTTGGTGAAAGTTGGGCGGCTCTAATAAACAAATTAGTAACCCTTTTATTTAAAGTGTATCTATCATCAGCAGTTGAATCAGGGTTTTCAGTTCTTGCTTTGGCAACAACATCAGGGTATTTAGTTTCAATCCATTTTTCAAAAGATTTAAAGGCGGCAGTATCATAACCTTCATTAACATAAGAAATTGCTAAGTTCATTAGTGCCGTTAAATTAGAAGGATCATTATGAAGACAATTTTCCAATGCTGTTACACCTTGTAATTCCTTTTCATTTTGGATTTGACATTGACCTAATTTCAACCATGCCTCAACATGTTTAGGATATTCTTGAACAGCCGCTTCAAATGCCATTGCAGCTTCACTTAATTTAGCTCCACCTTCCATTAATCGACATCCAATTTCATATGCATTTGGATTATGCATGAAATCATTTTTCTCCTCAAAGGCATATTGATCATGTGGCCTATTGGTGAATAGTTTCAGATAATCTTCAGAAGCTTCAAATGCAGAGTTCATTTCGTCTACCGCTGCAGCAGATGCATCCAGTTGTGAATCAGTAGCATTGACGATTTGAGTTTCAATTTCCTTGAATTGATCCTCCCAATTTTGTACAGGTTCTTGAACAGATTCGTGTGTTGTTGTAGCTGGATGTGGCTGATTGTGTTGTTGCTGGTAAGTGTTCCTAGACTGCATCATATGCATCATATGCTGATTTGACATTTGCATCATTGGAGCACCCATCATCAACGGATTAAATCCTTGTTGAATTTGTTGTGTTGGATGTTGTTGGTAAATACTTTGCTGTTGGTTTTGGTTTTGTGCTTGTTGTTGGTTTTGCTGCTGCTGTTGTTGTTGTTGTTGCATATTTACTGATGAATTTGAATGCATAAATTCTGAAGACCAACTATTTGTGTTCGGCATACCAACTCGGGCATCAGCAGAAATAGTGTTAATTTCCCTAGCCATTGGGCTAAAGTTAAAGTTACTTGCACCTGTTTTGTTCGCCATGAAAGCATCGTATTGTTGTCTGTCTTGTATGGACATGTTGCTTTGTAATTGATTTGGTTGTTGCTGATGTTTCTGTTGTCCATTTCGAATACTATTTTGAACAGATGTGTCCATTTGACTGTGTTTATTCACCTGTGCTAGTGGGTTGGCCCCAGTAGCGCATTCTGAACCACCAAAGAATGACATTTTGTGATATCCGAAAAGCAAATATCAATTGCAACTTTTTCAATGTGCCAAAAACCTCCTCTTCAACAGCCATTCATCAAATGTCAGGAAAAGCATCTCAAGCAGCTTCCCAGTCGATCCTCTCCAAGATATTTGCTAAGGAGAACATCAGTTACATTTTCACAACCCATTTCTGGGGCCCTGTGTCCAATTTTGGGATTCCTGTTGCTGCCATCATGGATTTGAGAAACAAACCAGCTGATAACATCTCAGGCCCAATGACTGGTGCCCTTGTTGTTTACTCTGCTGTATTCATGCGTTATTCCATGGCTGTCACCCCTAAGAACTATTTGCTTTTGGGATGCCACATTGTTAACGAAACTGCACAATTGGGGCAAGCTGTAAGATATATTAACTATAACTATCTTGGTGGAAACAAAACAGAGGAAACCCCTGCTCCAAATTAGATAGCATGTATAGCAATTTTATCCTCCAATTTTAATCGAATATTCCCTTCACAATGGATTCGGCACCTTGTGTTGGTCCTAAATACGGATCATCGTCTTCCCTTTCTTCTTCACCGTCTTCAAAATCAGTATCCTCGGCTATTTCCATAAGTTTCCGTTTCTGTGGTAGAGAATAAGATGCTGACGTTGGAACTGTGATAGATCCAACCTCTTCTATACCATCGTCATCTTGACTTGGCACAAAAAGTGGCTCATGATTAACACCTATTTCTTTTTCTTCTTTTTCTTCTTCGTTGGATGGTGCAGTTAGAGGAGATACCCTCATATGGTCCACATAAGTTTCCTTGGTACTTTCCAAGATCATTTTAGGGCCTTCACTGTCAGTAACTTCTATTAAATTTACTCTACAACATTCTGTCATTTCATTTTCCCTATCCAAGAAATAGCATCTCTCAAATACAATTGGTTCACCAGGAGTGGTAAAAGTCATATCAATAACCGGCTTATTATGATTGGTATCAAAGAATCCTTGTCGATTTCTATTGTTTTCTCCGCCACTAACATTCAATGTACTACCATCAGCAAATTTATTCAGATTCAACGAAATTAATTGGATAAAAGCCTTGTAATCCTTCAACTTAAAACTTACAGAAAAGGAATAATCTTCATTTTGAATCTTACTACTGGTAACATTACTGAAAATAATATCATCCAAATTCATGACTATCTTCAATGTCATTGGTTTATCCTTATGGTTAGAAGTTGAAAACAATTCGTTCCTATTAAATCCCATCAAATGCACAACTCTTTTATTAGGGAATACCTGGATTTTGAAATCCTCTAAGGTGCTTGGAAACATATTCAGAAAGTTCTTCAAAATAATTGGATTTATAGCCAATCTATGAACTCTTGATTTCCACTCCGCATTTATATTCTGATTCTGATCTTTTAGTGTCTTGTAATAATTGTGTCGAAATTCTATGTCGAAACTTGAGTACCCCTGTTGATAATTCACTGAGTACTTTTTAGTTATATTTGCTCTCGTTTTAAATTCAACAAACATTTTATTTGAATAGACCTGCTGCACTACTTCATCACCACAAATCAAGATAATCTTCCAGGATTCTGCATCTTCACCACAGTCTTTAAATAAAACATTCATTTCCTTAGTATTGACCCAAATTGAATACGAAGGTGCCCTATTTTCTTCATCCTTCTCCGCTGGTCGCCCTGGAAGTTCGCCATCAACTTTGAACACCTTAAAAAACTCAGAGGTGAACCGTGTTGTCATCAAAGATGTCCTTGACTTGTTGATAACTGAAAATATCACTTCTGATTTACTATTCTCATTAAAATCACCATGTCTAAACGTAATTTTAAAGCTATCAGAAACCCCTAAAAACGAATGAACAGTCCTCATCCACAGAAACTTAGAATCTTTAGCATCCAATGCAATTTCTAAACGAAAGGGCATTTTAAATGTGAATCTTCAATTATACCTAAACCTAAAACAGACGCGTTATAATTTATTGTTTACTTTGATTCACTTCTTCTTGTGAATCGATTGAAATGAAGGTCAAGGAACTTATCATTGATGGTTTCAAGTCATATTCGACGAGAACGGTTATTACTCAATGGGATCCCCAGTTTAATGCAATTACGGGGCTTAATGGGTCGGGGAAATCAAATATATTAGATGCCATCTGTTTTGTATTGGGTATAACATCAACAGCATCCCTTAGGGCACAGAATTTACTTGATTTGATCTACAAAAAGGGTCAAGCAGGTATAACCAAGGCTAGTGTTACCATCACATTTGATAATACAGATAAATCAGCTTCCCCCGTTCAATATAGGGATAAAGATGCCATTATGATTACTAGACAGGTTTCAATAAATGCAGGCCAACCTGTTAGTAAATATTCAATCAATGGTACTAGGTCAACGCAAAAGGATGTCAGTTTACTTTTACAAAGTGTTCAATTGAATATAAACAATCCGAATTTCCTTATTATGCAAGGTCAAATCACTAAGATGCTTAATATGAAACCAAAGCAAGTTTTGAATTTAATAGAGGAAGCTACTGGTACTAAATCATATGAAATGCAAAGGGAACATGCTAAAAAACATATCAAAAAAAAGCAACTGAAATTAGATACTGCGGTTTTGACATTGGAAACTCAAGTTAAACCTGAATTAAAGAAACTTGAAATCCAAAAGGGAATTGTATTAGAATATAATAACACTAAATTGCAAATGGAAAATGATATGAGTGTTATTCAAGCATATGAATATCAAGAAGCATTAGATAAAATATCAACTATTGATGTTCCTCTCAAACTTGCTGAAGAAAAATACAACAAAAATGTCAAATTGGTTGAAACTTATGAAAATCAAATCCAAGCATTGAATGATCAAATTAAAGAAATTTCATCCCAGAAAAGTGAAATTGATACAAATGCTGTTAAAAAACTAGAACAAAAAGCACAAAAGTTTGCCGATGAAATCACAAAATTGAATATATCTAAGGAATTTAAACAGACGCATGTAACAGAATCATTAAATGAATTAAAATTGAAAACTGCTGAACTAAACTCTTTAGAAAATGGTGAAAATTCAGGTACTGAAAGGCTCCAAGTTTTTGAAGCAGAATTTAAAAAGGAACAAGATAAATTGAATGATTTCAAAGAATTATTTCAAAGAAAAGAAGATCTACATTCAACTCTTTCAACAGGATTTTCTGTTAGTGGTAATAAAGATGCGGGTTATGCAGCACAATTAAGAGAATTGACCAAAAAGCATGCAGATACAAAAGCTCAAATAGAAAGAGATCAAATGCAAATAAACCATTTGAAAAATCAATTTGATGAATCAAAACTTTCAGCTGCAAACAAAGATTTAGAAACAATTAAACAGACAATTGTAAAAAAGAAAGCTAATGCTGAAGAACTTGAATCTCAATTAAGGGCAAGTGGGTTTGATGAATCTGAATTTCAATTATTGAAACAACAAGAACGTCAATTAGTGGATGAGTACAACAGAAAAAGTGAATCGTTGAGAAATTTAAAGAGACAAGACCATAGATTTGATTTTAGCTATAGAAGGCCTTATGATCAATTTAATGATGATGCTGTTAGGGGGTTCTGTGGTGAATTATTTGAATTAAGTCCAGATAAAGCTAAAGTGCAGTTAGCCTTGGAAGTGATAGGTGGTGGGAAATTATTTAACATTGTTGTTGATAATGACAGAGTTTCTACTGATTTATTGGAAAAGGGAGCGCTTCAAAAAAGAACGACGTTTATTCCATTAAATAAAATCACGTCGAGGGTTGTTAACATAAATACAGTCAATGCAGCAAAGAAGCTGGCTCCAAATAAGGTTGAGTTAGCACTTGATTTAATTGAATACACTGGTGATATCAAAAAAGCAATGGAGTATACCTTTGGTAATAAATTAATTTGTGATGATGCTGAAACTGCAAAGATGATTACATTTGACCCTCAGATTAGAACAGGTTCAGTAACATTGGAAGGAGATAATTACGATCCTGAAGGTAGATTGTCTGGTGGTTCTAGAAGGAATACATCTTCATTAATTCTTAAATTTAGACAATATAGGGATATGAGGATTACTGTTGATAAAGTGAAACATCAATTAGATCAAGTGCAGAAGAAATTACATAACATGCAAAAGGTTTCAGGTGCTAATTCTGGTACACAAGATATGTTAAGGAAAAATCGATACGAGCTTGAATCTTTGGAAAAGAGGTTGGAGACTTCAACAAGTGCAGTTTTTGTAAAACGTTATGAACAAAGTTTAATGGATATTAAAAAATTAAATGCTGGTATTGAAATTAACAATGAAAAAGTGACTAGTTTATCAACTGAAATTACTAAGATTAAGAAAGATATGAGTGAATTCAGTAATAATGGAAGTGGTAAGATCAAAGAGTTAGAACAAGAATTAAATAAAATGAAAAAAGAATTAAAGGAAAAGGAAAAATCAATCTCTGTTATGAGAAACAAGTTCAATGCTCTTCAAGTTGAAGTCGATAACTCAAAATCAGATATTGATGAATTGAAAACTCGTATTGAGCATTTAAATCTTGAAATTCCAAATTTTAAGACTGACATTATTAAATTGACTGAAGAGACAACGACAATTGAAATTTCGCACCAAGAGACATTAGAAAAGATTCAAGAAGAAAGAGAGAGGGATGACGGTATTAGGAATGAAATTGAAGATTTGAAATCTCATTTACAGAAAACAAAAACAAAATTAGAACAATCAAAGAAAGAATCAGGTGAATCATTTGAAGAGACAAAATTGTTGCAATCCAAATTAAAGCATTATAAGACAGTGATAAATGAAAGTATTGAAACTGTTAAAAATGATCAACGTAGAGGGGCAATTATTGAACAAAATCAAAATGTTAACATTAATAGTTTAATTTCAAGAGTTGAATCATATGATATCAAAATTAGGGAGTTGGAAAGTAGAGGTGCTAAACAGGATATTATTTCAAAGATTGATGATTTGAATTCTCAAATTAGCATACTTACAACTAGAATAAATACAGTTTCCAAAGATAAAAAGAAGATTGAAGATACAGTACTTAAATTAGATGAAAAGAAAACACAAGAATTGGAAACCACTTATAAAACTGTTTCTAAAGATTTCGGTGAGATTTTCAATGTTCTTTTAGATGGTTCATCTGCAAAATTAGTTAAAGTTAATGACAATGATATCCTAGCAGGTTTAGAAGTTCGTGTTAGATTAGGCAATGTTTGGAAGGAATCTTTGGTTGAATTATCTGGTGGTCAACGTTCACTTGTTGCTTTGGCACTTATTATGTCCCTATTACAATTTAAACCAGCACCGATGTATATTTTGGATGAAGTTGATGCGGCATTGGATCTTTCTCATACACAAAGTATTGGACATTTAATCAAAACGAGATTTAAAAACTCACAATTCATTGTTGTTTCTTTGAAGGAAGGGATGTTTACAAATGCAAACAGATTATTTAGAGTGAGATTCCAAGAAGGTACTTCAGTTGTTAGTGCAAGTTAGTTAATAAACATGAGCCAATTTATATTTTTTGATATTCTTTAATTTTGTTAACCTTCTTATTTTGTTCTTTTTTTTTTGTTTATGACTAGTTTGCTTCAAAGGGACATTTCAGTTGATAGGGATGGATTAATTGAAAGTATAAAGGATCAACCAAATATAAATATATCATATTTGAGTCCTTGTTCGTTCATATTTCAACAAGTTGATCAATCTAACACTGAATTCAAATTAGATTCGACAATGTTATTCCAAATATTAGATGTAAAAGACGTATATAAGAGTGATATTGTTTACATTGAAGAATTGAGGGGTTTGGTTGATATTAATTCCAGTTTAGTTGATAGGCAGAGAACGAAATTACCATCAAATACAAGGATTGTGAATAGTGTCAATGTTGATGAAAATGAAAATGAAGAAAAAGCAGATGGTGAATCATATGCAGTTGGTAAGAGGTTATTTAAATTAACATTACAAGATTCATTTGGAAATCTATGTTATGGGTTTGAAATTGAAGATTTAAATTTCCTTAGAAGAAATGGGGATTTGTACCCAATAAAATTGGGTTCGAAGATTATAGTTAAAAATGGTACAAATGTATGTTTGAATACAATGATGTTAAAGAATGAGAATGTTGAATTCGTTGGAGGGGAGATAATAAGTTTAAATATTAATTTGTTTGAACGTATGCTTGAAATTTTTAAAACTAATTTGACTAAGACATAAGTTATTCACTCTAATAATAAATCCCATAAGGCACATTCATTTGGATAATCATGATGAACAATTGAAACTAAATAATAGTCATCCAAAACATTTTGAATCAATTTGGAAGAATCTGAATTCTTTGGGTAAAGGAACATCCATTCTCTCCAAATTTCAAATGCCTCTTCAGCCCACGCTTTAAATGAATCTTCTTCAATTATTGTTGTTTGAAGGATTTCCCTATCAGGGAATACACCCCATGTGACACAATTTGATGCATTTGAATTCAAGTTTGATTTATAATTACCCTTAAAATCACCAATGTAATAACTAACTAATGAACCTTCCTTCTCTAATCTCGGTTTAAGTTTTTCTTCCCATTCTTTCTTATTGATAAACATTTCAACGAAGGCTTTTTGATAAAGGTATCCATTTGGAGGACCCCAACCAAGAATTTTATCTTTTGAACTAATACAATTAACAGCAGGTTGTGAAGCAATTGTAAAATAGAATTTTTCATTTAGTTCAATTAATTCTTCTTGGATAAGAGCTGTTTCAGCATTTAAACTTAATTCAGACCATGGTAAACAATCAATTGTTTTTCTTAAATAATTAACAAATAATTTTGTAATATCATTTCTAGTTTTTGGGTAACCCCATAATTCATAAGCTTTTGAAGAAGTTACCTTCAATGATGGACCATACCCATCAATTTCACCATATGCAGGGGATCTTGAATCACCGAATCTACCATTAGGGAAATCATCCCATGTTGCATCCTTCCCTAAAGTACCATGACCAGCAGAAATAGAGATTAACTTCTTCAATTGAGAAGATTGATGGGAAATCATTGGAATAGAAGATTTTGGTAATTCACCAGAGATGACTTTATTACTTGTTTGGTTAAATCTATTAGCATATGCAACTCTATTTGAAATTGTGATATTATCATCAATGTCATCATCAGACGATTCACTTTGATTTTCTAGTTCCTTTTCCTTCTTTTCAACAACTTTTGATAATAATGGGGATGAATTGATAATCTGAGCAATGGATTTCTCCAAATTTAATGTATAGAAATGAATTCCTCTTGTTTGATGGTTGGTTTTTTCATAAATATTTGTAATCAAATCAGAGATAACTTTAACACCTATTGATTTAACGGTGTCATCATCTGTTTGAATTTCAGTAGGGAAGTTTTTCAAAAGAGATTCTGGAATACTGGCATGGGATAACCTTGAAGCTCTTTGAAAAATACCATAACCATTAATAGGTAATAACCCGGGAATAATGGGTATATCCTTTAGGCCATCTTGTGATCTTACCATTTCATTAAATTCAATGAACTTTTCAGGATCATAGAATAATTGAGTGACAATAAAATCAGCACCAGCATTAACCTTTTCAACAAGAAATGGTAAATCACTTTGTGGGTCTTGATGTAATTCTTCAAATGATCCTTCAGCATGACCTTCTGGGTAACCAGCAACCCCAATACAGAAATAATCACCATATTTCTCTCTAATGTATTTAACTAAATCAATAGCATATTTAAAATCCCCAGTACCATGAGATTCACTAGTATCCCTTGAAGGATCACCTCTTAACGCAAGGATGTTCTTAATACCATTCTCCTTAGCCTTATCCAATGCATTATTAATTACCTCCGTTGAAGTATTTGTACAAGTCAAATGCATACAAGTAGTGAGTCCTAAATCTTTCTGGCAAGTAATAGCCAAATCAAGTGTCTTATCGCTAGTTGTACCACCCGCTCCCCACGTAACTGTGACAAATAGAGGGCCTAACAATGACATTCTACTTAAACGGGCATACAAATTCCGTGTCCCGCTCTCTGTTTTCGGGGGGAAAAACTCTAAAGAAAAGTAAGGCTCGTTAGAGTCCAATGCAGCAATTTTATCTGTTATTTTGATAGACATTTTACTTACTTTCAATGGATATTAGAAGATAGAATGACTCAGAAATATATTTTTGATAATTTGACTTGGAATTTTTGATTGAATTTCATAAAATCTGTTACAATGAGTGATGTCGTGGATATTTCACTATGTCTTCGTTTCCAGGAGCAAATAGTTGCTGATTTGGTAAAGGATGATGCGATTTTGGTACTGGGGAGAGGTTTAGGGATGATTGAAATAGTTTCAAATTTAATTCACGTTTTAACACATATTTCCTCTTTAAAACAGGGAAAACAGGGGTTGATAATTGTATTAAATGCTAATCCTAGTGAAGTGAATTATATTGGTGAAGAATTATTAGAATTGAATCATTTTAAAAATACCAATACATTTAAGGTTTTTAATGCAGAATCCACATCAATTGATAAAAGGAGACAAATGTATTATGAAGGGGGGGTTATTTGTGTTTCAAATAGGATATTTGTTGCTGATTTACTAAATAAATGTATTGATGCTAATGTTATAACTGGTCTGATTATGTTACATGCAGATCAAATATCTGAATTTTCAACTCATAGATTCATTATTCAATTGTATAGGAAATATAACAAGTGGGGGTTTCTTAAAACAATAACAGATGATCCAGAGAGGTTATCAAGTGGTAGTCAACCACTAAGAGATAATTTAAGATTTTCCTTATTGGAAAAAGCTTTCATTTGGCCAAGGTTCCATAGAGATGTTAAATCATCAATTAAAATGAGTAATAGATTATTAGGAGCAGATGGTAATAAAGTTATTGAAATAAGAGTAGAAATGACACCATTAATGGAAAAGATTCAAAATGGTTTAATGTCAAGTATTGAACAACTTTTAAATGAATTACGAAGGAATGTTAATAAATATAGTGAGGATAATTGGAATTTAGAAAATTCATTGAATAGGAATTTTATTTCGGGTATAAGAAATTCACTTTTTAAACAATGGCATAGGATATCGGAATCTGCAAAGAAATTAATTGATGAAATTTCAATGATTTTAACAATTTTAAAGGCATTATTCATTGAAGATTCAATTACTTTTAATCAAAGGATACAAGAATATTTTAAATCTATTAGGGATAACCCATTTGATAAATCATTTTGGCAATTAACAGATCATTTTGGAACAGTTTTAACATGTTCTCAATCAAGAGTTAGGACAAAAGATCCAATTAGTCAAAGAATTATAAATGTTTATGAAGAGTTACCTAAATGGGATCAACTTGGTGTTATATTAAATGAGATTGAAGCAACTGAAGAAAAAGGCCCAATTGTAATTGGATGTAATGATTATTCAATGGTTCATCAATTAAGAAATGTTATAACAAAGATGAAAACAATAAAAGATTCACAAACAGGGGATTTAATTGGATTCAGTCATAAAAAGTTTATGGATTCAATGAGATTTATGTCAAATGAGAATAAATTGGAAAGGGATATTTCAAAGATAATAAATCAAAATATTGATAAGGAGGAACATTTAAAAAGGGAGAATGAAGATGGTGGTAACAATGAAGATGAAATTATTGTTTCTAGGACATTTACAGGAAGGGGAAAGCATAATTCAATGAGAAGAAGAACAAGGGGTGGTGCAATCATGGGTGATCATGATAGACTTTTGAATAGGAAAACCGATGGTTTTGCATTAGATGATGAATTTTCACAGAATGGGAATGAAATTATTGAATTAGATGATTATGAAAGTAATGATAATGAATTTGAAGATCCTCATGTTTCTAATTATTCAGTAATTGATAAATCCAATGAGATTATAATTGGTACATTTGAAGATTTAAAACTTGATGAAATATTACCAAGTTTTATAATACTTTATCAGCCAAATTTGACATTTATTAGGAAAGTTGAAGTTTATCAATCAAGTATTAAACAAAGTAAATGTTATTTTATATGTTATTCAGCAAGTAGTGAAGAACAAATTTATTTAAATGATGTTAAATTTGAGAGGGATTCAATTATTAAATTAATTAAAGAGAAAGCACATATGCCAAAATATTTCTTTGAACCAGATGATGAAATAGCTAAATATAGACATCATGAAAAGGCAATAAATACAAGAATTGGTGGTGGTGGGAAACAAATTGGGTTTAAAAAAAATGTTATTGTTGATATTAGGGAATTAAGAGCAAAATTACCATTTATATTATATTTGAATGAATTGAATATAATTCCCGTTCAATTAACGGTGGGTGATTATATTATATCAGATGAAGTTTGTATTGAAAGAAAATCTATTCCAGATTTAAAATCATCATTAGAAAAGGGTAGATTATTTGAACAATGTTTAAAAATGTTCCAATATTATAAAACACCGATTATTTTAATTGAATTTGATAATTCAACAAGTTTCAGTTTTGAACAAATTAAAGTTGGGTTTTATTTAGAAAATTCAGGGAAACCACAAAATGATTTACAAATTAAAAAAATTCAAAGGGATTTAATGACATTAATTAAAGAATTCCCAAAATTGAGAATAATTTGGGCTTCATCACCACAAGAATCTGCAAAAATTATTAGAAGTATAAAGCAAAAAATGGAAGAACCAAATTTAGAGGATTCAATAAATGCGGGAACATTAGAATATTCAGGGAATGTTACATTTAATGAAGATTCAATAAATATGTTAAAGATGATACCAGGTATAAATGAATTAAATTATAAACAAGTCATGGCAAAAGTTAATTCAATTTCTGAATTAAGTCAATTATTAGAGGATGAATTAATTAAAATAATTGGTGAAATTAATGGTAAATTAATTTTTAAATTTTTCAATGAAGAACTTATTTAATTAATTGTTTTAATTTATTTGATAAATTAAAAGATTCGATAACTTGTAATAATATAGTTTGGGGTATATCCATAGTCATGAGCATTCCTATTAAATGATCATTTGAACCAAATAATTTGTTAACTTCATATAATTTAATTAATTCATTAATTTTTGGTTTATTCATTGAAATTTTAGATGATTCAATTGAACAATCAATTAATTTATTAATTAATTCAATTGATCTTGCACTTATATGAACTTGTTCATTTCTTCTTTCATTAGCAGGTCCATTAACAAAAATACAAGCATACATAAAACAAAGATGATTTAAAACTAAACCTAAATTTTCATAAGAAGTTAATAATTCAAGTGATAAATTTGAAATATCAGGTAATTTTAAATCATCATCATTTTCAAAATTTGGGTCATTTAATTTATCCATTATATCATTTCTTGATTTAATATCGTCATTTATAATATCAATTAAAAGTAAACATCCAAGTAAAGATTCTAAGATAATTTGAGGTCTTTCATTAAATTGGTTAACACCTTGATGTATTGAATTTAAGGGTAAAGCAGAAATGAAAATGGAAAAAATATTTTTTAATAGTTTTCTTTGATTAAATGCATTATAACATGAACCATAAAGTCCAGTTAAAATTTTAGAAATAATTTCATTATATTCATTTGGGATCTTTCCCAATACCAAATTAGATAACAATTTAAAATTTGAATCATTTGAAGTAATCGATTTTAATATAATATCAATTGAATGTGCATAATATTTATTTAATTTTGGATTAACTTTTGAAGTTATTAAATTTTCATTATTTTGAGAAATATTAGGACCAAATGTAAAAGATAAAAGAACAAGTAACAACATTTGAAATTCATTTTGGAATTTAATTGCATGACAAGTATTAACTAATATAATAATAGCATCTTTTAAAAGCATTAATTTTTTTCTTTTGAACAATTTAAAACTAGTATCCTCATCACTTAAAATCCCAGCAAATATTGTACAAAGGAGAAAATCAATAAATTGTTGTGATGAACCCATTATTAAATTATTATTCCCAATGAAGGATAAATTTCTAATGATGAGGGAAATTGTTGATAATTGTTCCATTAACATAATACGTCTTGAAGACCAAGATTTTGAATGTATGTCCAAGTTATGAGACAGTGGAGATTCATTGTCTATATCTAAAATAAGTTGATTTGATTGGACATTACATTCATGAATTAAGTCCACGTAATTAGTTAATTTAAAATTACTGGTGATATTGTTGTTAGCTAAAGCAAATTTTGCGAGTGTTTCTAAGTTTGTAGATTGTGAAGATTGTTTTAATAAAGATTGGGTGGTTTCATTATGAGATTCTAATTTAATATTTAAATCAATTGGGGGTAACTTTGTAATCTGCTTTGAAGAAAAGGAATCAATTTCAACATTTTGATTTTTGGTTTCAATCCCATTGGTATATTTAGCGAAAACTGAGTCAATTAAAGATACCGGATCATTTTTATCGGATTTATTAAATTCATTGTTATTTTTGTTTGATGTTTTCATCATTAAAGAATTGATGATTTTCCCACTGAGGGAACAAAGTGAAGATAATAAATCAGGACAATGATTCAAATCAAGCTTTATTGAATCATCTGTTGTTATAATAAGCAATTGATTTAAAGAATTATTAACTTCAGCATCAATACCTGATTGTAATGCCAATGATAAAGCTTTGATATCAATTCTACCGATTTCTGGTAAATAAAGGAAAACAGGTTTCAAGTCATCGATTTTCTCTCCTAATTGGTCAATTGCCATGAGATCTATACCATTGGTCCTATCCTGATAGAAGTTCAATGGATTGTAAATTTTTAAGTATTCTGGTTTGTCATTTGGGTTTAGGTCCCATGAAATGTTATCTGAAATATCGATTTGAATAAAAGGGGCATTGACTGGGGGTTGTGGCTGTGGCTGGGTCTGAAGCTGATTTTGTTCATGGTGTTGTTGTTGGTGTTGTTGGTGGTGTAGGGGCTGTTGTTGTGGGGGTTGATTCATTCTCTGTTGGAACTCTCTTATCCCATCCTGTGATTTTGCATATTGTTCAAAAGGATACAAATACGCGTAATACATGTGAATAAAGTCGTTTAGATGTTGTTTGTTGGTGATTCCCACTTTAGCGGCAATGGCCTGCAGATTGTTGTCGGCCAATACTTTCTCCAAGCCGCCCATATGGGTGACAAGATAGTACACCGCAAACAGATTGACGCGTATTCCGCCCACCAGGGGCTGTGGATTGAATTCCTTAGATATACGGCCCATATATCCCGCTACCAAAGCAATGAATCGTTCTCCGTTGTTCTTTGAACGCTGTGCGTCTTCAAATTGACGATTTTCCATTTTAGCTAATGAATGAATATCAACAACATGTAAATGTATAAAGAAAAAAAATTTTTCAACTGTAAAACCAACTTCTTCATCGAAATATAGCAAAAATGGCCAGCAATTCAATGAGACCGTTGATGTTGAAAGGCCACGAACGGCCTTTGACACAGTTGAAGTTCAACGCACAGGGAGATCTGCTTTTTTCCGCTGCTAAAGACCACCATGTGTCCATTTGGTACGCTGCCAATGGTGAACGTTTGGGGACTTTGGAGGGCCATTCTGGGTCTGTGTGGTCTGTGGATGTTGATAGGGCAACTAAGAGAGTGGCCACTGCGGGTGCTGATTTCAAGGGGAAGCTGTGGGATGTGGAACATGGTGTGGAACTATTCACCTGGGATTTTAAATCCCCTGCTAAACTGGTTGAATTCTCCCCAGATAACTCAAAATTAATGTTTTTAACTGATCATAATATGGGACAGATTGGTACCTTACATATTTTCAACGTCAATGAAGGGGATATCCAAAATGCAGAACCAATTTTAAAAATTACCAATGAAGATGACGTTTCAAAGAGATTTGTTGTTGCATCTTGGGCATATGGCGGTGAATTCATCTTAACCGGGCATGCTCATGGTTACATTTCTAAATACAATGCTAAAACTGGTGCTTTAGTGAAAACTGAAAGAATCTTTGAAGAACCTGTTACAGATATTCAAATGTCCAAAGGTTTAGATTATTTTATCTGTTGTTCAAGGGATAAATCTGCATGTATTTTGGATATTGATACATTAGCCATTAAGAAGAAATATGTTAGTGAAACTCCTATTAATTCAGCTGCAATTACCCCTGTTAAAGATTTCATTATTATGGGTGGTGGACAAGATGCAAGAGATGTTACAACTACTTCATTAGCTGAAGGTAAATTCGATGCTATGATTTTCCATAAAATTTTTGAAGAGATGATTGGTCGTGTTAAGGGACATTTTGGTCCAATTAACTGTATATCGATTCATCCAGAGGGTAAATCATATGCTTCAGGTGGTGAAGATGGTTATATTAGATTACACCATTTCCCAAAATCATATTTTGATTTCTATTATGATGTAGAAAAGACTGCCATGGCTGAATCTACTTTAAATAATGCTGTATAAATATGTATGTATATATGTATATACATTATGTCTCTCTTCTATTTCTATTTCTATGTCTATGTCAATGTCTATGTCTATTTAGATTTACTCAATTTAGCTGCTGCTTCAGCTGCTTTACGTTCATCTGCAACTCTTTGTTTCTCTCTAGAGATATCGGCATCATTTTGCATACGTTTTGCATAATCTCCCTTCTTTGCCTTCCCGGCCTCCTCTTGTTTCTTCAAGTTCTTCTTTCTCGCTAGATCTCTTTGATTTCCCCTAGCCATGACAGCAATCTGCAACTGTTAGTTAGAAAAGACGTTGTCGGAGATGGATCATTTGAGAAAAAAAAGAAATTATCCTCATTTATTAACTTGATGGAAAATTTAGTATGGAATCAATTTAATAAATCTTCTTCAATAGATTATGTTATATACATTGGTCTTTTTATTATTGTAAAAAATGTATATATTATAGAGTAAAAGAATTATAAGCTGCCAGAAAAGAAAAAATTACTGGTTTTGGCATTCTTGTTTAGGTTTGTCTGAGTGTTCAACATTGTCACCCTCTTCAGACCCAGACTCGTCTTCTTCATCTTCGTCATCTTCTTCATCGTCATCTTCAAATTCTTCTTCGCCTGCATTATCTTCCATGTCAAAAAGACCATTGCCAATAGCTTCCCCAGTAAAACAGTCAATTGCTCTTGGGATTAATTTATCCTTAACAATTTCCCCAAACATGTAATCCAATTGTAATGCCTCAGCTAAATCATCATCAACTTCTTCTTCTTCTTCTTCTTCTCCCTCTTCTTTTTCTTCTTCTTCTTCTTCTTTTCCTTCTTCTTCTTCTTCACTGGTTTCAGGGAGTTGTGGAGGAGTGAAAAAGTTAAAGAAGGATTCAACATGACTGGTCTTTTCAACAACTCTAACTTGTTTGGTATGTTTATTTCTTTGTTTACGTTGTTCAATTTCAACAGTTACATTAACATCATTTGATTTCCAATCAATTTCACAACCTTCTGAATGATCATAGACAAATTCACCAGTGTAACCTAATTCCTTTTGATAATAATAAGTCTTTGTTAATTCCCCATTTGAAAAGAACTCATTCTCTTCGAATTCAAATACCAATTTGTAACCTGGTGTATCCAGATATTCTAAACGGATATCAATAAGACTATCAAGAACATCAAAATCCCTGTCAGTGATTAACCCATTAATCATCGGCACATTTTGTAAAGCAGTAAGCCAGAATCCTGGGACACCTTTAATATTAGCAGCTGTTTCAGATGATAGTTTTTCACCTTCTTCTTCTTCGTCATCATCATCTTCTTCTTCTAAAAGTTCCTTACCAAGGGTAATAGCTTCAGGTTCAGCTTCAATTTCCCCAATAATTAAAGCACGTCTCTTTTTGTTAACAACAGAGAACATATCAGCAAATTCCCTTTCTAATTCTAATAACTTCATTTGAAATTTAGCTTCAAGGTCATATTGATCCATTTCTAAAGCTTTAAGGGCATAGATTCTATGTTTTAGTTCACGTGGAAGCCCGGTGATATACCCACTGTCTTCACCAACCAAAGTTTGCAGCTTGGATTCAATCATGGATTGTAAAAGTGGATTGGACAATAACGCGTTTTGAAGCATGGCATTAGCATCTTCACCTCCTAATTCATTAATGGTGGATGGGACGGCAGCAGCCCTTGAAATATAAGAACTGGCATTTGCTGGAGTGTTCTGAGGAGTTGGGGCCTCGTCGATAGGGCCGTTAGACATATTTAATAGGTATTAATTAATTAATTAATGAAAGAAAAGACATGTAGTAATAATTAATATAAAGAAAACAACAAAAGTTAGCCATAATTAAAGGATGAGACACTTCTTCTTCTTTTTCTTCTTGTCCTTCTCCTTTGTTTCCAAGGCGGCTCTAGTGGCGGCTTCAAATACTTCACGAACTCCCTGGTTGAGTTTCGCAGAACATTCCAGGTAATTAATTGCCTTGATCTTTTCAGCAACGGCTTGACCTTCACTGGTTGAAACTGGGGCCTGTCCTAATTGACTGAGTGCTTCAATTGTCTTGGAATCGTTTCTTAAATCAATCTTACAGCCTACTAAAATAGTTGGAACACCCTGGCAGAAGTGCATAACCTCTGAGATCCACTTCTCCTGTACGTTTTCAAGAGTATCTGGTGAATCAACAGAGAAACAGATGAGAATCACGTTGGAATCTGGGTAAGACAACGGTCTCAATCTGTCATAGTCTTCTTGCCCAGCGGTATCCCACAATGCCAACTCCACACGGCGTCCGTCAACTTCAACATCTGCAACGTAATTCTCAAACACTGTTGGCACATACAAATCTGGGAACGCCCCCTTGGAAAACACAATAAGCAAACACGTCTTCCCACAGGCACCATCCCCAACAATCACAAGCTTCTTCCTGATATCGGCAATCCTCTCAGCCATTTCCAGTTATTTGCTTTATAAAAAAACTCAACAGGAGGCAAATTGTATTTTTATGAGAGAACGAGAAAATCTCGGCTCTGCCATTTTGGGCTTAGCAAAATAAAGAGGAAAAAAAAAAAAAAAATTTATATATATATAAAAACAAGATTACGTAACAAGCTTTTCAAACTTGTTCATTTGATGGATCCCACATTCCGTCTTTTCCTGGTTGGCCCAACGTCCACTACGTTCATCACCATCCTTAGGGGTTGGCAGTGTTGAATGCCAATCTCCCACTGATTTATATCCAAGATCGAGTAATTCGTTATATGGCACTCCGTTTTTATCAATGTAGCTTTTCACATCATCAAATGACCAGGAAACTAAAGGATTCACCTTAATTATACCCCCAACAGAATCAAATTCAACTATTGGTATTGAACCCCTTGCTGCTCCTTGTGATCTACGACGTCCAGTGAAAACTGCACCAATATTCAATTCAATATTAGCACGTTTCAATGGTTCAACTTTAACTAAATAATCATATTTTAAATCATCACTCTCCCAAAGTTGATCACCATATTTATTAACAAAATCAGCTTCATTTTCACATCCATCTGGTTTATAAATATGAATTTTACATCCATATTTACTTTTAACCTTTTCTATTAAATCTAATGTTTGTGGGAAATGATATAAAGTATCAACGAATACCAAATCCAAACCTTGACCTTTGGCCATATCCATAATACATAATCCACTTAATCCAAATGCTGTAGTCTGATAGAGATTAGGTAAAGTTTTAATGGCCCAGTCAACAATTTCCTCTGGTGACAAACCTTCTAATTTTTTATTCCAATGGTTTAAAAATTCTTGTGAAATAGTTAACGGCATTAAAAATCAGTTGAAGAAGAAGTTTATCAAATTGATTTCAAATCAAATCATTTCCTTCTTTCTTCATTTTTCAATTCCGAATTTGAAAAGTGTGGCTTTAAATCATTTCACAAATTCACGTGAGCATTTTTCTTCTTCCTTCTTTCATAATTTCATTCTTAAAATGACAACTGAAACGCGTCTGAACATCGAAATCAATCAAAATAACGATCTCGTTCTCATTCAGGAACTTCTTAATGACACAATCGAAACTCTCATTCATTTAGGTGTCCAAGTTCATGATTTTACTGCAACAAATGAATCAAAGGAAGGTTTGGCAAATCAATTGAATAAATTAATCTCCCTTTTAAAAGGTTTATCAATTCAATCACATTCCCCTCCTATTCAAATACCCCTGGATATCATTCAATATATCGAAGATGGGAGAAATCCTGATATTTACACAAGGGAATTTATTGAAGTTATAAGGAAAGTCAATCAATTCCTAAATGGGAAGTCCCGGGCTTTTTCCCAATTCCAATCCACTCTAGCTTCACAGATTACAAAGGAGTTCCCCCAACTTGAACCCAATGTCAATTTAGTATTAGAAACAACTAAAATGTGATTTCAATTAAAACTGAGCTTCAAGCCCTTGTTGAAAACACGTGCTTTTCACGTGACTCTGGTTATTTTAATTAATTATTTTTTTTCAATTTCTGTTTTTTGTCCACTTTGAAAAATTTCTCCAACTTTTTAATTTTGTTTAATTCAAAATTGTTAATAAAAAAAAGTGATGCTGTCGAGGAATGTTTTAACAGGATTGAGATTCCAATCTACAGGGAATGGATCGGCTCCATTCAATATGTCATTTAAGTCATCTTTTGAAAATTTCATTAAAACTGCCAAATTAGACAAGGAAGGTTTCTTTATTAAGGATCAATCAACAACAAAAGATTTTAAATTATCAACTTTAAATAAATTCATTGAAAAATCTAAATTAGAAAGGGATAATTTAATTAATGAAAAATTAAAGCAACTTTCAATTGATAGTAAAATTGATTTAAATGAATTAAAGGAAAAATTTAATAAATTAGTTTCACAAAAAGAAATTGAATCAAAGAATAAACATGATGAAATTCATAAATCAATTATTGATTTTTCAAAAAATTTAAAATCTGATTCTTTTTGGGATAAATTAATTGATGGTTTATACCCATATGGTGAAAATTTACATAAATCACCTGCATTTCAATTAATTAAATCAATTGATGAACAATTTTCAATTGCATTAGCAAATATAATTCAAACAACACCAAATAAAAAATCAGTTTCAAATTTAAAATCATCATTCGAAAATGGTGCAATTTCAAAAATTTCAAATGAACAATATAAAGAAATTTTAAATTCTTTAGAACAAACAATTGAAATTGAAGAATTAAATAATCAAATTTCTGATGAAGTTGATGGTGAAACTGTTATGTCAACAATTTTTGCTTCTTTAAATATGTATGAAGATATAAATAAATCACCATTATTCATGTTTATTAAAGAAATTGATCCATCATTTGCAACATTACTTTTAAATTATTCAAAAATTGAACCTGAATTAGAAAGTGAATTAGAAAAATCAATTAATGAAATTGTTGAATATTGTTCAAATAAAGATTCATTAATTTATAAATCATTCACAGATTCTGAATCAATTAATTTTGAAAAGGTTAAATCAATACTTGAACAACCATTACCAATTGATTTAACGGAAATTTATGAAGTTTTTGAAACTTTCCCTGATTATTTTACAAGTGATTTATTTAAAATTATTGAATCAATTGACCCTGAATTTTGTTCCCTTTTAAAATCTTTAGAAACTGTACCTGAAGGTAAAGAATTAGATGAAGTTAATTCAAAAGTTGATGAACATTTATCAAATGATTCAACTCCAATTTATATTGCAATGAATGATGTTCAATCTTCAAATTTTCAAAAATTAAGAGATACAATTGATCAAGAATGGGAAAATTTTGATAATTCTGTTACAACTGATAAAATTATTGATTATGTTTCACAAAATGGGATTGAATCTGATGGTTTTAAATTAATTGAAAAAATTGATTTAAATTTTTCAAAAATTTTATCAAATTTAATTAATGAACAAGATAATGAAAAAGTTATGGAAGTTTATAATTCTGTTCAAGAATTCCTTGATAAACCAAATGAAATTTCATTTGTTTTAAGTGATAAAGAATCATTAAATTATCAACTTTTAAAAGATATAATTCTCCCAGCTGAAGAAGAATTACTTGCCGCTGATGAAGAATCTGGTTCATTAATTAAAGAAAATCAAACTCATTTACCAACTGAAGTTAAAGAAATTAATGAAATGTATGATTTAACATCTAAAATTATTGATGAATTAAAGATGGAATTAGAAAATAATACATTTATTCAACCTTCACGTTCAATTGAATCATCATTAGAAAAATTATTAGGTTTTCAACCAACAAAGGATCAACTTGATTCATCATTAAATTTAAAGGAAAAACCATTACCAAAACATACAGATGAAGTTTTAGATTTATGTGTTAACATCATTATGAAAGATGGTAAAAAGGAAATTGCAAGAAAGAATTTAAATAGAACACTTTATTTATTATTCCTTGAAACGAGGAAGAATCCAATTGAATTATTAAAGAAGGCATTAGATTTAGTTGCTCCATTGGTTATAACAAAGACTGTTAAAACAGGGTTCGCCAAAAATTTTACTGTCCCAGTCCCATTAACACAAAGACAAAGAGATAGGATGGCATTAACTTGGATTCTTGCTTCTTGTGATTCAAAGGCATCAAATGATTTCCCTGTTAGATTATGTGAAGAAATCGTATTTGTTCTTTCTGGTAAATCCAAATTAATGGAAAAGAGAGTCTTATCTCATAAGATGGCTATTTCTAATAGATCATACCTTAAGATTTAATTGTTTATAATAATATTATCTTGTATATAATAAATCCTATATTAAACAAGTCAAATAATTTTTAAAATGAAAAAAAAATATAAACATCTCATCATCTTCTTATTTAAAAATGTCAGAAATTCAACCTGTTCTTGATACTGGGGAAACAACAACAACAAAAGCATTAGATAATCATGAAGAAGATATTTATGATGAAAGTATTACTGAAGAAGTTGTTTATATTTCACAAAATTCTCCACAATTTACAGAAACAAGGGCAATCTTCATTGGGAATTTAAGACCACCATTTGATCATAATGATTTACGTTCAATATTAGATGGATATTGTCAATTGGGGTCCTGTACAATTGAAAGAGCATGGTTAAATACAAAATTCTCTCATAGTATAGTTATAACAAGTGATGTCCCAGGAGCTGAATCAATTAGGAAGGAATTAAATGGTAAAGTTTTCCCAAATTCAGGTGAAACAATTGGGCAATTACCATTATTTGTTGAATTTATTCCTGTTAAAGCAACACAATTATGGATTGATCAAGAAATTAATGGACCAAAGGATGGTATTTGGAAAGTTTCATTTAAATCTGTTCCATCAAAGAAAGTCCCTGGGACAACATTTACAGTTGCTACACATACAATGGTCAATCATTCTAATGAAACTTGGGGTTATAAGTCATCATCAAGAAAACCAAGGAGGATGGACAAGAGGAGATTAGAAATAAAGAAATCTAAAAACAAAAATAGGGATCATTCACCAATTAGAAAACAACAACAACCATCATCATAAAATCTTGGTTTTTATATTATACTATGTACATTATTATTATTAACATTTCCATAATTTCATAATTAAATCACATAAACCATTATCCTCAGTTTCTAATTTATAAATCCCATACATTGAAATTCCAGTACCTAAATTTAACAACAACATTGCTAATTTATGCCAACTTTGAAACCTTCTTAATGGGATGTAATCAATAATACAACTTTGGAATCCATATCTACAATGTAGAACAATTAATGTTGTTAATAAAGAATCAATTAATGGGTATTCAACACCACCAATTAATGGGAATGCCATCATTGGTAACATCCCAACTGTGATGATTCTTTCATAAGCCCAATGAAAAGACCCCTCTGGTGGTGTATACTCAGGTGGAACATATGCGTCATTAACTGTACCAATGATATTCCCTGGAGGATCATTTTTCAATTTAAATGACTCTAAATTTGGTAATTTTGGTAACCTTGGAATTAACCTAATCCCTCTTGATTGATTAAAAGTAGGTCTTATAAGTTGAAGAGATGGAATCGATTTACTTGGTAATCTAAACATCATTTGAATATTAAAAGAGTATAAAGGTTTTTATAGTGTATTAAATTTTTCACCCAATTAAGAAGTCAGTAACTAAAACAAAACTACTAATTCCATGCTGATGGTGTAACTTCATTGTCATCTGAAAACGGATTATAATCATCATTTGGATTTCTAGAATTCTTTGCAGGAACTGGAGCATGTTTTGGATCAGAACGGGGGACAGCGTAATCGATTTTCTGTTCTTTCAAAATTGATTTCTTTGGTGGAACTGGTGGTGGTCTTCTAATTGAAACCTCTGGTTCTGGTTCTAACTCTGCTGGTGGATACCTTTCATTTCTTCTTGAGTAATAACTGTCATCATCATCAGAATCTTGTTGATTCATATTTAAACTACTGGCAGCATATGATTCTAAATCATCCAAGGAATTATAATCGGAATCAGATTCACCAGTGACTCTTGATAATTCCTCATATCTTTTCAAAGCAGCAACCAAGTCATCATTACATTTCAATAATGGGCCTAATAATTCCTCTTGGTTAACTAATTGTAAATACCTTAAGATAACCCTTCTAGTTGAACGACACTTATCAAAAGAGTCGTTAGCTTTCACTGAATGAATTGATAATTCACCAGGGGATAAAGAGTTCAATGAGTTTATTAAATTTGTTGAAGTAATATTGGCCTTCCCAATTAAATCCAATATCTTTGGTTTCTCCTTATTCATATTAATCTTTGGGATTTTAAACTGTTTATCCAATTCAGCATTTGTCCTTGGTCTTTCATCATCAAAGAAGAAATCCTGATCCATTTCAGCAGCTTCGTCGTTCATGAAATCAGGAACCAAATTATCTTGTTGTCTTCTCTTCTTTTCCTGTTTCTTCAAATTGTTGGCCTGGTTCTTTAAACATCTATTGTAAAGAGTGATCAATTGATTCATTTCCGGTTCATTTGGGAATTCCCTGGCCCAATTTTCCATTAAGCTATAAGCCAACTTCCTAACTTTTGGACTCACGGCATCCTTAAATGTAGCACTTGCTGTACTTAGTAAAATGACTTGTAACCTGTCATTCAATTTATCATCGTTGTATAGCAATTTCAACTTTGGACCACCATTGACCACCAAAAGATCAAGTAGCATCAATGACTTCAGTTGCTCCTTTGTGGACCCGTACTTAAGCTTCTTTCTAATGGCCCTGGCCGCCTCCACGGGCCCAGGTTCCGAATAATCCTTCTGGAGCTTAATTGCATCCAGTAATGGCCCCAGTTGTCTCTCAATGTAGCCGTTTTCGCCTACTGGGTCATCGCCCCCGCAGCAGTCGTTGATTATATCCGTCACAGCAGAATACCGGTGGTTGTCCAGAAACCCCATTTGTTGCAAATTCCTTGTCGTTGTTATCAACAAATTAAAATTAAATTGATTATCACCATTAGGGAGAAAAATAGGAAAAATTTTTCACTTTTTCCCTCCATCACTTTTTCTTTTCAATTAACTTTTATCACAAAAATGGTATGTTTTTCACATTTACAGCTTTCTGGCTGAAGGATCTCAAAGACTTGTTGCCCCTGCGGCATGTTGTTTATTCTACCTATGGTATTATCCGTGTTTCCCTCTATTCAAAGAAGAGAACCATGATGAAACCCAAGTTTGAACGGCATGTGGCTATATCGCACATTTAGAGACCTTCCTTTATAAATAGCATGTATCCACATGTCTTTTGAATTTGGCGCACATCTTCTCTTTTCGATAGCTGACATTTTCCTCTTTTTTGTACAAAGAGGAAAATTAGAGGATTAAGTTCACGGAAGTATTAAATAGTAAATAAACTCGATGACCTGATTTCAATTTATTTAGAGTTTATGTTTACTAATAATTCTTCTCCTCAATGATACAGCCAGCACAAAAGAAAGTTGCCCCAGCTCCTTTAGCCACCAAGAAAACTTCTTCAAAGTCCCCAAAGAACACTTTGTTCCAATCCACTCCAAGAAACTTTGGTTTAGGTCAAGCCATTCAACCAAAGCAAAATTTGGGTAGATTCGTCAAGTGGCCAGAATATGTTAGACTTCAAAGACAAAAGAAGATTTTAAAATTGAGATTAAAGGTCCCACCAGCAATTTCCCAATTCAACAACACCCTTGACAAGAATACTGCTGCTGAAACTTTCAAGTTATTGAACAAGTACAGACCAGAAACTTCTGCTGAAAAGAAGGAAAGATTAACAAAGGAAGCTGCTGCTATTGCTGAAGGTAAGACTGCTCAAGATGTTTCAGAAAAGCCATACGTTGTTAAGTATGGTTTGAACCATGTTGTTGGTTTAATTGAAAACAAGAAGGCTAAATTAGTTTTAATTGCCAATGATGTTGACCCAATTGAATTAGTTGTCTTTCTCCCAGCTCTTTGTAAGAAAATGGGTGTTCCATACGCTATTGTGAAAGGTAAGGCTAGATTAGGTACTCTTGTCCACCAAAAGACATCCGCCGTTGCCGCTCTTGTTGACGTCAAGGCTGAAGATGAACCAGCTTTAGCTAACTTAGTTTCTACTATTAATGCTAACTACATTGACAAATACGATGAATCCAGAAAGCACTGGGGTGGTGGTATCATGGGTGCTAAAACCCAATCTAAATTGGCTAAGAGAGCTAAGGCTGCTGCCATTGCCGCTACCATTGCTGCTAAGAGAGTTTAAATATATTTACTTTTCGTCTTTTTATAGAGCTTTTACTTTAAGAATTTAGTTAACCCACCACCATTATAGTTGATGTTGAATTATCAATGGTTTTTTAATGTTTAATTCCGTTTTATCAACCAAATGATATTTTTATACAATGAAAATAAGTTGATTATTAATCCGGCGAAATTTTCCTATTTGGGAAGGAATCGTACAATAATTAAAATTTATATATAATGTATCAGCTATTTGCAAAATGTTCCCATATTTAAATTAGTAATCATTGAATTATACAAATATAATGTCATCAGTTTCCATTAACCTATCAAAAACAAACTTATTTAAAGCAATTAAAGTTGGTAATGTTGAATTAAAGAATAGATTAGCATATGCTCCAACAACTAGACTTAGAGCTGATGCTGATGGTACACCAACTGATTCAATGGTTGAATATTATAGAAGAAGAGCAGAAAATAATGGTGGTTTATTAATTGTTGAAGCAACTGCTCCTCATGCTTCAATGGGTATTATCCCATTCTCCCCAATTCTTTATACTGATAAACAAGTTACAGCATTTAAAAGAATTGTTGATGCCGTTCATTCCGAGGGTACAGCAATTGGTATTCAAATGTGGGATATTGGTAGAGCTGGTTATGCCGCTAGTTTAAAAAAGGCTGGTTATCCATTACATGGACCATCAGCACTTTATTTCAGTGAAGAAAATGAAAGGAAGGCAATTGCTGCAAATAATGAAATGAAAGAAATGACAATTGCAGATATTAAACAAACAGTTAAATATTATGTTGAAGCTGCAACAAAGGCTGTTAAAGAATGTGGTTTTGATTATGTTGAAATTCATGGTGCACATGGTTATTTAGTTGATTCTTTCTTTCAAGATTCTGCTAATCATAGAACCGATCAATATGGTGGTTCAATTGAAAATAAGGCAAGATTAGCTTTAGAAATCATTGATGGTTGTATTGAAGCCGTTGGTGCTGAACATGTTGCAATTAGAATTTCCCCATATGCGGTTTTCCAAGGTTCTGAAGGTATTCATGCTAGATTAAACCCAATTGTTATGTGGGGGTATTTATTATCAGAATTACAAAATAGAGCTGATGATGGTAAACCATTAGCTTACATTTCTGTTGTTGAACCAAGAATTTCAGGTACTGACGAAAATTTAGAAGTAGAAAATGTTGATATGTCATGGATTCAAAAAATTTGGAAGGGTGTTGTCATTACTGCAGGTAATTACTTAAATGAGAGATACATTGATAAATTACCATCTGTTGTTAATAGAGATGATAGAACAATAATTGGTGTTGGTAGATATTATACATCTAACCCAGATTTAGCTCATAGATTAAAGGAAGGTCTTGAATTAACTCCATACCACAGGGAAACATTTTACTTACCATGTTCAAATGTTGGTTATTTGAACTTTACTAAAATCGGTGAAAAAGAAGATCATTCAAAAGATCTTGTTAAGCCATTAGCTGCATTATAATTAGCGGAAAATTAGTTATGTTATTATTGAAACTTGTGGGGATTATTAATAAATAAGCAAGTTTATAGGTATTTATTTCATTTTATATTTTAAGTATTCAATCATATAGAAATTCTAATTTTTATTTAATGGCCAAACCAATTTTGGCTCTCACCACAATTTTTCTTTGAAGGTTGGCCGTAATAATATTTTCAGTAGGGCAACATTTTTTAGGTACAGCGACTTTTAAAAGCTGGGACGTTTTTTTGTACCAGTGTAATATTTACTTAAATTCATATTAAAAAGTTAACTCCTATAGATACCATTTAGGATTTTATTTCCCTTTTATATTTAATGTTTAATATTCTTAATTTAATGGTTTTCTTGTTAATCATAAGTTGTTATCATCAACTTTTCTGATATTGGATGTCATATATAGTTAATGCTCATTGACTTTTCAATAGAGGATTATCTTTTTTTTTGATTTTTCTAATATGGGCAATTAATTAAAAACATTATAAAACTAAAATGCTGGTAACTAAGTTTTGTTAGTAATTTGGTAAGGCAATTAATTGAACTCACTTTGTTTATTACATCGATTTGAGTGAGCGAGTTAGATAGTGAAATTTTTAAAAGATCCAACTCAACTTAACCATTTAAATGTAAGTATATAAACAGATTGACCTAAGTTTTAACATAAATCATTGTTCATAAAATTGATGTGGAAGATCTTATCTTTAAAGTCCCACCCAACGGCTATATAGTAGGGTTAATTTATATTTTTTCATAACGTTTAGATTTTGAAAGTATTTTTTTTCTGAATTATCATCCAGCTTGAGTAATCTTTACAATACTAATGGTAATTTGTCACTTGTATTCAGTTTAACTTCGAATTTAACAACGTTAATTAGCATTCTTAGAGTTTTAATTTAATATGTGCTGAGCATAATGTGACTGTTTTAATATTTTATGTTTCCTAATTAAGAAATCCACCCCAAAACCGCAGTGTGGAATTTTTCAGGAATTGACGCACCGAGGGGGAGAATGAAAAAAAATAGATGAAATTTACAACGAACTTGAACTCTTGAAATTGAACTTCTTCAACTTAATTTAGAGAGTATGTATCAACTGAACCATTGGAAGTTGATGTTAAGATGTTTAAGAGGGGTATAAGAAGAAAATAACATCCGAATAATCATTTAGATACATTGAATGTTACATTTCAGGTGAAATATACATCATCAAGGGAATATTCAAAGTTGAAAAGTGAATACAGCAATAGAATAAGAGAATGAAAACAAACTAAGAGTTCATTTAGAGGTTTGAAACTTCCTGTATTTCATCAAATGTATAAAAGTGATCCATTTATCCCCTCTCCGTCCCTTAACTAAAAGATATCATCAAGAACAACTTTCAAAGAGGAATTTAATCAATAAATAACAACCGAATACTAACATAAATATTTAACAGAATGTCTAAGTCAAAGAATCACACAGCCCACAACCAAACCAAGAAGGCCCACAAGAACGGTGGTATCAAGAAGCCAAAGACTCAAAGATACCCATCCTTAAAGGGTGTTGATGCTAAATTCAAGAGAAACCACAGATACGCTTTACACGGTACCCAAAAGGCTCTCGCTGCCAAGAGAGCTGCTGCTGTCAAGGCTTAAATAATGTTTG
This sequence comes from Saturnispora mendoncae, assembly GCA_030564545.1. Classification (NCBI taxonomy): domain Eukaryota; kingdom Fungi; phylum Ascomycota; class Pichiomycetes; order Pichiales; family Pichiaceae; genus Saturnispora; species Saturnispora mendoncae. The sequence continues at coordinate 590,123 of JAJLVT010000103.1, forward strand.
TATAAACCTCTTTAATTAGTTAAAACAAATATTTTGTCGTAAGTAAAATAATTCCCTCTTCCAAAAGCAGAAATGCTCATCTTGGAGGGCAAATCTCTCTGACACTTTATCCTTATCAAAACAAATGTCTGAAGATTTGGTTATAGCTCGGGGTGCTGTACAAGTCGGTGAGGTTAAGCCAACTATAGAAATTACCTTAGAAAGTACCATGGTGCCAAATTTAAAAGTGACTCAGTCGGACAATGATGAAGAAAGAGCATCAGAAGCAGTAACAGTTGATTCAATCAACGAAGATGTCAAATGCTTGTCCATTGCTGTATCTGATTCCTCTAATGAGTCATTTATTGATGCTATGGAAAAGGCTAGTGAAGAAGAAATTAAGCCAACCTCAATTGAATTATCACAATTACAAACTGTTTCTGAAAAGATTACTGATACTGATAGTGTCAAACCAAAGAAGAAGCATTTCAAAAAGCATTCTTATAGAAAGAAGAAAAATAAGAAGAAACTTGAACAGGGAATAGAAGATGTTTCTCCAATTGTTGCCCCAATTGAAGAAAAGGAAAATCAACAATCGAAGCAATCTAAATCAAAATCAAAATCAAAATCAAAGACGACAAAGTCACTGGCAAAACCAATGGAACAGTTGCACCAATTACAACCACAACCATTGCAGTTTAGAAAAAAGGGTCATTATAAGAACAACAACAACAGTTATAATAATGGTGATCATGATGATCATGAAATGAGTAACAAGTATATTCCTCCCAATCATCAAACCCAATCTCATCATAAAAGCAATCGACAAAGGCAATTTTCAAATAATTCATACCCACCATTACAACATCCACAACCACAACGTCGTTTTTCTGGTCCACCAAAATTTCCAAATAGTAGATTGGTAAATCATTATGATTCATGGGGATATTTTACACCATTAGAACCAAATAAAACTTATTATGGGAATAATCCATTTCAAAGACCAAAGAGGAAACTTGAAAGAAAAGATAAAACTCCAATTATTAAGAAGGAAACTATTGAGACCATCCCTTTTGAAGATAAGGTTGAAAGGGATTTAAATGCTGAAATTATAATTGAAAATAAAAACAGTAATGAAACTGTTATTGAAATTTAGATTTAGATTTAGATTTAGATTTAGATTTAAATTTAAATTATTTGCTATATGTTGTGTATTTAACAGTAAGTGAAAGATTTTTTAGAGATGGTATAAACAACAAGTTAACTAATTTAATCATCGTTCTTGTCCTTTGTTGAACCTCTTAACAAACCAGTTCTTCTAGCGGCAATTAAACCAGCCTTTTGACCAGCAACAGCACCTCTAGACATAGTTGAGGCCTTACCAATATGTTGATGGTTACCACCACCATGAGGATGGTCAACAGGGTTCATAGCAACACCTCTAGTCTTTGGCCAAGAGTTTCTCTTAACCTTGTATTTGTGGAAAGCTCTACCAGCCTTTAATAATGGCTTATCAATTCTACCACCACCGGCGACAACACCAATAACACCTCTGGCATCAGAAGAGATGATCTTCTTAGCACCTGAAGGTAACTTAACTCTTGTCTTGTTTTCATCTGGGTTGTGTCCAATAATAATAACATAGTTACCAGAAGTTCTACCAAGAGCACCTCTGTCACCAGCCTTTTCTTCAACATTGGAAACAATGGTACCTTCTGGTAATGAACCTAATGGTAAAACGTTACCGATGTTTAATGAAGCTTTCTTACCACAGTAAATAAATTGACCAGTGTAAATACCTTCATTAGCAATGAAAGTTTCTTCTCTTGACTTATATCTGTATGGATCTCTGAAGACAACCTTAGCTAATGGAGCACCTCTACCTGGATCGTGGATAATTTGCTTGACAACACCTCTAATGTAACCGTGTCTTTCAGCATAATCGAGGGTTCTTAACTTAGCAGCACCCTTTCTTAATCTGGTGTGAGAGGTGAAGATTGAACCTGCACCCTTTCTTTGGTTTCTAATAACTCTACCCATTTTTGAATGCTTTTCGTCTCTCCTTTCAAGTAAATGAAAATTCAGTGAAAAATTCTTTTACTTCGCTTTTTCCCAATATCCACAAAAAAAATCTGTGCGTCATTTGCGAGGGTTTGTCACGTGTTTCAACTGAGGGTTTTGTTTAATTTTATCATTATTATTATTATTATTATCATTATTATTATTATTATTATTATTATTATTATTATTATTATAAACTAACTACACATTAAAAAACCAAACTTATTCATTTAATAAGAATGCACAAAAATATTTAACTGCAGCATAAATTTCAACCCCAACTGGGTTAATATATTTTGGTGGTAACAAAAATCCATGGGTACCACTATCCCTTAATTTTAAAACAAATGCCCAAAATGCTTTATTATGGTACATATAATCTAATGCTGAACCAGCACCCATACTTGGTAATAAATCAGCACCTTTATCCTTACAAGCAGATAAAACATCATAATATTTTCCACTATTTAATCTAATTGCTTGACCTAAACCATAAGCTAATTCTAATAAATTTTCTTGATCCCTTGGTATTAATTCACATGTATATGCATATGGATAAAGAATTTCTTCTGCATATGAATGTAAATCTAAATAAGCATAAATTGGATGTGTATGTTTTGTTTCATTAAGATATTTATCCCAATTATAAGATTCTAATGCTTCAAATGCAGCTTCACCTGCATAATCATCAGAACATGGTGATTCAAAACCACTTGTAAAATGATAATCAAATGAATGATCAATATCAATACCGAAACATTTTGGATGATAAGTTTGTTGCCTATTTTTCCTCCATAATCTATCATGAGTCCAAGTATATTCATACCCATCAGGGTTCATAATTGGTAAAAAGAAAAAATCAAGATTCTCTAAATACTTAACAATTGATTCGTTATCATTATCATAATCTTGTAATAAACTGAAAAGTACATAACAAGTTGAAGAAACTGATATCCATTCCCTTGCATGAATTCCACCAGTTAAAACAACTGTTTTAATTTGAGTATCAGTTTTAATATTTGAATGAAGTGATAATCTTAATGCTTTAATATCCCTACCTTCAAAAGTTTTCCCAATCCTTTCAACTGTTAAAATTTCTGGGTATGTATCAACTAATAAATCAAACCAAGAATAAATAACATTTAATGGTCTATAATTTTTAAAGAATAAATCATTAAATTTATCAAATGAATCAAATTGGGTTTCATTTAATAATGGCATATCCATTGGATAAGTTTCACTTATTGTTAATGGTAAATCTAAAATGACAATTTCACTTTTAAATTCTTCATAATCAAACATTTGTTCAAATAATTTTAATAACTCAACACCTTCTTCTTCATTAACTTGAACATCAATAAATTTCTTTGAAATAGATGATTCCCAAACATCCAATCCACTTTGTTTAATTGAAAGAAGGGCTAATTCATAAAATTTATCATCAAAATTCCCCCAATTTGAGATTCTTAAAAGGTATTGACCTTGATGTTTTGACAAATCATAAGGAATAACCAATGGGGTGGATTCAGTTGATAAATGTGAATTAATTTGTGATAAGAATTCTTCAATTTTCGAAGGGTGGCCATTTTCAAAAATCAATTTGTTATCGAGGTTATCCAAATTGAGATTGAAGTCTAATTTTAATGGTAATTCTAATTCACGTGCCCCTATTTGAGTCGGAAAAGATGATAGCAAAGCCAGAATAACTGGAATAGATTTCCAATTGAACAACATTTGAAAGGGTTGTTTTTAATAGACCGGAAAGAGGGGGTTAGTTATAATTGGTTTATTAAAGAAGAAGTGTTTAAATGGGGAAAATTTTAAAATAGGAGAAAATAATACAAAATAATTGTAATGGAAGGTTATCAATCAATCATTCTTATTGGAGAACTTATTTTCTGCCTCTTCGAGTTCCCCAATGAATTCAGGATGAAGTAATTTCCCAGCGCAGAAAGCTGTGAAAGCCACCAGGGAAATAACGAAGAAAATCACGATTCTGTGTGATGTTTCCACATTCAAGAATGGGTATGGATAAGACTCTTGGCCATCCATGATGAAGTCGAGCCAAAACCAGTACATGGTGGCACAGCTGGCGATTATGGAATATGCTTCCATGTAGGAGATGGGCCAGCGGTCCATGAAGAGGAGATAGTCAACGGCCACAAACAGCAGTGGGAATACATGGATCTGTATGTCCAAATGGAGTGGTATCCTGGCTTCACCATTGGCGATAATGAGATGGGTGAGAGTGAACTTCAACCCCCAGTACACGAGAGAGACGACGGTGTTGAGTGAGAGGCAGATGGCAGAGAGGTACTGTTTTGGTGTCTCGAGCCAGGGGGTCTGCAACAAATGGTAGAGGGTATTGACGATGAAGTAGATGTAGCTGATAGAGAGAGCAATGTTTGTGAGGAACTGGTAGTGGCCGCCCTTTGCGAGGAAGTCGGGGAGTTCAAGTGCAGCGAGACCCTTGAAGGCAAAGTATTCTGTAGCTATGAACACAACACTGTTGGCCAGTGCAGCTTTACTGAATTTCATTTCCTTCTTCATTATCCACTAAGAACATGTAATGGTGGTGATGGAGATAAGATTGAAAAAAAATTATCTGAGAAATGGAGATGAAATTTAGCCATTCCTGTGAAAAACGTGTGTTATTCACAGAATATTGGACTTTTGATTTGCTCATTGGAATCGGAAGGTTTTGTTTGCATGGAATGGTCTTTCTCCGGGTATTGAAACAAGTTGTGTGTGCCTTTTGTAAAATGGCATAAACCTTTGGGGATAATAATAGAACTGGATCTATTACAACAGGGATATGTTTTGGAGTCATCGCAGAAAAGCTCGTTTCTTCTTTTGCTGAATCCGATCACTATGGAGATTTCTTTTTTAAAGAATTCTTCATCTTTTCAAAGATTGAAACTCAAGTTTCCCTGATTGTTTTTACATTAATATGATCTCCTTAGTCTCAGCTCTTTAATGGTAGTGTTTTTTATGTATAGATCCCCATTGTTTGGGTGATTAATTGGATTTCCTCTTTTCGTTTCTTTTGCATGCGGAATTCCACACGGAGAAACTCCGATCCCAATTATAAAAGAAAGTGAAATTCTACACTTTAAATAGCTGAATAATTAAAACAATTTCTTTTACAACAATCTCAAATGTCAGCATTCGTTCCAAACTTTAAACAAAAAGATAGAGTTACAATTGTCACTGGTGCATGTGGTGGTTTATCAGATGCTATCATTAAAGGTCTTATCGGTTACGAAGCACCAATTGCTCTCTTTGACAGGAACTTAGAAGCTATTAAAAATACAAAGGAGGCTCTTATCAAATGGGCAATCGAAGAATTAAAATTAAAAGCTGAAGATGTCCCAAGGTTAGAATGTTATGCTTGTAATATTGCTGATCCAGTTGAAGTTGAAAATGCTGTTGAAAAGGTTCATGATGATTTCGGTGAATATGCACTTAACTTAATCAATACCGCTGGTTACTGTGAAAATTACCCTGCTGAAGAATACCCCGCTTCAAATGCTGAAGATTTAGTCAAGGTTAATTTATTAGGTTCCCTTTACATTGCACAATCTTTTGCAAGGCCATTAATTAAAAATGGTATTAAAGGTGGTTCAATTGTTATGATTGGTTCAATGTCCGGTGTCATTGTTAACGATCCACAACCTCAAATTGCTTATAACATGTCAAAAGCTGGTGTTATCCATATGGTTAAATCATTAGGTGCAGAATGGGCTAAATATGGTATTAGAGTTAATACTTTGTCACCAGGTTACATTGCAACCCCATTAACTAAGAATGTTATTAATGGTAACACTGAATTATACAACAGATGGATGTCAATGGTCCCAATGCATAGAATGTCAGACCCAACTGAATTCACTGGTACCGTTTTATACCTCCTTTCAAATTCAGCTTCTTCTTATACAACAGGTGAAAATGTTGTTGTTGATGGTGGGTACCAATGTTGGTAACTTATTCACCATCTTGCTTGTTTTATAGTTACTGATATCATAGTCTTAGGGTTTTTTTTAGAATTTTTCAATTTAATTTTACTGCATTTTTGAACCCCCCTCTCCTTCCAATGAATGGCCAATAACAAATAGAGTTTTTTTTTATAACTGTTAAATTCCTTATTTGTATTCTAATGTTGTGTTTTATCCACATCCATAGAATTAAACTTTTGAAAGTATTTGTTAACTTCAATGAGCCAAAAAAAATTATATCTCTCTCTTCTTCTTCATCTCCAATTGTTTTCTGAAACTTAAAAATGGCCAAAAAGATCATTCAACCAACATTGGAAAACTTAAGTACCCTTATGGAAAGGGGAGAACAGTTTAAAGTTCAAAAAAAGAATATGAAAACAAGACGTTATAAAGGTGGTAAATTAGTCTTAAATGATGAAAACAAGAGAATTCAAAATTTAATCAATCTAGCCAAAGAAGAGGGTAAACAAATAAAGGATGTTCTTTCATATTTTACAATTGCGGCTCCACCATCATTAAAACCAATTAAAACTTACTGTGATATAACTGGTTTACCAACCCATTATAAAAGTCCACATAACCAAATTAGGTATTATAATACTGAATGTTATAGTATAGTTAAGAGCATGCCTGCTGGTGTTGATCAACAGTATCTTGCCTTAAGGGGTGCTAACGTCATCTTAAAATAAAAAATTATACTACCACTACTACATACAATATTATACAGCATCATTATTATTATTATTATATCTATTGACAATATCTTTAATCTTTAAATCGAATTTAGTATTTGTAATCTCTTCATTTGGGCCTAATTTAAAAAATGGGTTAGACGCAAATTTAACATATTCAACCTTAATTGAATTCATAGTTGGTGTTAATTCAATATCCTTTTCATCAACACCATTATTCTTTGAACACCCAATAACAACTTTTAAACCTGTTAACATTTCCATGCCAAATACATGAATTCCATCATTTATAAACAAAAGTGTACTTTTGGCATTTGTATTTGATGTGAAACTAGATTCAAATACATCTAATGCCATATGTGATAGGAAATTATATTTTAAAATTTCATTAAATTCATCATCAGGATTTGGGAATTGTTGAATGTAAAGTGGTCGATTCTTAATCAATAAAAAGGTTAGTATCTACTTTAAAGAAAATAAAACATTCCCTCTTTGTTCACATACATCTGTTGATATTAACGATACGAATTTAATCTTCATTTATTAATTCTTTGGAAAATAAACTCTTTCCCAATTGAGGCAAACTACGCTCATGACTGTCCCCGAATATAATGGATCTCCAATGGAAGATCATTTCTATTTGCTACAAAGGGAATATGGAATGCCCATTAATGTACGTGCTCTGCTTCTTAGGGAACTTGTAAGGGAAGATCCAGAGTTTATTAACAGTGATTTTATAAAGAATCAAATGGCATTAATAAATTCAATACCAAATCCACACCCTGGTTGTGATAGGATATTTAGATGTGGTGAGGATGTTGAAATGATCTTAAATATTAAACAATCAGGGGATTTTAATCCTTTTTTAGATGCTTGCCTTGTGATTGAATTCATTGCATATCAACAATCAAAATATACACCACATTTAAATTACGTTGTTTATAAAGAATACCTCGAAAATGAATTTGAAATATTAGAGAAAACAATCTTTAGTTATTCACCTTACCATGTTAGGAATGATGAATATTTGTATATAAATTCAGACCCTCTACCACCAATTTATAATCCAGAGCAATGTATTGAAATTTTAAAAATGGGTGATATTGAAATCAATGGGTTTGCAGATTTAGAATCAACTGATTTAGCAAGTTTTCATATGAGTTGTGATTCTAGTAATCCAACAATTTTAACTTTTGGACAATTCATGAAAGCATGTCAAATGATGATTGGATTGAAAATTGTTGAAATTGAAAATGGTATTGATGGTGGCTGGATTCATAATTCTAAGCCATTTTTAATTGATATATTAGAAGCAGATTTCTATTGTATGTATAAAAAAGAAACTGGTTGTAATGTTGAAGTACATTTATTAGTTGATTATTTACATCAAGTTGTTATTTCAAAAAATTCATATGGTAACCATACAGATGGATGTAAAAGTTTAGCTGATAGTAGATTTGAATATCCATTCCTTAGAAAAAATTTCTTAAAATTTAAAGGTGATCATAATGAAATTGAGGATATATTTGAAGATTTACTTGATAATTTTGGTGAAAGTGGTCCAACCATTTATGAATTGGGGGCAGAAGATATTTCATTTGATGATATTATTGACTGGGAAAATAGTAATTGTCCAATGGATAGGTATTTCTAATTTTTTTTTTAAACATAAATCGTTTATATATTACAATATATTTTAACATAAAATGAGCTAGAAAAATTCAACATGAATTTTATATTTTAGTTTTGCAGTTGTTTAAAGATTTAAATAATAAAAAATCTATAAGAAAATCCATAAATAAATTACCTCAGCCTATAACTCGTTATTATTTTATTACTATTCAATGTTTTAATCTAATTTATTTAACATCTACCTCCATATAAAAAAAGATGAATCTTTTTAAGGACATTATTTGATTTCTTCCTATTCTGAAAGGCCCCCGATTCCAATCAAAACACACAATAAAACAGTAAATAACTTAATCAACAAAACTACTATCTTTTTTTAAATGTCTTAAGTTCGAATTTCAAATAAACTTTATTTTGAAACGTGTTGACATCTTTTTTTTAAACGTTTTGGTGAATGAAAGTTTCGAAGAGTTTCTCTTTTTTCTTTAAATAATGTCACAATCGCGTTACGACTACGACGAGAATTCAGAGACTTGGCCGTACTTTGTTCTCACCGGTTTCTTAGTGCCTTTGGTACCAGCCACTATTTCATTTGTGATGAATTCCAAATACTCAAAGTCCATCACTTCCACAAAAGATGAAAGTTTCAAATCAATTAAAAATTGGTTTAAACCATACAATTCAAAATCAATTGAAAAATACAACTCAAATGAGAAAAAGAAGAGCTTAGTTTCAACACATTCAATAATCTTATTAATAGGTTGGGTAACTGTATTCGGTCTCTTATATTTAATTAGTAAAATTGATGTCCAAGTTTCAGAATCAAATTTTGATCCTTGGAAAATCCTTCAAATTGATGAATTGGCGTCTGAAAAGCTTATTAAAGCTGCATATAGGAAACTATCATTGAAATTTCATCCTGATAAAGTTGATACAAAATCAATGTCTCCAAAGGAAATTGATGAAGTTGATTCAGCTTATGTTTTAATTAATAAAGCTTATAAGGCATTAACAGATGAAGTAACTAAAGAAAATTTCTTAAAATATGGTAACCCAGATGGTCCAAATGAAATTAAACATGGGATTGCTTTACCAAAATTCTTAATTGAAGGTTCATTTTCTCCAATTGTTATTTTAATTTATGTTTTATTAATTGCTGTTGCATTACCATTATTTGTTAGTTCATGGTGGAATGGTGTTAAATCAAAAACAAAACAAGGTTTACATGTTAATACTGCTGATTATTTTATGAAAGTTATGATTAATTCCAATCCAGCAAAGTTGATATTATTGGAAGATATCTTTGGATTCCTTTCAAATTCTGTTGAATATAAGGAAATTGATCAAAGTTTAACCCCAGAATTAATTAAGAACTTTCTTTTATCATATGTTAATAGGGAAGAAGATCAAAATGATGCTGGATTAAGATTAAAAATTGTTTCAATTACACCAAACTTGATTAAATCATTTATTGAAATTGCCACTGCATTTAGAAACACAGAGTATTGCATGAAATTAGTTGATGCTCATAGATGTTTAATTCAAGCATTGAACATTGAAGCTGATGCAAAGCATAACCAGTTCAAACAAATTTTACAATTACCTGGTGTTGATCCAAAGAAGGTTGATTTTAAACAACATATTTTAACAATGGGGAAATTAATTAAGAACCCAACTGTTGAACCATCTAAATTTTTTGGTGTTGAAGAATCAATTTCAAAGAATATTATTGATTATGCATCAAATTTACCATTAATTGAACCAATCGAATGTAAATTTATGGTTTCAGGTGAAGATCATGTCCCAATTTTATCAACTACTCACTTAGATTTAAAATTCTTACTAAAATCACCAAAGCATAAAGGATCTGTTGAAGTTAAGAATTTATCAGATGAAATTCAAGAATCAATTGTTAATGAACCAACTGAATTGGAATATTTACGTGATCCAATTAAATGGACAGCGAATCAACCATTGATTGAATTAAATTATGAAACTCCATTTTTCCCAGATCAAAATTATGTTAAAGAAAACTTCGGTTGGATTGCATTCTTAGTTGATCAAAGGGATAATAAAATTATTGAATTACCATATTATTTAAATAGAGGTTCAATTTCAAATTTATTATTAGATCAAACAAAATTTGAGAAATCTGATTGTTTAATAAATCATTTTAAATTACCAATTCAATCACCAACTCCACAACAACCAGGTGAATTAAAGTATAGATTAGTTTTACGTAATATGATGTACTTCGGATCAGATTTGGATATACCAGTTACAATGAAAGTTGAAAATAGACCAATTGAAGTATCAAAGAAGGATGTTTATGAAATCGAAGACCCTGATGAAGATTCCGTTGCTGGTGCAATGGCTCAATTGAGAGGTGAAAAGGTTAAACGTGTTAGTGAAATGTTTGAAAGTGATGACGATGAAGAAGAAGGAGAGGATGACGAAGAAGAAAGTGATTGGACTGATATTGATACAGATACAGATATCGAGCAAGATCCAAAATGAGGAAGAGGTTAATTTTGAAAGTGGTAAAGTTTATATAAGAATACAATATAAAATTAAAAATGGCTTAAGATATTATCATGAAGCTACTCAAGAAGTATTACCTGCTGATTTAATGGATGGAGTTTCCTGCCTCCATAACCTATTTGCATAATCAAATATTTGTTGACTACCTTCAGTTGTAACAAAGAATTTTTTTTTATCCATATCCTTCCAAACTATGATACCATTCTCTTCACCGAAATTTAATAACTTTTCAAATTCCATATCATTTTGGAAATCTCTATATAATAATCCTTTTGTTGGATGAACACGATCCAGTTCTAATTGCCATAATTTAATTTGATCAACAACAGTTGGTGGTAAAATATCCATTTTTAACCTTTCAATTGCAGTTGTATTCCCAATTGATGATTGAAATTCATGTTTCTTTGTATATTCATCCTGTCCTAATTTAATCATCCCTGGATGTGCATGGGATTCTAAATAATTTAAAATTTGTTCTGCTGATATCCCATTAACTAAAGCAGACCTAATTGATTCCCTTGAAACAACACCTGTTACTAAATTCGCAAATCTTGCTTTCATATGAACAAATAAATTTAAAATGGCTATTTGTAATGGCGATGAAGTATAACAATAAATTTTGAAATTTGTTTCGATAACAATTGTACCAGTACTTGGATTGGCAATTTCTTCATCCATTACAGTTGATGCAGATTTGAAACTTGCAGATTCTGAAGTCAATGCAGTTGATAACCTTGTTGGGTAAAAATAAGACTCTGTTTTATCATGGTAAATTAAGCCAAATTCACTTAAGTCAAAAAGCATTTGTTGTTGAATTTCACTAAGCATTGAAATTGGGTACATTTGACCTAATTCCAAAGACCCTAAAAGGAAGATAAAATTAAGAACGTCAACTGAATTCTTATCTTTTGTCTCTGACATTAAAAGGTATTGAATAAGTAATGTCCAAATTTGGCTATTGATTTCTTGTAAAAGGAATTGAAATCCATGTTTTGTGATCATCAGCGATCTTAAAACCCCCATTGAAAGATCTTTATTAGTTTCAGGCCTATAATTAGGTGTCAATTCTTCATTTGATTCTAACAATACTCTATCAGATTCTAATTCCATTAAACCAGAATATCGTAAAAGTCTCAAAACAACAATAGAGGGACAATTAACCTGAGAAGTTTGTGAACCAACCATAAAATGTAATATCCTTTCCCATTTATCCAATGACCAACCATCAAGGTATTCAACACTTAATTTAGGGGTCGTAGCATCATTTAAGTGTAAATTTAAATCATTATTTGGGGAAACTCCTGGTGGTAAACCTGCTATAGCATTCTTGAAGGACTGTTTAAACACATCATTAAGTTGTACAAATGTAACAGCAGCTGGTTGTTTTGTAGTAGGATGTACTATTTGACGTTTAACCTCTTTTAAAAGGTTCAAACTACGCAATCTCTTTAGTGATTCAGCCTGGTACATTTTGGCATTGGATTTGTTGATCCAACGATTCAAGTCTGAATAAGGAATCATTGTGGATTGGAACAGAAGAGTCATTATATAGAATTTGGCTAGTTGTGGTAACAGTCTAAAAACTGCCAGGCATGTTTCTGGGGCGCAGAAAAGCTCCATACGTACCTCCTGATCTAAAGAAGCCAAATAAGCATTAATTGAAGTCTTATATTCTTCGCCTTCTTCCATAACTTGAAAACTTAACAAAAAAAGCTAAGATCAAATATCACCCTTAATATTAAAGGTTTTTCACTAAAATTTTTTTTTCCTGTTTACAAATCAACTTCCTTAACAATGGCAGAAAACGACGCCTTTGATGAGCTTCTAGAGCCTGTTTACCGTGGAAGGAGTTTGACAGACCCGGTGGGAACTGCCGAGGACAAGTGGAATCTTCTCCCGGCTTTTTTGAAGGTCAAGGGGCTAGTTAAACAGCATTTGGACTCTTACAACTATTTCGTTGACGTGGACTTGAAGAAGATCATTGGAGCCAACGAAACAGTGCTTTCAGACGTGGATCCCGACTTTTACTTGAAGTACCTGGATATCAGAGTTGGATATAAGTCCAGAGGGGATTTAGAAATTGTTTTGCCTCCACACGAATGCAGATTGAGAGACTTGACATACTCAGCTCCCATCTACGTTGATGTGGAATACACTAGGGGGAGGAAGATTATTATTCACAGAGATCTGGAGATTGGAAGAATGCCCATTATGTTAAGATCAAACAAATGTGCGCTTGATGGTAAATCAGAAAAGGAAATGGCTTTGTTAAATGAATGTCCACTTGACCCTGGTGGATACTTCATTGTCAATGGTACTGAAAAGGTTATCTTAGTTCAAGAACAATTGAGTAAGAATAGAATTATTGTTGAAGCAGATGAAAAGAAAGGGATTGTGCAAGCATCTGTTACTTCGTCAACACATGAGCGAAAGTCTAAAACTTACGTTGTCACAAAGAATGATAAGATCTATTTAAAGCATAACTCTGTTAGTGAGGAAATTCCAATTGTCATTGTCTTAAAAGCTGCTGGGATTGTTTCTGATTTGGAAATCCTTCAACTAATCTGTGGTTCAAACCCAACTTATCAAGATCTATTTGCTGTTAACTTTGAAGAGGCTTCTAAGTTGGGTGTATACACCAAGAAGGAAGCATTAGAATACATTGGTAGAAAGGTTAAAACAATTAGAAGGATGAATGCTCCAAAATTGACTCCATTACAAGAAGGTATTGAAGCAATTGCAACTACATTGATTGCCCATTTGTCTGTAGAGAACCTGGACTTTAGAGAAAAGGCTCTTTATATTGCAATGATGACAAGAAGAGTTATCATGGCTATGGATAATCCAAAATTGGTCGATGACAGAGATTATGTTGGTAACAAGAGGTTAGAATTAGCGGGTCAATTGATGTCACTATTGTTTGAAGATTTATTCAAAAAGTTTAACAATGATTTCAAAATGAATTTAGATAAAATCTTAAAGAAACCAAGTAGGACAAGTGAATTTGATGCTTTATTACACATCAACATCCATTCTAATAATATTACAACTGGGTTGAATAGAGCCATTTCAACAGGGAATTGGTCCTTAAAACGTTTCAAGATGGAAAGGGCAGGTGTTACCCATGTCCTTTCAAGATTATCATATATCTCAGCCTTAGGGATGATGACAAGAATTTCTTCACAATTTGAAAAATCGCGTAAAGTTAGTGGTCCAAGAGCCCTTCAACCTTCTCAATTTGGTATGCTTTGTACTTCTGATACCCCAGAAGGGGAAGCTTGTGGTCTAGTTAAGAATTTAGCTTTGATGACACATATCACAACTGATGATGAAGAAGCACCAATTAGGAAACTATGTTACATTTTGGGAGCTGAAAATATTAATATCATTGATTCTTCAATTTTACATTCCAAGGGAACATACGGTGTTTATTTAAATGGTACATTAGTTGCAATTACAAGGTACCCAAACACATTTGTTAAAAAATTTAGAAAATTAAGAAGAACAGGTAAAATTAGTGCATTTGTCTCAATTTATACAAATGATCACCATAGCAGTGTTCACATTGCAGCAGATGGTGGTAGAATTTGTCGTCCATTGATTATTATTCAAGATGGAGAATCAATGGTCCAAGCTGAACATTTATTAAAATTGAAGAATGGTGAATGGGGGTTTGATGATTTCCTTGTTAATGGTCTTGTTGAATATTTAGATGTTAATGAAGAAAATGATTCTCTTATTGCATTATATGAAAAGGATATTGGTAAATTGACCACACATTTAGAAATTGAACCATTTACTGTTTTAGGTGCAGTTGCAGGTTTAATTCCATACCCACATCATAATCAATCACCAAGAAATACATATCAATGTGCTATGGGTAAGCAAGCAATTGGTGCAATTGCTTATAATCAATTCAGGAGAATCGATACTTTGTTATATTTAATGTGTTATCCACAACAACCAATGGTTAAATCAAAGACAATTGAGTTAATTCAATATGATAAATTACCAGCTGGGCAAAATGCCGTTGTTGCAGTTATGTCATACTCTGGTTATGATATTGAAGATGCTCTTATTCTTAATAAATCATCAATTGACAGAGGGTTTGGGAGATGTCAAGTTTTAAGAAAGAATACAGCCGTTTTAAAAAGATATCCAAATCATTCAAAAGATATCCTCGCAGGTAAAAAAGTTAAAGAAGATGGTGAATCTGTTTGGCAGCATAATGCTCTTGATGTTGACGGGTTAGCTGAAGTTGGTATGAGAATTCAAAGTGGTCAAACCTATGTTAACAAATGTGTCCCAATAAATTCAAGCGAATCAGTTGTTAACCAACAGGAGCAAACTCAACAACATAGGGATCAACCAATGATTTATCGTGCACCTGAACCATCATATGTCGACCAAGTGATGATGTCTGTCAGTGATAATGATCAAGCATTAATTAAAGTCTTATTAAGACAAACAAGAAGACCTGAACTTGGTGATAAATTTTCTTCAAGACATGGTCAAAAGGGTGTTTGTGGTTTAATTGTTCAACAAGAAGATATGCCCTTTAATGATCAAGGTATAACTCCAGATATTATTATGAACCCACATGGGTTCCCTTCACGTATGACAGTTGGGAAAATGTTAGAATTAGTTTCAGGAAAGGCAGGTGTCTTAGATGGAACATTACAATATGGTACATGTTTTGGTGGTTCTAAATTAGAAGATATGTCCGAAATTTTAGTTAAACATGGGTTCAATTATTCTGGTAAGGATATGTTATACTCAGGTATAACAGGTGAAGCACTAGAGGCTTATATATTTTTTGGGCCAATTTATTATCAAAAATTAAAGCATATGGTTTTAGATAAAATGCATGCAAGAGCTAGAGGTCCAAGAGCTGTTTTAACAAGACAACCAACAGAAGGTAGATCAAGGGATGGTGGTTTAAGATTAGGTGAAATGGAAAGAGATTGTGTTATTGCGTATGGTGCATCTCAATTATTATTGGAGAGATTGATGTTAAGTTCAGATGCATTTGATGTTGATGTTTGTAACCAATGTGGGTTAATGGGTTATAATGGTTGGTGTCCAACTTGTAAAACAAGCGAAACAATTATTAAGATGACAATTCCATATGCCGCCAAATTATTATTCCAAGAATTAATTTCAATGAACATTGCACCAAGATTGAAACTAGGAGATGTTTTTTAAACATAACAGCTAATCCCTCTTTATATAGATAGAAAAAAATTTACAGTAATATTAAAATGATTAAATTATATGTTATAGCAAAGAATAGATTTTTAAAGAAATGTTACTAAAAAAATGAAGAGTGTTTTAATATATTGATCTATTTGTGATGAATATTTTAGTTATCAAACAAAAACTTTAACGATTCTTCCATGTGGTTTAATTTTAAGACAACAGTATTTCCCATTAATTGCCTCAAACGGTGCAACATTTTGACCATGATACACATTAACTCTTGAACATTGAGTAATTGTTAAATCCGATAAAGAAACCATCTTTGTTAATAACATATCAACACCAGCTCTGGTAACTCTAATACACCCCTTTATAGAAACGGAGTTTAATTCTTTTAAATTAACTAATTCATAAAGCGAATAATCACTAACTGCTGAGCCACAAAATGATAAATTTAATGATCTTAAATTCTTTAATCCATCCCCAATTAATTTAAGGGAAACATCTGTTAACATACAACAAAAAGTTAAATCCAAAACTTTTAAGTTTGTAGCAATTAAACCTAGAACTTCAATAACTTTGTCAGTTAAAAAAGTACAATCCCTTAAAATTAATCGTTCTAATGAACATTCGGTTGCACTGAGCCATGATAAAAACCCATAATCTGTTATTGTTGTACATCTTGTTAAATCCAATGATTTTAATCTTCTGAATCCATTTTCACCAATGAATTTTAAACTTTGATCCGTTAGATATTTACAATAACCTAAATTTAAATCTGCTAAATAATGACAACCAAACTTAAAATCATTTTCCTTTCCAATTAATCTAATAATAACATCATCTTTAACTTTCCTGCAGTTACTTAAATCCAATTTTAAAATTGATCTCCCGGCAACTGATAAATCCATTATCGCCATTGCTGAAATATTCCAATTATTTTTCATTTTCAATTCTTTAATACAACCAGAGAAACCAATTTCATTAATTAAATAACTGAAACCAACATCAGTAATATGATAACAATTTGTTAAATTTATAATTTCAGGTCTTGAACCAACAAAATTCGTAATTTGAATCAATGAAGCATCATCTAATTCTTTACACCAAAGAGTTAAATCTAAAGTTTTAACAAGTGAATTTGATAAATAAATTAATTGTTTCCATCTTGAACAAACTCTTGTTACTTTCATTAAAGTTGGTAAATCACAATATTGGAAAACTTTCAAAATTAATGAATCAGGTAATGGACCAACGTTTAAAATAGATGATCTCCTCCTACCATTATTTATAGTATTTAATCTTAGTCTATAGTCATGCGGGGTATATTGAAATGTTGATTTTGCAAATGTCGAAAATCTTTGTAATGAACCAGATGATGGATTCATTGATGGTAAAGTATAAATTTGAGGTAAAGGATTATTTCTAGCCATCGGTTCAGACTCTTGAGGGGCAATTTGAGGTTGATGTGATGGAAGTCTACTAATCAGTGCTGGCGCTTTTGGTTGTATTGAAGGGGACAAAAATTCGAAATTCTTAAATGTTACTGCAGGAGTTGTTTGTTCACTTGAATTTGGAGTTATTAATGGAGTGTTTATTAAATTTGATTTTGGGCCTAGATTGAATGATGCATTTAATTTCCTTTTCTTTGATTCAGCCCAATTGATAGTTTTAAAATTCCATTGATCATTGTTAACTATTGATGATTTAGTATGGCGGAGATCAACATCTTCTTCACTATGCTGTTGAGTATCATCATAAACTATTGAATCTAAAGATGCAGCTCTCGAAGAATTCGATTTAGTCCTTTCAAATGCAGTTTGCTTCATACTTTCCATTATTGATGGGTATTTTTGGCAAATTGAATCTAAAGTTTTGTCATGAAGAATTAACATTTCACAATCATTAATAGTTCTAATGGAGGCTGACCTTGGTTCTAAATGATTTCCATTTAAGCTACTTAAAAAAGCAAACTCACCAAAATAATTCATTGAACTTAATCTAGCCATAACTGCATGTTGTTTAATAACTTCAACTTCACCATGGATAATAAAAAAAATATCCCTTCCAAATTCACCCTCTTCAAAAACATATTCCATTGGTCTATACCTATGAATTTCCACTGCAAGCGCTAAATCATGTAATACATCATTTGGTAATGATTTAAAAATTGATAAATTACAGAGAAATTCTCTTGTTGAAATGGAGTTATCAATTGTATCAATAGCAGAATATTGTTCATTTAATGATATTAGAGGGTCCATTGTCATTGGTGGTAAAGCAGGTCCAGGGATTTGGTCATGATCATTTGCCAAAAGTGAACCACTAATTGAATTTAAATTTTTGTTACCTCTAATCTCACTTGGTAATGGAGGTGGTACTATTGACCTTCGCTGTGATAAAGATGGTAAATTCAATTTTGAAAGTCTTTTCCTTTTCTCCTGCATTGCTAACCTTTCTTGTCCTTCATCACGAATGATTCTTTCAAATTTTGGGTAATCTTCTAAAACAATGGATAAAGCATCTTTAGTCAACACACCTAATAAAACCTTTGTCCTAGCAACTACAGTGGCCGTTCTAGGTCTATTGAACAGAATACCAATTTCTCCAAAAAAAGATCCAGCTGTCAATTCAGCATAAATCGCCTCTCCATCAGTTGATGTGACTCCAACAGACCCACGTAAAATCCAGTACATCGCCTTTGAAGGTTCACCCTGTTTGACGATGTATTCCTGGGGTCGAAACTGTACAAGTCTGAGTGAAGCGGCCAATGCCTGGAAAAATGTGTGAGGTGCATCACTGAAAAGGGGGAAAGTTTTAAGTCTATGGAGTAAATCAGGAGGCAACGAGGGTTTTCGCTTCTTTGAAGAAAGCCGCTCTCCTGCTAACGGGGATTTCCTGGGAGGTTGAAAATGGTGCATCCCCTTAGTATCTTGATATGAATGTAAAAACATTCGGTTAGCGACTATAAAAATCAAATCCAATATACATATGCCCGGGATTTATTGAATTTTGTATTGGAATTTAAATATTGAGTGCACACGATATTTAAGAGCTCCGCTGCATTAACAGAGTAATAACTGTAATTTAGAACGTATTTTTAGGATTTTCCCGGTTTAAATAAAATAAAAATAGAAAATAGGGTAGTGAATTACAAATAAACTGGTAACAACAATCTATAGATCAAGGAGCGAGTCAAAGTTAGTGTTGTTAGAAGACTTGGATTGTGAAACAGGTGCTGGTTTCTTTGCTGACATTAACAAATCCCCAAAAATGTCATCTTTTGGTTTAGATTGGATAATTGGCTGTTGCTGTTGAACTGGTTGTGAAGTGTAAACTGGTGAAGTTGTAGTTTGTGGCATTGAATAAGTTTGAGTGGTAGAAGGTGCTGCATTAAAGTCTAATAGGTCCATTAAATCATTGTTTGCATTCGATTTAGCTGTAGTTGGAGCTGCTGATTGGAAATCATCGAAATCGTCATCGAAATCGTCACCATTAGCAGCAGCATTAGAAGAACCACTGTGTGCATTAATTCTAGTTGTTTCAACAGTTGGATTTGCTCTATTTGGTTCAATGTCATATTCTTCAAAGGCATCAGTTCCACCAACTCTTTGTTCTTCATAACGTTGTCCATAAACACCACCATCACCGAAAACTCTAGTTTCGTAACCATCACCACCAACATGACTAGAAGAAACCCCACCAGTTGATGAAGAAACGGCCCCAAATTTCTTTGCATTGTCCTTAGCCTTCTTCCTTTCTTCTCTGATTAAATTCTCATCGTTCAACAATTGGGATAGTTCCCTGGATCTGTTTCTAACATTGATTCCCTGATCAACACCCTTGGAATCGATATAGTGGAATGATTTAAGCATGGTGACAAGTGCAACATTTGCCCTGGCATCGTCAACAAATCTCTCACTACCGTTTTTAACCAAATACTCCATCAAGACCAATGACTTGTAAATCTGTCTCCATTCCCTTACCGACTTCTCGGTGAATCTCCTAAAGATCATATTACAAATCTCCTCACGGTCCCTGTAATTGAAAGTGGCCCTGGCGATAGTGGCCATGAGAGTCGTCGATGCACCCCAGGGTTCGTTGTTTGTCGCTTCACGGACTTTAGCTTCCACTTCAGTCAAGTTCAACATGGCATTCTGTGCCTTTCTCACATACGACTTCATTTCCCAAAGGGACAAGTTGTTGATTGCCTTATCCAATTGCCCCATATATAATCGATTTATTTTAAAAGAGAAGAAGAAGAAGAAGAGTTAATTTTTCAATATTAAATAACATAAATATATAGTGGAAATACAAAGATATTCAGTAAACTGAAATGTAATTGTTAATTTTATCTCTTTGGTTTTGTGCAATGCACTCTGCAATCCAAGTGATATTTCTCACTTCTTGTTCTTTTGATTTAACAAAAGCCCATACCGTAGAGTATGTAAATTGCTGGGTGAATGCATTTCTGTTGAGTGCCATTTCGTATTCGTAAAGATTGTCTTCAAGGGATTTGTCATTGAAAAAACTAGAATATGGCCCCACTGATTGGATAGTCATCTTCAAATTCTCCAATTCATTGCTGTTAGAAAGGTGATATTGTAATGAAGATTCTGACAAAAATCCAATACTTGGTAACATCTTTGATTTCTCTGCCGGACCTAATTCCGTATCTAAAGAATTAATACAAATGTTAATGGATCTCTTGTCAGCTTCAAATGTTAACAATCTCTCCATGATTTCGTCACTTGGATTGGATAATTCCTTTGAACACCATTTTGAAAAGTCCTCCAAGTATGCCTTGTATAAACAGTTTCTGACAATTTCAATGTTCAAATCATCTAAATCGTCAACGGTGATAGTATCATTAAAATATTTGGCTAATGGGGTATCAATTAAAACAGTTTCATAAAGTGAATCCAAATCTGTGGCAATTGATAAAGTTGGTAATGTGTCAAACCATCCCAATGGGTGGCATCTTTTCAAGATTTCATTACGGTCTCTGTTATGAATAGTACCAGTGATCATCAATGCAACGTTATCAATCATGTAACCGTAAGTGATATAATCCATAAACTGCGATAAAGGATAAGCAGCTTGTGCACGAAGGTATTGGAACTGTTGCACCAATTGCGAGTTCAACTTCTGTTCCAGCAATCCAGTTGACATGGAACTGTTGACATCTGCAAACACTGGTGCGTAATCTGTGGCTGATAATTGCAATTTTAAATCTTCCAAGTTGTCACATTGGGTCAAATTGGAATATTGAGACCCAGATAAAAGCGCATTCTTATACGCACGGGTCAAGGCTTCAATATAACCGTTCTCAATGTTGAAAAAAAGACCTTCCATGCTTAAAATCTGCCGTTAGGGTTTTATCTACAAAAAGAATAAATTGTTGACGATGGACGAGGAAAATAGAAAAATTACCCACACTGTTCTGTTTCAGTAACTAAGAATGTCGAATGTTGATTTGCTACTTGAGAAGCTTTTAGATGATAAAGCAGTTTTACAATCAAGTAGAGAGGCATTGAAAGACCCCCATATTAAAAAAGAGGCTTCAAAATACCTTGTTTCAATGCTTCAATCTTCAAATGTGTTCAGTTCCAGTATAACCCCAACAACAATGGATGAAGAAGAGGGTGGGTCCCTCTTAGAGCAAATAGCAAATCTAGCAAATGATGCAACAATTATCCAACGAAATACAAATTCCATACTTTTGAAGAATTGGGATTCCAATCTAATGGCACATTCCATTTTGACAAATTCATTAAACAAACTAGATCAAATAAGTGTTCAAACGAAACAATTAGAAACTCAAACAAATTTTGATGATGAATATACAAGGGAAACAAAGGAAATCGTCATGTTGACTTCTTTGCTTGTTAAAAATCTAGACACTTTAATCCCAATATTAGAATTATCTTCATTATCCAATTCCCTGTTCAAAATGTCAAAATACACAGAATGTATTGAAATTTCATCTCTTGTGCGGCGTCTTGTTATTAGATACAACGAGGGTTCTCTTATTGGATTAGTGGAAAAAAGTGTCACAATAGAAATTGATGGTATGGTCCAATCTTTAATCAAGTTGATTTCTACAAATATTAAACAATCCACTATCATAAAAGTTGTTTCATTATTGAAAAGGATAACAAGAGGCCCATTAGTGGAAGTGTTTTTTAGATCCCGATATCAATTCATTCTGAATGAATTAGATTCTCTATCGCCCCTATTAGAAGTACAATTAACTGAAAGATATTTAAAGAGATCCATTGAAGTTGTCAGAGAACATTGTTTTCAAACAATTGCTACAAGCGAGTCTCTATTTGATATAGCTTCTACACAAGTTTCTGCATTTCTTTGGTCCATTGTGGGGAAGCTTAACTCCCTTGTGATTGCTAATTTACCTTCTATTGAAGATGTTTCTGTGGTGGACAGTCTAATCCTTCAATTAGTTTACTGTTCCCAAAGTTTGTCTCGTAGAGGCGGAGATTTTTCCATAAAATTAGCCAATGACCTCTCTTCAATTGTCGAACCTTCAAAGTTCTGGCAAATTGTCCAGAGACAGCGAAATTTAGTTTCTTCTATAAAAACTTAATAATAAAATGCTGAGCGTTGTTGAATGCAAGGGCTCGTATTTGTATTTTTTTACGCCAGGAATTTTCCATAACTTTGTTTTCCTCTTATAAATTGTTATTCTTTTTTGGAAATGACAGTAGTATGTATCAATTCCACTATTTGTGTTGAACACTTTACTAACAATTGTTTTAAAGACGCAGGAAGGTGGTAACCACACTCGAAATTCCCGTTTAGATATCAATTATCAGAAAAATAATGTTAAATCATCTGGTGTGCAAATGCATCAACAGGATATTTTGCAAGTCCCAAGAAATCCATCACCTGCACCATCAACTGCTTCTGTTATTCTAGATGGTTCATTTGTTCAACCCCCTCCAGATTACAAGGCTGAATTTCCTTGGAAAAGAGTTGGGGCATTCATTGATAAAAATAATCCTCCTCCATTTGAAGAACTTTTGGAAATCTCAGCTTCCAAGAATGCTGCCAAGTTATCCAAATACATTTCAGAGAAATATTATGCTGATTTTTACTATAATTGTTCTCTGGTTATTGGAATGTGTTTTTATTCTTGGATGTTATCATATTTTGGCTTTGGTGTCTTTTCATTTGGTATTGTCTCACTTTGTGGATTTTCTATCTATCGTCTCGAATTTAGGAGATTTAATGTTAATATTAGGGATGATATGCAAAGAGATAATGCTGCTGATCAATTGGAACAAAAATTAGAATCAATGCATTGGCTTAATAATTTCCTTTCAAAATTTTGGGTTATTTATATGCCTGCATTATCAGATATGGTTATTCAATCAACTAATGAAATTTTAAAAACTGTTGAACCACCTCCACCAATTAATAAATTAACTTTGGATCATTTTACCCTTGGTTCAAAAGCTCCAAAAGTTGATTCAATTAAATCTTTCACAAATTTAGGTTCTGATATTTATCAAATGGATTGGTCTCTTAATTTCACTCCAAATGATACAAATGATATGACTGCAAATGAACTGAAAAATAAAATTGCTCCTAAAATTGCTCTTGGAATCAGAGTTGGTAAAGGATTTGTCGGTGCTTCTTTACCTATTTTAGTTGAAAATATGTCATTTGAAGGTTTACTGAGAGTTAAATTGAAAATTGGTGCTACTTTTCCTCACATTGATGTTGTTTCAATTTGCTTTTTAGAACAACCTAAAATTGACTATGCTTTGAAACCAGTTGGTGGTAATACATTTGGTCTTGATATTATGTCGTTAATTCCAGGTTTGTCATCATTTGTTAATGGTTTAATTCATTCCAATTTAGCTCCAATGATGTATGCACCTAATTCTTTTGATATTGACGTTAATGAAATTGTTGAAAACACATTACCTTCTGCAATTGGTGCATTAGCAATTAAGATCAGGGGTGCCGAATATTCTTCTGATGCTGAAGATACTATCATTAATCCATATATTGAGTTCAATACCGAATCAGGAAATGTTCACAATACTTTAACAACAGATATAAAAGCTAATACAACTGTTCCAATTTTCAATGAAATTAAATATATGCTAATTGATAATTTACAATCAAGAATGAAATTTCAATTAATGAATCTGAAAAAGAATGGGGAAAGTGAACAACTTGCGGAAAGTTATTTTGAATTACAAGATTTGTTACAAAATAATCAAATGAAAATGATTGAAACAAAATTAACTCAAAATAACAGAAATGTTGGTAAATTAATTTATGATTTGATTTGGTTCCCAGTTTTAAAGTCTGACGAGAAAATGGAAAATAATGAATCTTTAAAAGTTCCTGAGTCAGATACAGGGATTCTGGAGTTCAATTTAATTGCTGCAAGGGATTTGAATAATTCACAATCTTTACTTGGTAAATTATCAGCATATGCTGAAATTTACATTGATAATGAATTATTTATTACAAGTAGATTAGCTAAAGGTACAAATAATCCAGAATTTAAATGTAAATTTGAAAAATTGATTACTTCAAAGGCAACAACAATTTTTAAGATTTTAATAAAGGATATTTCATCATTTGGTGAAACAACAATTGCTCAATATGAAACTACATCATTAGCGGATATTCTTTTTATTTCAACAAAAAAATCTCATGATTTGAAATTTACTGTTGGGGACGGTTCATTTATCTTTTCTTCAATTTGGAAACCATTACCATCTATTTCAATTCGTGATGATGTTACATTTATTCCACCGATTGGAGTTTTAAGAATAAATGTCATTAATGCAACCAATTTACCAAATTTGGAAACTTTGGGTACCATCGATCCATATGTGCAAGTTTTATCTGGTGGTGTCATAAAAGCTGAAAGTGCTGTTGTTAAAAATACACTTAATCCCAAATTTATGGAAGTTTTCTACGTTTCACTGTTAAGTAAGAATGAAAAGCTTGTACTTCGTGTTATGGATGTCGAATCTAATGATCAGGATAGGGAAGTTGGGTCTGTTAATATGGATTTGAACGATTTTTTGAACGATGCTAATAATCAAAACAAAAATTTCAAATTCGAAGGTAAATTATCCAGAAATGGTAAACCAACAGGAAAAATTTCTTATTCAGTATCATATTATCCGTTATTGCCAATTTATTCTCGTAGGGAAATTCAAAATATTTTAGCAAAGGAAAATGATGATAAACAACTTGATGATTTGGATGAATTAGAAGAACAAGCAAAATTTCTTGAAGACTTTAAAAAACATCCTGATGATTATGAATGGGTTGAAGAAGAAAGCGCGGTTAATGATCAATTAATTAAACAAGGTAAAATTAATATGTCAATAACGGACGCTATTAAGAATAAGAGTGGTGTTTTAGGTTTAAATTTAATTAAAGGTTCAACAAAGACAAAATCATGTTTTGTTGAAGCTTTAATTGATGATAGAATGTATCCAGATTTTATTTCAAGGAAATCTGATAATGGGAGATTTTCTTCTCATTCAGGTGACGCATTTATCAGAGATTTACCAAATTCAATTGTTACATTCAGATTAACAAAAACTGAAAGAGTTAAACACAAGGACCAAATTATATCGATGTCTTCAGAGCCATTTAAAGTTTTGGATTTATTAAATTCTGGTTATGATCAAGCAATGAAAATTGATATCGGTGGGAATATAATTGAATTTATGTTCGAATTTATTCCTTCAGAAATTGGAATGAGCCCACACGATTCAATTACTGATACAGGGTTAATGTCAATTAAATTACTTAAGGGGACTAATTTACCAGCAGCTGATAAAAATGGATATTCTGATCCATTTGTGATTTTGCTTTCAAATGGTACTGAAGTGTTCAGGACAAAGACAATTAAAAAAAATTTAAACCCAGAGTGGAATGAATCAACTCAAATTGTTATTAAATCTAGAGAAAGGTCAAAACTTAAAATGATAGTTAATGATTGGGATATGGCTGGTAAAAATGATCTATTAGGTGAAATTGATTTTGATTTGGAAAAGATGGAGATTGAAAAATCACAAACTTGGAAACTACCATTGGATACAAATAAGGGATCAATAATCGAATTTGAAACTAAATTTACACCTGGCTATATTAGACCAGGTTTGGGTGTTGTTACCAATGATATGTCATT
This sequence comes from Saturnispora mendoncae, assembly GCA_030564545.1. Lineage (NCBI taxonomy): Eukaryota > Fungi > Ascomycota > Pichiomycetes > Pichiales > Pichiaceae > Saturnispora > Saturnispora mendoncae. The sequence goes on from JAJLVT010000103.1 coordinate 616,411, forward strand.
ATTAAATATGACAGGTGCAGTTGGTGAAATAGGTGCATTAGGGATTCGAACAGCTGCAAATGTTGGATCATTTGGCTTAGGTGCAGCAAATAATGTTGGTTCACTGGGTTTAGGTGCAGCAAATAATGTTGGTTCACTTGGTGTGGGTGCTGCAACTAATGTTGCTGGAGGTGCTATGAATGTTGCTGAAGATTTAGTTACCGGAGGTCCTGGTGGATTATTCAAAAGGCTTAATGTACATAAGAGGACATCATCATCTAGTTTCAGACCAATGCCACCACCAGGAAATCACCATTCTAAATCATTATCAATTGGAACTGGATCAGGGATTGCTAGTGTTCGATCCTCAATGGATAATGCCAGTGTTAATACAGAGACCTTTAATGGAGCTAATGTTATTACAGGAAGAATGTCAATTATTAAAATGACGCCAGCTTCATCTAACGTTGGATCATATCAATTGAAGGTTCAAATGGTTTCGGCAAGTAACAAACATAAAACAGTCCATAAGACAAAATCCGTTAAGAGTATTAAAGGTGAGATGAAATGGCATGAACAGATTGCATTAAAATGTGACCCTAATGCGTCACTATTATTTGAAGTTAGGGAACATCATATGCTTGGAAAGGATAAAGTTGTTGCTGAAGCAAAACTCAATCTGACCGAAATTGTTGGTTTAAAGGAAGATTATGTTTTAAAAACAGACGTAGGTGATATTTTGTTAAATTTCAACTATGGTATTTGATATTTAGTGAGTTTTTAATAATTAGTTATTAAATGTATTTTGAAACTTGAAATTTTGAAATTTTTGTTGATAATTTCTCGACACGTCTCTGTTCTTTATTTTGAGTCCACCAATGTCGACACCACAGCCGCAGCAGCAGCAGCAACCGCCAATGAATGGCCAGAGATTGCCACCTGCGGGTGCGCAAAAAGATCCAGAAGCTTTGGCCGTAGCCACTGCATTGAGATACAACAAGCTTCTCAAACAGAGACAGGGGATTGTTACAAACACAAAGAATCGTAGTGATTTTTTCAGGTTTAAGAGATTTGAGAGGGCAATTCTCAGTGAAGAGTACAGCAAGAAGATGGGAAAGACACCTATATTACCAAAAGTTTCAGAAAAACAGCAAGTTCAACAGGTTTTCATTAAATTGATTCAAAATCAATTAGTTTTACCAGTTACAAAATTAAAAACAAAGGATGCTAAGGCAAAGGGTATATCAATTGATAAAAAAACTCCAGCATTAGAATTAACAAATAAAGCTGCATTAAAGGATGATGAATATTACGTTTGGAATTTTAATCCACCAAACCCATATTTGATTTTATATACTATTTTGGCACTAATTTTAGTATTTGCATTGATTTTATTCCCATTATGGCCATTCTGGATGAGAAAGGGTGTTTGGTATTTAAGTAATTTAGCATTAGGATTGATTTCATTATTCTTTGGGTTGGCAATTGTTAGATTAGTTGTTTATCTGATTACATTAGTAGGAATGAAGGATCAATTATGGATTTTCCCTAATTTATTTGCAGATTGTGGAGTATTGGAAAGTTTCCAACCAACTTATGAATGGGCTATTAGTGGAAGTGAAAAGAAGAAGAGTAGTAAAAAACATAAATTAGCATCTGAACCAACATCTGCCCCACTTGTCCCTACAACTACCACATCATCCACAAAAATTACAACAGGAAGTACCGGTGTATCTTCTGAGACCAAGCCAACAAAGAGAGTGGCCACACTTGAAGAAATTCAAGACGAGTGATAAAGCCCTCTTGTGATCCAGCAATCTCCAGCTTACGCTATCACGTGAGATGACTAATTATATCTCGGCATTTTATATATTGTGTACCTATTTGTATAACTTCTTCTTTAACGGTTTAGGTTCTCAGAGTTACAGAATCAGACCTCTTGCTTACATAATATGTGTAGGAAAAGCTCATTTACTCAGCACGCGCCAACTTGAAAATTTCAATAAAAAGAAAAAAATCGGGAAAAAGGGGCTGAAACGTGGACCCGTTTAAATTGCCAATTTCAGCGCTGATGTCCCTTTGTAACTTGTAGGGGCAAAGGTAGTGAGATTTAATTTAGGGCATCAGCATATGAATAAGAACTGCAACAATCAACAAGTTTTTCCGTTTTAATTGGTCAAGTAATGGCCATGGAGGCGTTTCCTTCTGACTTGTGCCAATTAGGGGGGAAAATGGGCAAAGATCATGGAAATTGACTGGAAATTGGCTGTAAAAAGATTCAATAGAGGGAGTACCTAATAATGAATGTATAGTACTTTTCCTTAATGGTATACCTCTTCTAAGCGTTACCAACTGTTTAATCATTTGTTTTATATTAGGGGTTTAGACCCTGAAAACCCTTTTCTGTCATAAAAATTACCCACGTGGGTTCTTTTCTTTTCATAAGGGAAATTCTATAAAAGACAAGGGGATGTCTCTCTATCATTCCCAGCTATACTCCACTTTAATAAACAAGAACAAAAGATACAGTTAAATGGAACACTTAACTCAGTTTGATTATATCTTTGCTATTGGTGTTATCTTTGCATTCCTTGATGCCTTCAACATTGGTGCCAATGATGTTGCTAATTCATTTTCATCTTCCATCTCTTCTAGATCATTGAAATATTGGCAAGCTATGATCTTAGCTGCTATTTTTGAATTCCTTGGTGCTGTTTTGGCTGGTTCAAGAGTTTCTGATACAATCAAAAATAAGATTGTTGACTTAAAAGCTTTCGAATCTGAGCCTGCTGTTTTAATGTTAACCATGGCTTGTGCCCTTATGGGTTCATCCATTTGGTGTTCAGTTGCCACATACTTATGTATGCCTGTTTCCTCAACCCATTCTATTGTTGGTGGTGTCATCGGTGCTGGTATCGCTGCTGTTGGTTCTGAAAATATTACCTGGGGTTGGAAAGGTTTCTCACAAATCATTGCTTCCTGGTTTATTGCTCCAGTTTTAGGTGGTGTTATCTCTTCAATCATTTTCTTGATTACCAAGTTCTTCGTTTTAGAAGCTAAACAACCTTTGAGGAGAGCTTTCATCTTGGTCCCAGCTGTTGTGTTTTTTACATTTGCCATTTTGACTATGTTGATTGTCTGGAAGGGTGCTCCAAACTTACATTTGGATAACTTGTCTACAGGCGCAACTGTTGGTTCTATTTTCGGTACTGGTGCTGTTGCTACTATACTATACTTAGGTAATCTTCACCCATTTCTTTACAGAAAGTTAGTTCATGAAGATTGGACCTTACAATGGTATCAGGCTTTCTACGGTTTTGTTTTCTGGTTTAGATCAGTTGATAACATCCCACCAATGCCAGAAGGTCACAAGTTAACTGTTGATTACTATGAAGGTAAGAGACCAAAGGAAATTAGCCAATCATCTGATGAAGAAGAATTGGCTGGAGATGAGGATAGCGATCTCAAGAAGACTGGTAACGTTGATGAAAGAATTGAAAAAATTGGTACCTTCCAATCAACTTCTTCTGACCAAAAACAGATCGAAAAACAACTTGAAGAATTGGAATTACCAACTGCTCACACAATTAAGTAGAATACCCTCCATTTTGAAGGTGAATATGCTGTTTGGAGACAAATGTTTTTGATTCCATCTAAATGGGGCTTATTGGCTTGGTTATTGGTTTCCCATGGTTTCAGACATGATGTGATTTCAACTCAAATGAAGACCGGTGATAACTCTGTGTTGTCAAAGAATTTAGAAGACATGCACAGCAGATGTAAGATTTATGACAATAGAGTTGAACATTTATTTTCATTGTTACAATGTGTTACAGCATGTACTATGTCATTTGCTCATGGTTCAAATGATATTTCAAATGCTTCTGGTCCATTATCTACAATTTACACTGTCTGGACAACCAATTCTGTTTCAGGCAAATCCGAAATCCCAATCTGGGTTTTATGTTTTACTGCTGCTTCATTGGTTGTTGGTATTTGGATGTTCGGTTACAGAATCATGTCTATCTTGGGTAACAAGTTAACATTACAATCCCCAGCTAGAGGTTTTGCTATTGAATTAGGCGCAGCAATTACAGTTGTTATGGCTACCAGATTGTCAATTCCTGTCTCCACTACACAAATTGCCATTGGTTGTACCGTGTTTGTTGGTCTTTGTAACTTAGATTTGAGGGCCACTAATTGGAGAATTGTTGCCTTCTCATATCTTGGTTGGATTTTAACATTGCCATTTGCTGGTATCATTGCTGGTATCATCATGGGTATTGTTTTAAATGCTCCACGTTGGGGTGGTTCTTATACCCTTTCTTAATTTAGCTACTTTTCGTTTATAGTGATAAAAAATATTTTTAGTCTTTGGTAATTTAAATTTAAACCCACGTTTTATGAATTAGCCGTGCGGCGAAAAGCCGCTTATCGTTTCAAAATATACAGCCGTTGATTTTTGATGAACTATTAAAGGAAAATCACAAAGAAGTGGCATGTCAGTGTCTAAAATTAGGATGAACCTCGAAGCTTGACTCCAAGAGTTTCCAAGAGTGCCAAGTTCTTTCTTTTAGGAAAACCGTTTTTAAGGTTTGTTTTTAACTCCGCACCGCTCAGCACAACGGCTTTTCAAAAAAGCAGGGAGCTACCCTTGTTTTACCCGGGGCAAACCAAAAGTCAATAACAGATCGACAGGATGGATTTTGTTTCAACAAAGACAGACATACTGATCCTTTTAATGTTCGAAAAACTAAAAGTTCCATCAAATGCAATATTGTGCATTTTTTCATCTTTCAAAGCAAAGGTAACTTCAAAACCAAAGACCCTACACGTGCACCCTTAAAAACCCCTTCAATACACGTGGTAAATATTAACCCTTATACAGGCAACTATAAAAGGGCACCCAATTATCTACATGGGGGCAATTAACTATATATCATTATTAAATCAGAATAACAAAAGATGCAACATTTGACCCAATTTGATTATATCTTTGCTATTGGTATCATCTTTGCATTCCTTGATGCTTTCAACAATGGTGCCAATGATGTTGCCAATTCCTTCTCATCATCCATCTCTTCTAGATCATTGAAATATTGGCAAGCTATGATCTTGGCTGCCATTTGTGAATTTCTTGGTGCTGCTTTGGTCGGTTCAAGAACATCTGACACTATTAAAAATAAGATTGTCAATGTTAAGGCTTTCGAATCTAACCCATCTATTTTGATGTTAACTATGGCATGTGCTATTGTTGGTTCATCTATCTGGACTTCTGTTGCTACATATTTATGTATGCCTGTTTCTTCTACTCACGCTGTTGTTGGTGGTGTCATCGGTGCTGGTATTGCCACTGTTGGTTCTGACAACATTGTTTGGGGTTGGAAAGGTTTCTCACAAATTGTTGCTTCCTGGTTTATTGCTCCAGTTTTAGGTGGTGTTATCTCTTCAATCATTTTCTTGGTTACTAAGTTCTTCGTTTTAGAAGCTAAACAACCTTTAAGGAGAGCTTTCATGTTAGTTCCTGTTATTGTTTTCATTACCTTCGCCATTTTGACTATGTTGATTGTTTGGAAGGGTGCTCCAAACTTACATTTGGATAAATTATCTGGCGCAGCAACATGTGGAGCTATTTTTGGTACTGCTGGTGTTGCAACTCTTCTTTATGGTGTTTTTGTTCACCCTTTCCTTTACAGAAGATTAGTTCACCAAGATTGGACCCTAAAGGATTATCAAGCTTTCTACGGTTTCGTTTTCTGGTTCAAGTCAACTGATGACATCCCTCCTTTACCTGCTGGACAATCATTAACTGTGGACTACTACTCTGGTAAGAGACACGAAGAAAACGAATCTGTTGACTCTGATGATCTTGAAAACTATTCCCTTAAGAAGGATGCCAATGAAATTGAAATTGATGCAACCACTTCAATCCCAGTTGAACTAGTAAACGATGTTGAATTACTTGAAAAGCCCACCATTGATACTATCAAGTGGAATACTATGTACTTTAAAGGTGAATACGGTATTTGGGGTAAAATGGTTTTAAGACCAAGTAAGTGGCCATTATTGCTTTGGTTAATGGTTTCCCACGGTTTTAGACATGATGTTATTAAAGCCCAAATGGATGGATCCTCAAATATGTTATCCGGTAACTTGGCTGATCTTCATAAGAGATGTAAGATTTACGATAACAGGGTTGAACATATTTTCTCATTATTACAATGTATCACTGCTTGTACTATGTCATTTGCTCATGGTTCCAATGATATTGGTAATGCAGCTGGTCCTTTAGCTGCCATTTACACTGTCTGGACAACAAATAATGTTAGTAGTAAAGCCCCAGTTCCAGAATGGGTTTTGTGTTTCACTGCTGGTTCATTAGTTCTCGGTTGTTGGATGTTTGGTTACAGAATCATGGCTATCTTGGGTAACAAGTTAACATTGCAATCCCCAGCTAGAGGGTTTGCTATTGAATTAGGTGCTGCTGTTACCGTTGTTATGGCTACCAGATTGTCAATTCCTGTCTCCACTACACAAATCGCTGTTGGTTGTACCGTGTTTGTTGGTCTTTGTAACTTAGATTTGAAGGCCACTAACTGGAGAATTGTTGCTTGGTCTTATCTTGGTTGGATTTTAACATTACCAATTGCTGGTATTATGGCTGGTATCATTGCTGGTATCATCATCAATGCTCCAAACTGGGCTTCAACTTACACTCTTTCTTAATTCCCTTATTTTTAATATTGCTCAATAACTCTTAATTTTTTAATTTTATAATAATTTTAAATTTTACTTCTGTTTTTTAATATTCAAAAGACCAATATAATGAGCATACACTGGCTCATGTGAATTAACAATCTAATTGATTAAAATAAATAAATAAAAAATCTACAATCAGTTATAACTTTGCTTTGGAAATGGGTATGAAGGACCAACTTCTTGAATAGATAACTTAGCTAACCAGTGACCCATGTCAACATTAGTGGATAAATCCTTACCCTGGACTAAACCAGCAGTGAAACCAGCAGCAAAAGCATCACCAGCACCATTAGTATCAGCAATCTTAGATGGTTCTAAAACATGAACAGCAAATTCCTTAATGGTGTATTCCTTAGTGCTAAAATCGTATGCAACAGTCAATGTTGAATCAGTACCTTGAGTAAAAATAACAGTTCTTGGCTTCTTAGTGTTAACCTTTGGTAAACCAGCAACATGCTTAGCGATAGCGGTTAAGTCAGTTGCATCCAACCCATTAGTTTCAGCGTAAGCTGCTGCTTCTGATTCGTTACAGATGATGTAATCAGTGTATGGAATAACTTGAGCTAATGGGTCCTTGAAGAATTGAGGAATGAATGGAGCAGAGAAATTCAAGATAAAATCTTTGTTAGTTTCAGCAGCGTGTTTACCTAACAATTCAATTGCATCTGGTGAAACAGTTAAATGGAAACCACCAATGTAAAAGACCTTACCGGATTCAACATTAGCCCAGTTTTCTGGCTTTTGTAAATGGGATGGCTTGAAATGGTTAGCAGCAGCCAAGTCAGTAACAAGGGATCTGTTAACACCGTTAATCAAAGCAGCACATTTACCAGTGGCAATGTCATCTTGAACCATGTAAGCAGTAGTTAAACCAACAGATTTGTTAGCTTGAATTAACTTTTCAGCGTAGACATCCTTACCAACAGAACCGAAGTAAAGAACAGATTGATCTGGAAGAACATATTGGGCACCTCTAGCGGTGTTTTGAGCAGCACCACCGGCAACTAACTTAACATCGTCCATTTTCAAGACATCTTCGAAAACTGGCATGTGCTTTTCTTCAGCAAGAATAGCATCGTTTTCTTTCAAATCATACTTGTCCAAGTAGCTCTTTTCAACATCAACTTGTAAGTCCAATAATGGGTTTCCTAAACAGATTAAATCGTAAGCCATTTTAATGTAATGTAACTTTGATGAAGAAGAAATAAGTAATCCTCTGCCATGTGAAAAAAATTTAAATTTTTCACTTCTTTCCTTATTGACTTTGAATTACTTTTCAAATGGAGGGAGGTAAAAACGATAAAAAAGGTGGCGATGTTAAAAGAAGGCAAATGTTTAAGCCATTACTTTCAAATCCATATACTCCCCGTCAAAAATGGATTAAAATTGATCCAGCTGATCAAATTTTAGTGTTGGAATGTCTAACAAGACAGGTGTTAACCCCAATTGCTAAATGGAACTTATTATCAAAAGAGGAACAGGAAAAGGAAATACAAAAGGAACAGGCGGATCCCAAATATTGTCTTTTCAAGGATAGATTGTTTATAACTCTAGGTTATAACGCAATTATGAAGAAATTGGAGGATAAAGTTCAACAAAATATAGGGAACAAAAAGGTCAAATCTGGTGTTTTGTTTGTTTCAAAGGCGGAGATGGCATCTCCATTATTATACCATCATTTACCAATGTTATGTGCATTAGCTGGTATTAAATTAATCCAACTACCAAAAGATTCATCATCAAAACTTGGAAACTCAGTGAATTTAAAAACAGCGATTTCAATTGTTCTAATAGATGACAATTTAATCAAACAGAACAAATCATTAAATGATATCATGGATAATGTTGAATTAGTTAATGCAGGTATTTTGAATCATTTAAAATCAACAAAATTAGACATGAATGTTAAATTCCTTATTACCGATGCGCCAATTAAGAAGAGGTAATCAACTTTATATCAATTTACCAAATTTATATACCCTTTTGAATAGATTAATCCCAGTTTTTCTCCTTATGTCCATATTTGAAATTAATTTATTAACGGTTGGTAAATCAATACCCCTGTTATCGGATATCCATTTTGGTAATTCATTTAAATTATTTGGTGTCCCTTTTGATTTCAAATGAGGTAAATATGTTAATGTCCCATGGTAATTCGATGCTGTCGATGGTAATTTATAATCTAAATATCCATGTGAACCCCAATGATCTTTGTTATAATATAGTAAATGCTTTGCCCTTGTAATACCAACATAATTACAATTTGAGTCCTTTGCAATCGCTGTCATATCACGCATATCATTTAATGTTGAAGTTATAAATACAATATCCCATTCTCTACCCTTTGATGTATGTATTGTTGAAATTGTGACTGCATTATCTGAATCCAATTTCATTAACCTTTTATAAAAGTTAGTTTGATCATAATTATCAATGAAATATTTAATTAATGTGGGATTATTACCCTCATTTTCCTTTAGTGTTTTTGAAATTATTTTAAAATCCATATTTAAATCAACAAGTTCCTTTTCAATTTTAGCTGGGGGCATTGATTCAATCACTTTTTTGAAATTGGTTTCTGAACAGAGATTAATCAAGTTAAACATAATTGAATTTGAATCATTTTTATTTAAACATAATTTACTCAAATATGAAATAAATGGAAAGAATAATTTCAATTGTTTCTTATCTAAAACTTCTGGATTATCTAAAACAGTTGAATAGATACTCTCACCGATTGAATCCGAAACTTCTTTAATTTTTCTCAACGTAACAGGCCCAACAGAACTCAAATGTCTACAAACTGAAACTAATGAATCATCATCATGTGGGTTATCCATTAGTTTCAAAAAATCTAAAATCATTGACAATGAAGATTTCTTCCAGGACTGTTCATCTTTTAATTTGGTAACATTATATTTACCAATCATTGATAAATGAAAACCAAATGCATCAACTGACGCATTTGAATGTGATAAAATTGCAATATTACTTGGTTTTATCATGCCATTTGAATTTTGAATTAATTTATCAATTTCTTGGTTAATGAATTCCGCTTCTTTCTTAGAATCTTCAAATGTAACCCTAAACGGATAAATTTCTGGTTCATCTTTAAGGGCAGATCGCAATAAAGTGGTATCTGATTGAAGTGTATTTGTAGCTACTTTGATTAAATTTTGAGGTAATCTAAATGAATCTTCCAGTACTAAATCCAATCTGTGATCTTTATCGTAAATTTTATCCATCATCCCCCAATTTTTAGAGGGAATTGCACCTGTAAACCCATAAATTGATTGATCAATATCACCTGAAATAGTTAGATGTTTCCCCTTAACAATCTCTTTTAAGAATTCCATGATAATTGAAGAAACATCTTGGAATTCATCAATTATAATTAATTTACAGTCATTCATAACAATTGATGGGTCAATCTTTATTATCCTGGCTGCTTCCATGATACATTTATCAAAAAAGATATTCTCCTTCTCTTTTTTAGATCTAATAGCCTTTGAAGCCATAATAGTTGGGAAATCGTATTGTAATAAATCCTTATAGTATTTCTCATCATAACTTCTACAAATGTTGACATTCTCTTTAATTTTGTAATAATCTCTAATGAAATCAGGTTCCATTTTAACGGTTCTACTAAAATGGGTAATATTTGGAATCTTCAGTTTGACCAAGTTATAGCAAAAGGAATGAAACGTTGAAACGTCAACACCAATAGTCAATTCTTCCCCAAAAACATCGAGCATCTTTAACTTAAAATCTTCCACCGTCTTTCTTGTTAAACTAAACACGATGATCTCATGTGGTTTAATCCCATTGTCTAATGCGAACCCAATTCTGTCCACCAATGTCTTTGTTTTCCCAGTCCCCGGGCCTGCAATAATATTCAAAAGAGTATCAGCTTCTAAGGGTGTCTCTATTGCCTCCAACTGGGACTTTGTACAAGATATGGACACCTCCGTCATGTATAATTGTTAGAAGTTAAAGAAGAATAATATTACCTGTTTTGAATATATTAAAAGTTTACGTGTCATATTAGGTAAACATAGTGGAAAGGTCATTCCAACACTAAAACAGTTGTTTTAGTTAAAGAAAACCACTGTGAAAATTCAAATACTTAGAATTTTGGTTGTTAGGAATGCCAATACACAACACGTGCTGAGCATTTGCAATGAATTACCGTATTCCCATTGGATTTTAGAATTCAAAACTATACCATTAGGATTAGTTAATTTCCTTAATATTGGTTGTTTTATCAGTTTTGTTATTACCAACTTTTAAAGCCATAAATTTGTTAATTTAATAAATTACCATCATGTAACTACATACATCGCGATGAAATTTCAACTTCATTGTGAAATGGAAGAGATTACATCTTCTATAGACAATGTCAACATCCCAATTCCAGCAGCTTGAGAAGCTTGGAGAGGGGACTTATGCGACGGTCTACAAGGGACGCAACCGTTCCACGGGAGCTCTGGTGGCTCTGAAGGAGATCAGCCTCGATTCAGAGGAAGGGACGCCCTCCACGGCCATCAGGGAGATATCTCTCATGAAGGAACTCAAGCACGAGAACATAGTTGCTTTGTATGATGTTATTCACACAGAGAACAAGTTGACACTGGTGTTCGAGTACATGGATAATGACTTGAAGAGGTACATGGAAATCCATAATAATTCCATTGACTTCCAAACTGTGAAATCCTTCATGTTTCAGCTGCTAAGAGGGATTCTTTTTTGCCATGATAATAGGGTGCTTCACAGGGACCTTAAACCACAGAATTTATTGATTAATTCTAAGGGCCAATTAAAAATTGGAGATTTTGGTTTGGCAAGGGCTTTTGGTATACCTGTTAACACATTTTCTAATGAAGTTGTCACTTTATGGTATAGGGCACCAGATGTTTTACTTGGCTCAAGGAATTATTCAACATCAATTGATATGTGGTCCGCTGGTTGTATCCTTGCAGAGATGTTCACCGGAAAGCCATTGTTTGCAGGTTCATCAAATGATGATCAATTGTTGAAAATATTTAGAGTAATGGGTACTCCAAATGACAGGACATGGCCAGGTGTTTCAGCTTACCCAAATTATAAACCTAATTTCACTCAGTTTGTTCAACAAGATTTAAGAATTTTAATCCCTGAAATTGAAAACTTACCATTAAATTTACTACAAGGGTTATTACAAATGAGACCTGATATGAGATTGAGTTCAAGACAGGCTATCCAACATCAGTGGTTCCAAGATTATACAAACCAATTGGGGTTTGAACAGTATTATCAGCAAGATCAACAACCACAATCTCAACAACCTCAACAATCTTCAACCTCACAACAGGCTTACAATTATTAAGTAATTTGTTAATGTATGTATACCTCTCTTTTTTTATATCTTTAGTCAAACAATTGAAGATGCTAAATCATTCAAAATATGACTATCAGGTTGAATATCCTCCCTCAATAACAATTCACCAATTAATTCTGGAGAGTTATCACGTAGATAAATCCAAAAATGGTGGTCACTGTTCAAATGTCCGCCATAGAAGTACTCTAATATTGATGAATATGGTTGTGTGTGTAATAATTTTTGATATTCATGTAACAAGACGAATAGTCTCCCCGAACTTAGCTTTATTCCATCTTCCAAATCATTATCGTTTACCACATCTGTAATAAACTTATTTATCATTTCACATGGTATAATTAATCTCAATTTGATGCTCATTGAAAATATTTGAAATAAACCAAGCTCCAAACTCACAATATCAAATTTAATTAATTCACTTGAAATTAAATCTGATAATATTAAAAATGAATTAAATAACTTTGTTCTAGACAATGAATCCCAATTCTGAAAGGGGAGCTTAATTTTAATATTTTGAAAAAATTCATTAAATTTAGATTTATCAATAAACTCAACATCCTCTTCGTTTTTCTTTTCATTAAATACTTCAATAAAGTCTCCTATCTTATCTTCTGGTATTAAATAATCGATTTTTAAGTCTTCAAAAATAGTATACGATAAATCATCAAGTCCATTTTCATTCAATAATGTGATAAAATGTGGGTCTGTGTATCTAAGTGATTTAAAAACACCAGTGGAATAAAATAGTGTATTAAATTTTGTTTGGAAATCATTTTTGTCCTGTGTCGTATTATTCCTGGCATTTTGGCTTGATCTTTTCTTTATTTGAGATAATCTCCTTTGATCTGATGTTGATATATGATCATCATCATCCCTCATCAACGCAACCATTGAATCAGAAATTTTATTAGACCTCAATGATCTCTTTAATACAAAATTCATTGAAACATATCTTGACACAATATCATTACGATGTAAATTAACAAATGAATTGAAATGTTTTGATATTAACTTAACATTTGTTAAATCCCCTGAATGTGAAAGAACATTGATTAAAACTTCTGGTGGTAATTTCTGTAAAATTGAAGAATTTTGACCATATACAAATGGTAATTCATCATCAGGGATCATAACTTTTCTCCAAGCTCTCCATGTTCTTCTCATATAACCATTACCGACAAACCAATAAAGTCCATCTTTTGTTAAAACACCAGGGTAACCATTGATTGGTTTCCCCTCTGAATCAATTGGTCGCTTTATCCTTTCATTATAAGCATCACCATTTAAGAAATACTTTCTATAAAAATATCGACCATCAATTCTAGCTTTAAAATATTTTGAGTTTATACTGTTCGGATGGTCTATTATTGAACTTAGTTTAGCAAATGCCTTTTCAAGTGGGTATGAATGATCCATTCTCCAATTTGTCAATTCTTCAAATTTATCAATTGCATAAACATATCTCAAAAGTTTATTAATAGCCCAACATCCATGATCACGGGTAAATACTTTATCGCATCTTCTTAGAGTACTACTGAGAATTACTTTTTCACTTTTTGTTATTCTAATATCTTTTAGTAATCTAAAATGAAATGAATTTGGTGAAATTCCATACTTATTATTCAATTCAATGGTTTTTTTACTGGATACAAGTGAATTGTACTCACTGATCCAACCTACAAACCCAAGATTTGGATTACCATCATTAAAACAAACACCAGGGACTGCATAACCCATATTGATAGAATATTTTACTTTTATAAAACTTTTCTCTATGCTTTTTTAAAATTTCCCGCTTACATAATCAAACATTTTACCTGGTGATCCAATAAGATTATCCACGGCATGGTGGAGACCTTCCCTTGCTGAAAGTCTAATGGCAACATGAATGTGTGGCAAAGCCTTGATGCTTTGAATTGCAGTGTAGTTTTTCCACCATATGACATCTGATCTGGAAATCTCCAGTCCTTCACAAAATGTACCAACAACATATCGTTCTATGACCTTCTTCATTGCAGCACCAATATCACCTATTTCAGATTGGGGGTCTGCCTCCATAGGAAATTTTACCCAGACACACACATGCGCAACTGGCTCTGCATAATAATATGGGAACTCATTCCAAATTATCTTAGTATCCTCTTTATCGCTAAATGGTCTTGGATCGGTAAACTTGATTTGAGTAATTGCCTTGCTAGATTTTATGCTGCAATCGTAATCATTTGGAAGCCAGTTCAGTGAATGAATCAATAGATTAGTAACGAGATCCCAACCTTTAACTTCAATATCAGCTTTAAAATTCCTATAAACACGCTCTTGATCAACAGATCTACCCAGCTTGTCCAATTTATTCGTTATAACGATTTCTTGCAGTTCCTCCCATTTAATCGGTTCACTCCTTACAACCATTTTTTGTTATATATGATTAGTTAGTAGCTGTTTGGAGAGAATCAACAATACATCTTTGGAGCTGCGCCACCGCACGCGCCACATCACTTTGAATATCAGACTCAACTTTCAAATAGAGGCGTTCTCCATTTGCTTTTGGGTCTGCAATAAAGGCACCCCGTACAACAATAGAGACGTTGCATTGATCTTCAATTTGAGCTAAGAAATCCCCCTTAGAAACAGCCCATCTGGCCATTTGTGGTAAATCATTGATTGTCATGTGCGCTTCAAATAACCTTGCACCCACTTTTGTTTCATCATTGGTGATGTATACAACCTTAACAGGATCTGGTTGGGCTTCTGTTTTGGCCTTTTCTGATTCAACATTTGGGGCCTTTTCTCCTTCTAAATAAATACCCTTCTCAGTTTTAGCTAAATCATCTCTAATTGATTGTAGTTTCTCTAATCCATGACCTCTAAATCCTATACTTGATTTTGGTTTATCTATTTTATGTTCTTTCCCCCATTTATCAGCCAAGACTTTCAATTTTGGGTCAATATCAGCTGGATCACATTTAGACTGATTAATAATATAATTCAAATCCCATGCATACCTCTCCTCTTCTATACTCAATAAAGTTATAGCAGTACCCTTTTTACCAGCCCTACCTGTTCTACCAATTCTATGAACGTAATCTTCTATATGATTAGGTGAATCAAAATTAACAACTAAATCTAACCCGTCAACATCAAGACCCCTGGCAGCAATTGAGGTTGCCACTAGTGTATCAATTATTCCATTTGAAAAATCATTAATAACACCATCTCTTTCACCTTGATCTTTACCACCATGTAACGCCATTGAAACGTACCCTCTAGATAATAATTTTTTAACAAGTTTATCAGCAGAATCTTGCTTCTCTGTAAATATTAAACATTTATGGGACTTTAATTCAGGGTCTCTAGAATAAACATTTGAATTCCATTTCCCAAGGATTTGTAAAAGGGAATTAACTTTTAGATTTTCAATTTCAAATTTTGTTTGGTTATCAGATCCAATAACTTCAATTATTTGTCTAACATCTTCACTAACTTTGTTTCTTTCCCCAACTTTACAGACAATTGAATTATTTAATAATTTCCTAACTGAAAATTCAACCCTTTTTGGAAATGTTGCACTAAATAAAACTTTTTGACAATCCGATCTTATACTTGCCTTGGTCAATATTTTAACAATTTGTGGTTCAAACCCTAAATCAAACATTCTATCAGCTTCATCAATCACTAAATAGCTTATATTTGTCAATTTTAAAATTTTCCCTTGATTTGAACATAACAAGTCAATAATACGACCTGGAGTGCCAATAACAATATCAACACCTGAACTATGTCTTAATTCAGCAATTTGTGCTGAAATTTGTTGACCTCCATAACAGCAACATAATCTTAATTTCATTAAATCACAAAATAATTGAGCTGCTTTTGATATCTGAATTGCCAATTCCCTGGTTGGGGTTAAAATTATTGCTCTTGGTGTGGATCCCATAAAATCTCCTTTTTTTTTAGGTAATGGGTTTGCCAACAGGTGTCTAAATAAAGGTAATAAAAATGCCAACGTTTTCCCTGACCCAGTTTTGGCAACCCCAATAAAATCTTCCCCGTTCATAATATATGGTAATGATTGACATTGAATTGGAGTTGGTTCATTAAAATCCATGGACTCTAAAACAGTTTGAATTTGTTTAGGTAATCCTAAATGATTCCAGGTTAGAATTGGTTTATACCTCTTTGAACCAATAATAGAAATTATATCAGCTTTTCTTAGTTCACTAACTTCTAAATCTGTTAAAGACGAAATCATTGGATGCTCTTGATAAAGAGATTTGAATAATTCATAATTTTCATGCGTGTGTACCGGTATTCCCTTTTCAATTTGTGGTTTTAACAAATCACTAAAATCATTCTTGTCATCAAATGAGTTTCCATCATCATTGTTGAAATCTAATATTTCATCATTTGTCCTCCTTTTCGGTTCATTCTTTTCCAATTGTGTTAGTAAAGTGTCTAAATTGGGTTGACTGTAATCAGACTGCGAGTATTTGATAAAGTCTTGATTTGGTTTCGATTTTACTTGGCTCTTCTCTTCTTCTTCTTCTTCTTCTTCTTCTTCATTAAAAGTGTTAATTTTGACTTTTTTTAAACCATTTGGAACCTTTTGTTTTGACCTTTTCAAAGACACCAGTTTAATTTTTGGAACACCCAACTTTTTATTCTTCAAAACAGAGCTTGAATCCTTTGAATTTTCCATTTCTTAATGCTAACAATAAAAGAGAAGAAACAATTGATTTTGCAAAGAAAAAAAATAGCTTCCTATTTCGTTATCTTCTTCCTTTTACTGAAATTCCCATTTATGTCAAACAGGCCCCTTCTAACAAGCGACACGCGTCGCAGGCCGTATAGCTCCACGACAAATTATGCCTCGCAAAGATTGGAGCTTCCAACGTCAAGGGGAGGGATTTCACATTCATCTTCCATTCCGAATCAGAAACACAATCACCATCACCGTCATACAGCAATTTCCCAATCAAATAGCTCCAAATTAGATACCATGGAGGGTGTTACATTACCTACTATTCTCAATGTTCTTTCGATTTTAATGTTTTTGCGTTTTGGGTTTGTCATTGGACAAATGGGTATAATTGGAACCATTGGGTTATTATTATTATCATATGGGATTGATTTATTAACAACATTGTCTGTTAGTGCGATTGCAACAAATGGAACAGTTAAGGGTGGCGGAGCATATTATATGCTTTCAAGATCACTTGGTGTTGAATTTGGTGGTGCAATTGGTATTATTTTTTTTATAGGTCAAGTTTTAAATTCATCAATGAATGTTGCTGGTGTCATTGAACCATTAATGTATAATTTTAATGAGAAGAATGGGGTGGTTTACAATTTTTTACCAGAGGGATATTGGTATCAATTTGGGTATTGTTCAATATTTCTTTTTATTTGCATTATTGTTAGTTTAATTGGGTCAAGTGCAGTTTCTAAAGCAGGTAAATATTTATGTATCATTTTAGTGATCTCTACATTGACAGTACCAATATCTGCATTAATTGTTCAACCATTTGAAACTGAATTTGGTGGGTTTTATTCGGGATTATCATGGGATACATTTCATGAGAACCTTTGGCCACATTTTACTAAAGGTGCAGCAGGGTCACGATTAGATGTTGAAGAGAATTTTAATGATTTATTTGGGATTTTTTTTCCTGCAACTGCAGGAATTTTAGCTGGTGCATCAATGAGTGGGGATTTAAAGAATCCTTCTAAATCAATTCCTAGGGGTACATTATGTGGACTTTTAGTTACTTTTGGATGTTATTTATTAGTTATTATTTCCATGGGTGCAAGTATACCAAGGAAGTTATTACATAGGGATGTTCAAGTTATTCAAACTGTTAATTTAAGTCCAATTATAATTTTAGCTGGTGAGATGTCAACATCAATTTTCTCTATTATTGTAGGTATTGTCGGAGCAGCAAAACTTTTACAAGCAATCGCCAGGGATGAAATTTTACCAGGGTTGGCAATTTTTGGACGTGGTGATTCAAAAACAGATGATCCAAAAATTGCTATTTTATTTACATGGGTTATTTGTCAATTATTTTTATTTGCAGATTTGAATCAAATTGCCACATTAATTACAATGGCATTTTTAATGACATTCATTGTAACGAATTTAGCATGTGCATTACTAAAAATTGGATCAGCACCAAATTTTAGACCATCATTTAAATATTTTTCAACAAATAGTGCATTAGCTGGGACAATATTTTGTTTTGGTGCCATGTTCATTGTGGATGGTGTTACAGCCAGTTTAATTTTAGTAACATTAGCATGTTTAATTTTAGTTATTCATTTTGTTTCACCACCAAAACAATGGGGGGATGTTTCACAAAGTTTAATTTATCATCAAGTTAGGAAATATTTATTAAAATTAAGGCAAGATAATGTTAAATATTGGAGACCACAGGTTTTATTATTAGTTGATAATCCAAGAACATCATGGAATTTGATTACATTTTGTAATCATTTGAAAAAGGGTGGGTTATATGTATTAGGGCATGTTTATGTTACAGATAAATTCCAAAGTAAGGCAAGGGAAATTAATTCAATTAGACAAAATTGGGTTAAGGTTAGAGATATATCCAAAATAAAGGCATTTGTTCAAATGTCTATTGCACCAACGATTAATTGGGGTGTTAGAAATATTTTCCTTGGATCAGGTCTTGGTGGTATGAAACCTAATATAACAATTGTTGGATTTTATAATTTATCCAAGTATAAAGGGGATGTTAAGATCCCTGAGGGTATTCAATTTGAGAGTGATGAAATTGATTATTTTAATCAAGTTGGAAGTGATATACCAACAGATGAAGAATTTAGGAATATTAATTCAGAACAATTAAAAGTGACAGAATGGGTATCAATTTTAGAAGATTTGAGTTTATTAAATTCCAATATAGCCATTGCTAGGGGGTTTCCAAGGTTAGATTTCAAAGAGGGGAGTTGTTATGATAATAAAGGGGAGGTTAAATATATTGATTTATATCCTATTCAAATGGTTGGTACAGCTTTTGGTGATAAGGGTAGGTCGATGATGACCAATAATTTTGATACGTGTACATTGATATTACAATTAGGGGCAATTTTATCAACAGTTCCTGCATGGAAGAAGTATAAGTTACGAGTTATTGTATTTGTTGAAGAATTGGAAGATGTCGAAGTTGAAAGAAGGAGGGTTAAGAGTTTATTGGATATATTAAGGATGAATGCAGAAGTATTGGTTTTATGTTTAAAAAGTGGAGAGTTTAATCTATATGAGTTATTTTCCAAGGGTAGTAGTGAAAAGATGGGGTTTAAACAGAAGCAATTTATTGACGAAGTGTTAAAGGAAGATGAATGGTGGAAGGAAGTTTGTATGATACGTCAAGGTAGTAGTACTGGTGGTGGTGGTAGTGGTGGTAATAAGGGTGTTCCAATTGTTAAGAACACGCCATATTTTGGGCGTGATTTTTCTAAATCAATGAGTCCTATGGGTAGGGGAAGACGGATGACATTTTCTAAAATGAACCAACTTGGGATGAGTCTTGGGATGGGGCTTGTGGTTAATTCATTTCAAAATGACATGAGGGCTTCCATTGATGGATATGATGAATCCGAGGATGATGATGATTATTCTGTTTATGGAGCTAGTCAAAGCAACAGTGAAGCGGGGAGTGTGAAATCATTTACATTGCAGCGGATGGCTAGTAGCTCGAGTATTCGTCGTGTCCCTGTAAAGAGTGCGTTTACAGCAGAGAAGATGCCAGAGAGTACGATTCAAGAGAATGCTGAGCGTAGTATTGGATTCCATGAAGAAGAAGATGATGAAGAGGCTGTTTTGGAAGAAGAAGAGGAAGACGACGAAGAAGGGGGAAATGGAGGTTGGAACAAAAGTATTTCCAAAGTGAAGTTCGGTGAGATGCCACGTCGATGCCAATTCCTAGTGATCAACGAGATGATGCAGAGTGTCAGTGAAGGGGGGTCAAAAACGGCGCTAATTTTCACGACACTTCCTTCGCCAGAGCAGGGTGTGCATTTGAACGAAGCTGCTTGTGTTGAGTATGTGGTGGACATATCGCTGTGGGGACAAGGACTACCCCCATTGGTGTTTATAAATGCACAGAGTGTGACTGTGACATCGAATTTGTAATAAGGCATTTATTTCTGATAGATAACGATTTCCCAATCGGGAAAATGTGCCGCGCCAAGGAAGCTGCCAGATGGAAACGGTTTTTTCCATTCTTCTGTCAACGTCTTTTTCCACCTACTGGAATAACAACTAAAAATGTACGCCTCCGATCTACTCAAATACTGCCACTGTCCCCCTGAACAGCAGAGACGTTTACCAACATATGGTGAGAAATATTCTTTCCCCCCTCTACCACCACTAGCCGCTTTTCAGCAACCATCTATGTTGAAAGGGTCCACCCAATCAAATTTCTCTTCTTCAACCACCTCTTTGGACACGTTGACTTCAGTGGCCCAACAGTCTTTTGGCTTAGGACTTAAACAGCTCGATACAAATGACATTGGTATGGGCTTTCAACCCCTCTCCAGATCCCACGCATCGTCCATTTCATCAAATTCTTCAACTTCATCCTCGAATTCTTCCGTGTCGTCGAAATCTTCCTTGAAGGATAATCAACGCAAGAAGAGATCCAATCTGCCAAAAAAGTCAACTACCATACTAATGACATGGCTTAATGATAACATTACCCATCCATACCCAAATTCAAAGGAAAAAATGGACTTGATTAGGAAAACTGGCTTAACCCCTCAACAACTGTCCAATTGGTTTATCAACGCTAGACGTCGTAAAATCAATAACCAACAACAACAATCACAATAAGTTAATGTCTTACAACCACATCCATCTTCTTCAAAGTCAATGTACACTAATCGGAACAGGCTTCCTTCCTATCATCATCCCTTTCGCCAATTTTACTATTACTACTGCTCCTCTCACTGTTTTTTTTTTAAATCCATCTTTATTTATCCGTTTTTTATACATATATAAACATTATTTATGCTTTAACAATAACACTCTTTAAATATTCATACTGACTTTCTGTTTGTACCATTAACATTCTACAACATTTCAAACTTGCAACAACTCCAAATAAATCAGATATAGTAACAAACCCATTTTCTTCAATTTTCTTTTTTTCCTTTAAAATATAATCCAATGCAATGAATGTACCTGTTCTACCAACACCAGCAGAACAATGTACTAACATTTCCCCACCTTTGATAATATTAACTAATTTAATTAATGGATCACTACCATCTTTATTTAATGGAGGGCTTGCATGATCAACCCAATTACGTAAATGATAATGTTTAATAATTAACCCGCCTTTTGTTTCCCATTCCCTAATTTCAATTAACCCCTCTGTTTGTAAACTTGGGTCATTCCCAATTATATCAGTAATATGATTAATATAATTCATACTTTTAACCCTATTACCTTCCTTAAATTCCGTCAGCATGATTATATTACAACATTTATCTATATTTGCCTTAGCTAATTCCAATGATAATTCAATGAATGTATTAATAGTTTTTGGTGTTGGTGCTTGTGTTGCAATATAATGTCTTGGTCTATTTTGAAGATCATTTAAATCATATCCCCTCATTGAAAGAGCATCAGCATTTAAAGATGACATGAACTTTGGCTCTATATAATTCCCATTAATATAACCTTTAATTGGTACCCGTTCATTGAAGTTATTTATTTTTATAATTGTTTCATCATATGGTAAAACATCATTATAACGATTCTTTGCAGAATTTTCAAACATTGAACCAATAGAACAAGTTTTAACTTTCATTACTTTCCTATCAAATTGTAAAAGACGTTGGAATTCAAACTCCTTCATTTTAACTAAATTATATAAGAGAAGTATGTAGTAATGCACATAGAATTAAATTTCAAAATGCCCATTCAGGCTGTTGTTGATGATGTTGTTGTTGTTGTTGTTGTTTTGAACGTGATCCGCCTCTACCCCCTCTACCTCTACCTCTTCCACCTCTTCCACGTCCTCTGTTTGAACGATGACCACTACTTCCAAAAGTATCCATGTTCATAGCCTTTTCATCATTCCAACTAATTCTACCACCTTCCTTGTCGTTTGATGAAGAGAGACTGTCAAAGAAAGACCTTTGTTTGTTATAAGCTGGTTGTTCTTCCCCCTCATCTTTGCCACCTTCTGTTTGCTGTTGTACACGTTCAGCTTCCAGTTTGGAATTATCAAATGAAAACCCTGCCTTCTTTTCTTCAACATGTTGAACTTTCATAGGGATTGGAATCGGATTAACTTCTTCAACTGTACAATCTAAAATCTCCAATGTATCAACATTCTGTCCATCCAATTGTAAGCTGGGTAAAGTTTCAGATTTTGGTGATTGACACAAGTCAATATCTAAAATACGATCTTCTGTACCTAAAACACGTACATTAATCAATGAAACAGTCCCTAATTCACCATCAACTTTAGCTAAAACACCAATGTAACGAATCTTATCATTTGTAACAACACTAATTGTCTTCCCCTCGAATTCAGACATATCAGTTGTTTAAAATTTCAAAAGAAGAAGAAGAAGAAGAAAGTGTACAATATAAACTAAACCTAAACTAACAAAACTCTATTTTACTTTACCATCTTCCAACATCGTTAAAGTCCCCACCATATTGTGTCTCATTTCCATAACCTTCTCCTTGTGGGTGTGAATTTGTTGAATTTGTAATGGCATTTCCACCGTTGTTGGTATTCCCAGAACCAGCATCTAATTTATTCAATTCAAAAATAACTGTGGCAATCTTCTGTTGTAGTTCATCACATGACCTTTGGAATACAACATTAGGTGGTAAAACACCTGTTGTTTCCACATTGAAATAAAACTTATTTGGTTTGGCGGTATAATCAAATGGTTCACCTGGTAATGGTGGTTCCTCCCATTCAGCATTTTGTGTTAATGGCCATTCACTTTCTACACTTTCTTCATACCAATAATCAGTATGTTTAAGCTTATTATAAGGATCATATTCAAAGCCAATAGCTGAACATGGTGACCATTTTGCATGCTCTTTAGCAATACCTTTCTTTGCAATACATCTAACATGTAATTGTTGATGTCTCTTTAATTTACAAATTAAAACCCCCTTCCTTTGTGGGTCTCTAATAACAGGGTCTCCTAATTTCAATCCATTGTCACTGACTATTTGAAAATGACTAGAATAAACATTCATTGTATCCCCAGTTTCACAATTAGCTCGTAATTCTAATACAACTGAACATTTATCACAATGGTCTTCACATGTACAATCCCTTGTATATTTAAGTTTATCAATCTCCTCACTGTGCAAAGGAATAAGCCCTAATCTATGTGCAATGAATTCATCAGCTAAAACAGATGTGTTCACCTGAATATCAACCAAGTCAATAGCCAAGGTTGGAATCTCCGCCAACATCACCCTTCTAAGGGAATTCGCCAGCGACAAGTCAACATCACTTAGAATAAAATCAACATCATCCCTCGCCGTCGTACGGATCGTAATCTGAGGCTCCATTTCCACCAAGCTGTTGAAAAGGAAAAAAAGTGTTGATGATGTTGAATATAAGATGGAAAATTTCTCTTTAATTTTTGCCTTCTAAACATCCTTTTTAAAGAAAAAAATGTCAAAATTCACCATTCCTGATTTGAGATACGAAGAAACTTTTGTAGTTAAATGTAGAGCGAATTCCGGTGGGTCAGGACCTCCAATAACGAATTTAGCGATTTTCAAAACCATCATTTCCAATACAATAATTGATCCATTTGTTCAATCGTTCTTTATGGCCTTTGCATTGGCTAAATTACAACCGGTTTTCATATTGGGGAGGAAAATGGGGGCTTTAACAATCAATTCAGTTAAATCATCCTTTAATTCTATATTTAAAATCTCTAATATCTAATTACAAACTCTAATTTATTTATTGTTCCATTCAACCAAATCAATGAATTTAATATATCCACCGAATATATCAACTGAACTACCATATGTTAAATCAACGCGATCCCTACTCAATTTCTTAACTAATTCCAAATCATCCAAACTTTTGGCCCCTCCTGCATAAACAATTTTCAAATTACATGTTTCACCCCATTCACCCAATGATTTAACAAGTTCTTCATCAATACCATTACAGAGACCTTCAACATCAGCTGCATGTACTAAAATTTCATCACAAAATTCAGATAATTGGATCAATAAATTTGAATTCAATTCACATCCAGTAACTGTTTGCCATTTATTAATTGCAACTCTCCATCCATTTCCAACTGTTTTACAACTAATATCAACAACCAATTTATCTTTGCCAACATCTTCACTCAAACATCTCAATCTTTCCCAGTTTAAATCAACTTGATCAGGGAATAACCAACTAGTCACAATGATTTTACTTGCTCCTAATTCAATCCATTTCTTTCCATTGGATATATTAATTCCCCCTCCAATTTGCATTTTCCCCGGCCATGCTTGCAATGCATTTATAGCTGCTTCGTCATTCCCAGGTCCAAGCTTTATCACATGTGTTCCTTGGACATTGTACTGTTTGTACAATTCGGCATAAAATGATGGTGGTTTGCTGGAAACAAAATTTGTGGAAACATCTCCATTGCTTTCCTTGTCATCTGTCAAAGTGGACCCCACAATCTGTTTCACTTGTCCATTGTGGATATCAATACATCCAACGTATTTTGTCATATTTGAGTCACAAACTTACAGATACTGAAATTTTCTTTTTTTTTTTTCACTCTTTTACTTTTTCTTCTTTCAAGTCTCCGAAATTTTTGAAAAATGGCTCCAATTATTGTCAAATTCGAAGACAAATATTCTGGTGGTGCAACACCGGAAACTTCAAAGGATGATAAGAAAATGTTGAGTTCTGGGAAACCAATTACGTTGGCAGAAATGAAAAAACGAAAAGAAAATGCATTAAATCAACAATTAAAATTATCACAAATTAATAATAATGAATCAAAAGATGATGTTGAAAATGATTTGAAATTAAAGAGACTTTTAGATGAATCTCATATTCTTAAACATGTTGGGAGAGACCATTTTTCTGGTGCACAATTATCCTTAGATACAGTTGATCAACCAATTGGAAAGGCAAGGGTAAGAACTTTAGATCAAAGAATTAAAAATTTAAGTGAAACTAATGGTGATCAGAAACTTTTAAATAAATTAGAGAAAATACCAATGAAGAGGAGACAAATGCTTATTTCTAGGGAACGTGAAAAGCAAGAAAAATTCGAAAAGGATGCAAAGGATGCTGGTATTGTTTTATCAAGGAAATCAAAGGGTCAAATTAGGTATATTGATGATTCTAATTCAATTGCTAAAGAGAAATTATTTGGTAAGGGGAATATTCAATCAAAGAAAACAAATTCAAAGGGTCTTAAAATTCATTCTATGGGTAAAAATGTTGATGGTGGCTTATTCTTTTCTAAATCACAGATTGATAAAATTAATGGTATTGATCGTAATTCCAGAGGTGGACGTGGTGGACGTGGTGGACGTGGTGGACGTGGTGGACGTGGTGGACGTGGTGGACGTGGTGGTTCAAGGGGTGGACGTGGTGGAAATCGTGGTAGGTGATTTATACATACATTTAATAAACTTATAAAATTTCATTTGCTTCCCTTAATCTTACAATTTGATCAACTAATTGAATCATATTTTGACGTTCTGCAATTCTTTGAGCAAATTCTAATGAACCTAATTCCATTAATTGACAAATTGAAAATGCATCATCATTTGAATCTTCTTCAATTGCATTTGAAAATAGTAATAATAAAGCCTTTTGAGTATTTATCTTATATTCATTTAATTTTTCTTCAAATTGTTCATCCCTTATATCACCATTATTAATACCATCCAATAATAATTCCATAAGTGTTTTATATCTAATATATTGTTCTTCTGCATCTTCCTCAACATCTTCCTCTTCTTCTTCTTCTTCTTCATCTTCTTCATTTTCAGATCCTTCTAAGTCCTGCTTATCCTTCTTTGTTTTTTCTGTGTTATAAGTACATGGAATTAAAACATCAACAACCATTGGTGATAAAAGTGGGAAAATTGGATATTTTGTACCCCTATATGGTATAAACATAAATTCATCATCATTTAAAGCTAATGGCCAAGCTTTTAATTCATTACCACGACTTTTTCTTTGAATTCCTTCTTGAATATCTAATATTGGTTTCCAAATTGGTGTTGAATTTTTATTACGCCAATTAATTAAAATAATCATTAAATTATCATTTTCCCTTATAATACATGGATTACCATCTTTTGAAAAGAACATATTTTTAATTGGTTCATTAATTGGTATTGAACCATTTTGTTGAATAAATTTCCCATTTAAATCTTGAATATTAAACCAAAATGATCCATTCTTTGAAACAATTGTAAATATAAATTTATCATTATTCATTACTGATATAATTGGGTCTGACATCCACATATCAATTAATCTACCAAAATTTGTATATTTCCTAATAATCCCACTTGAAGTACAAACAAATGAATATGTTTCTCCAACTGATATACTAGTAATAAATTCATTGGTTCTTAATTTAATTTTCCTTGACCATAATGTCTCTGATCCAATTAATGAATGTCTTTTATATGTTAAAACAACTTCAAACCCTGGTTTCTTTTTATACCCACTTGTACAAAATAAACAACCATTAGAATCCATTGAACATAAATCAAATCCATTTAAATCATCAAAATGATAATCCCTTTTGTCACTTGTATCAAAAAAATTAACAGTTACTTTATTCATTGAATCATTCTTTACTGTATATGAAACCCCTGTTTGAGTAATAGTTAAATATCTTCTATTTCCATGCCATGGGGTTGAACCACTTGAATATGGTTTTAAAATATTTGAATTCCCCAGGTAATTTATAGATGATGATGATAATGAAACTGGATTTGGATTAATTCTAACCCTTTTATTTCTTGAATCTGTTAATTCAGTAGATTCTGAAATTCTTGATCTTTTATCACTACCTTCATCTTCTTCAACAATAAATCCATCAAAATCTTGTGATTGTGGATTTTCTAAATCTTCATCATCTTCATCGTCCATGTTAACATCATCACCTTGATCATCTTCATCACCAAATAATCCCGTATTTTCACCTTGTGGTTCAATTTCTTCTTCTTGGAGATCTTTATTATTTGTTAAAATTGTATTCAATGATCTTGAGTCAATTGTTGAAAGTTCAGATGTTGTGGAGCCAATTGCTAAGCTTGAATTACTTGTCCAAATTGATCTGTAACCAATATAATCCAAATTATCTTTACCAATTATAGTTTTCTTTTTAACATCCCAAATAATTAATTTCTTATCTAAACTCAAACTAATAATTCTTGAATCATCCTTTGAAAATGAAATATTGGTAAAATACCCTTTTGGACCATTAACACCTCCATCTAATACCATCATAGGTTTTGACCATTCGTCAGTTTTAAAGATTTGGATTTTCTTATCCTTTGTTGGAATTGCTAATAAACTCCCATTTGAACTCCAATCACATCTTGATGCTGTAAATTTTAATAACTTTTTGTTTTGTTTTGATGCCTTTGCTGTATTATAACTATCAGTTGTAGCTGAAATTAAGGAATCATCATCGTCGTCGTCATCATCATCGTCATCATCACTAAAATCAGAATCATTAGGTAGTAAATCATCAGTTAAAATAACCCTTTTATCAACAAACAAAGATCCTAAAGAGGCAATTTTTTCTAATTGACCATTTTGAATACCGATTTTATAAATGAAACAATTCCCATCAGCAGTTGTAATTGCTATTAAATCTAATTGAGAATTATAACTTAAACCAACAATTTCCCCCTCGATATTAATTGAATTTAATTCTTTCCCGTTATCATTTAGATCCAGAAAACTCAATTTGGCTCCTAAATCCCCAATTAATGCCTTGCTACCATCGTGAGTAAATACAGCGTCCATTATACGAAATGTGTTTTTCTTCAATGATACCATTGGCAATAAATCGCTTGCCTCACCCTTTCCGTTGACCAACATCTCAATATCATGTATTGCACATTCCTGTCCACCGGTCACCAGCACTTTGTTCCCCTCCGGGTTTATATCAATGGAATTCATTCCCATTAGCGTTGGAACATTCTGCGGCTCCTGACGCGTGTCCTGATCCTTGTAAACACGCAAAGTCCCTGAAACTCCCACCAGCAAAGTCCTCGCATCGCACTGCAAATGCACCGCGTTGTTCTGCGAAATTCTGTCCGTTATCATTGGAGTAAAAAGGTGTTTGCCCAACTGTTTTGGTGAACTTCAAATTGCAAAACAAAAAAAGACGCGTTTGGCAATTTTCATATTTTTCACCTTACAGGAAAAAAATATTCAAATTTTAAATTTTTCAGTTTTTTTTTTTTTTTTTCCTCTCTTTAAAAATCAATTTTTCACTTTTCAATAAACGATTTCCAAATGGTTGACAAGTTTTTCACAGACCCGTCGAAGAGGAAACGCAGAGCGAGAAATGAAGGTGCCGCTGGGCAAAAAAGACAGAAACAAAAGACAGGTTTCAAACCAAGGGCGGATGAAGAGGCAAGTGAGGTGGAAGACGTTGATGAAAACCAACTAATGGAAGGTATTTTCGATACAAGTGACAAAGAGGAAGAAACTGTGAATTTAGAAGAAAACTCCGATGATGAACTTGAAGGAGAATCAGCAGCGGATAAAAGACGGAGATTGGCAAAGCAATATCTTGAAGATTTAAAAGTTTCATTAGGTGGTGGTGAAGGTGAAGAAAATTATGAATTTGATGCAAAGGACCTTGATGATGAAATCATTAGTTCAAGATTAAAACAGGATGTCGCCGAACAAAAAGGTTGGATTTATAAATTCTATGGTGATAAATTAAATTTTGATTCAATAATTAAGAATAAGATAACAAGGGTTTCAACTAATTCACTAACTTCAGTTTATGCACATTGGCCATATCTTTATACTACATCCAAAGAAATTGAATTAACAAAATGGGATATTAGAGACCCAACAAAAAATCCAATTAAATTAAAAACTGTTAAGGGTGGTATGCAATATTATGATTTATCAAGTGAACATTCAGAGAATAATCATTTTGATGAAATATATTCATGTGTTGTTAGTCCTGATGGAAAATATGTTGTAACTGGTGGTAAAGATGGACGAATCATTGTATGGTCAACAAACAGTTTATCATGTATTAGAGTACTAGAAACAAAAAACAAAAAGGGTGAAGTTTTAGCTCTAACTTTTAGGAGAAATAGTGATCAATTATATGTTGCATGTGCCGATTTAAAAATTAGGACATACAGTATAAATCAGTTATCACAATTAGAAACTCTATATGGTCATCAAGATGTTGTTTGTGATATATCAGCTTTAGGATTAGAAAGATGTGTTAGTGTTGGTAGTAGGGATAGGACAGCTATGTTATGGAAAATTGCTGATGAAACAAGATTAACTTTTAGAGGTGGTGATTCAATTGAAAGATGGGAAAAGATTAAAAAGAGGCAAGAAATGGATGGTAAACAAGTTAATGATGATAAATTTTATTTTGAAGGTAGTATTGATTGTGTTTCAATGGTTGATGATTCCCATTTTGTTACAGGTTCAGATAATGGGAATGTATGTTTATGGTCAGTTGGTAAAAAGAAACCGATTTTTACAGTTAGATTAGCTCATGGTTTACAACCGGATGTTAAAAACCCATCAGCTGAATTAGATTCAACAAAAATTCAAATCCCTGAACAACAACCGTTTTGGATTACATCAATTTATGCATTACCATTCTCTGATATATTTATAACTGGTTCATGGGATGGTTCAATTAAAATTTGGAAAATAGGTGGTGATTTGAGGGGGTTTGATTTATTAAATGAAATTAAAGCAAATGGTATCATTACAAGGATTCATGCAATTGATGATGAAGAAAAGGGAGAATTAAGAATTTATGCATCATTATCAAAAGAACATAGATTTGGTAGGTGGATTAAACCATTACCAAGCTCGAGGAATGCATTGTTTACTTACATTGTTAAACTTACCTCTTTGTAATTTTGATTACTTTTATATAAAAGAGAAACAGAAAATTGTAATAGAAATTAATATTAAGATATAAAAATTTTCAGTTTGTAAAAGACAAAACTGATTAATATATAAAAAATTCTTTAATATTAAATCATTGTAGGGACCAATTTGATAAAAACACATTACAATTGAGATTGAGTTAAATAAAAATAAAACTTTTATTCAATTGAAGAAAATAAAGCATAGAGGAAGGAAAACGAACATTTGAAACATTTGTAAACATGTCAAAACATTAAAACTGTAAATCTAACAATAAAGGAAGAAAACAAACTTTTATATTTTTAACATCACACCTAGATAAGGATTGCAAAAAACAAACCAACTAATCCCATAATAGAGCCAGTAACTGGGTTTAAACCATTAGCATGACCATGAGAGCTGGTTGAAATTGGCTCAACTGAAGCAGTTGAAGAAGTGGATGAAGAATGTCTTTCTGATGTAGTAAGAGTTGACATTGTCGTTCTTGAAGTTTCGGAGGCAATGGCTAAAAGACCATTAGCCCTTGATAGAGATTCAACACTCATAACAGAAGCAGCTGAAGCTTTGGAAGCTGATAATGCTGATTCGTATGAGAGGTGAGAAGCGTAAGAAACTGATGACAAAGAAGCATGAACTTTGCTTCTTAAAGAGGCATCAGCAGAAGCTGAAAGTGCAGATTGGTATGCAATGCTTGAAATAGCGGCAACTGAAGCAGCAGAAACGGATGAAACTGATTCAACTGAAGCAACTGAGGCAGCAGAAACGGATGAAACTGATTCAACTGAAGCAACTGAGGCAGCAGAAACGGATGAAACTGATTCAACTGAAGCAACTGAAGCAACTGAGGCAGCAGAAAGACTAGATTCAGCAACAATTGAGGCTGATTCAACAGAAGCTGCGGAAGCTGCAGAAGCAGCAGAAGCTGATGAAACGGATGAAACTGAAGCTGCAGAAGCTACTGAGGCATCGGATGCGGCAGATGCAACTGAAGCAACTGAAGCTGCAGAAACGGATGAAACTGAAGCTGCAGAAACTGATGAAACTGACGCAACAGATGCAGCTGAAATTGCTGATTCAGCAGAAGCAGAAGAAATGGATGCAATAGATGCAGCCTTTGCTTGGACTTGTTGAGACTGTTCTGGTGTCAATAAAGTTTCAGTAACAGTGACAGTAATTTGAGAAGTTGTTGTATCTTCGGCTGCAACGTGTGCACCGGTAAGGATTGAAGTGAGTAATAAGATATTCTTTAATAACATTTCTGGAAAAGAGCGTGATTCGGTAGTTTTAAACTTTGTGTTGTTGTGGTATCAGTGAAATTTGGTTATGTTTAACAATAAAAGTAATTCGTGAACTATCAAGTGTATTGAAATGTATTAAAGGAATGACTAGGGTAAGAAACTGCTTAATAGTTGACTAAAAAGTGGGTTGTTGACGTTAAACGGTAGTTCTGATGTGAAGAAAAGAAGTGTTGACAAAAATAAACAACTTTTTCAAAACTCAAAATCTCTTTGTGTTCTTCTGAAAAACCGTTGGCCAATCAGAAGCGAGTTTTTTGTTTACAAATTTCCTATTTGGGTATCTCTCGCCAATGCGCGTGACAAGTCGATCTCGCTACAACCAACTGTTAAATCACTTTCCAAACCATAAGATATGTAATCCCAGTGCAAACCCCATCATAGCCATCTAAATTATGTTTCTTTAGCTATGATATATCTCTACTTTGCCCAATTAGGATATTGCTTACGTAATGTATGCTCAGCAGCAGTGTTTCTTACTTTTAAAAAAATACATATAAATTATTCCTATTAATCATCACCCAGTTCAAACGCATCCTCATCGACCTCATCAGCATAATGACCAGTTATTGGAGCATCGGTTTCAAAATCACCAAAATCAAAATCATTCACATCACCTTCAATTAATCTATCAATCTCTCTTGCATCCTCTGCTTCATTTAACCCCCCAAAAATATCTGATTCATCCTCTTCCACCATATCGTTGAAAAAAGCACCTATGGAACCTCCCCTTTGAGTCTCTCCTATTGGTCCTCCAAATCTATTAAATCTTCTTTGTAATCCTCGAATGGCTCTACCTCCAATTTGAAAAACTAACACACCAAATCTGACAACTTTATTAACTAACATATCTGTAGGGTTCTCTTCAATTAATTGAATCTCATCATCATCATCCAATCTTATAACTCCAAATCTGCTGAAACCACCATTACGACGAATCCCCCTATCATAAATGAATGCTATTGAACTGGCAAAAACTGATAATGGTACAAAGATGATGAAAAACATTGATAGCCCTGTTAATTTGGATTCGTCCTTTTTACCTGGACATAAATGTGATGTACCCTTATCTAAAACTAAACCACCCTCACATGTTGATCCAATCAATTTCCTATATCCTGTTGGTTCATACCAATAAGTTGTTGAGGGATCATTGCACATATCCATACGCAGTTTACTTTCAAGTCCTTTTACCAACTTACATGTACCAGAAATTGATAATTCATAATTGTAATCACATTCATAATCATCCCTGGTACATGCACAATTCTTTTCAATTTTATAACCCAGCTCTAATGGTGCTGCACCTACAAAACACTCAGCGTTTGATTTACGGCGTAAATATTTTGATTCGTGACCAAAAATACATCCAGAATTCTTGTCTTGTTGTTTTGGTGTAAAATATTCATAATCTCTATCATTTCCACGGTCAAGGCCCAAATCACATTGACGTTGATAAATTGAAGAAAAGTCTAATGTGATCAAATTCTGGTTCATATTGCTATTAAGTCCAATCATTATGAATTTCAATGATGTATCAGATGGAACAGTTGCCAAATCTTTAATAGTAATTTCATGTTCACTGAATTTATAATCTTTCCATGATTTACCCATGTCAACAGAATATTTTAAGCTCTTGACAGGTTGATCATATTGAACAATAACTAAAACAGAACCTTGATCTCCAAATTCCCACATGTATTTACCTTTTGCTATTTCTTCCCATTTAACTCCACCATCATTAGAGAAGTATAATGATGTATCCTCCCCTTCTAACGGTGATAACGTCTTTCCAATATTACCTAACCCAAATAATAATCCTAATGCAGAATCTGATCCAAATGTATCTCTTGATGGGTCAATTCTTTCAGTATATGAATGTAAATGTAGTGAACAACCCTTACAAACAACAGATTTACCATTGTAATCTTCATGAGGTGGGTTTAACAATGACCAGGTACCACCATCATTGTGTGAAATCATGGATACGAGTTTCTTATCATTCTCTTTTAAATCTTCAACATTAATAACAATATTCATTAATTGTAATCCTTCCAAACTTTTAACATCTTCAAAATCAACAAATGCATTTTGATTACGATTAACATGTCTATGAATGGTACTAAATAGAGTCCCATTGAAATTGCCTTTTAATAATGCCCCATATTCTTTTCCTGTCTCTGAGCTAGTTGTTAAATGGAAAAATAGCTCGCCAGATTCTGTATCTAAAATAGTGTATGCATGTTGTTGAACATTATCAAAATCATGAGGAAATTTAACTTCACTAAATGTATTACCATCAACGGATACTAATGCTCTTAAAGTACTCTCATTTGTAACCTCGCCAACAACCATATACTTATCAGTAGTTGTAAATCCGACGACCTTTTCAAATAACGTGTTACTTGTCTTGAATGTATCAACAGATGAAATCATCTTGGAAATTTGTAAACTATCACCACTTGCTTGCTCGCAAATAATTAAATTTGAATCCTTAGAAGATTCAAAAACTGTATCACCAAAAACACAACTACGAACTCCATCAGGTAATTCAGTTGCATTCTTACCGCCATCACTCATTAATACTGATCTTCTCACACATCCTTTTCCGGTGTTACAATCTGTATTTGCTGAAAGAATAAATTTTTGACTATCATATTTAGAAAATGATAGTTTAATATCCTGCTGACCAATGACAGTATATGGTGAAGTCATTTTTTGAAATGAATGGCCTCTATCCATTGAATACATAATCATTCCACTTTTTTCAATTAAATACACTTGATCGTGATGATATGGATTAAATTGGTAACTTAAAAATGTACCTTCCAGTAAAGCCTGCTCCACATTTGATCCCCCATCAAATGAAATAAAAACTCTACCGTTTTGCGATAAGATAATTAATGAATCCTCTTTGATCACATCTGATTTTGGATCGTTCTCAAAATATTGGTAAAATTGGATGGCTTCAGGTAGTTCAAGCACTCGTGAAGAAATTTTTGGTTGAATATCACCTATATCTTTTGAGTCACAATTTAAGATATAACTGTGCATTTTATCCCTTGAACCACCTCTACATAAGTTACCTGGAGGTACATCTTTTGATATTAATAATATTTTTTTGTCACCAGCCTTACAAAACCGTTCACTTAATTTAGCAACATTTGGTTCACATGATTCTCCACGCAAATTGAAACCATAAGAACATTGGAAATCTTCTGTTTGACATTCACATGGATTTTCAATGACTACCAGATCTTCGTATAACTGGTGGACAAAACATTTTGCATTTGATTTTCTTCTAGTGAATACTTCGTTATGTCCGTAAACACAAACATTCTTATTTGTTTCGGGGTCATGCCTTGATACCCATTCTTCCATGTCTGAATCTTTACATTTTTCACTGAATGCATTTGTAAAATCAATTGTATAAATTAACTGATCTTTAGTTTTGGCATCAATAGCATTCAAAACAAAAGAAAAATCAGTATTATCTTCATTGTTCATAAAAAACATTGGAATAATATTTGTATTCAATTTCATTTCTGACCATGTTTGTCCTTGATCAAGTGAGAAACTAAAATGATCTGTATTTATATCAGTATTTTCATTGAAAAAATATTCAATATTCACAGGGACTGTAACAATAATATTACCTAAATCACCAAAAGAAAAAAGGCTTGGACCATCGGCTACCTGAACCCATGAAATCCCACCATCCCTAGAAACAAACGTTTTTAATTGTTTCATATCAGTTGTTAAATATTTACCTTTGTTACCAATACCAACAAGAATACCTGGGGTTTGACCTGTAACTACTTTGCCATCACCAGCACGATGACTTAACCATGCTAAATGGACAGAACAATCATCTTCAAGATTACAATCATCATCATTACTTTTCATCAAGCGCCAATTTTTACCATCATCATAAGTTATCATACTTTCGGCATTGACACCTCTATCAGAAAATGTATTAGAATTATGACCAACAACCCAAACACCATCTAAAGTTTGAATTTTAGAAATCATTGAAATTCCTAACATATTTGCAAATATATTATCTATGATCTTTTCAAAATATTCACCATCACTATTTGATCTGTAAACATCTGCTGCAGGAATAACTTCATTTGATTTCCCATATGCGGCAACATAAAGTACAAAATTATTGGCGTAAAGAATTTGATATGACCAATCTCTTGTTTGATCAGCAAACTTTGCTTCACTAAATGAAATACCATCTTTTGAAATAAATAATTTGGATCTGGTTGATGAAGCATATCTATCAGCACTTGCTGTCAAAATCATGTAAGGTCCTTCAACATTAATACTGGTTACCAGTAAATTATTTAACTCGTCATTTACACTCACTTTCACATTCGCAAAAAAATCAGTTGTAGTAACAACTTTACTACTTTCTAAAAAGCCAAATGAATTGATTTCAAGAATTAAACAAACAATTGTATCATCATCTCCCAACAAAAAATCAGGATTAATCTTTGTAAATTGACATGATTGGATATTTTCAACTTCAATGAGCTTGAAACCTGATTCGAATCTATCTGTTGTATACCCGATTAAGGTCTCTGGTGTTCCTTCCTTGCCAATAATTGTAAACTCTATAAGAATTGAACCTTGTTTAACGTAATTCAACTGCGCTTTTGCAGAAATTACTTTACCGTTGTTTGGTATTTCAAAGGATTTCCACGATTGCCCCTGATTTATAGTGTAGAATTGTTTACTAGAATCAGTAAATGCCATAGCAATATTCCTATCGTAATCAAACTCTTGGATTGAAATAACCTTTAAATTATCACCATTGTCATTCTTCAAATCGACAGTGGACCATTCCCGACCTGAATCTGTAGAAATGAAAAGGCCATCGTCGTTGAAAAGCATTAACTTTGAACTATCCTCAAATTGGAGGATATTAGTCAATCCGGAGAAACTGGAGGTGACAATTTCCGGTTGCCAGGGGGCTTCTTCTGCCGCCACCAAAATCATCAGCAATGCAATCCATTTAAAAAACAGAAGCTTCATCATCATGATTTTTTCACGTAATTTGAACAGTAGTTATTTCATCACTTTAAAACCTTTAATTTTTGGGCATTTTAAGATTGGTGAACTTTTTTGCTCATGACGCAATTTTTAATTATTTATTTATTTATTTACAGAATAGAAATTAATTTACAGTTTGTTTCCTCAAGCTATTTCTTATGATTATTCATCTTCTTATTCTCGATATTTCTTTTAAATTTCATCTTGTTTTGTTGTTTCTGTCTTTCCTGTGTTAAATTTAAGTTTTTCTTGGCTTTTAACCTTGGAACTAATGGACCCCTCAGGTCAAACCCACAGCTCTCAAAGATAGCATAAAAAACTTCCTTGACACCACTTCTATCATCCAACCCACTATTTTTCTGTTTAGGGTTGGATGACACACAAAAGAATCTTGGCTTTATAGGCATTTCGGCCAAACATGGATGTTCAATTAGTGATCTGATTGTTTCTTCTCTCTTTTCAGATCTAATCCTATCAATCTTATTAAATATAATATCAAACTGGACACCCAATTCACTCAAGTTGTTAATGATCATTTCATCGTATTGGTTTAAACCTACACTTGCGTCAATAATTAAAAATGCATTCCTGAAAACCCGCCTATTACTCAAATATTGGAAAATTAACTCACCCTGCCACTGTTCCCCCTTTACACCATAACCAGGACTATCGACTAATCTCAATAAACCTCCAAGATTGTAAAAATTTAAGCATGGTGTATACCCTGCAGTTTGTTTCACACGAGCATATTCTTCGCTTGCACTTTTATTTTTACTTAATAAAGCATTAATTAATGATGACTTCCCTGCATTGCATCTTCCAAGCATAATCACTTCTGGTAGGTTATTTTCAAAGTCTTCTCTGTCCTTCTTCCGTTGTTCTCGTTCAAGGGCTTTTAATAAGTTTGGTTTTGTTTCTGATTCGTATTTATCAATGGTATCTTCTCTACTTTCTTCTATTTCACTATTTTCTTTCTTTTCCTCTTTCTCTTTCTCTTCCTCTTCTTCTCTTTCCTCCTCTTCTTCGTCCTCTTCCTCTTCTTCGTCTTTTGCTTTATTGGTTGTTCTTTCTCTCTGAAGTCTGCTCCCTTCACCAGGGATTAAATTGTATCTGTAAATCGACCAATCAAGTTTTACCTTTGCATCAGTAAGAAATCTAGCCATCTTAGAATATTCATTGTTATTCACTTTAAAATGAATTGGCAAATCACCAATATCAGCAAACTGTTCCATCAAATCAGGACCAGTTACGCTTCCTTTAGGTTTATAACTTCGCTGAAAAGTTGAAAACCAGTATATTCCACTTACCTTATTGGATTTCAAACTTTTAAAATACGTCAACTGTCGTAGTCGTGACATTATTTAAAAAATATAATAAACCTTTAACAATAGTGAAAAGAAAAAACTTTTTTAACTTTCACTTTCCCTTATTTTCTTAATTGATTAATTGACCTTGGGATTTTTAACTTGTTCCAACTTAAATCGAAACTTTTGGAAGTATAAGGAAATAGTTTGTTGGCTTTAAAGAATATTACTTTTTATATACCAAAAAAATCAATCAGAGAAGCAAGGAAACGGCCAATCAAATCAAGAATTAAGATTAACCTGTCATGCTTCATACACCACCAACAAGAAATGATTGGAAGTCAGATGCATCTGTCGCAAAGACTTATTCAGTGGTTGAGAGTTCCGGTACAACTGAAAGCTTGCCGGGTGGCGCCACTTTGGAATTGAGCAACTCGAATCTATCTTTATCGCATAACGTCAGTGAAACCCTTAATTTAGAGGAGAACGATTTTAAAATTACAAGTGCCTTAAAGGAATCTCAGGGTGATGACACAATACTTGAATCATTTGAAACCCCTGATCCCTCAGATTTGCCAATGGACTTATTACAGTTGTACGAAACATTTTTAAAGGAGTTAAAAGAACCAAAATTTGAAAGGGCATTAGCAGTTTGTGAGATATCAGATTTATTTCAATCATTTTACCAAAGATTCCATTCAAAGGTTTTAAATTCAATAAATTCCGAGACTCAATTTGAATTGACAGAATCAGATTCATCCAAAACATCAATTTATTATAAATATAACCTATTAATAGAAAGACTTTTATGTGAAACTTTTTACCATCAGATTTCATCACCCTCAAAGAGGATACCGATTGATGAATTTGAAAAGAATGTTATTTTAAGATTCTCTTCAAAACTAGAATGTTTAACAAATTTAGATATCCATTTTAATAATCTAGATATTGAATTACCAGCTGAAATTGAAAATGAATTTTTAAATGAAATTAAGAATAAAATATTATCTGAATTTGAATTAATGATAACCGAACATTCACCAACATTGAAAATGAAATATTTGATGAAAATTCATAAACTTTTAGGTGATATTATAAAACAATTGACAAATTCAATTGGATTGGAGTATGTTTTGAATACTGATATTTATTTACCGGTTTTGATATTTTCAGTTATAAAATTATCTGATCTGAGTAATCATTTTTTAGTTAGCCAATTATTGATTATAAAGAGATTTGCAAATGAATTCATTTTTCAATATGATGATGATTTATT
Source organism: Saturnispora mendoncae (assembly GCA_030564545.1). Classification (NCBI taxonomy): domain Eukaryota; kingdom Fungi; phylum Ascomycota; class Pichiomycetes; order Pichiales; family Pichiaceae; genus Saturnispora; species Saturnispora mendoncae. The sequence goes on from JAJLVT010000103.1 coordinate 655,617, forward strand.
GCAGGAAGAAAGAGGGAAATTACTTTATGTTTCTGCCAATTTTGAAGCATGTATATCATACATTTCAAGTGTGACTTTAGAAAATTTGAACATTGATCAATCATCAATTAGTGGAATTAGTAATAAATCTCCATCCGATATTATTTCAATTTTGAATTCAAATATCGGATTAGATCTAATTGAGGATGAAGTTGAAGATTTTAAGAAATTCAATCCGCCATTACCAGATATAACCACTATGAATTGGGTTGATTATTCCAAATTGGCATTACCTGAATCTGTGTTACATTCCGACCAAGGGTTGAAATCAATTAGTAATGCAGTTGATACAAGTATTAGAAATATCATGGGTAAAGTTCCCTGGTTAGGTAGTGGATCAAGTGAGGATGTACTTAAGGGTAATAACAATACCACTGATAACGAAATATTTTCAAATTCATTATTACAACAGTTGGAAGAAAATGTAGCATTCAAAGAAAAAAATAACAATGAAGTTACTCCAACATCAAGTGTATCATCAACAGGAAATGAAGCGCAAGCATTAAATCATGTTAGTAATGAGAATTCTAATGGAAAGACACCATTCCCAACTGTAAATACAAACCCAAATACACAAGATCAAGTGAATGCAATTGAAGGTGAGCCAAGGGTTACGAGAACATCATCCACTCAGGATAGGTTGATGAATAGATTCACAACTAGTGTTGGAGGTGTTATGAAAAATTTGAGGCCAATGAGTACATCATCATCATCAACGTCATTGAATGTAACAACGGATGGGAACATTCCAAATCAAAAGATTATAAGTCCAATTAAAACGAGACAGCAGCTGCAGCAACAGCAACAACAACAGAATTTACAACTTGGTGGAAATACTATTAGAAGTAGAACTACAAGTTTCATTAATTCATCTATTTTTGGTTCACCAACTTCAAGTAGTAATCAACTGAATGGGAGTAGTCATGAGTCCTTAAGTGGAAATGGTGGGAATGGCCATCAGCGTACGAACAGTATATTTAGTGCATTGGAAACGGCGATAAGCGCCAATCGGAGTAGGGGTAATTCAATTCCTAGTTCCAAGACTGTGATCCCAGAAGATGAAGGAAAGTTGCTAGAGGAGATTTCACGGTTAAAGAAATTTGAAGTTACATTTGAAGAACTCAGCGTTAAAGAACTTCGAGAAGTTTACGATAATTACCAATTCATTATGAATAAAATTTCAAAGTGTTGAATTTATTAAAAAAAAGATATTTTGATGAAAATTTTGGGCGTTGTAATCGATTCTTTTTTTTACCATTCAAGATGAACTCTAAGGTCCTTTTGACAACGAAACGTGTGTTTCAACTTGTCTCCAATGCTGTTTATAGAGGGTTTACCCAGTATAGCTTTTTCTTTATTTCATTGACTTCATTCTTTGTTTTGTTTCAACTCCTTTATTCAACATCTTCAGGAGATGATCAGTTACGGTTACTAGAGGCCATTTACCCTACAAGAAACTTAACTGAATTGATATATGCATATAGGGATCAACCTCCAAGGGCGAATCCAAGGGACATGTATACTATTGAATCAAGGTTGAGGTATTACTTTCCTTATGATCCCTCTGACAACATTGAGAATAATATTTGGCAATTATGGAAATTCAAATCAGATGATACCAAATTCCCAAGTCAGTGCCTTTTGCATGTTCAAAGATGGAGGACAATCAATGATGATTGTAATCATAATTTAATTACATTCCAAGAAGCAGAAGCTCAATTAGAATACCATTTTGGATTTGACATGCCAGAAGTGTTAAATGCATATTCGGCATTACCAGATGATAGGTTAAAATATGAGTTCTTGAAATATTTAGTTATTTTCTTAAATGGAGGGGTTTATGCTGATGTTGATACATTGAATTCTAAACCAGTTAGATTTTGGCATGAATCAAATTTGAAGCCAAGTAGATTAATGGTTGGTATTAATGTTGATTATAACGATGCCAATTGGGATATCCTATACAACAGGAGAATCACCTTTTCTAATAAAATTTTCAGGGCTAAATCACATCACCCATTCTTAGCCCATTTGATTGCAAGAATAACATACATCACATTGAATCAAATTGAAGAAATCCAAAATATAAATTGGGATGATGCATTCCAAAATATTGATTCAAATGAGGAACCTTTAATTCAGTTTACTGGAGAGTCCATTTTTACAGACACCTTATTCGATTATTTTAACAAATTGAATAAACCAGTTGTTCATAGAGTTGCTAGAACAGATAAGGATTTAGTCCCAGAAAAGATTTTCGGTCCAGAGACAAACGATCTCTTTAGTTACAAATTGTTTACATTATCCAAGGGACCAACACAAGTTGACGATGTTGTCATTATGCCTCAGATGGCATTTAGAGGATCATTGAAGGGTTTACACAAAGGTGCACTCAACACAGACAGTTACGAATCCGAGTACGACAATGAGAATAAGAACAAGGAGATGTACTATGCAAGACCGTTACATTTCTTCTCCTGGGACAGTGTTGTCAATGGGGTTAGGTTTTGAGGGTAATTATACATAACATAATAAAACATATTACATATTACATATATTTTTATATCATTGTAGACCTGAAAGTCATGTGAGTACAATAGCGTACGCTATTCTTAGAAAGGAAATTTTCCCCTTGATGTGTTTCCCTTTTCCGTTTGATTAAATTCGATGTCAATTTTCACATGGACATTATTTTGCACGTGGTTAAAAATCTTGCTCAGTATAAAAAGAAATATATTCGTCACCCTTTATTCTTTCGGTTATTCCTTCGCTCTTTTCTCATTCTATAAAAATGGCAACTGAAGTAGACACGACGTCTGAAAAGGTTGGAGTTTCCATCGACATTGAAACTCAAATTCTCTTATCCTCCAAAGATATGGATTACCTTAAGGGGAAAGATGTATCACTTGACAAAAAAATGGATCTGATCAATGATGCAATTGACGAAATTGGGTTCACTTGGTTCCACTTTTATTTGTTTTGTCTTGCTGGTTTTGGTTACGCAGCAGATTCATTGATATCAATGGTTCAATCAGCTGTTCAAACTGCTGCTGTTTTTTACCAATATGATTTTAATTACCCTATTTCAACACAATTCTGTTATGCTGGTTTGTTTTTTGGTGCCTTAGTTATTGGTTTCTCTGCAGATTTGATTGGTAGAAAAATTGCATTCAACTGTTCTCTTTTACTTTCAGCTATATTCGGTTTCATGGCAGGTGGTTCAAGTTCTTTAGCTATGTACATGGTAAACATGTTCTTAGCAAATTTCTTCCTTGGTGGTAATTTGGCACTTGATGTTACGTTATTAATGGAATTTTTACCTCATAAGTATCAATACTTGAATACATTTATGGCTTGTTGGTGGGGTGTTGGTCAAACCATTTGTGAATTGTTAGCATGGGCTTTCATTCCAAATTTTACATGTAATGGTAGAGGTGATTGTTTAATGAGTGATAACAGAGGTTGGAGATATACTTGGTACACTGGTTCAGCAGTTGTCTTAATTTTGGCCCTAAGTAGAGTCCTGTTATTTAATATGTTAGAATCTCCAAAACATTTGGCAACTCAAAAGAGAGATGCAGAAGCTCTGGAAGTTTTACAAACAATTGCAAATAAATATAACAGACCATTATCATTAACAAAGGAACAATTAGAAGAATGTGGTGAAGTTTCAATTAATGAAGATTTCTATGCAAATCCATCAATAAAAAACACTTTAAATCAAATGTGGGGTCATACAAAATTGTTATTCATTAATAAAACTGTCATTAGATCAAATATTATTTTAATCATTTCATGGTTTGGTATTGGTATTACATATGGTATTTACAATAATTTCCTATATGCATTTTTAGCTGCACATGGAGCAAATACTGGTACAACAACTTTTGAAGTTTACAGAGATGCCACAATTGAAACTTTCCTTTCAACTTTTGGTCCAGTCATTGCAGCAGGGCTTTTATTAGTTCCTGGTTTCAATAGAAAAATTGTCATGTGTTTAGGTGGTGTATCAGCAATGATTGTTTTAATGTGTTATACAGTTGTTAGAGCTGAAGGTGCAAATGTTGTTGTTGCTTCAATTTCATACATTACAATTAATATGTACTATGGTACATTATATGCATATACTCCTGAAGTTTTACCAACTGTTACAAGAGCTACTGGTGCATCATTGTGTTTAGCTGCAAATAGAGTTGCTGGTATGTTGGTTCCAGTTATTTATTACTTTTCAAATAATAAGAATTCTTCAGCACCAATTTATGTTTGTGGTGCAATCATTGGTGCAATTGGTATTTTATCATTAGCTTTACCATTTGAACCATCACAAAAGAGGTCAATGTGATCAATTTTTTTTTTATGCTTTTCTTTTCAAAATAATAATCCCTGTTTAATTAAATAAACAATAAACTAATTATAAATCTAAGTGTAATTAATTAAACTAAATTTAAGACAAATTGGTAAAATTTGAATGCAAAATACATTAAAATGAAAGAATTAATTGGTATTATATAAACCAATATTATTTCAAATGGTGAGGTTAATTTTAATGGTATATCAATAGTTGATTTACCAAAATTTCCATTTTTATAATAATAATTCATATTTTTATCTTTCTCTTCCCATTTTTCATAAATCCATTTGGTTAAAATTTCCATTTCCTTCTCCTCTTGTTCCTTTGATGGTTGTTTTAAACTTATTAAATCAATTTCTGGAGTTTCAACTTTCATTTCGTATTCATTAATTAAAATATTGATCTTCTTTGGGGATTGGCCTTCAATATAAACTTTAAACAAAGTGAAAATATCTTGAGCTTGTTCTTCAATTGTATGATCTGAGTACCCAATTGTAAAATCAAGTATCTTTGTTGTATTCGAAGACAATTCTTTTAATCCTAAATATAAACCTTTAACCCTTGGTAAAAGAACAGTATTCATAATAGGACCATCAACTTTCTTAGCATAAGCTTGAGATTTAACTAAATGAGCATTATTTATATTTGTACCCTCAGGGAATATTAACATCCAAACATTATTTGATAAATTACAAATTTTATTGAATTGAGTCTTCATATTTAAGTAATCATTTTCCCATTTCCTACTAAGAAATACAAAACTGTAATTTGTCATACCATAACTTAATATTGGGATTTTCTTTAATGAATCTTTCATAATGATAAAAAGATGATCATGACAATTATTTAAATATGCAATAAACCAAAGGTAAAGCCAATCAGAATAAATTTGATGATTAGCAATAATAATAGCAGATTGATCTAACATTAATCTCCCCCTATTTGGACCATTTAATTTAACATATTTTTTAAACATTTCATCATCTTTGAAACTTAAACTTAAAGTAGTTGGAGAACTAAAATAATATGTCATGAATGTTACTAAGATTACAAAGTTCTTCTTAGTGAACCCGTTTATATATTTCTTCAATGATTCATCACTGACGAACAAATTTGTTAAAAGTTGGGTATATGTAATTGATAGACAACCTGTTGCAAAGAGGATCCCCAATAGAAGTACTTTAAATGGTAAAGTAGCCCATTGTATTAGTGAAAGTTTTGGTTTTGATAAGTGGCTCGATGTTGCTGCCATTCCGGGTAAGTTTCAAAATGATTTAGTATCTGAGATAGAGAGAATTGATGAAGGCGTTTATATTTATTTATTTATTTATTTATTTATTTGTATTGAAGATATCTTTTTTTTTCTTTTTGCTCATGAGATCTGATAATGAAACGAAGTATTTTGTATAAAAGTTTAGAAATAGAAAATGAAAGAGATAGAAAATGAAAGAAGTTATAAAAATTCAAACCAAAGGAAGAACGTTTTGGGGACAATTTCCAATAAAGTTCCCTGCAGGATCGTAAGAACAAATTATGTATGATCCCCAGTAATTACCACATGTTTTGTAAGCACAACCAACCTTTGTAGTTGACTTCCAAACAACCTGAGTGAAATGGTCGTAGATATTACATGTGGAATAGTTAAAGTTGTCACCTTCTTCGTACCATGCATCAACAGATCCAGTAACGGTATATCCAAGAGCCAAGTTTTCACCATATTTACCACCAGAATGGGTCAAAGTACCTGAACAGTCGTACCCATCTGCATAGTTTTGTGCGTAGGACTCTAAGGTTGTGTCCCATGTTAATGGGTCAACACCATGGAGGGCTCTCTTAGCATTGTGTTCTGCAAGAATTTGTGATTGGAAACTTGAATCAGCAGCGGCAGTGGTGGCAACTGTGGTGGCTGTAGTGGTTGGTTTTTCAGCTTCTGTGGTGGCTGGTGCAGCAGTTGTAGTTGGTGGAACTTCAGTGGAAGTTGCGGCAGTAGTTGGTACTGGAGTTGCAGTTGTCTCAATAGCAGCATTAAGGAGAGTAGCACTGACCAAATCAACGTCAGTAGTTGGTGAAGGAATGTAAGCATCTATAGTGGCATGAGTGGCACCAGCAATAACTGTTTCAATAACTGTTTCAGTTACAACAACTAAAATAGGAGCGGCACTAGCAATGGAAGCCAAGAGAGTGGATAGAGCTAAAGTAGACAATTGCATGACAAAAGAGTGTGACGATGTGGCTGATAGCAGATCAAAAAGATACCCCCATCTGAAATGGATTTTACAGGGTTTTTATAAAGAAACACGTCGTAAATGTCATGAGCACGTTTCACCTGTGAATCCCCCCCTGTGGAAAGCTCTTGGAATTACATTTTTGTTAATTCAAAGTGTATCCCATGAAGCCAGCACAATCTACAAATGAACATGCAATACCTTGAATTTCGCTCTACAAGATGTGCTAATCAGAATTCAAATATTCAATGGGAATAACCCAAATATTCAATGTTATTGTATCTTTTTGGAGAACAATGAAATGGAACAATACAACAAACGTTAGGAAAACATTGAAAACATTTAGAATCACAAGGGAAAATCCTGGTGGGTCATTAACACGCTCCGGATATTCCGTAGTCTATTACCTGTAACCTGAAGGATATGATCCCAACTCTCTTTGGCTTTCAAAGCTAATGGCTCATCTTTATTATCTTCTGGGTGCAAAATTATCCTAAAAGGGATATAAGTGGCTCTAGACCGCATTTGTATTTTGTACCTTCCTGGCTTCAAAATTACCTAAAAGGTTTAAAGTTAAACTTTCCTATAAAGTATCAAAGAATCTATTTGATCTATAGAAAGACCCTATGACATGATTCTCAACACACAAATCATTTAAGTCACTGGTACATTTCTTAAAGTTATCACCATCCCAAATTTCAACAAAGAAAACATACCTCCATGGACTAATCACACTAGGTCTTGTTGTAATCGTTTGTAAGTTCAAATTGTGAACCTTAAACTTCTCTAAAATGTCACATAAACTACCAAAGTTATCATTATTCTTTATAATGAATGTCATAAAATGAAGTATTTTATCGGAAATGTCACTATTTTCATTACTTGTAAAGTTCAATTTAGAATTTTTATCATCCTTATTCCCTAAAACTAAGAATCTTGTGGTATTCCCAGAGAAATCTTCAATGTTTGCAACTTTTATTGGCACATTAAAATTTTCACTGGCAATTTTAGAAGCAATTGCACCACTTATTAGTCTTTCATCTTTATTTAATGTTAAATTTTCAACTGCCTTTGAAGTTGATGATGTGTCAATCTTTTCAATTTTTAATCCATTGTCAAACCCATTTTCATTCATAAATTTAATACATTGTCCCCATGCTTGAGGATGGGAATATAACTTTGTAATCTTTGAAATATCATCGGCAAAACTAATTAAATTATGATGAATTGAAACAAATTCTTCTCCAATAACTTTGAAATTTGGTTCCCCGTTTAAATGCCTAGTGAACCAATCCCTAAATAAATCATATGTTGGAACAACTTGACCATTGGATGAATTTTCAAATGGGACTACTGAATAATCAACTTCCCCTTCATTTATTGATGTAAAGCAACTAGCAATTGATTTCTGAGGTATATACTCAATTGATATTTTACTACTTTGATACATTTCAAAATGTTGTTTAGCTGCCTTGTTGAAATTGATGTTAGTATTTCTTCTTATGATTAAATTCATGGAATTAAAATACACACTTGATCAGAATATGTCCCTTTTGGACCCAAATAGCCAACCCTGATAACTTCTGACATCTTACTTAATTCGTTAATAGAGTTGAGAAAAAAAAATTAAAATAAACGGTTTTTTTCCTTAACGGGCCTGAAGGTAAATCTTTAAAAGAACCAGCTGTTATTGTATTTTTATAACGTCAATAAAAACGTGCTCCGCTTAAATTTTTCAATTCAACCAAAAAACTCCATTACATTCAGACTAATTTTTCCATTAATGGAAAAGTATTTGTAACGAAGAAATCTGATTAACCTCTGTTTTAGCCGAAAATGGCAGTGATAAACGTTTACTCTGTTTGATCAATGGTATATATATTGTTTTCAGTGAAAGCTTATTGGCGAGTAGTAATTGAAGGCTTTTAGTAAGTTGCGCTTGCTAATGAAAAAGATTCTTCATTATGCTTCTTTTTACATTATTACGTTTATACCAATTGAATTAGAGAGCCTAAACTTCATTCATTTCATTTTTAAAGAAATCATCCTCATAACAAATGTAAATCATCTGCGAGGATATCTTATTGATATATATAAAGCGGTTAACAAAAACCATGTAATAATCTAACCTGAGCCACCTCGGTTTTAATAATCTTCTCCAGTTTAGGAATATGCCTTTTACCTCACATTTACTTCATACTCTTCCTCGTCTCCTTCTTCTTCATTCTCTTATTCATAATGGCATCTGGTATTAAGAAAATTGCAATCATTGGAGCAGGTCCAAGTGGTCTAGTTACACTTAAGGAACTTTTATATGCTTCTAAGAATGGTGAATCAACTATTTTAAATTCCAGTGTTGACAATCAAATGCCAACTGATCCAGCGTTTGATGAGATTGTGGTTTTTGAACAATCTGATCACATTGGTGGTGTTTGGCAACACTCGCAGGAAACTGATGTATCATTACCAAAACATGCTGGTGAAAACTATTCAAAGCCAGAATATATTAGACCGCATCTGCCATCACCACCAATTGACCAGCTGATTAATTCAAAGATAGACTCGCCTATTGAAATTGGTGAAGATATTGATAGAGATTTACTGTATTCTAGAAGTGCAGTTTATGATAACTTATTCACAAATATCCCAAATACTCTGATGAAATTTTCCACTACTTTTGATGAAGAGATCAAACTTGATAAAAATTCAAGTAAATTCAAACCATTTGCTTTCCATCAAAATGTTAAAAATTATATTAACCACTTTGCTGCAACTAATGATTTAAAAAAATATATTAGATTCAATTCTGTTGTTGAAAAAATTTACAAGACTGACGATGATAATAAATGGAATATCACCATCTGTAAGTTAGAAGATGGTGTCCAAAAATGGTACCAAGAAAAGTTTGATGCGGTGGCAATTTGTGTTGGTAGATTTAATGTTCCTTTCATTCCAAAAATTGAAGGTTTGAAAAAATTCAATGAAACTCATCCAAATGTTATTGTACATGCAAAGGAATTTAGATCTTCAACACCTTTAAAAGAAAAAAAGGTTTTGGTTGTTGGTTTAAGTATTTCAGCTGTTGACATTTTACAATATTTTGTTCCAATTTGTAAAGAAACACACGTTTCTGGGAATACCAAATTAGGGTTTGCAGATGATAAGGAAAGATTAAGAAAGCCAGATTGGGTTGAGAAAATCATTTCTGATGACTCATTGAATTTAAAGAAACATTCTAGAATTGCTAAATTTGAAAGTGATAAGGTTTACTTTGAAGATGGTTCTGTTGAGTCAGATTTTGATCAAATTATATTCTGTACTGGGTATCATAATTATTTCCCATTTTTAAATATTCCGGAAAATGAATCTTCCAATTTGGTAAAAGTTACATCTGGTTATGATGGTATTGAAAATTTTGCCCAAACTAAAATTGATAACCTTTACCTTTATATATTTGCAATTGATGATCCAACTATAGCTCATATTGGTATTGCTCAAAATCCATTGTTTTTTTTGGCATCAGAAGCAGAAGCAATTGCATTAGCAGGTGTTTGGTCTGGGACCAAGAACTTGCCACCAAAACAGGAGCAATTAGAATGGGTGAAAAATAGATTTGTTGGTAAGTCTAAAGGATTTCAAACTTATAGTGAGCTGGAAATACGTGATTTCATTTCTCAGTGTTATGATTTAGGACAATATAATAGATATAATATGATACCAGCAATTCCTTCTGATGCTGTTGAAAGTTCAAAGGCTGTCTTATTATATTTATTTTACAAATTCTCTAATAAAGAATTATTTGAGGACCATCCAAGTTGTAATTATAATGGAGATTAAATAAATTCCTTAATATTATATTTTATATTATTCTGATTATTTTTTTTTTATTTGGAGAGGTACTATACATATACAAGAATATCATTATCACATGATGGTACAATCATCATCTTTATTTGATTGAGATTTATTCTTCCTAAATTTAAAATTGGATGAACTAGTATTACTAAACCCTTTAGATGACTGATGCGAGGAATCATTTGATTTTGAGGAATGCTTTATAGATGATGCAGATTTAGTTGATTGGTGAGAAAATCTTGAGGATATGGTTGATTTAAGCATTGATTCAGGCAATGAATTTTTAGTACTATTGACAGAAAATGAATCAGTTGTTTCAGCCTCTTCCTCTTCATTCAACTCAAATGCATTTGTATTATTGTACTCAATTATTGGGTCAATTCCACCTTGAATAATTGAATTTGCAAGAAAACAATAAAGTTTAATCCAAGCTTCCTCTAATTCAATTGGAAACTCATCAGGAGAATTACCAAACCAATCTTGAAACGTCTTTATTAATGCATTTCCCATAGTTCTAAAATAAGGAGAATCAATTCCCAATATTCTAGCATGTAAACGACCCAAATTTGACAATGATTCTTTCATTTTTGATAAATCATCCAAGGTATTTATCGTTGATGATAAAACTCCAGCAAATGCAGATGCCTGATGTTTGATATTAGGAACTAATCTTTCAATTAAAGGATCCATAGCCATCAAATTGTTATAAAATTGAATACAGAAGAGGTATTGAGTGAAAGATTGAGAGTTAAATTCTTGACTATTTGAATTATCTGATGATGTAACAATAGCCCATGACTTCTTCAACATTTCAATTTCTCTTGGTTTCAATTTTAAAGTAACATTATAACTTTTCTGTGTTGAAATTGTTGAGTTTGGTAGCCAATGAGTTTCAAAAGAGTTGTTAATTGATGAGATCGAATTAATTGAAGTTGCTGTTATAGTACGTGTTAACACTTTATCATTAGGACTTTGAGGATTTGTCTCCCCCAAATGAGAAACCTTTTGTTGGGTTGATTGGTTATGAGATCTTTGAAACATTAAAGGTTCAAACAGTTCCAATAATACGGATCAGAATAATCTGATGTAAAAATTATTTCATTTTGGGGATGTCATATGCTCAGCAAAAAATAATTATTTAATTCAAAATATAACTTTTGGAAGGTTTTTTGTATAAAACAGGTATGGTAACACTAATATTCGTCCTATTGCCAAAATATAATGGCCTTTACTAAACATTGAGAAACATTGAGGGATAACCAATTTTTCACTTCTGACACAATATTCACGTTGAAAAGAAAAAACTTGTAATTAGGCAATTTGTCCGAGCGGTTAAGGAGAAAGATTAGAAATCTTTTGGGCTTTGCCCGCGCAGGTTCGAATCCTGCAGTTGTCGAATATACTAATTTTTTTTTTCAAAAAAAATAACTTTTTTGAAATTTCAAGGAGCAAAAAAAATTAGCATACGCCTGCACCCATGCTGGGAGTCGAACCCAGAATCTTTTGATTAGAAGTCAAACGCGTTAACCATTACGCTACACGGGCGTTGCTTATGTTTTTCGACTAAATAGCCAATATACCTTTTTTGTTTTTTAGGTCAATAGAAACTATAAAAAATAAGCCCGATGCGGGGGTCGAACCCGCAGCCTTTTGATTAAGAGTCAAACGCTCTACCGATTGAGCTAACCAGGCTTAGTAAAGAGGTCGTACCCGGATTCGAACCGGGGTCATCCGGATCAAAACCGAAGGTGATAACCACTACACTATACAACCACTATTAAATTTCAAGTTGGTACATTTTTTACCTACGAGCAGATTCAAAATATAAATAATGTCCCAAATAGGAAAAAGGTAAACAAACTATGACTAATTGTAGAAAACTGATTTAGCTGTTTCACTTGATTTGATTCTTAAAGCCAATAGGAGAAAATTACAGTTTATTTGGCCTTCCCTCTCTCCAAACCGGTGGTTTTGACCCTGAAAGACATGACATCAGACCATCGCATCCTAATTTATACATCTATTACAATAACCAAATGTGGTCGGTCATCACTGTGACGGCATTTTCTAATTTTGTCCTATCTACATTATCAGGAAATTTTAACAGTAATAATTAAAAATTCGATATGCATTTACCCCAAAAATATAAACGTATATCCCTTTAAATTGGCTTAACTATGACCACTGGAAAAAAACCAGTCCCTCGATGATCGTTATCGGTGAAGGGTCCTAACTAAAATTATCAACGTTGCATTGAATTGCACAGAAAAATATTTGAAAATAATTATCGATCGCGTCTTGCGTTTTAATTGGTCCAATTTCGATTTTCTTATCAGTATCATAAAAATTTTTCTATATAACATCAGCACAACCCGATGAGACACATTTCCGTTTATTCTTTATGATCTTCCTTTTGCAATAAAGAAAGTTGATTTTCAATGAATGCATCAGAATCTACTTTAAATACAGATTTTTCTGCAAGATATGATGCTGCCAGTATGGTCTGGGTTGAAGTGTCTGGTGTTCTTGTTTTTATTATGATCCCAGGTGTCGGTTTACTTTACTCTGGTTTAGCCAGGAAGAAACATGCCCTTTCAATGTTATGGGCGTCAATTATGGGTATCTGTTTGATTTCTTTTCAATGGTTCTTCTGGGGTTATACCTTAACCTTTGGTACAGCGCACTCTAGTTTCCTCGGTGGCATGGAACATTTTGCTTTAATGGGTGTTCTTGGTGATGATAATGCTTTGGCTGGCTTACCCGATATCGTTTTCTGTTTCTTTCAAGGTATGTTTGCCTGTATTACAGGTGTCATTATGCTAGGTGGTGCTTGTGAAAGAGCAAGGTTAGGTCCAATGATGGTCTTCCTTTTCATTTGGATTACTGTTGTCTATTGTCCAGTTGCTTGTTGGACTTGGAATGGTAATGGTTGGTTAGCAACCATGGGTGCCCTTGATTTTGCTGGTGGTGGACCTGTCCATCAAGCTTCAGGTTTTGGTGCTTTAGCTTACGCTTTATGGTGTGGTAAGAGAAGTGATCCATTAACTGAAAAGGGTGTTCCAAAGTACAGACCACATTCTGTCACTTCTGTTGTCCTTGGTACTGTTTTCTTGTGGTTTGGTTGGTTTGGTTTCAATGGTGGTTCAGCTGGTGATGCTTCCCTCAGAGGTTTCTACGCTAACGTTAACACTAATTTAGCTGCTTCTTGTGGTGGTTTGACTTGGATGTTCCTTGACTGGTTTAGATGTGGTAAGAAGTGGACTACTGTTGGGATGTGTTCTGGTGCCGTCGCTGGTTTAGTCGGCATTACTCCTGCAGCTGGTTTCGTTCCAGTTTACTTTGCTGTTCCTATTGGTGTTGTTACTTCAATCTGTTGTAATTATGCTGTTGACTTAAAGCACATCATGAAGATTGATGATGGTGTGGATGTCTTTGCTTTACATGGTGTTGGTGGTTTTGTTGGTTCATTCCTGACCGGTTTGTTTGCTGCCGATTATGTTGCTGCTGCCGATTATGGTGTTGAAATTGATGGTGGTTGGTTAAACCATAATTATATTCAATTAGGTTACCAATTAGCTGCATCTGTCTCCATTTCTGCTTGGTCATTTCTTGTTACCTCAATTATCTTAAATGTTATGAACCGTATTCCATTCTTAAAGATTAGATTATCAGAAGATGAAGAGGAATTAGGAACTGATGCTGCTCAAATTGGTGAATTTACCTACCAAGAATCAAGAATGTACATTCCAGAACCAGTAAGATCAAGATCTGCTGCAGTTCAAAACACTGATTTGGAAGCTGGCGAAGTTCCTCTGCCAAACAATACAAGCGATGAAAAAGCTTCAGTTTAATTTAATCTGATTAATAAATACACTTTATTTTATATTTCTTTTGCCTTGAATTTAATTTATGCTCTTTCATTCACTGAATAAATCAATGGTTAAACAAATAATTTAAATTATATAGATAATATATTCAAATATTTTCCAAAAAAATTTAAAATCTCTCCAAAAAAAATTAATAAATGATCGAACCCAGGATCGAACTGGGGACGTTCTGCGTGTTAAGCAGATGCCATAACCAACTAGACCATCCGACCATTTCTTAAAAAAACTAATTTTTGCTTTACTTCAGAATATAATAAAAGTTACTGCCAAATCGACGCGCCACAGGCTTCTATTAAGAACTGAACTGATTCCATCACCGACTCCCTATCCTTCACGTCCAATTTCCATTCAAAAGATTCAACTCCTATTGCCCTCAATTTTTCCCTCCCCATGTCCTTTTGCCTTATCAACCAAAATAGCAAACAACTTCCTACAACCTTTTGGCCAAGTTGTTTACAATTTTTCTCCTTCTCAATCTTCAAAGTGGTTTAAACAACTTCTCCTAAGGGTTTGAGAAAGCTATTTGCAACTCGAGTAGATTTACCGAAGGGGAATGGGAAATAAGTGGAATGTCAATAATGTTTCTTATCTCAGATCTGTTATCGACGATTTTCAGTTCAAAAAAGTGAACTGTGGAAAGAATTCCATTGTTGAGTTTGTTTGAAAAAACCAAACTCAACAATGACTGATAGAATAATGAAGTTTGTGAATTATAATTTATTCATAAGGTGTTGGTAATAGTTTGAAGGACAGAAGGGAAGGAACTTTGTTAGTGTTTGTCATCCAGGTAAAAGAATTCGAGATTTCATCTGTGATAAGAGGATTTTGTGGATTGACAGTTGATTTGAGTGAGTTTCTTAACGAGCCCTCATTTCCAGGCCAGATGGCGGCATTTTATGTCCTCATAGGAGGCATTTCATTGAATTTTACCTGGATGGTTAAAAAGTACATGCTCCAACGAATTAGATACTTGCCTGGTGATCATGGAATAGAGCTCATCAAGCAGATTAATTTATATAATGACGACTTTTGCCAACTTCATACTTCGATATTTTATTCCGTTTAAGGAACAGGTTGGCTTTGGTTTCTGTGATTACTTACTGAACAGTTGGGAATCTATTGAATTAATTCAGGCTTTTAGTGACATGTAATCACTTAAAATCTTGTTGATTTTTCTACCTTCAAAAATTTGAAGAAAAAAAAATGATCCCTAGCAGGATCGAACTGCTGATCTTGGCGTTATTAGCACCACGCCTTAACCAACTGGGCCAAGGGATCTTAGATAGATTAAAACAGTTTCAGGGGTTTACGTTTTTCTTAACCACCGGTAAATAATACCAAAATTTAAAAATAAAAAAAAATGCGACCTCTGAGGATCGAACTCAGGACCTCCAGATCTTCAGTCTGACGCTCTCCCAACTGAGCTAAGCCCGCACTTGTTGAAAATTAATGTTACAACTTTGAACTCATTCAAATGATAACTTTAAAAAAGTATCATTTGAAAAGCAGAAAAAATAAGGGGTCAACAGGGAATTGAACCCAGGACCTCCTGCACCCAAAGCAGGAATCATACCACTAGACCATTAACCCATTATTACCCATGAAACTGTTCAGACCATTGATAAGGAGTTTATTTTCACTTTATTTTATATCTATTTAGCAAAATAACAGAAAGCGTTTTTTTGTTTCCCAATTAACAATTTATACAGTTATAAAGTTAACAATTTTTCTGAAACATAAAGGCAATTTGAAATCAGCTTATGTAAATTTATACAGATTTCATTCATAATCAAGTAAAAATTCGTTAATTAAAAAAAAAACCACCATAAGTAATAAAATACTGATGTATTAGGTAATTCATATTTATGAGTAACCCTCATATTATATCACTTTAATTCTTTGAGCATTAGGACCATAAAATTATAAAAATATGGAAAAAAAGACACTCCTATTAAACTCAAAATTATAATTAAAGCGCAAGCAATATCACATATCTTGTCCTTGACAGGAGTTGTTGTAGATGTATCATTACTATTTATGATATACTGTCAATAGGCCAAGAACATGCAATTGGTCTAGAAGCCCAATTATAGTTCATATCATACAAATCCGATATAGTGTAACGGCTATCATGGTCCGCTTTCACCGGGCAGACCCGGGTTCGACTCCCGGTATCGGAATATATTTTTTTCCTTAACATTGTTTTTTGACAAACAAAATGTTTCTATAGTAAATATTATACTGGACACCATTTAATTTAACAATGGATTACCTTTTTCATACAATGGTTAGGCAAGTAACCCCTTAAACCCTTTTAACGTCAATTCTGTACTAGGGGACATAGTGCACCGCTGTTTTTATCAAAGCAACAGCTCTTATGGCCAAGTTGGTAAGGCGCCACACTAGTAATGTGGCGATCCTCGGTTCAACTCCGAGTGAGAGCATTTGTTTTTTAAAATTTTTTTTTGGTAAAATTACTTTTTTTAATTTAATTATTGAAGGATTGAAATCATCACTTTCCTTTTTAACCATGCCAGCGCAAGTGGTTTAGTGGTAAAATTCAACTTTGCCATAGTTGAGCCCCTGGTTCGATTCCGGGCTTGCGCACTTTTGTTTCCGAGATAGTTTAGTGGCTAGAATTTCCGCTTGTCACGCGGGAGACCCGGGTTCAATTCCCGGTCCCGGAGCAATATTTTTTAACTGCGTTGTGTCACAACCAAAATTTGTGTTGTTTTCGTCTTCATTTTATTATTTGCACCAATTTGGTTTATTCGTTTCATTTTTTGTATTAGTAATGAATCTGTTTTATATAATATCATGGCTGCTAGTTGGAGTAATATCTGATACACATGCTCAGTTAGGTACTGAAATGAGTACCACTGAACATACAAACAATTGGGCTGTTATTGTTTCTACATCAAAGTTTTGGTTCAATTACAGACACGTAGCCAACACATTATCATTTTATCGTACTGTTAAGAGACTTGGTATACCTGATTCTCAGATTATTTTAATGTTAAGTGATGATATCGCCTGTAATCCAAGAAATGCCTTCCAGGGGGAAGTGTTTAACAATGCTGATAGGCAATTAGAGTTATATGGTGATAATGTTAAGGTAGATTATAGGGGATATGAAGTTACCGTTGAAAACTTTATCAGGCTACTAACTGATAGATGGCCAGAAGAACAACCAAGATCAAAGAGATTATTGACTGATGAAAATTCAAATATATTCATTTATATGACAGGACATGGTGGTGATGAATTTCTTAAATTTCAAGATGCTGAAGAAATTTCCAGTTATGATATTGCTGACGCATTTGAACAAATGCATGAAAAGAAGAGGTATAAAGAAATTTTCTTTATGATTGATACTTGCCAGGCTAATACAATGTTCTCTAAATTTTATTCACCAAATATTTTAGCTTGTGGGTCATCCAAGTTGGATGAATCTTCATACTCTCATCATTCTGATACTGATATTGGGGTAGCAGTTATTGATAGGTTTACTTATTACAACTTGGAGTTTTTAGAAAATGTTACAATTGATTCACAATTGACTTTACAAGATTTATTCGATACATACACATATGAAAACATCCACTCCACAGCAGGGGTTAGAACTGATCTATTTAGTAGGAAACCAAGTGATATTTTAATCACAGAATTTTTGGGTAATGTTCAAAATACAATCGTTGATAACGTTGAGCAAGGACTACTAAATTCCTTTGATTATACCTCTATTAATTTTAAAAGTATACCAAAGAAAGAAACAAAAAACTTAAATTTAAAAACGAATGATACCGATGATTTATCGTTATTCAAGATTAAATTGAATAACAATTCAAACAACAAGAAAGAGAATGAAATTTCATTATATATTTTAATATCATTCTTAATTTTAATATCATTAAGTGTCTATAAATTTTTATAAAATAAAGAGTGTTTTATATAGGAGATCTTTGACAAACCAATTTAAATAGCCTGATAACATCAATTTTTAAATTCTTATAAAAATGGAAATCATCAAGGGATACATTGGTACTATCTTCTGTACCCAAATTAATCCAACCATCATTATAACCCTCGTTATTGTTTTTATATTCAGAAGGTAAACTTACATTGTGCAATTCTTCCTCTATTAAGTTAATTAAATGATCTATTTGTTGTTGATGTGTGTCTTTAATATTAATATTAACTTGCTCATCAAGGAAAGAAACATTAATTAAATCATTTACTGGGTTTATTGAAAAAAATGAATTTAATTCATTGACTGAACTTATTGAATTCATTCTTAATCCTCTTGGTATAATGTCCTTACAATTTACCACTATATTGTCATTAATTTGATGTGATTGTATGTTAGAATCATTAAAAGATTTAGGCAAATCTTCATGAGTATCGGATGAAATTATTGGGGTTGGGTATATGAACTTATTCGAAATCGATCTTGCATAATCAACATTTAAATTGTTTTTCAAAATCATAAGCTTCCAAATTTTTGAAACTAAACCTATCAATTTATTGACACTTGACAATTTCATATGCCATGTATTAATAAATGAAATAATGGTTTGGTCAATTAAAAACACTTTAATACTGAAATCATTAAAACCATTATCATTTTGTTGATTTAATCCATTATTCAAATTTGTTGCAAATATTTGCATTAGTAAGATTAATTCATCAATTGGAATATAATTTTTAATCTTCCAATTAAATTTCATCATATTTTTAGTTGATAATCCCAAAAATAAATGAATGTAATGAATCAATGACGGTAATAAATTATTTTTTAAATCAGTATATTGATAATTTGAACTATTTAAAATTAAATTCAAATTTTCAACATTACTGTTAGTCTCATTGTTTGGATACTCGTTCATAATTTGGTTCAAAATTATTTTTTTCTGTAAAATAATAAACATTTTATCACTCAATAGATTCATTGATAAAATAAAATATTTATAATTGTCAAAATTATCTTGATTATTTACATTTTGATTAAATTGGTGATCCAATTTGTTAATTGTGTTTGTGCAAATAAGAAATAAATCATTTATTTTTTTTTTTAAAACTAACAAATCATTGAGTTTTAATTTCTTGTCCAAACCATTAACTGATGAATTCAAATTATCTAAAATTAAAATAAACCTATACTGGCAATTAAGATACATCATTGTTGGATCGTTTTCCCCATTTGCATTTAAATTTTCAATCATCAAACTTGTATCAAAATCATTTAATTTAATCAATGGTGATAAATTTAAAAAGAATGAAACCAAATTATCCAATAAAAGAATCTGCCACCATATAAGCCTTCTTGTTTGAACCAATTCTTTACTTTTTAATCCATGGAATTTAATTGGATCCCTATTCATTTGATAAAATTGGCAAATTCTTAAAATCTTTGAAATATTTATTAGTGAGCCACCAGCCTTCAGGTTAATAATTGATTGAATTAAAATATTCATCTGTAATATTGGTAACGACATAACCTTTGGATGATTCAACCATTTATCATTTAACTTTTGAAATATTTGATAATATTGGTTAACCTCTGATTTATAGGTGATAATACTATTAACTGAATTTTCAACAGTTGGTAAATATTCATATACCAGACTTACAATTGATGTATAATATATAGCAAATAATAAAGTGTAAAATTCCAGTAAATTTGATGGGGTTAATTGACAGTTTGTTTTATTATACCAATAAAGGAAATCATTAATCTTTTCAGAGACTTGATTAAAGCCATTCTTGAAATAAACAATATATTCATAGAGCTTTTCAATATTGTCCTTCATAAATAAACCACAATACCAGAATTCATGATACTTTAATTTGAAAACCTCTATATCAATTATTGGCAGAACTGAATAAACATTTTTTTCAAAGATTTCCAGTAATTCATCAGATCTTTCTTTTGAAGGTAAATTTTCAATAAAAGTGATGAATTGATTGGAAAATTGGTTTGAGAATTGGGAGTACATGTCTAAATTTAAAGTTGAATAATTTTGTTGCTCTATTGATAATTTTTGATGACTATGAAGTTCTTGTGGTGGTTGATCATTTGAAGGAAAAATTAAATCATACGATAACTTTCTATCAGATTCATAACCCTTTGGGTATTGTTCAATGGGGGTGTTACTTGATTGTACATCACTTTTTGGAGTTGAATTATGTGTATCCGGATTTATAAATATTTCATTCTGTATTGGTAGTTGCCTTTCTACAATCGTTGCTGAATCAAAAGGCATAGCATTTAATTCATTAGAACAAGCCTGATTTTCGTTGATTGACTTGATGGCGTTATGGGCTTCTAATACGTTGTCCATCCTTAAATTCTTCTTTTTATCATTAACAAAATATTTACAAGCGCCAATAATTTCATCACTCTTGTCAAGGTTCTTATTAGCCAAGATAATACAGTTTGAACAAGTGGGACTCTCCCTTGTGCACTTTATTTTTCTCTGATGGCAAGGGATACAACTCAAAATTTTCCTCTGCCTTTTCTTCTGAACTTTGAACACCTTACCATTAGGTAAAATTAAGGAATTAGTTGGATGGACATTGGGAATGATATTCTTCACCTTTGATCGTGAAGTTGGTGGAGCTATTGGATTGCACATGATACAAATAGAGGTGTGCGACTTCTTAGGGTGAGTGATTAATATTGTATTCAGCTGCCCTTTTATCCTATAAACAGTGAAGAAAGTGTGTGATTTTTAGTACAGCGTTTCCAGAAGCAGATATATGAATAAATCTTTGGATCCCCCCTCTGTGAAATGATTTATGTGATGTTGAGTTCAGATTTGAACTTGTGATTTTTTTTCCAGAAAATAATAATTGAAATATAAAATTATTAAAAATGTTTCTGGTTAATTTAACAGGTCATTTTTCTTTACTTTGGACTTTAATTTTAGAGCTTTTTCATTTGGGCGATGAAATGGTATTGATTGTCTTATAATTGCATCCAATTTTTTAATCTTTTGATTTAAAATTTTTTGAATTTTAAATATGGCAGTTCCTTTTGATTTAATTTGAAGAGGTGTCGTATATATTAAACTAAATATACATTTGCAAAGGTGAAATTATTATTAGCCCTTGTTCATTTGCTTTTCTTCACCTTTTTATCTTAATCAGTTAACTTTTCTTTCTGTATAGAAGTACATTTTGTGATAGTATTTCATGATGTTTCATGGCTGTAAGTACGTTCCCAAATAGTATGCTAAAATAAAAACCACAATTTCTTGTTTACCTAAAGAGAAACAATCTATAAGGACAAATTCATATATTTTTCATGAGCCTATTTCTCGAAGCAAAAACAGATGTAAACTATAAGACAAGGGAATTATAAATTGAACGGTTAAAAGAAAGAAATACACAGCTCAGTAAATGAATATCTAAACTGATTGGCTATTTATTTTACACGATTACGTAATTGACTTTTATGATTCTGTAATTCTGAAAACCTAAACCGTTAAAGAAGAAGTTTCACAGATAGGTAAAGAATATATACAATGCAAAGATCTTATTAGACATTTTATGTAATGATGTAATTCGGAAACTGCTGTATCACACCCCCCCCTCCCCCTAACGGGTATAAAGTGGCAAACTTTTAAACCTTTTTAAGAAATTGAAGTTTCCCGAACTGCGCCACGCTCATTATTTTCTCAACATTCAACAGCCACATTTATAAAACCTTCATAGTTTTCTTCAGTTATAGAATTTGATCTTTCTAGGTAGACATTTATCAAAACCAACGTTTTGATGTCCGTATCCCCCCTTCAACTTAATACTGTGAAAACTAGAGATTTCAATCAAAATCTCTTTTTTGTACATAATAAACTCCAGGGAGGATTTTATAATGAAACACCAAGCACTATTTCTGAGGCCCTAGGTTTCCACTTCAGAAGTAACCAAGGACCGAGATTCCAATAGTGAAGAAATCCACAGGTATCAGTTCAGGTTTTTAGTAAAAATGCCAGCAAACTTTATACTGAAATATCAAGAACTAGTTAACATAACTGGGTCTCAGCAAACTACTTCAGTTCATAACATATAGCCGTACGGCAAGGACACGTGAGGCATTTTCCGGTCTGCATTTGGCTCACCTGTTTGGTCATTGAAGTATTTGTCACAAGTATGGATTCTTAATAACACTTGGCCGATAACAACCTGTTTAATTGGTACTTCATGGCTAATTGGAATTTATCTGGTTGTTGAAGTTTCCCATTTACTGACATCTAACTTTGATATCCCAGTTGTTGCCGTCTTTTATCAATTATTGCTTTCTACTTTCAGGAATTACCTCCTTGGCAGTGTCTCAAGTCTTCAAGGGTTAAAGATTGGGAGGCTATTATCCTGTGACTTGGAAAACCTAAGCCGTCAAAGAGGGTGTACAAATAAGTATGCAATATATAAAATGCCGTGGTATAATCATTTCTCTCAAGTCATGACGCAAACGGAAGTCAGCCAAAGTAAAGAGGCGTAAACAGTAATTAACAAGTGTAGGTCGGCAAACGCTATAACCCATTGCACAGATTAAATTTCCATGAAAAAATTGTCAGATTTTCGTCAACTGCTAAACATTAGCCTAGGGAAGTCCCAACCGTCCACATTGACCTCACCACGTCTTTGCCTTCCTTCCTATGAATTTGGGTAAGCGATTGCTATTTGTATAAAGATGACGAAAAATTCTACTGGCGTAAATCTGATTGCTATGCTATAGCTCTTATTTTAATATTACTTTTTTTGGATCGCAAAGAATGTTGTCGGCAGAAAATGTTATTTGCCTAGTTTTTATGTTAACACTGGAAACAGCAAAGCAAATTAGAAATTGACCAAACTGGGTACCAAACGGGTTTAGCCTTAACAACATATCCCCTAAGATTGAACATCATTAAGTATTTTTTTCTTTGTTTTGATTATATGTAAACCTTCCCCATATGGTTTACATCTCGCTGAATTCCCAAAAAAAATAAAAATGTGCAGATCTGAAATTTTTTAAATAAACCGATATTTTCAGAGTGCTCATGATGATGTCAAAAGTCATGAAGATCAAAGCCCTTTAATAATTTTATAAATAGTAAAAGCTTTTTCTATTTTCTGTTTCTATGTATGGATTTGAAAAAACCCAACTAGCAATTTTGACATGTTTAATAAACTGATAGTATCCTTATTATTTGCATTGTCATTCACATTGTCAATCTCCAATGCTGCGGATGTTGGTACAGTGTTTCCTACAGCGAGTGCTTGTCAATTACAAAATGTTCAAATGAATAGTGGTTTCAAGGTGAACTATTATGCATACCCATTGATGGACACAAAAAATTATTCAAACACCAATTTCTTGGCATCTGGCTACCTCACAAATTCCCCTCTTTCGTCAGCTTACGGCGTTCCCTCTGCCAGTATTTATATTACCAATGTCCCATATGGTGCTGATGTAACAACGATGTTATATGGGATGAATGTTTTATATACCCATTTCTTGTTTGAGTACACGGCTTTTTTCATACGTATGTATTCATTTTTTTCAATGGTTGATTTCAGTTTTTTCAAACAGTTACTAACTCTTATTTCCAGCCACCGCTTCCGGTTTATATACTTTAAGGGTCACCAATGTCGACGATTCAGTGATGATTTGGCTTGGTCAAGGTGCATTTGATTGTTGCCGTCCTAATACAGCCAAAAATGGTGTTCCAAGTAATGCTGCTAATACCCCAGTGATGTATACAATGAAATACCTCGGCGCTAATGCCCCTTCATCAACATCAATGATCTACTTGGAAAAGGGTTACTACATTCCAATAAGAATTGTCTATATCAATTTTACAACAATTGGTAAGTTTGGTTTCACTATGACTGATCCAAATGGCCAAATTGCCAATTTTTATGAGTCTCCTTCATCAGATGCTAATTTGCAAGATTCCCAATGTAACCCAACAACAATCGTTTTGCCAAGTGTTATAACAACCCATTCAGGTTCTGCTACAACTATTAAAACCATTGATGTTGTTACAACTTATCCAAATGGTGTCACAACAACACAAAAACAGGTTGTCATTCCATTTGCAACAACAACAATATACAATACTAGTGGTTTACTTTCAACAACTGTTGTTCCAACAACATATTCAGATGGTATTTTAGGATCGGAGTACATTGTTTACACTCCATATCCTAAGACTACAATCACCTCAGGTACAAATGCTTTAACAACGACGATGACCACATATACCGATTCCAATAACAATGTTACGACAGAACAACTAATCATTGTACCTTGGCCATCAACGACAATAACATCGGGTACCGATCCATTGTATACAACTTACACAACCAGCACCGATCATAACGGGTCCACCCAAGTTGTTGAAATTGTTGTGACTCCATGGCCTGTTTCTACCTTGACCAGTGGAACTGATTCATTGCATACAACTTACACCACCATCACCAATACTGAAGATGATTCAACAACAATTGTTGAAATTGTTGTGACTCCATGGCCTGTTTCTACCTTGACCAGTGGAACTGATTCATTGCATACAACTTATACAACCATCACCAATACTGAAGATGATTCAACAACAATTGTTGAGATTGTTGTGACTCCATGGCCTGTTACTACATTAACTAGTGGAACTGATTCATTGCATACAACTTATACAACCATCACCAATACTGAAGATGATTCAACAACAATTGTTGAGATTGTTGTGACTCCATGGCCTGTTTCTACCTTGACCAGTGGAACTGATTCAATGCATACAACTTATACAACAATCACCAATACTGAAGATGATTCCACCACAATTGTTGAGATTGTTGTAACTCCATGGCCTGTTACTACATTAACTAG